>JABSTQ010009084.1:0-708890 GCA_013358835.2 Ixodes persulcatus
GACACACAAATAAGAACGCGCTCGCGCGCGCTTATCATCAACATTCGAAGTCGTCTGGCAGCGATCCTGTGTCTTTCCCTCGAGACCCACTGCAGGGTCGAGTATTAAGATAGTTATGAACAAATAAAACTAAGAATATTAAATCACGACGAAAATACAAAAATAACAAAAATATAGTCATTTTCTCAAGTTGAGGCGGTCATTTTTCTTGTACAAAGTTACGAGGAGGTCAATCCGTTCCTTCGCTCCTCGCAACGAGAAGTTCTTTTTCGACGGCGCGTTTAAGCCTATTCCAAAGGGCTGGAGTAAAAAAAAAAAAAGGATTAGCGCCTAGCACCTCCCGAAAGAGGAGGATATCATCTTCCGCTGAAACCCGCTTGCGAGGAGGAGGCGGAGGGACGGAGGTAGATACGGCGCTCATGTTGCTCTCTTACGGTAAAGATAGCAGACGATCACGGTCGTACGCCTGCGAACCGATCGTTGAGCCGTGTACGGTACGACCACGGAAAAAAAAAGGAAAACCTGTAGCTTTAGGGCTGTGCACTTATTAAAAGAATGAACCAATATCTAAAGGGCTCGTTTTATAGGATATATGTGAGTAGCATTAGAACACAAATTTTTAATTCATGCAACATTTTTAAACTAAAAAGTATCCAGAGCATTGATTTAGAAGGCTGTAGCTCACTCTGTTGACACTACAGATAACCCTCAGTCATAAACCGGCTGTAAAAACGGGTGATAAGTACTCGAAATGCACATCCCACTGTTTGTATGAAAAAAAAAAAAAACAAAAAAAAACAAACTTAAATTATGAAAAAAAATTAAAATATAAAAAACGTAAAATATAAAAAAAAGAACTTTATATGACAAAAAAAAGGTGCAAGGGCCAACCGGATTTGAACTCCCCATTACCGCTCTGCTACGAGCTCACGAAATTGACGCTCCAACCCACTGAGCTTTTTTTTTTTTTTTTTTTTTTTATTGGATAAGAATGCTTTATTTACATAGTAAAAGGAATTGGGTGAGTCGGCGTCTCGCGACTTCCCCATGAGGTGTAACTGTTCAAAATACATTCACAGTAACATACACTTGCATGGACAGTACAATTCAACAGTGGGCCAGAGAGTAAGAACAACAGAAAAAAAAAAGAATAGCACAGCACCTGCCTTCAGTGACTTGTTATCTGGTCATCTCGTTATTTTTAATCGGGACTTAAGAGTTTCCCAAAAGTCGCTCTCAGAGAACTCTATCTCTTTAACTAAGGAGGGGACATAATTAATCCCTTGAATCAAATACCTCCACGCGGGTTGACCACCTTCTCTTACCAGTGTGTGATCCGTGCGAGAACTCCAAATTGCGTGTAATCCAATTAAGGTTAATATTTCAAGGCTGAGACTATGCTGTTGCTTCCCGACATCCAAGGAACTTTATGCTGTGCCATGTTGGATATAAAGAAATTCCGGATTCCGCCCGCAGCTGGGCCCAGAATTATTCGGCATTTGTACAATACAGGAAGGTGTGCTGCAGCATCTCAGCAAAAGGGCAAATGACACAGTTTGTTCCCCATGGGAGGAAAAAACCTTTCTTTTCTTCCCAGGTTTTCACTGGTAACACTTCCATGTGAAACCTGACAAAAAAATCTTTAATGCCCTGCCGGACAGGGTACCTCCTCAGCCGCTTAAAGGAGTCGGATCCGTTCGCTTCTGCAGTAAAGCCAGATCGGTAGAGAGGTGGCGGCATAACCAGGTCAATCGTGTCCCAGTATAAACGTTTCCTGTTCACTTTACTTAAGTATTCCTTTGAAAATCTATTTTCAAAATACTTCACCGCTTCTGCTATCTCTTTATAATATCGCAGAACGGGTGCCTTCTTTACTGCATCGTCATCATCGTTGACGTCCAGCCATGAAGAGAGATAACGCCCTCCTAGCGAATGCAATAGACCCTTTTCATGTTTACAAACATGAACTGCCTCCTGCGTCCCAAGCAACTTCCGGTCGCTCCGTCTTTGAAAGTATGTCGAGCTTGCCTATGTCGCCAGTGCTAGAAAGCATAAACGCTACACGCACATCAAAGTTGGAGATTTAACGAGGGCCCTCGGCTGGTCAATTTAACGTCTTGGAGGAGGCAAGTTGGTTTACAAGAGTATTCGAAAATATTTATCATATCTGGGGGTTCTGCGTTCTTTTGGCGTTCACCTGGATAATTGGTGGTTAAACGTTTCATCAACATTTCAAACAGCGGTGTTAGGGTGGGCTTTGTTCATACTTTTTATGAACCGGAAGTTCTCTGGGACGTCAAAGACTAGAACAACTCCTGGTGGCGTTAGCCATGAAAAGGGTCTATACTGTGGCGGATATCGGGGCTTCCTTGTCTCGGAAAAGCAAAAACCGATGCACTTTCAACTTAATGTCAAAATTAACTAGCCCTAGCCCGCCTTTGTGGGGGCTGATGAAAAGATGAGTACGGCGCGTTCTTTCAAAACAAGAATTCCACACGAAAGTCGCATATACTCTTTGAATTTTTTGCACTTCACTGTTATGACAAGGCACAACGCGTGCGGAGTACCATGCACAAGAAAAGAGAACAGCATTACAAACATAACTTCGATTTAAGAGAGAGATATTTCTTCCTTGCCATTCCGTAGCTTTGGCTCTAACGGCATGTAGTCTCGTGCCGCCTTCGCCACTGCCTAACTTTGTTCGGTCAAGGCTGACCCCTAAGTACTTTGACAACGAGACAGTCCATGAAACTCCCATGCATAAGTCGGGCGTGGACATCCATGGCCCCAGCCAAGACCCTGAAGATTTTTTCTTGTTCATTTCGGCCCCCGACACACTACAGAACTCTTCTATATGCCCGAGTGCAAGTCGAAGTTCTGTCCGCGACGTACACACTACACTCACATCATCTGCGTAGGCTAACAGCTTGACTTGCGAAACAGCCAGGCCGGCCCCTCGTATATTAACGTCACTAAGAATTGCCCTACAGAGAGGCTCCAAGTACAAAGCGAAGAGTGTTGGTGACATCGGACACCCCTGTCTGACTGATGAAAAGACTGGGATTGACGTGGTTTTACGACCGTTTACTAAGAGGCGCGTCCTTATATCCTTGTAGTATATCTTTACATACCTCAATAGTCGGTTCCCCACACCGCAGTGCTCTAGTAATGAAAATAAAAATGAGTGTGATACCTTGTTGAATGTCTTTTTTAAATCAACTTGCAGCACAGCTATCGGCATTTTCATTGCCTCTGCAGTTTCCGCGATCAAACGTATTATATGAAAATTTGAGCAAATTGTCCTCCCTTTAAACCCGTACGTTTGGTGCTCTCCAACGACCGTTTGCAGGGCGCTTCGAGGCGCTTACTTAGAATCTTGGCGAGGATTTTGTAATCAACCGTTAGCAAACTTATTGGCCGATAGTCGTCGGCCGATCTAATATTGTCGGTGCTTATTTTCTTTGGTATTAACACTGTTACCGACTGTCTCATGGAGGGTGGGAGAAGTTGTCTTTTCAAAATGTCTGCGTAGACCTCGCAAAGGATCGGCGCTATTTGCTCTGAACATGTTTTGTAGAATGCCGCTCCAAGCCCATCCACGCCTGGTGACTTACGAGGTGCTAATTCTTTAATTGCTTCGATTACTTCTTCAACTGTGATTTCTTGATTTACCAGTTCTGACACAGATTTTTCTACTTGCGGCATCATTTTAAGGAACTTTTTTGATAGATGATCATTGGAATTATGCTTCACTTTAAATAGCTCCTCGTAAAATTTGACGAGTTTCCGTTCGATATCTTCTTGGCGAGTAACAAGAACTTCCCCAACTCTTAGGGCCGTGATTTCATTTTTTGTTGCTCGTTCACGTTCTTTCGTTTTAAACACTTTCGTAGGCTCTTCATCTCGCTCTAGTGTTTGCATTCTACACCGTATCATTGCACCTCTGTATTCTTCCTCTAGCTTAGATAGTAGCCTACCCTTGCATTCTTTTATGTCGTCTCTAAAACATCCCGGAGTCTGATTCTCAGCGTGAATAAGCGTTCTTAAAGTTTCTGTTAGAAGTTTCTTTTCCGCTCTTTTTTTCCTCGCCTTTTCCTGCCCGACTGATATTAGCTTCATTTTAATCTCCTCTTTTAACAGTTCCCAATACATGGCATTCATTGCTTGTTTCTCGGTTCCATATTTGATAAGCACTTTCACTTCCTTGACCACCTCGTCATCGTCAAAGAGACTTTCGTTGAGTTTCCACGATTGCCAGCAAGGCTCCTGTCTCGTTAGTGCTCTCTTTCCAAACTGCACGGCGACCAACGCGTGGTCGGAAAAGGCCATTGGTTCAACGTGATAAGCGGTGGCCACTTTTGCTATGTCACTCGACGCGTAAACCCGATCTAAACGCGAATGACAGTTTCCTTGCCAGTGCGTATAGCCGGGATCGGGGGCGTTTACCGCTCCACTAACGTCTTGCAAGTCATGCACTGTAAGGAGTTTCCGAAGCACCGCTTAACTCGAGTCCTGCCTCAGGCCCTGCGAGCAATCTTTTGCGTTTAAAATGCAATTAAAGTCGCCGCCCAAAATCACCTTGGCCGGTGTGTCGATGTACTGCGCTAAGTTGTCGAAATAGGCCCTTCTTTCTGCCGGATCATTCGGAGCGTGCACTGATGCGACCCGCAGCACATCGCGGTGGCACAGCAAATCCACTGCGCATACTCTGCCGCTGCGATCAGTTTCCCATTCTGGAAACACCGAAATGTTCTTATTTTTGCAAACTAGAACTGCTGTGCCAGCGCTATGTGAGATAGCGTTAGAGTGCCGGAAGTCAAAAAGACGCTCAAAGAATTTAGTTGCGTGCTCTACATGTCCGGCCTTAGCTTCGTTTCCTGCAGGAGCGCAACGTCCGCTCGTTCTTTGAGGAGGGTATTCAGGAGCCATTGCTTACGCCTCTGGACAATCAAGCTGACGCAATTTAGCGTTACAACTTTAAGCTTATACATCGTCGAGAAAAAGTGTGGGCGTTAAAACGACTGAGGTGATCAAGAGTCCAACCTACAGTGAGTTGGGCTAACGTCGGTCATCTGTTGGTCCTCGGGCTTTGATGGTACGACTTTTTCTCCCTTTTACCGGTTGCCATGGCGGACGCTGGAGTGGCGCGTCTGGGTCGTCCTCGTCCTCGGTGTATTCACTCTCTGCCAGATCCAGGGGTCGCTTTCCAGTGGTTCCCTCTATAACGTCCATAGTAGTTTCGTCGGTCTGTTCGTTGTCCCCGCCGCGCTTCGTCAGCGATGACGTGGCATCCTCCGCTGCCTGCATCAGGTGGAAGTCGATGGTTTTGCTTTCCTTCGTCACCCCTGCCGAAGCTGCTTCCGTTGAAGGCACGGTGAGCGGCGGATATATGTCGCTTGATTCCGCGTTGCTTGAGGATGGCCGCTGCGCGGGTGCAGCTTCCGTAGACTTTGTTTCTCCCACAGTCGCCTCGGCCTCAATCTCGTCCATTAAAACTTCAGAGTTGGGATCCTCGGGCTCCACGTTGGTGACTGTTGCGTTGGTCTGCACGCAGTCATTTTTGAGGTGACCGAATCGCCGACACAAATCACAGCGCGGCGCCCGACAGTCTCGACGGACATGCCCATTCCTCCGGCAACGCAAGCACATAGGTGCCCTACCTGGGACGATGACAAGCGTATTGGCGTTGAGAATCCGCAGCTGGTGGGGCAGTCGTTCCGTCGTCACGCCGTCCTTGAGTTTGAGGCGCACTCTCCTTGTGGTCGTCTCAACACCGCTGAAGCCTTCTTCGCGCCAGGTCTCCCTTTCCACACCTTCCACCTTTCCGAAAGGCTCGAGTGCCTTCCGAACGAGGTCGTCAGGGACTTCAGTGGGCAGCCAATGAAGCTTCAGTCGCACTTCGGCCCTGTTTGGATCCAGAACCAGGCAACGCCTACCCTTAAAGGGACCATGAAATGACCTTTTTTACTTTTGCCAGGTAACTTTTACATTAAACCTTCAACGTTCACTGAATGCCGAACAGGCACCCGTTTTCGTCTCAGTTTATTAACTTCTACACAAAAAATTAATGAAATATCGACTTTTTCTTTCTCTCCAACTGACCGCAAAACAAGCTGCGGCGTAATTTTGACGGTTGTGACGTACCCTGTTTCCGGAACCGGAAGTTCTCTCGGCTGTAGAATGGGAGCGTCAGCGGCGGCGAGTTGGGGGTGCGCCGGTAGGTTTTACTGCGCTGATGGCGCTGATGTCACCGACATATTTTCTGAATCGGCGCCCCTCATCGCCGCGATCACAAGAGTTGGTCGTGGCCGCGATAGCCATGGACACATCGCAGCTGAGCGAAATTCAATGAGATATGTTGCGCTACAGCGACAGCATGGGACTAGTCCCGTACGCCAGTATGCCTGCGGGGAAGTGCGGCGAGTCTTCCGGTGAAGACTCCAGAAGTCAACCCAACTGTCATTGTTGGTAAAAGGCGGCCCGTGTCAGTCGTTTGCAAAGCGACGTAGATAGAGACAAATGTCCGCGGCGTTTTTCGCGGCCTAAGAGATGCAGGAGCAAGCCGACGTTAAAAAAAGATAGTTTGAACTACGACAGTATCAGCAAGAGCCACGTAAATACCTGTTCACACTCGGAGCGGACGCGCGCGTTTGATGGAAGTGCTGTATTCGCGCTGTTGGTAAGCGCTTCGGGTCCGATCTTTTACGATTGCAACTCGATACTGACGTGACACTCGGCAAAGAAAGGTTGGACCGGCATTGCACGTAGCTCCCACGAACTGTTATAGCTCGACAGTGACGTGCAGTCATGTCAGAATAAAAATGGCATACTAATAACAAAGTGTACATACCGTGTTACGAAGGTAATCCATACGGCGTTTATTTGAGCTCTATATCACACAAAACAAGAAGATAGAATCGACGAGAGTCCCTTTTCGACGACAGTGTTCGTCAACACTGCCTCGGAAAACAAGGGGAAGAGATTGACCTCACCTCTTAATCTAAAATTGAGGTCAGCGATCAAACTATAATACGGGAAGGGTCCACAAGGGTCGCGCGGGCATATTCCATTCAGCACGCCAACCGGTCGTGGGCAGACGGTCTTGGCCAAGGACCGTTGAAGCAACGCAGCACCGAGTCGGGAGTGGAGTGCCTGCTAGGCCTACCTGCCGAGCTGGGTGGATTCGTAGCCGTTGTAGATTCTCTCGGGTATTTCTGGATCCAGCGTTCTTGTTCGTCGTGGTCTGTTTCAAGTACTTTTTTCTTCCTCCTTGAAGTCGGGACGCGCGAGAAGAACACGTAGAAAAATAAACGTTCGTTCGTCGTCGCGACTACACCGTGGTCTCGGCCAACGACGTGTCGGCCCTTTTGCGCAGGCGCAGTAGGGTCTTTTTCTTGCTTTGTTTACCACACGCTAGATGGCGCTTGGCTCTCATCATTATCAAATTTGGCAATTTTCGTCACATCTCTAATTATGCTACAAAATGTGGATCTGAATATTATTTAACAGAACTTTTAGGAAACATTCACCGGCTATTTATTGTTTACGATCGCGGTGCTGGTGAGGTAGGCTCTTACCCAATAGGCGACTTGGATTCGGCTGACGCGCTCCGTTTCCGCGGATGCATCGTAGTGAAAAGGCAGAGAGCTTTCGAAGGAAAGAAGGTGCAAAAGAGTCCAGTTTTCTTTTAAAAGTTCTATAGCGAAGAATTTTTTTTGGCTCCCTATTTTTGTGTTTTTATGTTGCTTTTCACACCTCTTACCACGATCGGTGGATGAAATTCGATTTCAGAATCGTTTCATGGTCCCTTTAACTTGGAGCTCCTTTGCCTCCAGTAGGTTGTGCTTTGAGGCCAAGGAGTGGAATGTGACCGCCCAGAAGTGGTTCATCTGGTACGGTCCACATGCCTTCAGGTCCTGTAGCATACCTGCGGTCTCGAGTCCTGTCTTGAAGTCCGCAATCCTATACGGCCGTCCGGCGATGTCACAGTGAAGGAACAGGGTGTTTGAAAAAGCAACGCCCCTTGGTAGGGTAGGCATCACAATCTGATAATCCTGGGACACGTCGTCAGCAACAAAACCGCGGCCCGACAGGGCCGTTATCTCCGCTCTATCGGAGCGAGCCATCCTTGCGTCCGTCCGCGACGAGTGCCGGACACAGAATGGCCAACCCACTGAGCTACTGAGCAGACAAATTTCGCTGTGCTAAACATTCATTTATCCCGATGGACGCTGTCCTATTGCGTTTCGTTCTGTATTCTTTTTGTTACTTGCTGACTACAACTTAATGCACTTGCTGTCACATAAGGCACTCCTGCCAGGCACTACCACGAGTTATTTTATTCATGTTTAAAGTCACGGCACGCTCTCTCGGCCAGCGAAACCGCCGTTTTGCTAATTAAGCGAGACAGTCCATGTCGGCCATTGGTCGTGACGGTCGTGCCCTACGGTTCGACTAGCGCATTACGGTAAGATCGCAGAAGACTCGCGCATGCGCAGTTCATACCAGAGGGCCCATCGTACCGTATCGGACGTTGAAAAACGGTTCCCTAACACGGTTCCCTAAAACTCTGTATTAGAGAGTTTTAGGGAACCGTTTTTGCACATCCGATACGGTACGATGGGTCCTCCGGTACGAACTACGCATGCGCGAGTCTTCTGCGACCTTACCGTAATGCGCTAGTCGAACCGTAGGGCACGACCGTCACGACCAATGGCCGACATGTACAGGGTGTCCCAAAAGAAAATTTACACGGTCTTTTTTACCGCAAAAATAAACTAGGCATCGCCGAACGCTCATTCTCCGCCCAAGGGTAGAGCTAGAGGTCACAACCAGATGCCAAAGTTTCAGCCCGATCCGATAAATTAATCAAAAGTTATAAGTGATTTCCTGAAAATTTCAATGGGAAAATGGAGTGCATTTTTGCCCGTTTTCGGTTTCTGGTGCCATAGAGCCCCATGTGTTAGAAACCTCCGTCGGCCGCCATTTTCACATTGAAATTTTCAGAAAATCAGTTATAACTTTTGATTAAGTTAGCGAATCGGGATGAAACTTTGGCATCTGGTTGTGACCTCTAGCGCTGCCTTTGGGCGGAGAATGAGCGTTCGGCGATGCTAGTTTATTTTTGCGGTAAAAAAGACCGTGTAAATTTTCTTTTGTGACACCCTGTACAGTCTCGCTTGGTCAGCAAAAGGGCTATTTCGCTGGCGGAGAAAGCGTGCCGTGGCTTCAAACATGAATAAAATAACTCGCGGTAGTGCCTGGCAGGAGCGCCATGTGTGACAGCAAGTGCATAAACTTGAAGTCAGCAAATAAGAAAAAAAAAAATACAAAACAAAACGCAATAAAATATTCTCAATAGAGATAAATAAATGTTTAGCGAATCTCAAGTCGTCTGCTCAGGTGCTTAGTGGATTGGAGCGCCGATTTCGTGAGCTCGTAGGGAAGCGGTAATGGGAGAGTTCAAATCCGGTTGGCGCAAACATTTTATTTTCTTGTCACATTTTTAAGTTTTTTTTTATATTTTAATTTTTTTTCATAATTTAATTTTTTTTTATATTTTAGGTTTTTTTTTCATATTTTAAGTTCTTTTATATATTTTAAGTTATTTTTCTTCAAATTCTATATTTTTTTCTATATTTTAAGTTGTTTTCTTTTTTTTCATACAAACGTTGGGATGTGCATTTCGAACACTTATCACTCGTTTTTACAGCTGCTTTATGACTGAGAATTATCTGCAGTGTCAACAGAGTGAGCAACAGCCTTCTGCATCAAGGCTCTGGATATTTTTATTTTAAAAATGTTGCATGAATTAAAAATTTGTGTTCTAATGCTAATCACATATATCCTGTAAAACTAGCCCTTTAAATATTGGGTGATAGTTTTAATAAGTGCAGAGCAGTAAAGTTACAGGTTTCCTTTACTTTTTTTTTTTTTTCGTGGTCGTACCGTACACGGCTCAACGATCGGTTCGCGGCCGTACGACCGTGATCGTGTGCTATCTTTACCGTAAGAGAGCAACATGAGCGCTGTATCTACCTCCGTCCCTCCGCCTCCTCCTCGCAAGCGGGTTTCAGCGGAAGATGATATCTTGCTACTTCGGGAGGTGCTAGGCGCTAATCCTTTTTTTTACTGCAGCCCTTTGGAATGACGACCTTAAAGGCTTAAACGCGGCGTCGAAAAATAATTTCTCGTTGCGAGGAGCGAAAGAACGGATTGACCTCCTCGTAACTTTGTACAAGAAAAATGACCGCCTCAACTTGAGAAAGTGAGTATATTTTTGTTCTTTTTTGTATTTTCTTCGCGATTTAATATTCCTAGTTTCATTTGTCCATAACTTTCTTAGTACTCGACCCTACAGTGGGCCTCGAGGGAAAGACACAGAATCGCTGGCAGACGACTTCGAATATTGATGATAAGCGCGCGCGAGCGTGTTCTTATTTGTGTGTCAAATTGAGTTTTCTCTCGGCGAATTTTCAGCATATCAGGACGTGGTTGGAGTAAACATCATATTTGGTTGATGTAAAACACCAAAGCTTGCCCACTCAGAACGTATAAATTACAAAACAAGTTACCATGTACGATCGAGGAACTATTTTATTCCCCGAGGATATAAATCGGGTAAACTAAAAAAGAAAAAAAGAAAAATACGGTGGCAAACGAGCCCCTGACACCCAGATTCAGCCGTTGGTTGTCAACGTCTCCGGGATGCGCAGCGCTGATCGGAGATGGGGAAGATCCTCCTTTGTGAACCTGAACTGCCGTACAACGTCCTCCTGGTCCATCGACGCCAAGTTGAACGTCCCATGCCTTGCCGCCAACAACACCTTCTCTTAGTGCGCAGGCAGTCGTACAAAATAACGTTTTGTAAATTGTTTTCACCGAATAGAGCTAACTCCAAGTCATCGTCAAAAAGATCGAGCTCCATTGTTGTCGGAAAGCTCGTCTGCTCCTTTAGCTGACGAACATTTTAGAACCTCGCAGTGCCAGTGGCGGCACGCCATGGAGCGTCAGGTTTTGTATTGACTCCGTACGTGTGACGTCATGGGTCCAAACAAACCGTTGCTAGGGTCGTTGTTATAGACAAATACATGTGGCTAGGTTTTGCTACGAAAACCCGACCATTCAAAAATCAGGAGTAGGATTTAAACATGTAAAAATCACAGATATAGAAAGTTTGAATGTTATATATGTTTCGACAGAAGTGTGCCGGTAATCGCTTGTTTCTGAAATATTTACGACTGCAACTTCCGGTCCTCAAGATGCCTGCAGAAGACGACGAATGCAAGTAGTACGCCTAGTATGCCGTCTGCCACACGCCCGCCGGCCAAGCAGTCGCCGGCGTGTGAATCGTGTCAATAAAGACTATATTCTGATATTGCATTTGTTTGAATTATAATGAGTTTCAGACATTTATAAGAATTTATAGTAGGGTGCGATGCAAATAATGGTTTATCGAAAGTCCGGGCGTCGATCGAGATTTTCGTCTGCTAAAAGATCGCATTGCACCCTTGAGAAAAGCACTTCAGGCGATTGGTTGAGATCCCAACTTTTGTTTTTTGGACTCGCGCTATGGGAGGCTGCTTCGTACTTGGTTGTAACCATCGCGTGGAGAAAGATTCTTGCAGTTTCTTTAGATTTCCGCAAGACCCCAAAGCGCGAAAGAACTGGACTGTACTCGCATCGCGGGTTCGATGGAGATCTTCACCAAAAGGGCACATCCTCAGAGTTTGATGCCTACCAAGGGTAAACAAAATACTGCGAAATTGCGATAGACATGCGATTCTTTAATAACCTGACAACCTCAATAATAATAGTAACAAACGACATACCTCGACGGAGTACGATTCGTTTGTCATGCTGGCCTGCACTACACCGGTAATGCACTTCAGGTCGTCGTGGTAACTGATCTGCATGGCGTGGTTTATTTTACGGCATTTTCACCCCTCTGAACTAAGCTGAGTTCTTCACAAAAAAAAAAAAAAAAAAAAAAAAACGAACATTGCGGAGGCCTCTACGGTCATGGCGATGCACTTGTTTTTGTCGCTCGACCGACGCAATTCAATGAAGACGCCCGCTGCAACAGAGGCCAGCAAATCTATCGTGTCGTCTGCGACCAAAGCAAAGCGGAGTGTAATGCTTCAGAAAGGGCTTTCATCGTTACAATATGACACTGACACGACAAGAAAATCTTCATAAATAGATATCAAGAAGTTAGGTTCCTTACAAAAAATTCTTTACTTTCTTGTAAGCAAAAATCTAGCCTCAAGTGGATTCTCCATGCATTAGTCCATAGCAACGCCCCTAGCAACGGTTTGTTTGGACCCAGACGCCATGTTGTGACGCCATCACTTACGGAGTCAATTACGGAACCGCATACATTCGAGTAAAAAAACGAGACTAACTATAAATAGGTATACATTGTTTTAGGTTCTCCATATTTTTAGGATGCGATTTTTATTTACTTCAGTTTCTGCGATTTGTACAAACACACGCAAATATCTACATTGTCAACGAGGCCGATGCAGGTTTCCGTTGCCAGGGGGCGCGACCTGTACCGATCGTCTGCTCTCGTCTGCAAATACGGTTCCCCCAAAGCCGTTTAGAGGCACACGATCGGTCGACTCGCCCGATCCAAGGTATCGATCGTTTTTGTTTATCGATCGTATTTTGTTCCGGTTCCCTAAAACTCTCTAATGTTACAGCCAATCGCGAGGGATTACGTATTGACTCTTGTCAGGCCAGGATCACAACCAATCAACACTCTTACAAAAAGCAATCCTAAAAAGCCATTCCTTTTTTAAATAAATAAATATTTTGTTTTATTTTTAGAAGTTTGTTGATCCCAAGCAAGCTTTACAGCCGTATCAACTGCAGTTGCATGGCTCCTTTAAAGGGGTACTCCTGCGATTTCTTCACCTACCCCAACTAACAATATTTTCGGATACACAGGTCTTTACCCTCTCCAGTATGCTATTTAGTATCGCTAAATACGGAACAGTTATTGGGAAATCTGCAAATAAATGTGATGTCAAAACGAACACTCAAACACAACCCCCCTTATCAGTGCCGTGAGGTCAGGGGAAGGCGGGCCTGGACGTCGAGCGGGCAGTCTACATATAGACTATGATGATCATTTGTTTCGTGCTGATGTACATGTGCTAGAGTGAGCTTCCAAAGCATTATTTTGACACTATGAAACGGCTTGTAATCAGTCTGGAACAAAGTCTACAGTCCAAAGAATGAACCCCTTCCTTCCCCTGATGTCACGTTTTTATTGTTGCCAGTAGACTCAAACTTTGAAAAACACGATGAGGACCAACATTGTAAATTCAATAACTTCCCAAAAAATATTTTGGCCTACTATGTGGGATACCATTTCAGTGATGTTTGTTGGTGCGTTTGGCAAATTTTGAAGCAAATTGCGGACTATGAAAACACTGCTGCAGTACTCCTTGAAACGTCGATTGGATGGATAAGTGCTCGGATATGCTTTTGAGCCGCACGGCCCCCAAACAGTTAAGAGTGATGAGCGGACGTTGTCGTAGCCGTCGTGCTGAACCTTGGCTCTCTGTCGCGACATTGTAGGCTTGTGTCGGAATAAAAACCTGATATCTGATTTGTCAATGCGGCAGCTGAAGGCAATCGGATTCAACGCGCTTCCTGGCGGTCACTCAAAAGGGGTCAACGAGAAATTCAGATTGTGACACGGGTATTGCGTCGGCGTTCGGTTACGACTCGTGTTCTCTCCGATTAAACAGGAATCTCAGTCGAACTAGGAAGCAGCACTCATGTCCTCTACCTGACTGTAGGACTGTTCGTCGAAAGATAATATGTCGCAGTTGAATTGGTAGCAGGGCAATAGGTCACATATGATCATTCATCATAAGGTAATTCGTCTCGATGTCAATTCGTCGCAAAAATGTCCGAAATGCGTTACGTTTGTTTAATATTTTTGATTTATCGAGCATATTCCTCTCATATAGAGACGACCCAGGTCCTTCCTTCAATGGCACATTCTTGTATCCTATGTAAATAGTCTGTAAATAGTCTCTATTTTCTGAAAAGACGCTGACTACTTTCGTGGATTTCCCACTGTTTTAGAATGAATACTCACTGCCTTCTCACCCGAGCTCGCCTTTAGTTGTAAACAATTATTGAGACATGATCTCAGTTGGGTATGGAGAATGGTTTTGGTTATTCGTGGGCTTAACAACATGAAGTTTAGGTAAATTAGTTGTAACCTTGGTTTAGCACGTCTCGCTTCTTGAATATACCCAGAAGACACATTTCTCATTCCTTCAGATAACAAAAAAAAAACGAAAGCATTCAAAATGAACACTTAATCTAAGCAGTCACATACACCCCAGAATGTGTAACTAAAAGAATGCAGGCGACCAAAATCTTCAACGCTTTTCAACGCAACAAAGCATCAAGAACTCTTTAAACAGTGTTAAACGCAGAATCTAGACTGATCACTCCGAAACCAAAAAGTAAGCTTAAAACAAAGAGATCTTTGAAAATTTATCTTCTGCACATACATGTTCCCCGTCACCCTCTTTGCATTTTGGACTCAGTAATATATTTTTTTTTTACGAATTGCCCTACGTGATCAATGGCCCTGCTATTATTTGCCCTGCTACGAACATACCTTTCTGGAAACGCCAGCGGCACCAGTAAGTGCTTCGGGCATTATGGAAACTGTGAGGGTGCCTCGCCCTTTAGCCAAGCCAACTCTAGCTAAGCCGAGCTTCTGCGTGATAGCTGGCGCACGCTACCGCCCTAGCTGCAGCACCATCCCTAATCCCTTCATGAATACAGGTGAGCTAACGGTCTTCAAAGGTCGTTGGATCGAGCTGCGTTTCTCTTTTACTTGGCGAAGGAAAATATTATGCACCAGCTATAACCATGTTGAATAAACTTGAAACTGGGGCAGAAATGAACATACAAGGCGTCCTCTCCTTTTCTGTTCCTTCGACTTATATGTTCATTTCTGCCCCAATTTCAGGTTTATTCAACATGTTTGACATTCGCCAGCTCCACCTGCACCCTTACTATATTATCACCAACTATACTCTGTTCGCCCTTAAAGCGGCCCTGCAATGACTTTTTCACTGGTTTTTAATTTGCATCGAACCTAAGCGCCCTGAACGTAGTAACTTAATGAAACTTTTCTTTTCGCAAAATTCGCTTTATTTTAAAAGTTATAGGCAAATTAGAATTACAAAAACAAGCAAAAAATAACCTCCTTCATGACGTCGTAGATCCTGGCTTTAGTGGCCGTGAACTAAAGGAGGGATAGTGAGTTAATCGAGCGCTCACGGCTGCCGCACTCCGTGTCGACGGCTCGAGAGGGCGCCACTAAAGCGTGTGTTGGATAGGCTGTATAAAGCGGGCGGCCAGGGCGGCTCGCATTGCATTTGCTGCGCGATTAAAGACTATTTCGGCATAACACTTCATTGGCCACACACGACAGCAAACACGGGGTAAAGATCACTACAGAAAGGGAGTCACTTCGCGCTGCCATACCGCCAAATGGCTTTTCTACGCTCCGGAACCTTTCTACGCTCGCCGTTCGTCGGCGCCTCATCCTACTAGCCCGTTCTAATATGCGCCGCTTTTTCCGCCGCTTGGTGGCAGGTATGTCGACGGGTCATTTCTTGTTTCCGTACTTTATAGACTGCATTTGTTTCTTTTCTGATCTAAAATGCTCAACAAAAACTACTTTCATACATAATTGAACCGGTTCGCGACACTTATATTTTGTATCTCGACTAAAAAGAAAGCTTTTAGCGGCTCTGACCAGTAGTAAGCCCAGGACCAAAAATGTCACATTTTGCGCGCTTACAGTACCGCGGGTCGCCCTCGTCGTCCAGTTAAAATATGACGCACTGATATTTAGTTACTCTCTCCGTGCCCGCTGGCTTGCCCGAACCCCAAGAGACGTGAAAACCGCAAAAATGGTAGACGCTTAAATATGATTGCAGGGCCCCTTTAAGCTGAGACTAGAAGCTTCGCCTTCAGCGCGGCCTTTCTGCCCTTGGTAACACAAGTGTGAACGCGCAGGCACGCGCAACCAAAGCACTGCGGAAGCCAGTGACCTCGCGCTGAAGGCGGAGCTCCTTATCTCAGCTTAAGAGTGAAGGGAGTATAGCTCTACTAATTGCCATAGGAAAATAATAATAATAAAAACTCATTGAATGCGTGAGTGATACCTTGCTCTTTTGCCGCGTGGCCCACGCGCGGTGGTTCATAAAAAAATGGTGGCCCGTCCAGAACGATGGCCCATCTAAAAAAGGGCAGTTGAAAGGCGTGCTATGATTGAGGGATCTCACCTTGTGTGGGCAACGCAGCGCTGCACAGGACTCTGCAAATATTGCCGCCTGCCGTACACAGGGCCCTAAGCGAACCTAGGCAAAGGGGTTCTCGCAGGTGGAACAGCAGCAGACGACGGAGCAGTGACCCTCACTGTTCCCATAATGCCTCACGCTCGCTGCTTGAGGGCGCGCGCTAGTTTTCAGAAAGCCCATAGTCTTTCACTGAACGAACCGCAGAACGTGTACCAGACCTTGGCTTCTTGATATGCCGCCAAAACTTCAGTCCTACTTCCTTCGTATCTAGGATGTGTTGGCCCCGGGTAAGACCCTAGCTAGTGTTAGGGCGCCTCAATATAAAATTTTATGTGGTTACTCCCCAAATTGTTTTTTTTAGTTAGAGTGTTTGAACTCGCTTCCTAAAATAAGTGGGCATAGTTTTGATATAGTACTCTTTGTCGCTCAGGCCTTAATGATATCGCGGAGTCAAATAGTAATATCACGGGTAGGGTTGAGCGTGTTGGTGTCTATTTTACGGTAACGAAAAAGGGACATAGAAAACAAACAGTCGACACAGGAATTTATGTCCCTCTTTGGTTATCGTAAATTAGTAATATCACACCATTTTTCAAGGGTCCCCGACTGGTGGTCACCAAGTCATGCTTTGTAATCAGAAGAAATTTTAATGACTCGTTTCTACTTTTTTATGAACACACGAGGTTTTGTGTTCTATCTCCAGAACCACGAACTCCAGCAAGACGACGTATGTTGACACTGTGTTCAAGGAGGTACAAATAGGCACACACTCTTCCGGTCATTACACCGCTTTTCGTGCTGGATTTATCTTCGAGTATGGGTGTAAGTAGCACAAAGTAAGGTTGCTTATAGATATAAAGGTACGAAAATTGTAAGCCAACGCAACAGTGATTTGAATTTTTGTATTACAGGGCCTCCGCCTCGACGCTTTAAAAGATGCGTTCAGATCGATGATTTCTTACGATCTCACGAACAACGACACGTTCGGAGTAGTAACGTTTAGCAGATCTGCAACCCGTGTCGCCGAAATGGAGAAGTTCGCGTCCTACAGACTTGCAGAGTTACGCTTTATGGTTCATCTTTTTTATCCCGAAACCTACACTTGCATTGGATGTGGATTGAAGGAAGCTCTGGAGGTGAGCAGATCCGCTTTTTAAGGTCAAATGTTGACGAGTGCAGTATTTATATACCCTTGAAATATGCGTCTGGATGCATGGCAGCCATTAAAATACTCCAAAAGTATACCAATATTTAGCTACCCTAATGCATGGACGTTGTAATGCTTCACTTCTTTATTGTTACAACTCTCTGGGGAATGACCGCAGCTGAGGTATAACAACGCAGTCGCGAGAAACATCCTCTCCGCAGCATGTACGATAAACCTATATCTTAATTTCTTGTTTTTGCACCAGACAGTAAAATGTAAATAAATAAAAAGAACCTAAGGATTTTAATACGGTTGAGCACCATTAATTGCAGTCTGTACTTATTATAGAAGCCCATGTTTACGAACAACTGAACTTTGCTAATTCTTGGTGTCGGCGTTGTGAATTCGCGGACACGTGATTTGGGGGACGCGTATACATGCGTGCACTGAGCCGTCAGTCGCGCCGCCCTCTGCAACACAATGAAACTGACACACGTTCGTACGTGTTACAGACATTGTGTTAATGGGTGAGCCGCCTCCGTGGCTTCGACGCAAAGCGCCGTCATTCGGATCCCCATGTGGCGGGTTGGAATCCAATTCAAGGTTCCCGTCAGAGGACGGAGCCTTATTGCGGAGAAGGTGCCGTGTAATTGAGATTTTGCTTGCACAACAAGAGGTCCCGAGGTAGTCGGAATGAATGATCAGTCCTTCCTTGGTGCATGCAAGATGCCCTTGTTTGGTTTGGCACGCAGATCCCCCATATTTGACTTTTTAATGCGTGCTTTGCTCTAAACCAAAGATGGTAGGAACATAGACGACACGCAAACTTCTAGCAAATGAGTGTGAGAAGCGACATCCTAACAGTTTAAGCGCGAGATGCCCCACCTCCGAAAGATAACCCACCTCTATTTTCGGCATTTTTTCTGTTTTCTTTTAAACACCGAAAGATACCTTACTTCTAGCAATCATGCTGTTCGGATGAATGATGAAGTCGGCGTCCATTGGGCTAGTTAGCTCTAGCGAATATAAGCGCACATTACCGACTGGGAAGTACAATAATGTTTGCTTCATTGACCCTCGTCGCGATAATAGGATTGACACAAAAACACGATTTAAAAATAGTGTTTCCTTAACTATTTTTATTTGCACACGCAAGGTTAGCACACTTTTATTTTAACCTGATTGGCTTTCAATTTTAGCTTGGATATCTCTCGAGATATAGACCATATGCAAGAAGAAGCGCCATCTAGTGTACTAATGATCAATTATCAAATTTCCTCCAAATCGGAGGGTTTCCGTGCCGATAGTTTCGCCCGAGAGACAATTGTCCCGGAAATCTGGGAGTCGTAAAACTAAAGTATAATCACCTGCTACAAGTCTAATACGAAACCTTCAAAGAAAGTCTTGGATAGAGAATGTTCACTGACCTGGATGGCACAGTTCAGTGTTTGAGTGATGATTCTTTCTTTCTGGTTTCCGTTTCCAGAATTTCAAGGCGGTCTTTCTTTTCTACTTTGAACCGAAACAAAACAATAACGCGTTGAGTGCATAAATGAATTGTTCTAATATCATAAAAACCGAGTTAAATGCGGATGCACCTCGTCCATAACTGGAAGATGTGAATTAAAAAAGAAGCCAATATGGCGGTTCGTAATGGCTTGATATTGATAGCTGACAAGAATTTTGCATATGGCCTGCTAAGGTAGATGTGCGGACTAACGGGCATGCAGAAGCAAGTGGGCTATTTCTTGGAATGTTATGGTAGATGTAGACATTAACATGCATGCAAAAGTGCTTGAGATATACAAAAGTCTACAACATTCAGGCACATTTGTGGTAAGTTCTAGACACGTTAAGAAACCGATTTGTGCGGTTTCTAAAAATATCTTTTTGGGCACAATTTCGTTGAACTCACAGGTACGAACGCATAGCCTGTGTTCGAGCACTCTGCTGATAACTTTGTATAAATATAACTGAATTCACCAGGAGTCCGACGTGCGAAGAAGCTGGTCTTTATCATGATTAAAATTGTTCCGTTCGGCTTGAAATCGACGACCATAATGCCCTGGACCACATGATACAACAGGGCATACATCGAGGGGCCAGTCGGTTTAAAATATTACAGGCGGACGGATAAAGTTCGCGTTTAAAAGTGGAGCGCGATCCCTAAACATATTCACCCATATTCGTTTCCAAGCCTTGCAAGCGTGTCTGTGCGGTCCATTGCACGTCCGGCAGCCGAGAGCGACGGTTGTGTAATTATGAGCTCCGACGGATCAACGATAACGGCCACGCTTGGCCGCGGTCCTATCACATCTGGAGATGACCGTATTATTCTGCCGCCTCTGCCTTCTGATGTAGTTACTGTCAACTCTCTTTTCCTACACTGCGACGTTACCGGCCACCCGTATCAAATTGACTACTTCCGCAATGAGCTTCAATGACTGAAAGTGCTGGACGACGGGGCGTCCATCGACACACATATAATGAACCATGTGTGGATTGCGACTTTTCACTCAAAACAGCAAAGAACGAGCTACTTGCGGCTCAAGAACTCATCATCTAAGGCAAGCGATCTATCCTAGTCGAACCAAGCAACTCAGAAGTTCGCCTGAAAATCCATTGGGTTCCTTTTCACGTAGACGACGATGCGGTGTGTAGAGCACTGGAGCCAAACGGCAAAATGCACGAAATCGCACGCGAGACAGGGCGTGCTCAGGGCTTTCAGGGTATACAGTCCACGACCAGGCTGGTTCGAATCACCTTGAAAGAAGAAATCACGAAATATAGCATCCCTCATCAACTCCGGCTTTATGGCGGCAACGCCATCATTTTGGTGCCCGAACGCGTCCAACTGTGCCTCCGGTGCAAAAGGGCGGGGCACATTAGAAAAGACTGCCGCGTACACCGATGCAAGGACTGTCACCATTACGGCCATATGGAGACAGACTGCGGGAAGACCTACGCTGCGGCTACAAGCGGGTCGCTCCACGCCGAGAATGCTGATCTCATGATGGATGAAGGAGAAAAAGAGCAAGCTGGGAGTGTGAACACCTTCGACAACCCGCCTCCCCCACCCTGAGCCTGGCGGAACTCTAGCATCCGAGGCCGCAGGACCACCTCCAGTTGTCGAACTCTCTTTGGATGCTCCCTCTAAGGCACCTCGGCAGGGCGGTGAGGCGTTGCCAGCTGTCAAGACCTGCAGCAAGGCAGAGTAGACATCGGTTACTACAGCACCGACATCGAATTCGGTGGTACCGGAAAGGTGAATTCGGGCAACGAGGAAATGCACGTGCCAAATGCACCAGCAAGTAAGAGACCGCGCGAACCCGAAGACTGCGTCGAGGAGGAGGAGAACATCTTTCCGGTTGCACCCCGCTGGAGACTTGCTACTGGACGTCGAGGGTGGCCCAAGACAGCAAAGGCACAGTCTTAGAAAAAAAGGCCAGCATAGTCCTCCTTAAATGAAGGAACAAGCCTGACACATATGTTCCTTCAGAAATGGAGCCACTTTGCCCCCTTCAAAATAGGAAGGAAAGGTTTTCCTCCGTCGGATCGGAGGCGGATTTCCAAATGGTGGCTCCAAACCGAGCGTCTATCGTAGGTCCTTCCGGCACGCCATCGACGTTCCACCAGTTCCACCGCAATGCAAAGTGTTCCGATAGTCACCGGACTGGCAAATGCCCCCACTCACTGGCGGTCTGCCACTGCTCGGTCGGCAACACTAGTCAGAAAAGCACCGCGTTGACCCCATAGCAGCAACCAAGCCCACCCAAATCGAGGCGACAGTTCCGGGGCACGATGAGCACTCAATGAACACAAAACACGAGCCTTGCACGTCGTATATTTATTGGCAAATCCGCCTGCCCGTGAAGGTGAGGAAATCCGCGCCCCGAATTATTTTTCGCGTCGTGAATAAAAAGAAAAAAGACACAAATTTGCCGAAACGCATCAAGCCACAATGGTCAGTCAATTTCGCGTCACTTACCCGTGCTCGTTCTCATATCGAAATTACTCCGTGGCAAATCCCACACAACGGATAGGAGCTCTAGATGCGATACGTAATCCCACGCAACCGATATGATGCGCTGAAGGATTCTCTACAACTCTCCAAAAGTATGCTACCTGTTGATGCGAACCTCAGGTGCCTCAGGCGAAAGACAATACGAAGACACGAAGACAGTTGCACCGTCCACGGCCAGATTCATTCATTCATTCATTCATTCATTCATTTATTTTTCGTGCTCATGAACGGCGAGTAGCCTATGTAATGATGCACAGAGTCAAAAGAAACACACATAAGAAATCAACAGCACATGCAACAGCTAATATCTATTATGGGGGAACAGGAAATAGGTAACAGTTAAATATTAGCCAGAGAACGCCTAAACGCTTGAACACTTGAGTTGAAAATGTCGATGTCGATGCTGGTTGTACTGAACCTGTTATAAAAATGTTGGATGCGGTTCATGGGACTGGAGAGGTTGATTTTTTGAACTGAGAAAGTGGGATTAACCCTCAAAAGCACTCGCGGTACATATATGCTAATAGCTGATGTAAGGGTCGAACAGTCAATGCAACCATGAACGCATTTATACAAAAAAACTAGATCGCGCTCAAGTCTTCTCGAGCTTAGTGTGGTACAATCACATCGTCGTAAAAGCCTGTTATACTCATAATAAACACTGCGGCCAATATAGCGATCATATACAATACGGAAGAAACGTCTCTGCACGTTTTCGATTTTTGCTTGGTTTGCATTACCAATACAATTCCAAACAACAGAACTAAACTCAAGCTTGCTACGTATTAATGAAAAATACAAAATGAATATGCAAGCTGACGAAGGGAATTCACGTGTTATTCTCGAAATAACACCTAGCGTCCGATAGGCAGCATTTGTGATGTTGGAAACATGTTCATTGAATGACAAAGATGAATCAATATATACTCCTAGATCTCTTGTGCATTCAACCCTACGCAGAGGTAGGTTCTCAAGATAATAACAAAAACTTACAATTTCCAGTTTCTTAGAAAAGGACATAACTACAGTTTTTTTAGGATTTAGTGTTAACAAATTGCGGCAACACCAATGATGCACAGCATTAACATCCTCCAGTATCATTTCACAGTCATAGATGGATGAGACCTGCCTAAACAATTTGATGTCGTCAGCATATTGCAAAATATGTGAATGGCGGACACAAGAACCCAGATCATTTATAAAGACATTGAATAAAATTGGTCCTAGTATGGACCCCTGTGGCACACCCGAAAATGACACATAAGGTTTAGAATGATGTCCCATTATACGAACGAAGTTTTTTCTTTCCATCAGATAGTTCAAAAAAATTTTGCAAAGCTGGTTATTGACTCCATATGTCCCCAATTTATGGACAAGAATTGAATGATTAACCAAGTCAAACGCTTTCGATAGATCAAAGTATACGGCGTCTACCTGCCCACGCTGATTGGTAATCGGCGAAACGAAGTTTAAAAATGATACTAGATTGGTCTCTACAGACCTGCCAGAGAAGAAACCGTGTTGTGAAATGCTAATTTTACGTTTAAAAAATTGTGACAAATGTTCAAACAAAACGATTTCATAAACTTTCGAAAATGCACAAAGCAAGGATACCGGCCTGTAATTCTTTACGTCATCGGTCTTGCCACCTTTGTGAACAGGCACAATGACAGAATTTTTCCAAAGCTCAGGAAAAGTAAAACTTGACAGAGACAAGTTGAAAATATGAGTTAATATCGGCGTAAAAATGGAGGAACAACCTTTAACAATAAAGCTTGGGATGCCATCAAATGCCATTGATATCTTGGGTTTTAGTCTTTTTATCGCAATCTCGATTTCAGCGCTTTGAAAAGACGTTATCGAGAGGTTATCATTAAAATTGCTACTATCATCTGGCGTGCATGGCGTGGCTTGGTTTGAGGAGTAGACAGATTCGAAATAATCAGCGAATGCGTTTGACACACATGCAGGTTCATTCAGCACTTTACCAGATGCGTCACATAGGCTTATCGCAGGAGAGGACGTGGTCATGCGATCATTGACATACCGCCAGAAATACTTGGGGTCGCGGTTTAAGCTGCGTTCAACTGACTCTCGATAAGATTCTTTGTCCCTCTTGATTAACACTTTAGCTAACGCTCGTGATTTGGAAAACTTATTATACCAAAACTGTGTTTGTTTAACCTTATATTTCCTATGGTAGTGCAGTTTTTTTCTAAGCTCGGACCTAAGCTCGTGCGAAAACCAATGAGGATAGCGGGATGAGTGACGACACTTTTTTGGAACAAACATTTCGATGGCGTTCGTAATACAGTTAGTAAGTAACTCAACAGCGCAATTTACATCGGTTGTTTCATATACTGGTGCCCAATCAACGCTATCTAAAAATCTGAAAAGGCCAAGATAATTACCCCTATTAAAAGCGAATGATTCATAGCTTGTATGCTTTGATGTCCTGAAGGAAGCGTTGAAGGAAGCGGAGAAGGGAACGTGCCACTCATCGGGGGGAACAAGGGGCTTAGAGACCGGTACGAGGGTATGAACGTGAAAGTTCACTAAAGCGAGGTCCAGTACGTTTCCCGCCGGGTTCTGAAAACTATTTAACTGATTCAATCCTAGATAGTTCACAGAATAGAGTAGAGTATTCGCCTTAGATGTTACACAACCAGAAGATGAGAAAGGGTGCTCTAAATTCCAGTTTATATCAGGGACATTAAAATCTCCTAGAATAAGAATACGGTATTTGTCGACGTCTAATTGATCACAAAGCAGGTTCATTTGTTCCGAAAATCCGGTGACATCAAGGCTCGGCGGGAAGTAAAACGTGCCAATGAGCAAGTTGGAGTCGGCAAAAGTTATTTCCACCCAGACAGATTCACCGCTAAATTCAAGGTCAAATCTCCGTACCGCCTGCAAATGTTTTTTAACAGCAATAAGTACACCACCCCCGAAGTTCGCCGACATGCCTTCATAATTCCGATCCCTACGAAATACAGTATATGCTGGAGGAAAGTAATCAGATGATGAAAAAGAGCAGTTCAACCATGTTTCGCTTAATGAAATTATGTCGTAATCACTCACAGCAACATTTGTAAAACATGTATTGGCCTTAGTACGTAGTCCACGAACGTTTTGATAGAATACAGAACACTTCATAAAGAAAGAACACTTTTTTTTTTTTTTGTTAGGGCGGCACTGCAGCTGGAGTGTCTTCATCAACCCGTAATGGCCCAAAAAATTGTCTGAAGAACGAACCCATGGGCCAAACGTCATCAGTATTGATCTTTTCAAAATCCTCCTCATTTACAGAGATGTGAAACGACGAGTAGCTGTCATGTTTGGCTTTCAATTGAGTACACTTAAATGACTTATCCTCTAAGATGGGAGCAAGCACTGCCTCAACATCACTACACACGGTAGTTGGGTGAAGGCGTGAAACAAAGAGTGCTTTACGCCTTTGCGGCCTTGGAACGGAAGCCAGCTTACTGTTTGTACACGATCCCGAAGAAGGCTTGACCCTCCGCTTTCGTTGAACAAGTGTGAATCCATCAGCATCTGTTGCTGCAGTATCCTCGGTCATTTGGCGCGATGGTCGATTGATGGTTGAAGCGGTCGGGTAGGACTGCACAGGTTCGTTGCCACGCGTATGTCCGTTCTGGCTTCCTGGTTTATCACGAGCGCCCTGTAAAGCAGCGATGCCAGTCGAATCTTTGCGGGCGGCATCAGCAAAACTTGCGGCGCCACGGGTTTGTTGGGAAACCAGTGGTGGTGTGACGTCTTGGGTGGTCAAGCGACGCAGCAGTTCCGTGTTCCTTGCGAGATGGATCTGCAAGGACGCGTTATCCGCCCTGACAGACGTAACTTCTTTCACAAGAGCGTCAATCTTTCCACACAAATCCGCGACTAACCTGCTGACACAACCGCACGCGCCACAGCTTTCAACCGTCGGAACAGTTTGAATTCCAATGTCGCTCAGAGTGGGCGAATCGGTGGCAGAATCTTCAGCACGCATGGCGACATCTTGAGCGCCGTTGCGCCTCGTACAATTTTGACACTTGTACGTACTTGAGCCGTACGCGCCACAGCTTTCAACCGTCGGAACAGTGTGAATTCCAATGTCGCTCAGAGTGGGCGAATCGGTGGCAGAATCTTCAGCACGCACGGCGACATCTTGAGTGCCGTTGCGCCTCGTACAATTTTGACACTTGTACGTACTTGAGCCGTTGACCATGAAGAACTCGTAGTCATCTCCCACCACGCCTATGCACTTGCAGTGGAACCGCGCTTCGCAAGGTCCCGAACAACGCAGATATTCCTGCCTTCCGAAGAAGGGATCGGAGCAGCTGCCGCACACGTCCTTGCTGCCTGGCATGACGACGCACGCAAGGATACTCTAAAAGCACTGTGTATATAAATATTATCCAGCGTTTAAAACAAACTACTCCAGGTGTCGCTGTTGCCGTCCAATTTAATATTTTGAAGGAAAAACAATGTCATACTATAGTGGTTCCCAACATTCACTTTCACGCTCCCCATCACTTCGCACTGGAAGTCTCATCGTATAGACGCTTTACACACGCGCCAGATTGAGCCGCCATAGCCGCCCTTCTCTTGTCGTACCGAGATGCCGAGCCACTGAAGCGGGCGTTGACGAGTCTCCACAACGGCCTATGCTGGGGGAAGGACACAGTAACACTTAAAATGGCAATAGCCTGTCCTGCTGTGGAAATGATGAAGTCAAGCGAACGGAATAAGAGGGAACAAAAACTGAAGGTCAGTTATGGCGGCGCCCATGCACAGCTGCTGTAAAGCGTCTATATACACATTACGCGCACAACTCATTGAACAACATAGACATATACATGGCAACGTTAAAACAGCGCACACATACATAGCCATAGCACGCAATACAACTCCTCATCACCGGCATCGGTTGCACCACTGGTATATGTACCGTGCGGATTTAAGGCACCAATTTCCGCAACGACTGCCCAAGAAGGAAAAAATATTGCAAAGCAATTACTGCTCTCGCACGAAAGTCTGCCGATAAGAATGTTTTTAAACTTTCGAAGGCATACATCTCCGAGTAGAATGTAAGCTTAAACATGGTAATTACTTGGTGTAGTCGATAAAACAACCCCACCCGCCGGCACACACAAAAAAAAAAAAAGAATACGCGCTCATGGGTGCGCGCTGATGTGTCCGCTGCCCCGCGTAGCAGCTCCGACCGAGCAGATATGCGTCTAGAAAGTTCAGAACAACGTGAGCCAGTCTTGTTTTCTGGTGCTAGTCGAGAAAAAAACAAGAATGATGGCTGAACTGCATGTGAACGATTAAGCAAGCGACGGTGACAGCGACGAGAGTCGTTGATGAGCGACGGAGATTTCCCACAGTCGCTCGTCCCGCGGTCGCTCGTCGCGTTGCTCGGTTTTTGGATTTTTTAGAAGTCGTCACTCATCGCCTTGGCCGCTCGCTCCCGTCGCTTTCATGCGGTTTGCCTCACCACGCGACTGACCGAGCGACAGCGAAGCGGGTAGCCGTCGCTTAATTGTTCCGTCGCTCGCCAAATCGCTTGCATGCGGTTGAGAAATGAAGTGCGTGCGCGTGGATAGCTTTGCTCGGTACTCATCGTGCGTGAGAGCTCGAGTTGCTTTACCTTTAAAAAAATTAAAGCCGTTTACAACTCCCTGTAACGCCGGGTTAGAGCGCAGCTCTTGAGGAGGAGGGGAAGGCACGGGGGGGGGGGTCACGTGACCTTGGGGGAGGGGGGGGGGGTCACGGGGCCTGGGGGTCACGTTACCTCGAGGGGGGGGGGGTGAAAATTTTCCGCTAAATTTAGCGGGGAAAATTTTCTGCTAGATTTAGCGGGGAACATTTTCCGCTAGATTTAGCGGGGAAAATTTTCCGCTAGATTTAGCGGGGAAAAGTTTCCGCTAAATTTAGCGGGGAAAATTTTCCGCTAGATTTAGCGGGGGAAATTTTCCGCTAGATTTAGCGGGGAAAATTTTCCGCTAGATTTAGCGGGGAAAATTTTCCGCTAGATTTAGAGGGAAAAATTTTCCGCTAGATTTAGCGGGGAAACTTTTCCGCTAAATTTAGCGGGGAAAATTTTACGCTAAATTTAGTGGGGAAATTTACCCATCACGCACCGCGCGGTTACGCCGACGCCGACGGCGACGGCGACGGCGACGCCAACGCCGACGCCGACGGCGACGCCGCTCAAGCCGGAAACGGGCGCCTAAGAGCTGCGCTCTAAAAGTCGTGGGGCGTTACGGTGACGCGTTGACGATCGCTGCAATACTTTCGACCGAAACTCAGGTGTAGCACTAGGCAAAATGGGTACCACAGGCTCTCACGTCGTAATGTTTTAAGGGTTTCTGATTATGGCATTTCTGAAGGGAGATTGAGGTAAGGAAGCTAGAGGCAGAGGTCTTCGAAATGCGCCATTAGGTTTTCATAATGCTTTCGGGAGCTAGAGAAAAACCAAAACAAGGCAGCGAACCCCAGCTCAAGGTCTGCTGCACTGCGTGACAGTCCTGGCAGCCTGGCATCCTCCAGCTGCGACTCTTGCACTAGCTTTATAATTGCCCGGTATACAAGGTTTTTTTTTTTTTTTTTTTAAAGTTTAACAGATTTGTTTAAAAAAAGCCGTGAAAGTTACACCTATGCCGCTTGTGGAGGTGAGTTATACGGCCAGGGGGACAGATTATAGGGGGCTAATTGTAATGATCAGTCGGCCAATCAATTAAAATTCGTTAATTAACTTCTTAATTAATGAAAATAGACATATGGTTCCACTTAGAAATTTGCTCAGCGTCGTCGAAAACCCCTAAATCAGTCATTTTCAGAAAGACTTTGAGCGCGTGAGAAGCGTAGTAGTGAACTGAAGTTACCGCTCGTGGAGCAGGTACAAAGCTAGAGGTTGCGATAAGGCGCCCGCGCGATTTTTCCGTCTCTTATCTAGCCCCAGACTTGTACCTGCTCCACGAGTGGTAACTTTAGTGCACTACTACGCTTCTCACGCGCTCAAAGTCTTTCTGAAAATGACTGATTTAGGGGTTTTCGATGACGCTGAGAAAGTTTATAATTGGAACCATATGTCAATTTTCATTAATTAAAAGTTAATTAACGAATTTTAATTAATTAGCCGACTGATCATTACGATTAGCCCCCTATAATATGTCCGCCTGGCCGTATAACTCACCTCCACAAGCTGCATAAGTGTAACTTTCACTGCTTTTTTTAAACAAATCTGTTAAGCTTAAAAAAAAAAAAAAAACACCCTGTATATTCCTATGTAGATATACCGGGAATATGGCGGGGGATCAGGCCTTCCCTTTAAAACTCTTTTTGTGTAACCTTTCAAAGGTACCAAAGCCTGGTCGCAATGCAAGAAGAAACGGCCAGGACGTAGTCATGCAATGCTACAGTTAGGCGTCTTAGTTTTGTGTTGTTTACCAAGCAGGGTGTTCAGTGTTTACGCTCAGTACACGACTGGGTACTTCCCCAAACATTTTATGTTAAGTCAATCTTAACTTATCACCCCGTCTCAATCATATCAATCCTCTATAGAACATTGAAACTTCTCCTTAAACGTGTTGTATTAAAGGGCCCGGCTAACAACTTTTTGACTTGTTTTTAATTTGCACCGAACCTGAGCGCACTGAACGTAGTAACTTAATGAAACGTTTCTCGAATTTCGCTTTATTTTAAATGTTATAAGCGAATTAAAATTACAAAAACAAGCAAAAAATAACCCCCTTCATGACGTCCTTGGTCGCTTGAGTGGCCGGGAAATAAAAGGGGGTAGTGAGCTCAGCGAGCGCTCACGGCTGCCGCACTCCGTGTCGACTGCCCGAGAGGGCATCACTAAAGCATGTTCTGGATAGGCTGCATGAAGCGGGCAGCCAGGGCGGCTCGCATTGCATTTGCTGCGCGATTAAACACTAATTCTGCATGACACTTCATTGGCCACAAACGACAGCAAACACAGGGTAAACATCAGTTCAGAACGGGAGCCACTTCGCGCTGCCATACCGTCAAAAGGCCAAATCGCAAGCCAAACCTGCGCCGAAGGATTTCGGAACGCTCGGAACCGGTCGGATACTTGAGCCGGTATACCACCGCAGCGCCTCCGCGTACATCCTGGACCTTTCTACGCTTGCCGCTCGTCGGTGCCTGATCCCACTACACTTTCTAGTATGCGCCACCTTTTCCACCGCTTGGTGGCGGGTATGTCGACGAGTCATTTCTCGTTTCCGTACTTCATAAATGTATTTCTTTTTCTGATCTAAAATACTGAACAAAAGCTACTTTCATAAATAATTAAAACGGCAGTTTCCGCCTCTATATTGTATTTCGACTAAAAAAAGATTTTAGCGTCTCTGACCATTAGTAAGGCCAGGACCAAAGACCTCACATATCGCGCGCTTTCGGAACTGCGGGTCGCTCCCGTAGGTGGAGGAGGTTTCCGCGTCGTCCGGTTATAATATGACGCACTGATATTTAGTTACTCTCTCCGTGCCCACTGGCTTGCCCGAACACCAAGAGACGTGGAAAACGTCGAATTTGGGGGTTTTAAGTGCCAAACCTGTGACGGGCATCTGGCATGCCCCAGCGGAGGACTGGGAATTAATTTGGACCACTGGGGATCGTCTGACGTGCAACCGAAAGCTCGGTTACACGGCGCCTACCTCCTCCGCAATAAGCCCCCGTCAGATTGCGGGCACCTCGGCCATGATTCGAACCCGCCACATGGGGATCCGTAGGCCAGCGCTCTCGCCTCGGAGCCACCGAGGCGGCTAAGAGACGTGGAAAACGCAAAAGAGGTTAGACGCCTAAATATGATTGCAGGGTCCCCTTTAACTTTTCTGGAGAAGAACGACATACTCTTGCAGTCCCAGCACGGCTTCCATCCAAATCGCAGCTACGAGACTGCCCTTGCCACGGTTATGCATTACATCAGTGAGAGCATTGTTGTCCTGTGGCGTATACAGTGCGCCACCAATCATCATCATGGTGTTTTTAGAAGAGCAGATGAAGAAATATTGAAACCAAACAAACATGTTTGTCTCGGGGTGTTGGCCGGGTCCCATGATGTAATAGTATGTATTCTTCTTTCTTTAATTATTTTCTATTTTATTCAACATATTTCACATCCTTTAAAGGGATACTGAACCATAGAATTTAGTGTCCATAATAAGTGGCGCACGTTCTTTCCACGAGCCAGCAGCCGCCGGTGTGCGCGAGCACACGCAACGAAAATGACGTCAAAAACCTCCGTTCGTGATTAAGATGACAGTGAAATGCTTGGGCTTCGGGCCAAAGGAGAATAAATACAGGCTTTTCATCTCTACAAGTGAAACCTATGTGCTTGTTAGATCAATTAATTGCTTACCTTTTACTCCAGACACCACTGTGTAGATGAAAAACTTGTCTTTATTCTCCTTTGGCCCGAAGCCCATACATTTCACTGTCATCTTAATCACGAACGGAGGTTTTTGACGTCATTTTTGTTGCGTGTGCTCGCGCACACCGGCGGCTGCTGGCTCGTGAAAAGAACGTGCGCCACTTATTATGGACACTAAATTCCTTGGTTCAGTATCCCTTTAACAATTCAGAAGTGGGATGAGCTGCTCCTCGTTCATACTTTACGGTGAGTGAGCGAGACTTTGCGATTCGTCAAATCAGTGGTGCGAGGCCTGTCATCGGAACAAGATCCAGATATTGCGACAAGGCGAGTTGACCTCACTTTGATACCCGGGATCTTACTGACTGTGATCTGTGACCATGCAATGGGAAGCAAAAACAAAAGGCCCGACTCAACAGGCGAGGTCAATGCAGACGTGATGGAGATGATATGGCACGGGTGCTACGACAAAATCAAGATCTTGAGCGCCTGTCATTGACGCAGTGGAGTCGACCGACGTCTTCGAATATCTCCATGCGGGTGGCTCCGGATGCGTTAAGTGCGATTCCCAAGTTCACCGCAATTGATGGTGACATCGCGGCAAAACGAGTGGATTACCGAGTTTATCCACATCACTGAGTTAGCAAGGTGGGACGAAGCGAAACGATAACAGTGGTCAAATTGAAGCTTTCAGGACCGGTGCGTGACTGGCTGCAACCCTCGGGCGAAGCTTGCAAGACTTGACCGTCCTTGGAAGCCGCTTTTCGGGACGCTTACGTCTGCCTACCTTCGAAAACTCAACAGTGCAGAGTCATAAAATGCCGAGTGAAAGAGAAGGGCGAGCACCACGAAACCTATGTTCACGAAAAAGAAAAGCTTTGCGTTTGCCTTTGATTAAATTTGGAGGAGACGAAGGCGGAGATTATCACGGGACTAGCATTGAGCGAACTCAGCTACGCCATGCGAAATCAATCTAACCTTCCTATTAACGACCTTTCACGTGATATTAACAGCTACGAACGTTTCTAGAAGAATCGCGACGCAAGATTCCTGTCGGACCGTAAACAACAAGACGAGAGGCCACGGCAAACTTCGAAAGCCAAGTTGTCGTCACGAGCTGAGAATAACGATTCCAACCATGCCCAGAATAAGGGGCCGAAATGTTTTAATTGTCAGAAATGTGGCCACATTGCACGAGAGTGCCCGGCTTCACAACGGGAGAAAATGTGCACTTGCTGTGGGGAGCAAGGACACAGTACAAATAATTCTCATGAGTGAAAAGAAAGTGCACTACAAGTGGTCAAGGATAAAGACCGGTACAAAGTTTGTGGGTCGTCGCAAGCGTTGAAATCAGTAAACATTGATGGAGAACCAACAACTGCTCTTCTAGATACCGGTGCGCAGATCAGACTGATCAAGACGAAACTTCTCGCCCAGCTTGGCAAAAAAGTAGCAGTTTTTAGCCGAAAGGTACAAGTATGTGGCGTAGGCGGAACATGAAAAACCTTAGGGAAGATCCAAGCCAACCTTGAATTAGACAGCACCTCTTCAAGGCTGTGAGAATGCAGGTGGTTCCAGACAACATTTTTACGGGCCCCGACTTCATCGTGGGAACAGACGTCATTAACACAGCAAACATTCTGCTACTTCTGAAAGAGGGAACGATTATGCTGCTAGACGAACGAGACTTTCGATTTCTCAAAGAAATCAAGGTTGACCATGATGATATGCGAGTTGCATTCTCCACCGGAGACAGTTTCAAGCTTAAGAAAAACACTGTACAATGGGTCACACTTGTTTCAGATTATGACAAACAAAACAGTCATAATTCTTTATAGCTGGGGAGGACGAGATGGACTACCTGTGCGAGTTAAAAGACTGGGATAAAAGTCTTCCTATCGTGAACGTCACCAACTCTGACATCATCCTCAAGAAGGGCCAGACAGTTAAGCGTGGAAACCTCGTCGAACTTCAAGGATACCGATGAGCTAATGAATTTCACAACGTGTAGTCCACTACGCTTGAGTGTGGAAAGGAGGGCCTGTCTACAATAAACATGGAAAAGAACAAAGCCGAGGGACTCAAGAAATAAATCTGTGAGATGTTGAACTAAAAGTGTGAATGCTTTGCAATGAGCACCAAGAAACTGGGATGCATGCCAGTTGCGGCCATGACTATACAGGAGAAACCAGGGAGTTGAGCAGTGGGTTGACCGATCCTTACCGCGCATCATGGACAGAGCGGCAACTACTTACGGCAAATCACCGACGAGTTCAGGACCAATAGACTCGTAAGTGACAGCGAGTCGGAGTAGAGCAGTTCAGTGATCTTAGTTAAAAAGAAGCAGAAGAAAAAATTCATAGTCAAAAAGAGAACAAGAAGAAAAGCAAGAAAATAGCCAAAGCATTTCCAAGACGTGATAAACTCTAACTGACTCAGGACAGTTAGCAATTCAGATTCGGCCGATTGTTGTCGTATGGCGTATAGTGTGCAGCACGGCAACAATCATCATCATGGTTTTTTTAGAATGGCATCTGAAGCCAGCACGAGACCAAACAAACATGTCTTTCTCGTGGTGTTGGATGGGTCCCATGATGTACTATGTATTCTCCTTTCTTTAATTATTTTATATTTTATTGAACATATTTTTTCAACTTTTAAGAGTATTGACAGTCGCATTCCTGCTGATTTGATTCATTTGAACCAGCAGTAATGCGTTTGACATGCTCGATCCCGCCGTCCTGATCAGAAAAGCCGCTCGGGCTCGGTGTCCGAGGCTCACTACTTCCTTAGTTGACTCGCTTCATGGTGGGTTATACCCAACGCGTGCTACCATGTGTAAATGTTCCAAAGCTATCCAGCTCTTTCTGGAGTTTCCAAAGGCTCCGTATTTGGCCCAACTTTGTCCTCGTTCTATGTTAACGACATGCCGCAAAACAGTAACATCCTACTTGAACAGCATGCAGACGACAGGTCAATTGTCGCCCGCATCACTTCTCATGACTGCTCTGTCCGCCTTCAAGGCTACATCCCTTGCTTTTCAGGGTAAGCGCACGCAAACTGCCTGACCATCAGTGAGGGTAAGAGCATAGTGATGCGTTTTCACAACACCAAGACTGCCAGTATTTTCCTATACACTATCTCAGGGTCCCCCTTATGGAAGGTAGAATGCACGTCAATCCTTGGGACTACGCTTGTAATGTTTGTACCAGCACTAGACGTATCTCTCCACGTCTTAAACATAGTGGCTAAAGCTCGGTGCACTTTGGGCTTTGTGACACGGCTGTTGAAATGCTGTGGCATTTCAAGACTTGCTTTCCACTGCACTTGTTCTACCAACGTTGGAGCACTGCGAATATGTGTGGCACCCATACCGAGTCTACATGACTTGCCAGCTGGAGGATGTGCAAAACCGTTCGCTTGTCCCGACAGCTGACGTGATGCGCTTTTATCATACGAGACGTGGTTGCAGCATTCGAAGTGGCAGACGGAAAAGCACCACCACACTGCGACTCCTGTTGTATTAAGCTCAGATGTCCGTCTATTGCACTATTCTGAAGTGAAAGCAATTCGCTGCGGGAGTTAATTTAAAGTGCCTATTTGGCACTGGTGCTGGGATTCAATTAAAAATTTAAATCTGATTAATCGCCGCCTCTTAATAGTTATAATATGAATAACCGGTTTGGTTCATTCTAATGCGTATTTATCTTAAAAAGGTCAAAATTATTATTATTACTGTTATTATTTTTTTTTGCATTTGAAGAATTTGTGATAAACGGTGGATTGTACAATTTCAAATTTTAAATCAACCATGATGTGTATTATTACCTCAGCCGCAAATGCAGAAAGGTTCGTTGATATTCTTCGTCAATAGCGAGCTCCTTTGATTGTTCACAAATCGCGTCTCCAGCTCGCTTGCTCGCCCTCTCGCGGCGGAAACGGGAAGCGCTCTAGTGAGGGTCCCCCGGTTCCCCTACTCAGCGGGCACGGCGCAACTGCTCGCGATCATGGCTCGCAAAATTTTATTTCCGAATGCAATCAACACTCTCCACGGTCCCAATTTAGTGCTCCAGCTGGTATGGGTATGTTCCTTACTATTTAGAAAATTTTAGTATTGCGCTGTGCGTTTGCGTTAGAGTTGCGTGCTCCCCGCTGCGCATGCGCGCCGTCGACATACGCCAATCAAAGACCGCAATTCTCGACTTTGCGAACGGGCAGAGTAAAACACTGAACGTTAACACAAACACACAGTGCTTGCTTTCGCTCATATACGCAAGAATAGAACTCCCTACTGGTTCATCGGTTTTCCAACGCCAAAGAAACGCACTAGGGTAGGCGTGCAAGCGGTAGGGGTTCCTTCGAATCGGAAAGGCTGAGATCGGCAAAACGACGGTGCGTAAACATTAAAAAAATATATTTCAAAATATATGTTGTAAAATAAGCTTTGTAATCGAAAAAAAAAATAAACGGAATCCCTCTTTTGTATCTATGGGCATTTGGTCCGGGAAGATTGGCGGCAAATTTGGAAGTTTTACCGACTGGCAAAAGTCGCGACTTTATATCACCATATGCTTTACTCATAATTATTGCCAATTTATATTGTTCTTTTACTAGCTCGAATGCTGAATTTTATTTTAGACTGTTTTCATTTTATAACTTGTATATAACATGTATAACTTCGGATTGCCATATTTGTTTGCGCTTTTGAAAGTAAATCGTACGAAACAAATTATATAAGAGTTCTAATACCATTATTAAAATATATTATTTGTATTATAATTAATACAAATCGCGAAGATGTAGGCCACACCCCAATCACAATATTACGCCATTTAAGAATAATAGTTGTTACAGAAAGGCCTCACTGTTTTCTTTTTAGCGTATAAAAAACACCGACATCGTTACCAAGATAGACAAACACACCTAAACACATAAAGTCATATGATTCGCGCGTTGTCTTAAAAACACACACTTTTGTTTTCTAACTCGGATTCTGTTTTTTGGGGTTTTTGTAGTGCAAACATTGTTTCTTAATTTATGTTTTTGAACATATTCTATGCTCATCACCCGTGGCGATATTTTGTAAAATTTGGATTGATTATTTTATTCGTATTCTTAGAATAAATGCTAAAGCAATTAATAATTTAAATGCCCAAAAACCCATGAAAGTGCCCGTAGTTCAGGCACGTAGCCAGGGGGGGGGGGAGGGGAAGGGGGCCATGGGGCTCACCCCTCCCCCCCCCCCCCCCGAAATCTTTCGTATTGCATGGGCCTCCTCTTTCCCCTTCCCCTCATACATTTTGTCATGGGCGCCCCCCCCCCCCCCCCCCCCGAAACAAATTCGTCCTGGCTACGTGCCCGCCGTAGCTAACTGTTTTCCATGACAATTATCTGAGTAAGAAAAATCAGTAATAAAATGAAAACAGTTTTATCAGCGCAGATTCTTTAAAACAAATAAAACATTCTGATACCTCGTAGGTGTATGAAAGGCCGTCTTTAAAAGTGCCGGGATCAGACACGTATGTCACAAAGTAATGTTTCCGCAAACAATTTCTTTAGTTTAATAATTACGCTGTAAAACACATCTTGAATTTAGAAGGGAAACCGAAATTAACACCTACATCGAGAAATGCAATCCAATAGAAGCTAGTTTCGGTCTTGAAATAAAACGAGCCTCCTGGCGTAAGAACTACGCTAAACACCATTTTTGTTTTCCGGATAAAGAGGCGACCTGCAGGCTTAACACCCTAGCTTCCTCGTAAAAACGGGGATAATTTGTGTCCCTCAGTGAAGCCGGCACACTAGACAGGCTCACAATCTCGTATACTGTCACGAATTACAATTGATGACGGGACGAAAACTGAAACAAACTAATCGTTTAATGGGGCGAACTTGTGCCCAAAACAAAAGAAAGGAAACAGAAGATTACAATAGAGCGTCGCGGGCGTCAATAGCGGCGTAACAGCGGGATCGAACGCTGGGGCGAGACTGACTCCCCTCGCCATGCGGAGTCCCTTATGTACACTCGTGGGTTTCTGGAACATAGGGCGTAAAACGTTCGGTGCGTAGAACATTCGGAACTCGATCAGACGAGAATGCAACTGAAGTCGGCACGGCGGCAACGCACGCAACATGTCGTCTAACCGCTTCTTTGTTGTCATGCAGCTCTTGCTGATTGCCGGCGGCCGTACTCTCTCTTCCACTGCTCCATCACCAGAGACATTGAAAACAGAAGCAAATGAAGCAGCGTGTCACTTTGGGCAACTGGACCACGTGAACTTCGGCTTGGTGACGTCATCGACAGAAGCGCCATCGACTATAAGAGCCACAGCCGGGCCTCAGGCCATCAGTGGGCACGGCGACAACGCACGCTACATGTCGTCTAACCACTTCCTTGTTGTCATGCAGCTCTTGCTGATTTCCGGCGGGCGTACTCTCGCTTCCACTGCACCATCACGAGAGACATCGGAAACAGAAGCAAACGAAGCAGCGTGTCACTTTGGGCAACTGGACCACGTGATCTTCGGCTTCGTGACGTCATCGACACAAGCGCCATCGACTATAAGAGCCACAGCCGGCCCTCAGGCCATCAATGGGCACGGCGGCAACGCACGCAACATGTCGTCTAACCACTTACTTGTTGTCAATCATGTTAGTAGGAAGCGTTTTTTTCGAATTCAAGAGCAATTGCGTTTGCCTTGTAGTGCTGCCGTGCCCCGGCTTGTTGTTATGTATTGTTGCCGGCTGTGCTTACTCCATACGCTATGTATTACTGCTGTTAGCTGGGGACGTCGAACTTAATCACTTCCTTGTGGTTAAGTTCGCGTCAGTTTTAGGCAAAACTGACGCGAATGAAGCTTACGAGGAATTTCTTCATATTTTCAAAACTATTTACGTGAACCACTTTCCCAATCGAAAAGTAAGGCGACTAAAAAAAGGTCGGAAACCATGGATAACGGCAGAATTAATTGCAAAGGTACAAATAAAGAACAAGCTATATCAATCTTTCATTAAAACAAAAGACCCAGACAAGCTTAAAATTTTTAAGGCGGTCAGGAACAATTTGAACAAGGAACTAAAGAAATGCAAAACCGTCTACTACCACAATTTGTTTAGCTCAATTCCTGGCCGCACTGACGTGATGTGGAGGAAGTTGAATTCTGTTTTAAATCGCAACGACACGCAAAACAGCATTGAATCTATAACACAACATAACGTTGAATTGACTGGTCGTTCTCTCGCTGATGTATTTAACGACTTTTTTGTAAATCTAGGGGGGGACTCCAATACAACTAATGCTTGCAGTTATATGAACTGAAGAATTCTGGAAACTTTCTATTTTAATCCAGTCACTGAAGATGAAGTGGTGTCAGTGTTTCGTAACGTAAACTTTAGTCACAGTTGCGACGCCGATGGTATACAGATGCGCCCAGTACTATACGTTTTGGACATTATCGGCCGTTACCTGGCGTACATTTTTAATCTCTGTTTAGAAACGGCCATATTCCCCCCAAAGATGCAGATAGCCAAAGTGATTGTGCTTTATAAGAAAGGCGATAGAAGTGACATAAACAACTACTGACCTGTGTCACTTCTCCCAGTATTTTCGAAAGGCTTAGAAATAAATTATACATAATCGTTTTATCGTGTTTTTGGAAAAGCATAACGTCATTACAGAATCTCAGTTCGGATTTAGAAAGAAACGTTCTACGGAACTAGCTTTGCTTGACCAAAAATAATTTATACTGCGCAACTTTGAAGATAAGCACATAGTACTGGGCATATTCATCGATTTTACAAAAGCGTTTGACTACATTAACCACGAGTTGCTCATTCGAAAATTAGAGTTTTATGGTATTAGGGGACATGCAGCGCTTCTCATTAAGTCGTATTTAGAAAAACGGCGTCAGTATGTTAGTATTCAAGGTCACTTTTCTGATATCAAGCCAATTAAGTCTGGGGTACCACAAGGAAGCATACTTGGGCCATTGCTCTTCAATATATATATTAATGACATCGTTAACATTGCGCAGCAAGTGAAGTTTATCATTTACGCGGATGACACCAGCCTCTTTTTTCAGGTAAGAATTATAATGAAATTTCGCACGTAGCTAATGACACCACAAAAGCTCTAGACACATGGGCTAAATCAAATAATTTCATAATTAATAAGAAGAAAACTAAGGCGACCTTATTTTGCTCCAAAAATAAGAACCCTGAACGTACGAGTGATATTTTTCTACTCTTCGCCTATCGAAGTGGTAAGCACGTCTAAGACTTTGGGGGTGTTTTTCTCTAGGCACATGTCTTGGACTGAACACGTTGACTATATTATTTCTAAGCTCTCTCGTATCACTGGTATGCTACATAGACATCGTCATGATCTTCCAAAAGGAGTTAAGTTGCTTTTGTATAACTCATTGTTTTTATCTCATCTGAATTACTGCCATTTAGTTTGGGGGACGACGACAAAAAGGTTTTAATTGGTTTTTAATATTGGTTGCGTGTCACCAGCTTGCCGGAGCACTTACTCTTCCCTTCAGAGAGAAAGCTTTCGAATGGACGCACCATTTAGCATATTATTAAATGATTGTGAACATAAATGCGATTGAATAATACATAATCGAGGAACGCAATTTCTCTAATGCTTAAAAAGTACTGGGTAGGCGCTTATTCGGACATAGGTGCATGACCGGTTTGTTACGGTATACAGGAAGATTGATATAAATGAAAATTTCAAAAATAAAGAAAAGTTTAGTATTCCAAGATGCATAGTTTCTCAGTGGGATGTTGACTGCCTGTGTGAGACTTCCAGGAAGTTCTTTCCAACAAGGTCATGAGGATGTGTCTTTGGAAAAAAATAGCCTGGTTATTATGAATGCTCCTACCTGATGTAACTGGAAGAGCTCTCCGAGGTTTTCTTGAAAGTAGGACGCAAGCAATGGGAGGAGGCAGACAGCTGCTGCGTTTTGATCTTTGAACTCCGCCTTGGCCTCGTTGTCCCTTGTCCGGAGTTTGTTTTATTCTTTCTGTTGCCAGTCATTGTTACCAACACGCTCTTCAATTAATGTGAACAAAATGCAATCTGCAGAAACTATTTCTACTGCAGAAAAGAGTGTTACGAATTCTGTGTAGCGTGCCTTATGATTCTCACACTGACCAACTTTTTAGAGAGCTGCGTGTAGTGAAGATATTTGATCACTATGCTTTCAGACTTAGCATAAAGTATAAACAGGAATGTCGCGAGTTAAACAGTTTTTTATTGTCATTATCATCACTTCGAAAAAAAGCTGCAACATATTCCACCCGTCACTCGGATGTTTGGGCAGTAGAAACATCACGAACAGAATATGGCCTCCAAACGATTAAAATAACCTTGCCAACATTACTGAACACTCTTACGGGCTCTAATTTTGATGTCGAATCTCCCAATATGTGTGCGTTTAAGGATTCATTTTCTTTCAAATTAAACAATCCTTACTGCTGTTGATTAGCTAGCAGATTATTGCTATTGTTTTGTCTTGTTAATTTTTTGTTGTTTCTAAGTGTTTTGTATTATATAAATTCTTGTGTATGACTTCCTTAATGCTGTGTACCTGTGGGGGGGCTGAGGACCATTCAAGCTGCTTGCACATCTTTTTTCCTCAGCTCCCACCATACTTGTATGGTAAATAAAGTCCTTATTATTAACCCGGGCCCGATGTCGGAAGCTCAGGCAAAACAGTTCGCTGATATGCTGAAGCTTCTCCAGGATCTTTCGACGCGCTCAGTCAGGATAGAAGAGGGCCAGTGTAGCCTGATCCAGACGGTTAACGAAATCAAAGCTAACCAAACACTAATCGAAAGTAAAAGTTAAGTCAACTCTCAAACTCAAAATGCCAGTCATGCAGCACCTACGTTGTAGCATGTTGCGAGAGGTGGTGGCCCTATTCAGACATCGTCATCTGCGGAACTCTCGATTATTTTTATTTATTTATTTATTTATTTGCACATACTGCGACCTCTGTGAGGTCATTGCAGGAGTAGAAAATACCGAAACAAATTAACATTCAAACAATATAACACGCCCTTCAACATAGCAGAAATGAAAACGGTGACGTCATACGTTACTGAAAAGAATAGGCAGAACCGCGCTAATAAAATCACCATACGGAAGAGTACGTATTTCCCCATCAAGATTATTCCAAATTTTAATAATATGTGGAAGAAACGAATATTTAAAGCAGTTATTATGAGACTGAAACGCAACAATATTTAATCAATGAGATCGTCTGGTGCGTGAACTAGTAGAGAATGAAATATATTTACTTCGCCCTATTCCCTAGTCCTCATTAACGATTCGGTGCAACAATTTAATTTTATCAACTGTTCGCCTTCTAGACAAATGCTCCAGCCCCAGAGATAAAACAGCCGAGGAGGGTGAAAAATTACGGTCATACCTATTCAAAATAAACCTTACAGCTTTGGTCTGGATAGATTCAATGAGATTAATATCTTTCTTAAAATAAGGATCCCAAGCAACAGATTCATACTCCTAGATGGGCCTAACAAGGGTCTTATAAGCACAGAGTTTAAATTCTTTAGTAGAGCATTTAAGAGTACGTTTAACATAACCTAATTTTTTAAGGGCGCGAGAACAAATAAAGTTGACGTGCTTGTCCCATCTGAGGTTGGACGTAAAGAAAGCACCTAAATATTTGAACAAATATGAGGAGTGTTATCAATAAACAGGACGACCTTTGTTCAATAATTGACTCATCAAATGCTAGTATTGTTGTTTTGACAGAAACTTGGCTGACAAGTAAGATTTGTAACAGAGGAATTTTGCACTGTCAAAAGAAGTTTACTATTTATCGGAAAGATACAGTTGGTAAAAGTGGCGGTGGTGTTATGCTCGCTGTGGCTGATAATATTTCTTCATTTCTTGTAACGTTGCCACGGATCTGGAGATACTGTGGATTTGCATTTGTTTAAATCATCGCAAATATGTTTTAAACGTTTGCTATCGTGCTCCTTCGAAAAGTTCTACCTTTGTTTCTGGCCTTCATGACGTCGTCAATGCTGTCACAGTCCCTTTCCCTTACGTTCCAGTCTTACTGTTAGGAGACTTTAATTATCCGAACATTACGTTGTCAAACGACGGCCCCTGTTTAAGTACGTTTTCCACAGAATCCGATGACATTTTACATCTGTGCGCCGATTTTAACTTCACTCAGGTTGTTACGCAGCCTACTCGGGTTACTTGCTCTTCGGCCACGGTTCGGGTCCTTGTGCCAACGACGTCACGCGAGTTATATCGTCTCTCACGTACCTACCTGGTCTCAGTGATCATTCATTGCTCCACTTTGATTTTGTTGTTCCGGTATGTCGCTCTCAAGTGCCAGTAAAACGGATATCTGACTATGCCCGAGCGGATTTTGTAGCCATTAATCATGAATTGGGTACTTTTTTAAGTGACTATCTGCGTAATATTTCTGAGCCTTCTGTTGAGAATAACTGGATGTTGTTCAAAGAAAAAGTTGCTTCCCTTACAAATAGATCTGTACCTGTACGAACTGTACGTAATTACACTCAATCCCCATGGTTCAACCAGATGCTCAGAAGGCTCTCAAATAGGAAAAAAAGGATGTTCCGCGCTGCAAAGTTATCCGTGTTTCCCAAGGCAGAGCATCGTCGGGCAGCATATTATTCTGCTGCAGCAGTGTATAAGACGTCTATTGTCGAAGCCAAGCTCCATTTTTTTCGAATGTACCCTACCCGCTATGTTGAGCAACAACCCTCAACAATTTTGAAACGTCGTAAACCCTTCTGAGAGGCTTGACGTAGTGCTAAACAACGAGGATGATGAGACGATAGCAGCGAATGATTGTGAAGCTCTGCCTAACGAATTATACACCAAATCATTCTCGAATTTAACCACCAATTCCTATCCAGATGTTTATGAATACAATATTTGTGCTATGAATTTCATTGATATAGAATGTGCCGGTATAGTGAAAGTCATCGCCGACCTTAAACTATCGTCATCGTGTGGAATTGATAATATTAACTCGAAGTTTCTCAAAAACACTACTGTGTATTCCTCTATTATCTTAACAAAGCTATTTCGACAATCACTCGAACTCTGAAGCCTTCCCGAAGACTGGAGGGTGGCGAAGGCGATTCCGATCCTTAAAGGTGGTGACAAATCCGGCCCAAGTAATTTTCGCCCGATTTCCTTAACAAGTGTCCCTTGCAAAATTTTAGAGCGCATAATCTATTCGCATCTCGTTAATTTTCTTAATTCCCATACATTCTTTTCTCCTGCTCAACATGGCTTTCGAAAACTGTTCTCGTGCGTAACTCAGCTATTAACACTTACGCATAACCTTCACGCCTCCCTCGATCGTTCATCTCAGGTTGATTGCATCTTTTTAGATCTCTCTAAAGCATTTGACAAGGTTTCACATAGGCTCCTTTTGTATAAACTCAGTAAACTGAACCTTGACTCTCATGTTTTGACTTAAATCAACGCTTTTTTAACTAACCGTTCTCAATTTGTTCATGTTAATGACATTAACTCGCACCCCTCTCCTGTGACTACTGGTGTCCCCCAGGGTTCAGTACTCGGCCCTCTTTTGTTTTTACCATATATTAATGACCTTCCTTCGCATATCTCATCCTCAGTTGGTCTCTTTGCAGATGATTGTGTCATCTATTCTGAAGTAACTAACGATTTTGACGTTCTCGCGCTCCAGTCTGACCCTGAAAGTATTTCTCGTTGGTGTGATAAATGGCAAATATAACTCAATATTAACAAGTGCAAATCAATGAGAGTATCACGTGAAAATAACACCTGTCCCTCGTACCATATAAGAACTGTTGAGCTGGAATCCGTGTCCTCGTATAAATATCTTGGTGTTCATATCACTAACAACCTTTCATGGAACATTCCTATTGAATATATAATTAAAAACGCTAACCGCATGTTGGGCTTTCTAAAAAAGGGACTTCTCTCTTGCCCCACTGTCCTTAAAACTACTTCTTTACAAATCATTGGTCCACAGTAAACTTATATATTCGTCCGCTATCTGGGACCCCGGTGTAACGCCTGCATTATCATTAGAAGCTGCTCAAAACCGTTCTGTTCGATTCATACTACATAACTATCATCACACATCTAGAGTAACAGCAATGAAAACTACCCTAAGCTTGCCTGACCTCTCCCTGCGTAGAAAAATATATCGTCTATGTTTATTTCAAAAAATTTACCAACATAATGCTAATCTTCGTCAGCATCTTTTAACACAACCATCATACGTCTCATCACGTTTCGACCACCAAAATAAAGTTGGCATCCCTCCGTGTCGCACCTCAAGCTTTCATCAGTCTTTCGTACCCATGACATCACTGGACTGGAATCGCCTTCCCGCACCTGTTGCCAGCAAAGCCGAGAGTGCCGGAATCAAAGCTGCACTTTGCGAATATTTTTTTTTTTATTTTGGTTGGCAGTATTTTATAACAATGTTATGTTTTGGTTTTTTATGCTTACCTGCCTAATTACTGTTTGTCTTTGTGAGCAATTAGATGTGTGTGTGTGTGTCCACTCCCCTCTATAATGCCTTCGGGCCCTGAGGGAATAAATAAATAAATAAATAAATAAAAATAAGAATGTTCTCGAACTTACGAGAACGCCAAGTTGAAAGAATAAACAAAAGGACAGTCCGCTGACTGGAATCGAACCTACACCTTCCGCGCGACAGTCAAGCACGGTCACCACTCGGCCACGCTGTTGCTTGCTTGCCGACGCGCGTGGCAATACCAGCACGCATCTCCGACCCTCACTATGACAACCATTTGGGAAAACGTGTGGCGCCACCTATATACAGTTGGAGTCGCGAATAGTCTCTGTTGCCCTAGACGCACATTCTCACGGCATTGAATTGGCTGGAACACATCTAACCTTCTCCACTGGTTTGGAGTTACAAATCTGGTCTCTACAGTTTACTTTAGATCAATATTTCACCTAACGTTTGCGTTTATACAGGTGTACTCATCCACGTCTGGGTGGTGAAAGCGTTGCGTTTTTACCTTTAGTTGTTTGTCAAAATTGAAAGAATTACCGGGTTCAAAAAATGATCGAATAATTAGCAGCTTAATCGTTCAAGCGCCCAGCCCTATTTGGCACTATTAGTAATATTAGATTAGTAGAAAAAATTATGGTTTTAATGTTATAGCAGCAAACACTTTTACTGTTACTAAGAAAATCCCCAATATTACCACCTTCTTCAAACGTTTACTAGTTTTGAAAGAAAACACACGTCAGGTGTAGAACGTTTTAATGCCCATTTGAAAGAGAACAACATTTGATGCACGCCAGGTATTGCAGAATCATTGTGTTTTGTTCAGGTAAGATGAATATAAATCCCCAATTTAAGGTAACAGGAAACAATAAATTATCTGCGATTTCCTCGTGTAGTCTTTTGGATATTTCCTTAGCTGGCACATTTCAGTTTAGGATTATCAGCGTTTCAACAAGATACACCATGCAATTTGGAAGATTTAAAGTAACTACACATTTTTATATAGGTATTAGTGTGTAACTTCGGTGAAAACGAAAAAAAAGGAGCCGGTTTTGATAAAATTAGATGTTATCTGCGTTTAGGAAAGATCGACGGAACACGCCGAAATGGCAAATGTATTTTATTATGTATTATGTTTTCTTGGGAGCTTTGTTTTTATTTTTTGAGAGCGTCCTCCGTTCTTGCTGTAGAGAGAAGAGGAGGCACTCTCAAGCAGTTCTTTTACTTCTTTTTTCCCCTCCTTCCACTCTTCTTGCATAACTAAAACTCAGACTTTAATGTTTTTATACTTTAACAAAACACTTTTAGACTATTCGTAAAGCATATTTTGATGCACTAATAATATGCTAAGATGCTTTGAGTGTGAACGTATTTTTGGCAGACGGGGTCAGAGCGCTCAGCGCACTGCGAGAGCAAAGTGCAGGACGAATATAGAAAGTAGGAGCGATGAGTTCCTCGACTAGGAGCATATGTATGAAATTGTTGGATTCGCTACGTATATACAGATTCTCTTTGTTTTGTGGTATTTTGATCTGCATTTCGTTTTATTGCCATATGTTTCATTTTGTGAATTCCTGGCTGTAAAAAAGTACACTTTTTATCTTCCTTAGAAATCGCCTATTTTTATCTTTTCCATAAAAAAATATTGATACTTGACGACATCGGAAAGAAAATTGTCATATAAAATATTATAGCTAGCCTAATAATTAGAGCTTTCTTTTATGCCAGATGCTTCAAGAGAAAGATCGTGTCGCAGGATCTCGAATAGTGCTTCTCACCGACGGCAAGGAAAATGAAGGACCACCATATATTTACCAAATGATAAAGAACCTGACCGCGTCTAATGTCGTTGTGGACTCAATGGCATTGGGATCTCAAGCAGACAATCAGCTAGAAATGTTAAGCGCTCTGACTGGTGGGACAACTTATTTTTTCGACGACCTAAAGGGTGAAACAGTACCACAGATGAATGTCGCTTTTGTGCATTCCTTGGCCATACAAAAAGATGAGGCTGACAGAGTCATCACGGTGAGTAAATTGGTTAATCGTTTGTTTTAAGTGTATAGATCATTTAAAAAAAGAGACTAAAATATAATGAAAAAATTTCGTTCTTGGGATCAGAAAATACCTTCTCAATTACGTCAATGCGAGTTTTACGGCTTTTTGTACCACGATTTCGATTGAACTCTTCGCTGTTCGTTATTCATATGAAAACGGGTTGCCTTCTAAATTATGAATATAATTTTTAATGCTTTTATTACAATTTTATCTCGGCCATTTGCTATTGATTATTTATATGCCAACGGGATAATCCGAAGAAGGGAAAATATTTGTTCTTATTAATGATGACACAGAAATATGCAGCCGGACACGTCCCAGCTTATTTTTTTATTTCAGTAATAAAGTAAAGAATACAATACAACATATAGTTAGGGGAAAGGCGAGCTGGTGAATATGATCAGAAATAAAAGCATAAATTTGACTAATAAAACTTAATATTAACGTTTAATGCGGCCAACTTGTGCCACTAAACTTAAAGTAATTATTACTTTGACGGGGTCGAAAGGACGACTGCCTCAAGCAGCCACTTGAAGGTCCTTTTGTATGCGCCTGGCTATCTAGAAGATACCGAGCTCGAACAAACTAGATTCTCGAGTCATCTGGAACATTCCAGCCATGCAAACGAAGGAAACATAAAAAAAGACAAGCACTGGCGGAGCATGTTGCCAGCCAGCGGAGCACGTTGCTGACTCGCTATTCGTACGCGACAATATTCATTATGTTCATTTAACCTCAGACTGCCAAACAAGAAAAATGTCAAAACGTAAAAAAAAAAAAAAAAAAAATCTTGGAGGATGTTGAAGTTTCGCCTTTTAAGAGTGAAACGTGATAGCGAAACCTAAAAACATATACAGGGTGTTTCGCTAAAGATGGACAACTTCGATATTGCGAAAACTACGTATAGCACCAAAAAAGGGCTTGTGCCGTTTAGGTCCTAGACCAGAGCCTATCTAGAAAAATTATAAAAGTTTGGGAGAATAAAGTTATTAATTATTTTAGCCTGATTAATTTTATAAATATTGAGTTTACGGGCTTGGTCTCATTTGAAATTATGCTGAGCGTCATCGAAAAACACCAAATAAAAAAAAATTGAAGTGCGATACAAGGCACACGCTGCATTTTACAGCTTTCTAAAAACCGCGAAACTTCGACGGGTTTTTAAGTTTCAGTTTGCAATTGGAGCGCTTCCCGGCACCGACGGCACCGCGCCCCGTGGAGAAATAGTGCAACCTGCCTCTGCTGCGTTGCGCGAGGACAGGGGCGGATGTTGGTTTCACTATTTCTGCACAGGGTGCGGTACCGTCGATGCCAAGAAGCGCTCCGATTACAAAACGAAACTTAAAACCCGCCGAAGTCGTGCTGTTTTTTAGAAAGCTGTATAATGCTGCGGGTGCATTCTATCCCACTTCAATTTTTTATTTAATGTTTTTCGATCATGCTCAGCAAGTCTCCAAATAAAACAATGCGCTTAAACTCAATATTAAAAAAAGAAATTTCGCGAAAATAATTAACAACATAATTATCCTAAACTTTGATAAAATTTCCCCAATATAGGCCCCCGGCTTAGGACCAACACAACACACGCATTTTTTTATAGTGCGTTGCGTGGTATTCGCAATATCGAATTTGTCCACCTTTCGTGAAACACCGCATACTCCCGCTACTTCTCAAGCCGTGCAGGAGTGCCTTGCGTGGCCTAGTTAGTAGCGTGTCTGGCTTGCAACCGAAACTCGTACACTGAAGGCCGCCTAAAATTTCGAAAATGTTTCTTTAAAGCAATTTAATTACTTAATAGAGTGAAATGATTTGAAACATGCGGCGACCTTAAATTCGCAGTACATGTCATGCTTTGTAATAATTGTGAGCGTTGTGGGCTCTTTTAAATTTCCGCGCGAGGTCATGTGGCTGTGATGTCACGACCCTATCTGCCAATCATTATTTTCGCGGAACGCCAACGACGCCGGCTTTTCTGCCACGCCATCGAGGCCGGCGCGACACGAGCTGCCTTAACGCCACCGCTTTAATAGACAGGACGTCGTCCCAAATTGAGCTAACTCGTTTATTTAGTGCTCCTGTTTATATAGCCTTTTCATGATATTTGTCACAACCGGATTACGGGCGCGGAAGTTTGCAGTCGACACGGGTGTCGTCATTTAAAGAAAAACGTCAGTGAGTGCAAAGACGCCCATCGGGACACATGAGTACGTTGCGTGAATGGTGTAGCGTATGAAATTTCACTTGAGTGTGAATTTATGTAAGTAGGACACATCAAAATGCATCAATGACAGATTAAACTAACATAAAAGAAAAGTGGAAAACAATTGCAAAGAACTTTGAAATCGCGAAAGAAAGATCACGAATGTAGGAACTGCGGAAATCATACCCAAAATATCCGCAGGGTCGGATATTATACTTGCGTATGAGTTCTGTCGTTGGTCAGGGATGGAAATCATGCTCAAAGAGAGGAACGATGAAAGAAGGGTAGTAAGGGATACAGAGCGAATGAGATCTCTAATCAGTTGTATAAGTCAGGCTTTACAAGAGTTCAGAAGCAATTTAAAAATACTTTTACCGGCGAAGCTGTGTAAAACTCATTGGTCGATTTTTTTCGTGTCCGTGGACAGAACAGTGGTCGACAGAATAGTCGACAGGAAACCATCACGCGCTCTTTATCAGTGTTCGCGCGCGCCTTATCTCTTATCATGTGATTTGGAGACTTGCTACAATAACACAACCATAAAACAAGTGTCATAACCACGTGATAGATGATAAGCATGGAGCGGTCCACGTATGCGTTCCTCGGTAAAGATTACAGGTGCATAAGCTGCCGCGGCAGCGGCAGCGTTCGAAGTTTTTCATATATAAAACGTTTTGGTAGAGTGCATTCACTTTTGTTTCATGAATCATATGGTATAGGCATTTTTGATCTTTACAAATATGAACTGCTGGTTACGTCCCAAGCGACTTCCGGTCACACCGTCTTTGCAAGCCTGCTGAGCTTGCTAATGTCACCTGGGCTAGAAAGCATAAATGCTGCACGGACAACAAAGTTTTAGATTTAACCAGGGCCTTCGGCTATACAATATTACAACTTGGAGCAGGCAAGTTGGTTTACAAGAATACTCGAAACAATTTAATAGATCTCGCACTCCTTCGTTCTTTTGGCTTTCACCTGGAGAATCGGAGGTTAAGCGTTTCATCTGCATTTCAAGCAGCGGTGTTAAGGTGGCCTTCGTTCATTCCTTTTATAAACCGGAAGTTTTCCGGGACGTGAATGACTGGAGCACCACCTGGTGGCGTTTGCCATAAAAAAGGTATATAGTGCAGTGGGCAATCGTTGCAGGTAATACCACAACTTCGCTGTCCAACCAACTTCACAGCGTGGATCGGAGCCTTAATTAAAAAAGATGTATTATCACATATGTTTGTCTTATGATTTTGTTGTTTTATGACGAGTGAAAAGGGAGCCCATATCCCGGTTGTCCAGAAATATTGCAAGGCAGTGTTCATTTTAGTGATCTGGTTGCTTCGCAGTTCCATTGTTTTTCAACGCTGTGCCACCAAAGGTAGTTTCGTTTTTTTCTTCTGGGTTTTGAAAAAGGAGGGGGAGGGGGCTTTTTATGGGAAAAATGCTATTTCCGTATCATAAGTGGGGTTTGAGTTAAAATTAGATCCGGAGGTTGATTATTCTGTTCAAATTTGAAGGAGGATGGGTGTTGCCTTAACGTGTCCAACTGAAAGGTTGTCCGTATTCTTACATTGTGGGATATAGGTTGTGACACCTGAGCTGCTTAAATTTTTTTCTTCGTTGTTGTTGATGATGACCTTGAGTTTGGCACTATATAAGAAGGTGGACTAAATAAACTAGTTAGCTGAGTTTGGGGCGTTTTCCTGTCTATTGTCTGCTCCTTCTACGTTTCCATGTTTTTTCCCCCAGTCTGATAGGAAATCATCATGGCTTAATGACGTACGTTTCCGACAGTAAAATATAACTTGCGCAGTGGTATTTCATCAACATAATACATCTTAGGAACATCGACACTTTATTAGAGCTCAGCCGTATTGGCAATAATTAAATGATAATATATAGACGTTAGTATTGCGTTGATTATGCCTTCGAAAACATGAAACAAGCCATCAATCGTAGTTGGCACACCAGGCCTTTTGACTTTATTTGTGTTTTAAATTAACGCGAGCCATGCCCATGGCATCCACAATAATACATACTTTAAAACATTACAATTATTTAATGCGGGGTGAATATTTGTTGTGCTGTAGAGCAGTGGTTCTCAGCTATCAATGTTTCGCGGACCCCTTGTAGATTGGCGGAGATGATGGAGGACACCGTTCGTGGTGAGAGGAGGAGAAAGGTATAAGTTAAATATAATATTGATTTAATAAATGAATATAACTAAGGACTAGTGTGAAGTAGACCTATCTTATGGAAACACGCACAAGAAAACTCGCCCGAAAACAAACATTTCTTCTCGACCTGAAAACGACAACCTTTATTGCCGGGCTTGACTGATGGCAGTCAGGGCTTCGCGGACCCCTAGAATGCCTCCGGGGACCCCAAAGGGTCCGCAGAGCCCCATTTGAGAACCACTGCTGTACAAGATACACAAATATCTGGGGTCTATTTGTCCCGCCCCCTCCCCCCCCCCCAAAAAAAAAAAAAAAAAAAACACGTGGGAAGTGTATTAGTTGTCGACTCGATAAGCATATGTGGCAATTCTGTTTCTTTTTTTTATAAAGCTTGAGACCTGTCATATGTCATTTATAAGGCCATTGTACACCACACATACGGTGTAACACGCTGTGACAATCACAAATCGTCATCTCAAATCGACTTGAAGTATAAATATGCGGTCCTCAATATGAACAATAGATTCAAGCAGTCTTGTGAGTGATATCAAAATATTTAAACAAAACATCTAAGTGCCTACTTTAAACTGCTCACAGTTTTTTGTACTTGGCACCCCCTTCAACATGAAAAATTACCTTCTTTGATGGAAACTTTTTTATAAGATTTGTGTTTTTTATGGTTGGCCAGGATGCATTAGTTTTGTAGATAAGAAAATGAAAAAAAAAAACATTTCAGTCAAATGTTGCAAAAAACAACTTTGCAGGCGATAATACGTTTTATAAGCTAGCGGTAGGAAGGTGATTTAGAGACTCAAGCACACGCACGCACGCACCACACACACATCAATACCCCCCTTACTGCACGCACGCACACAAGCAGACTGACACGCATACACACACGCAAACCACATAACACGCACACCACAGAACCCATCACACACCAAAGACCCCACAGAGCCCCCTTCAAAATACACTCGCCTACGCTTGCACAAAAACACACAAGCCTATGCACGCCTTCACACCACAACCAAGAGACGAGAAGGTGCCAGTGCCATAGCTTAAATGGTCTTGCAACAAAGCTCACTTATTTAGTGAATAAACATTCTTTACGCTATGAATGGCTGTATATTTAAAAAAAAGTACGACGAAGGTTCGTTTTAAACAAAATTGTTCTGTCTTATCTAAGGCGTTCAAAACTCATTACAAAAAATGGTATTGGAGCTTTTTTTTGTGGAGGTCATCCCTGATGACCGAGATATTATCAAATCGAATTGTTACAACCGCTTCCTTTTTAAGGTATTGGACACAAAGAAAGAAGCAAACAGTAATGAACCACTGAAGTTTAAGATCAGGGCCACTGACGGCTGGAGAACTGTGGTGCGTCTCGTCAGCCAAAGCGCAAAAAACTTTTCATACCAACTGACATGCCCAGATGGTACACCTTGTTCAGAACCACGCTGCACGGCGGAAACGGACGAAGAAGCGACCACGCCATCTACATTTCTCAGTATTGACAAAACTGCCGAGGTAAGTTTACACATCATAATATCTAACAGATTTTACGATTGTAGGCTAAATTTCATGCAAGAAGCGCCACACTTAAGTGTAACAAGAAGCAATTACATGCAGGCCGAGGCAACGTAAAATATACATCGAGAATAGGAGGCAATGCGCAACATAAGCATACGAAGCATATAAACGTATAATTAGTCATAATTATTCAAACATAGTCATAATCAGTGAGATTTAGGCAACGCCACAGTGGAAATCGGACCCAGGACTGGGTGACGTGTTACCCGGCGCATTTGCTCGGCGAAACTAGGAGGAGGTGAACGAAAGCGCATGCCGCCAAACAAAGTTCACTCAAGGGTGTCTTGGGCAGTTGAAAACTGTCCGCGCGTGCTGCTGTCTTTCGAAAAACGAAACTAGCTTCCCACATAATCTCACAAAATAGCGGATCATAAATAAACCCAAACTTGTCTTGGTAATCTTGGGAAACCCGAGGAGTGCATGCGTGTGTTAAGCGTGCAGCGTATCGTCCTGTTGTTCACGGCCGCTGCGGTCCAGAAGGACCTCACCGCCGTCGTGTAATACAAAACCATACAATACAATACAATTTATTATGCTTAATTTTTATTTTACAACTTACATTCCATATAAGCCAATAAGGCTCGTGGGCGGGACGTGGCAGTAGCGGTACAAGGGAAAACAATGTAAACTAACGAGAACACATATTGAATGTTCAACACAATACAAAAAAAAACACACGTCGATTATTTTGATAATATTTCATGTTTTTGCCAATATTCGCAGGGCCAAAAGCGCAGAAACGAGGGGTACGTTGCGCGTACTAGCACACGGTCGGTTAATTTTGAGCCCGCTTTTGATGCGCTAAGAAATCCAATTTACAAAGTTAGTTTGAAATATTTTTTGCCAATTATGTATTTTTTTTTACTTTTTCTTTGTTAGTTTTTTTTATTACCCATTGTTTTCGCCAACATTTTAAAGATTTTAGGAGATTTCAATTCAGCTATCTCTGTGTACATCATTGAATATCTTCGACACGTAATATCTGTGGTTGCCTTTCCCTATGTAGCGTTTGTAAAGATTGCAAAGTATTTTCTATTTGGTCTTAATATATTTTATAAGGTCACTTTTTTGCCCGTTTTTGAAAAGAAAAGTCAGTATACTTATGTAATATTTTGTTTTATTTTAAACATAAGCATTCCAAAGTATATCTGCATGCATTCTGCAATACCCGTTTGTCTGTATTTCTTGCCAATATTTCGTGCGATCCTTTTTAAATAGATTACATTTTTATAGGTATTTGGCACACTGTCTATTAACTGTTCACTATATTGTCGTGTTGATTTTTATATCAAGTCAGATAATTCTTAGTACTGAACGTGGAATAAAGTCTTTCATGTTATTCATATGTGCCATTATTATTCGGACGTTTTAAAAAAAAACCTGCTGCATATGAATTTCAATTCGAGGTTGTTGTCCATTTGTATTCCCAAATATTTTACGTTATTTGGGTATTCTAATATTTTACATGAGCCGTAATTGCAATGAATTTTGTGCATTTGTGCCTATAGTTTTAGCAGGTGTGTTTTTTTTCTCGGGTTTCTATATCATATTAATTGCGTTTTCGGAACGTTTATTTTAATATAAATATTTCGGTGTCAGTATAAAATTTTCTAAACGTCTTCCTTTATTGCCGTTGTAGTTAATCCGCAATTGTTGTCTTCCTGTATTGCCCTTGCGGTTAATTCCTAATTGTTGTGCGCATATAGGATTTCGGTGTCATCTGCAAATTGAAAAGAGTTTAAATTCTAGCTCTACTTGGGGGGAATTCATTTAAGCATACATTAAAGATCAGTGAACCAAGCAGTAATGAGCAGAACGTAAGGGCGTAAGTAAGCGGGTTCCTTGAAGCACTGTTAATTGAAGTACTCAGTGTTTAAATTGAATTGCATCGGTTTATTTAAAGCCTAATTTTTACTGCTTGATTTATGTCTTCAGGTAATATTGAAACAAGTCATATACCTTCCAAGGAATCCCGAACCTGCAGAGCATATATTATAAGCGGTGGTAAAGTGTATCCCTAGTGTGGCTTTGTTCTGTTACACACATATATTCTTAGTATAAAGAAAATGGTGGGGTCGGCATTCAAACTTAAAAAAAGCGGATATTTCTGCAAGTGAAGATTACGCAAAAACTGTTCAGTTCGCAAATAATAGTTTTTTTTAAATTTCGCCCGGTCACCAGGAAGTCGTTCCAGTTTCGCATCGATATACTTTATATCGGTGAAAAATATTTTTTTTATATTATGAAACGAGTCAAATTTAAGAGGCATTGACCTAACTAATCCGAAATAGTGCTCCTAAAACTGCTCCGTAAAGTTAATTAAAAAAAAGATAAACAAGTGTGTAAACTTGTTACAGAAAGAATAAACAAAAAGGACGGACAAGGACGGACATCTTTCACAACAAAGATGTCCGTCCTTGTCCATCCTTTTTGTTTATTCTTTCTGTAACAAGTCATCAAAACCAACGCGCTCACGTTCAATTAAGTGTGTAAACTTTCTATTTTTCCAGATAGCTTTTCACACTTTTTCACTAATATAGGAGGTGTTATCTATAACGGCGATGGCATGTCTTCGCTCATAGACGCATCATCGAGTGATATTGTGGTTCGGACTGAGGCATTCTAATCACATGTTGTGCGTTTTGTGACATTTTTGACTGTGCTAAAAGTTATAGGTTTATCGTTGTGATAGAGTAGATACGCGTGCGAATGGAGTTTTGATTGAAGTTAATGAATGTTTTGGATGTCACCACGTAAATATTGCTACCCCACTGAAACTTTTTGCGTGCGTTTGCAATGCATTTACAGAATATTATTCTGTGTGTCTGCTACCGTCTCCCCAATGCTTTTGTAAGTTTTATTCCCGACTTGCACGATGCTTCGAATGCTATTTGTTCTAGGTTTCCTTTAACACCCATGTTTTTACTCCGTGATTTTAACTTACCCCTTATTGATTGGTCGGGAGACTTTCTTACTAGTTCTTGCAACTTTTCTTATATCATAGTTTCTCAATTTTTGTGCCGATTTCTCTTTTACACAAGTTGCTACCTAACCCACTCGGACTTTGCATAACGCTTCCAATGTGTGATATCTTATACTTACAACTGACTCAAATCTCGCTTCCTCAATAACGTATCTACCATGCAATAAAGATAGTTCATTCTTCAGTTCCATGCAGCATTTATGTTTCCAACCTGTCGTCTCCTTTGTTTATTGCCAAACCTAAACATCTTTGTAACAAAAAGAAACGTCTTATCCGCTTGACAAAATTGTCTGGTTTCGATGAGCGTTGGGAGGCGTGTAAAACAGCCGTAAATGCTTATAAGCTAGCCATCGACCAAGCCAAGCTGTTTTTGTTTTGTAATGAAACCCTTCTATGCAACCTAATAATGCTAATACACTTTGGAATGTGGTAAGCGCGTAAAAAAAAAACAACTCATCTTACGCTTCCTGGTGTTGATGGTGTCGACATTTTAAGAGACCACTGTGCCTTTGTTAAATGACATATTTGTTAAGGCTTTTTCTAGACACGCTGGTTCATAATTTCAATGTATCCAGATCATAATTTACCCCGGAATGTACTGTGGGGTCTCATCAGCCCCCTCTGATTGACAACCGGACGCCGGCGCCTGAGGACTCGTGTTCGGTCGCCTCCGTGGCGAGGACGGCGCCTTTTAAGTTTGGTGCCCGAGTACCTCCTCCCTCGGGACCCATCTTGAAGACATTGGCGGTGTCGGCGGCGGGCATCCTAGGACCCCCTCCCGAATGGCGTCGGCGCCCGAGGCCCTGCACGTGCTGCGGCAGAGCCAGTCGGGGAGCTCGAGCGAGAGACCGCCCACGATTGGAGACAGGAGGCTCCCGCCTGTCTGGTGCGCGGTGACGGCGGTAACAACGGGGAAAGCTCGGACGACGGGAAATAGAAGAGGACTCCTGCGCGGGGAACGGGCCACGACGGACGTTCGCGCTGGCGGCGACCGCGCCGCCGGCTCGGGCGTCGGCCCGGTGACATGGTTCGGATTTAGACCCCGGATACGACCCTCGACGGTGACGTCCCCAGGATGCGGTTTGGACTAGCACCGCAGGGACGATCGGCAAACAGCAAGCAGTGGCGGCGCACCCCTTCCAGGCTTCCTCGATCCCCTCTCCCGATCCCGAAACCCCCCAGCAGAATGTGAGTGGAATAAACCCCTTCTGCCGAGAGCTATGCGTTGCTGTGCCACGTTCATCCGGAGACAGGGCCTGGGGAATCGGATGAAAACCCTACATAATTGGCGCCCAACGTGGGGCCTGATTTATAGTCAGGCTAGAGTTCCGATTCCTGGCCTGTTTCCGGTTGGATTGGGGCACTGCTTCCGCACTCCTTTTGGGGGCGATCCTCGTTGTAGCAACGCCGCACGAGATCCGACATGATCGTTTGCTTGATCAGGAAGCGCGGATCTAGACGTTGTCTTTGCTGACAATCCTTTGTCCCAGGCAACCAGGAGTTTATCCCCTGTTGCGAGCAGCGCCTTAATCCACTGTTTAGCTGTGCCGTCGGATGCTGGCAGGTTTATCCTTCAGCATCTTGATGCCGCGCAAGTGTTCAGTGTGAGTGGATATTCCCGCCCTCTTTGAGGCCTGCAGTGTCGGGTGTTCTGTCGCCCCAACTACGCCTCCGGCCGTCCACGTCAAATGGGTGAGATGTCAACTCATTTATTAGGCGATGTGACGCGCGCAACCGCCTTTGTTCGCGTATCGTTGCAGTGTCTTGATTAACTTCTTCGATTGCTCGCGTCAGAGAGGGTTCGCTGTGGGAGTATCTCAATACTACTTCCATTGCACACGACGGTTGCACAGACTGCATTGGGAAATTATTCCCGAACTGCATTTTGTCCGGGGGGAGCATAGCGTTCTAGTTTTACTGGACGCTCGCTCCCAGCTGGCCTTGTTGAAGCTGGCGGCGCGGTTTTGAGTTCCGTGCGTCCACAGCGTTTGGGTACAATATGCGCTCTTGTGGTTTCCGGCCGCACTGATGCAGTATTTCGCGGCCAGGGGTGACACCTTGGGACTAATCCCCCCAAGTGTTGCCGGATACGCGACGCCAGGTGTGAATGCATCGGAATTGCGAGAGCCACCGAGTTTCCGTGCCCACCTTATCAGTGGCTGTGTGTAGTGCTCCGTGGGGTCCAGGTTGACGCGATTGTCATGTTCTGTTCGTCCCTGGCTGTAGAATCGTGAGGGTGATCCCGCTTAATTGCGTGCAGTTTTTGCCGGACCCTCACACCGCCATATCGGAGTTAGCGCTTCGGGCGGAGATTACTCTCGAGTTGTTGTCTCCATGCCCGGAGAAGGGGTGGGGAAGTGCGTGCCCCGCGTTGCCGCTGCCCGCTGGGCATGGTACCGGTTCTCCGCCGCGTTTGTGTACGCGTTGGGACGCGAGGGCGTGCGGAGGGATAACGAGTTAGAGTTAAAGGGGGCAAGACGACTAGGTGGGGAAGGAGCCGTTCTCGTGTAGCGAAAAGCCTCACGGGGGAGGTGGCGGTCTTGCGATAATGGACGAGTTGTTCATAGTTTTATCCTGTACAGCTGCGCGGGAGGCCCGGGAAAACATACGGTTCACGTCGGCGGATGCCCGGGAATCCTAGAAATCATGGCAGCGGCATGGCCGTCGGCGGCCTATAACTTTGTGCGTTAGGTCAGCCCGTCGCTGTATAAACTGCAGCTTTTGCATGAATGACCAGCGGGTGTTGGAAGCCAGCGGTAAATCCGGTAAACACTTCGACGCTGCGGAAACGGTTAATGCAAAGCAAATGTAGTTTATTGGCTCGTCCATTTCCAAGATTGGCCGATTAGATAATATGGCACTTCGGTGTAGCACGAAAGATAAAAGGCGCGTGCGGGGTGCTTACGTTGTTCGAACCTGGCCAGTCTTTCCAGTCGCAAGAAAACGTTTGGGTTATGCGGTGTTTTGACATGGTCGGGGGCGGGCTTTGTGCCTACCCTGCTGCGTTCATCCAAGGGCACGTTGCTTGGATTGAGAATAGAAGAGTTGCGATACGCGTAGATGAGGTACCTCCATTGCTCGATCCTGGCCGACCTTGACAGTCGCAAGAAGACGTTTCAGTCATGCGGTGTTGTGGCTTGGCCGGGGGAGAACTTGAATGTGCATCAATGCGTTGATCGTAACTTTCGAGCTTGTGCAGGGCCAGGAATCACAGTGGTTACTCCACTACACTTGGGTGTGTACCCCCGTTGCACGCTCATCGCTCTTGCTTGGAGATTATCCCCGAACAGTGACGCGGCAACCTCTGGTACACGGCCAGACGTTGCGGACAAAGCCTTGTAAGAAGGACGTCCAACAGACTTGCTGGGCGCATCATCCGACGTATCAAAACGTTGTCCCCTTGTGCTGGCCTCAATGGCCAGTACCGCGCGACACGGGCCTCTTGGGGTGGTGGTTATCCAATCCCATGACGGCATGCTGCGTAGCATAGACGTGGCTTGCTTGTGGCAAAAGAGTCGTGAAGGATGTCTGCGTGAATGTGCGTAATGTTAATTGATACTGTTAGCGGCAGGTTTTGTTCGTATGGTTATTGTGTATCGCACCTCACGAACGGTGTAAGATTTGTAGCTGCTTGTGACGTGCAGACGATTATCTTTTGTGTTGATGTTTTGTGTTTTCATCACAAGTGATTTTAGTTATGTGGAAAGTGAATTTTGTTGTCGGAGAAGTGATTCTCTGGCGCTTTCTTAGATTATGTAACATTTAAGTAGAAAGCTATTGGGTTGTTTTGTATAAGAACAATAGTTGTCTAATAACTAAACATTTAGATAATAGTTTAGTGTTGTTGCATGCTTTCTGACTTGATGATTAGTTTTATTTTTGGGTACGTCTTTTGAACATGTAGCGTGACGACCTTGATGAGTGTACGCTTAATCGTTTTAGAACGAAGAGCTTCGTTTGTATCTTGTGGCACGCCCACTAAGCTGAAGATTTGATTTCGTCACGCTGTGCGATATTCAGTGCCGTGATTTGTTAGTGTTTGTTTTTCTGTCTGGAACACTGGGGTGGAAGGGACTTTAAATTTTGGTGTATTGAGCGCGACTTAGTGATCGTGCGCGTTTTGAGCGGTGGTGCTCTGGGCCCTGTTCGAGGCGGGGTTTAAGCCGCACGTCCGGAGGCTTCCTGGCTCGTGACGACGACCATTCCCCGAAGAGAAGAACCCAGGGGTCCAGTGGAGGTGGGAGAATTGGTAACGTAACGAACGGTTTAATTACATGGTAGCGATACAGTCGTCAAATCCGAGAGAACAACTCAGCAGCCTCACGCCCCGCCTTATATAGGGGTCCGTTTTCTCCCTCACTCTCCGCCAGGGCAGCAGGTGCGACCGCCAAGTGCGTAGCAGAAAAGCCCGCCGCGTCGTAGCCAGAAATGCGTCATAGCCATGGTTCTCCGCAGTTAGGCCAGGCCTCTCTCCCCTTCCGGAGCGCACGAACCCACACGCACACACACACACGTCCCGTTGACGTCACGGACGCGTTGAGACTCGTTTCGGGCAGACCACGACAGCTGGGCGACGGTCTTGAACACGTGGGGACTCGTTTCGGGAAGACTTCGACAGGTGGGCGACAGTCCAGAACACGTCGGGACTCGTTTCGGGACTCGTTTCCGCAGCGTTGAAACTCGAAAAAGGTTGCCGAAGGTTCCATTCTTAACAGCCCCTCCGGGGCCAGGGAAACCTCGAATGGCCGGTGGTACAATCGCTGGCCTGAAGAGGTGGGCTTGGAGTAGGCCTTGAGAAGACGCTGCAAGCACCAAACAAACTCCCAAACCTCTCACAACGGAGGCATCAGCGGAAACGTCCCCCACAACACCACGCCACACCGCAGTCAAACGCTCGGAATTCGCCAAAGACCCGCCAGACTGGATTACGGATTACCAAAATTTGGTACAATTCCGGGTATCGAAACCCCCTGTCGCCAAAGAAACTCATTTTTCCAACGAGGTCACTAAGAAGAAAAGACAAAAGACAAAAACTTTTCGCAATTTGTGAGGTCATTTTGGGGTTTCAACGAAGTGCCCCCACTTAGATCCTCATTCCCGTGGATGACGAAGACCTCTGAGATCATCCCTACTATTTTTCGTGATGTCAGAAAAATCTGCACAACCCATCGGCATTGCCGTTAAATTTGCCTTTCCTTTTTCTTACGCTGAAGTCATAGTGATCGATTTTCACGTGATTTCTAGACGTGAAAATGCGGTCCTTATAGCGCCGATAAAACAATCCGCCTCTTTCATGCCCCGTCACATTGGTCCTAGCAATCTCCTGAGCTGTACCGCGAAACCCTGACACACTAGGGTCGTTCTTCTGCTCGACTGTCAAAGACACTCTGTCTACTCGTAGCAGAGGACCAAAGTTACGTGACGCCGGAGCTACGAGAGATCTTTCACGGATCCCCTCTTCCTCCGCCGGCGCGTTGGGACGGCGTACGCTTCCTAGTGCTACGAGGTCAGGCTGTTCTACAACCTGGTCCCTCTCATCCCGGTTTTCTGCCTCCAACTCTGGGAGTGCTTGCTCCCCGTCAGCTGCCTCTGGCTCTGGATCACTCGTCAACAAAGGGGCGACCTGACGCGATTTGGACCTCGTACACGACTGAACTAGCCCTTCTCCCAGTTGTTGACCCCTTTCGCGCAGCAGGAAATCTGACCGGTTAGAAAACAAATAAGGATATTCCAACGGGACTGTTTGCGAGACAGCCGCCTCTGTCACTAGCTCTCCGAACGGGCCAGTTATCCTTACCGTCGCCATAGGCAGACAGACACTGTGCTTTTCGAGCAGCTGCTTGATCCAAACTACCTTTCCCGTAAAATCGGATGGCGTTACATACGACGGATGGACAACGTCCATCGTCGCTGCACTGTCACGAAGCACCCTGCACGGCTTTTCGTTTACCTGGAGCTCGTGAAGATAGGGACGAAGGAGCTTCAGGTCCTCGTCACTACCGTTCACGCACGAGAACACAACCCGCGGTTTCTTACATCTGGCCGCTGTGTGTCCCGGCTGCTGACAGTTGTAGCACAGGAACGGCTTCCTTGCCTCGAACTGCCCTGTTGGGCTTTTCCGCGCCTCGTCTCCGTTCGAGTGTTCTGCGCTCTTTTCTGGGACCTTTTGTCCTGCTTCGGGCTTCTCGGGCCCGTTTTCTCGCGAGCCGTTACCCTGTCGGAAGGTCTTGCGCTGATCGCTTCGGCCGGATTCGCTTTCCTCTCCGCTCAGCTTTCTACGCGTTGCGTACTCTTCGGCTAGCTCAGCGGCCCTTTCGACAGAGTCAACTCCCACCCTGTCCTGCACCCAGAGCTTGACTGACTGCGGAATGCTACGAAAGAACTGTTCGAGGCACACACACTCGACTACCTTGTCTCGGCTTTCGTACACTTCCTCGCTCTTCAACCATTCTATCAGGTTGGTTTTAAGCCCGTACGCGAATTCCGAGTAGCCCTCACTGCTCTTTTTGGATGCGTTTCTAAACCTTTGACGGAACGCCTCGGCAGAAAGGCGGTACCGCTTCAAAAGGCTGGACTTCACCTTGTCGTAGTCGTCCGCGTCTCCAGCACTGAGGCGCGCGACAACCTCTGCAGCCTCACAGGGCAACAGAGTCAAAAGCCGTTGCGGCCACGTTTCTGGGGCGAAGCTCAACTTCTCACATGTCCTCTCAAAGTTAACTAAGAATAGGCCCACGTCTTCCCCAACTTTAAACGGCTGCATGAGCTTCTTCATTTGATACGACTCGGTCTCACTTGCTCGTACCGGAGCCCCAACTCTACTGTTCTGCGAGTTTAATCGCTGTTGTTCAATTTCGAGCTCTAGCCTTTTCAGCGCTCGCTCCTCTGTCGCCGCAGCCTGCGCTCGTTCCTCTCTCGCTGCAGCCTGTTCCTCACTTGCTGCAGCTTCACTCTTAGCGTTCTGAAGCAGTTCCCACGCAATTTGAATTTCCTCTGCTTCCGCGCTCTCTGAAATCGCTTTACTGATCTCAGATTTCTTCATCTTTTGCTCCACCTCCACACCCAATTCTTCACATAAACAGAGTAAATCTGTTCTCAGTAACCTCATCAGATCCATGATCGCTGCTCTTTAGCTTTGGCTTTGCAATAAAACTTGTCGCGAGGTTGTACACAAACCTAGCGCACGAGTCAAACACTAAGGATTCCCAGCAGTTCAAAATTAATTGCCCATAATCTGAAGCCTGGCGAATCTCAAAGCAAAGTCCAAACGCTCACCCACAGATGTAGCACGATGTCGCATGGTCCGATCCCAACCGCTGCCAACCAGTTGTTCGAGGCGGGGCTTAGGCCGCACGTCCTGAGGCTTCCTGGCTCGTGACGACGACCATTCCCCGAAGAGAAGAACCCAGGGGTCCAGTGGAGGTGGGAGAATTGGTAACGTAACGAACGGTTTAATTACATGGTAGCGATACAGTCGTCAAATCCGAGAGAACAACTCAGCAGCCTCACGCCCCGCCTTATATAGGGGTCCGTTTTCTCCCTCACTCTCCGCCAGGGCAGCAGGTGCGACCGCCAAGTGCGTAGCAGAAAAGCCCGCCGCGTCGTAGCCAGAAATGCGTCATAGCCATGGTTCTCCGCAGTTAGGCCAGGCCTCTCTCCCCTTCCGGAGCGCACGAACCCACACGCACACACACACACACGTCCCGTTGACGCCACGGACGCGTTGAGACTCGTTTCGGGCAGACCACGACAGCTGGGCGACGGTCTTGAACACGTCGGGACTCGTTTCGGGCAGACTTCGACAGGTGGGCGACAGTCCAGAACACGTCGGGACTCGTTTCGGGACTCGTTTCCGCAGCGTTGAAACTCGAAAAAGGTTGCCGAAGGTTCCATTCTTAAGAGCCCGCTTCTGGACTGTACGCCACCTGGTCGAGCTTCCCGGTCAATGAACGGTCCCCGTGGGCTTGCCTCGTTTGGCACCCTCGCCGCGATCATTAAGGATGATCGCACTTATCGGCGACACTCAGCTGAGCTCCCGTGCGGTATTTGGGTCATCTGCGCTACCTCCACTCCTGACCTTCTTGACCCCCGGGCCTTGGTTGGAGGGGGGGATGGTGTGGGGTCTCATCAGCCCCCTCTGATTGACAACCGGACGCCGGCGCCTGAGGACTCGTGTTCGGTCGCCTCCGTGGCGAGGACGGCGCCTTTGAAGTTTGGTGCCCGAGTACCTCCTCCCTCGGGACCCATCTTGAAGACATTGGCGGTGTCGGCGGCGGGCATCCTAGGACCCCCTCCCGGACGGCGTCGGCGCCCGAGGCCCTGCACGTGCTGCGGCAGAGCCAGACGGGGAGCTCGAGCGAGAGACCGCCCACGATTGGAGACAGGAGGCTCCCGCCTGTCTGGTGCGCGGTGACGGCGGGAACAACGGGGAAAGCTCGGACGACGGGAAATAGAAGAGGACTCCTGCGCGGAGAACGGGCCACGGCGGACGTTCGCGCTGGTGGCGACCGCGCCGCCGGCTCGGGCGACGGCCCGGTGACATGGTCCGGACTTAGACCCCGGATACGACCCTCGACGGCGACGTCCCCAGGTTGCGGTTTGGACTAGCACCGCAGGGACGATCGGCAAGCAGCAAACAGTGCCGGCGCACCCCTTCCAGGCTTCCTCGATCCCGTCTCCCAATCCTGAAACCCTCCAGCAGAATGTGAGTGGAATAAACCCCTTCTGCCGAGAGCTATGCGTTGCTGTGCCACGTTCATCCGGAGACAGGGCCTGGGGAATCGGATGAAAACCCTACAGTACTTATTGTCGATTATGACGGAAATATAAACCTTACTGATAATTTGAAAATATCTTCCTCTTGCGTTGTTGACAATATCACCTCTAAATTGCTAATGCGTACTAAAACTTACATCGCAATTTTTCTTTCTAATAATTTTTTAACAATCACCTAGCTTAGGTGTCTTACTAAAATATAGAAAAATAGGGATGTGGTTCCGCTTTACAAATCAGGTGACGAACATAGTCCCTTTAACTATCGACCTATTTTCTTATCGAGCACGCCTTCTAAACTTTTTGGAGCACATCGTTTACTCTCATCTTGTTAATTTTTGAGGTTCGAATTGTTTCCTTTTACCTACACAACATGATTTTCGCAAATCACTGTCCTGAGAAACTCGACTGCTAACTTTCACTGATGACCTACTTTCCATACTGTGCCGTGGATCTTGGGTTGACTGCATCCTCCTCGACTTCTGCAAAGGGTTTGAAAAACTTTCTCACAAACTCATATTGTTTAAACTGATAAGAGACACCATTGTTCTGTCATGGCTTCATTGTTCTATATCTGATCGTTCGCAGTTTGTTCCAACCAATGAAGCTAATTTTCGTCTCGGCCCTGTTACTTCTGGTGTTTCCCAAGAGTCCGTTCTAGGGTCCCTTTTATTTCTTATTTATAGCAAAGACCTATCAATGTGCATACCTTCATTGATTAGTTTATACGCCGACAACTGTGTAATCTACCGTAAAAGTACAAATGAATCTGATGCCGCCCTTTTTCAAGGTAACCTTTGTGCAGTGTCCGAATAGTGTAACGTGTGGCAAATACACCTTAATACCAACAAAAGTAAAGCCATGAAATTGTCACGTGGAAACACGCTACCATCATATCGTAATCAATTTGAAACACTCCTCCGCAGTTTTCTGCCTTATAAATATCTTTGTCTACATATTACTTGTAACTTCTCATGGAAAGCTCGTACTGATCATATCATCTCCAATACTAATTGTATCCTTGGATATCTAAAAAGAAACTTCTTTTGAGCCTTTGGGTCATTAATACTAATTTTATAGAAATCCCTAATTTGCTGAAAACTCGAGTATGCCACCACAATCTGGGCCCCCTGTCAAACAACTATCGTGAATTATATCGAAGCCATGCAAAATTATGATGTACGTTTCATATTCCGTAACTATCATCACACGGCTAGTTCCTCATCAATGAAAACCATTCTGTAACTACCTCCTTTTTCACTACGCCGAAAAATATCACCTCTATTTCTTTTCAAAATTTATCATTATAACGTATCAGTGAAGGGCTCACTTTTTAAACTCATCTTTTATTTCGCAGCGCGTCGATCACCACTTTTTAGTAGGCATACCTCCCCTAGTGAAAAAGACACTTGAACCATGTAAGAACCATATAAGTACTATAAAAGATATATAAGAACATATGATAATAATATAAGAAACCTATAAGAAACTTCTCACGAGTTTTTTCGTAGGTTTCTTTTATGATCTTATATAGTTATTTTATACTTCTTATATGGTTCATATATGGTTCGTATATGTTCTTATATATCTTGCATGATTCGCAAGTGTTTATTGGACGCAGCAATTTCTCATACAAATGAGGTTATTTAAAAAGGGTCACTGCATTACCGCAGCATACAATGACTCCTTCATTCCTAAAACGGCCTCTGATTGTAACCACCTTCCCGCATTTTCAGTAAATATACTGAGAAAATCGGTGTGGATGGGGTTAATGTGATGAGATGATTCCAGGCTTTCAGAAGATGGTGGTTGAAAACTGACACCGGATCTTGCTTCTTCTTTGTCTGCCTTCGGCGGTTGAATCCGAAATCCACTTTAGCTTCTTCTTTGCCTACCTTCGGAACAGGATACTCCCCCGTGGTGAAAGCGCCGGTCGCCGGCGTTAGGAGTCGGTGCGGTGATAACGCTTGAGGCGTGCGACGTGGACGATGCCAGTGTCGTGTAATCGGTGGTCAGGGGGGGGGGGGGGGCGAAACAGGGGCAACCTTGTAGTTGGTCGAGAGACACGCCGAAGTATCCGGAAAGGTCCCTTGAACTTCATGAGCAGTTTGTCACATTTGTGTGGCGACCGCGACGGTCTCCAGAGTAGTACTTCGTCGTCCACATTATACTCCATAGGTATGTGGGTTTCGTAGTAACGGAGAACTCGGTCCTGCTGGGATTTAAAGGTGTGAATTCGTGAACGTTGGCGAGCTTCTTCTGCGCGACACAATATGTCTTCGGTGTAGCTATTAAGGGAAGGGCTGTTAATGTTGGGGAGAAGAGTATCTATCGGCGAGAGCGCTTCATGGGCATATAGAAGATAATATGGTGAAACATTGGTTGTGGCTTGGTGACTGGTGTTGTACGCGTATGTGACATAAGGTAGCATGGTGTCCCAATTGTCGTGGTCACCTGCTACATACATACAAATCGTATTAGTTAAAGTGTGAATTAGGCCCTCAGCAAGGCCCCTCGTTTGAGGGTAGTAAGCACTAGTAATGTGATGGACGCTGTGCTGTGACTTCAGGAGCGGCTTTAGTTCCGGCGTAGCGCGTAAAATAGTCAATGGCAACAATTAACCAACGATTGTTTTCTTTTGAGTGAGGAAAGGGGCCCAAGAAATCGACACCAATTCACTCAGAGGGATGGCTCGGCGGGTAAATTGGGCGGAGTTTGCCAGCAGGCTTGATCGTTGGGTTTTTCTTCGTCTGGCACTGGTGGTACGACCGGACATACTTGTTAATTGCTCGTTGCTTACCACTCCAGAAGTACTTCGCACGTATCCGGAAGTAGGTCTTTGAGAAGGCCAGATGTCCAACGTTGGGGTCATTGTGGTTATGTTCGATTACTAGTCTCTGAAAGTGGCGGGGAACAACGAGTAGCCATGGTCGTTCTTGAGGCTCGTAAGTTTTATGATACAGAACTTCATTGTGAAGGTTGAAATGCCAGGAACGACGTTGAAGGCGCGGGGGTGGGGGAGGCTGCTGGATCCTTGGAGGTAGTGTTCGAGTGGTTTTAACGAATCATCTTAAGCTGAGAGGAATGCTTATCGACGGTGTCAAGCATGACGGTAGTATCGATCAAGTATGCGTGGTTCATAGTGGTGGCGTTAAAGGGCAGTGGGCATCGGGATAAGCTGTCAGGATTTAGATGTTACTTGCCCGATTTGTAAACTACTGTAAAATTAAACTCTTGTAGTTTCAGAGACCAGCGACCAAGACGTCCTGAGGGATCCTTGAGACTAGCTTACCAGCAGAGTGCGTGATGGTCGGTCACTATTCTGAAGGACTAGCTGTAGAGGTAAGGGCGATGCTTTGAAACCGATCATATGACAGCCAGGCACGCTTTCTTTGTGGTAGAAAAGTTTCGTTCATATGTTGTGAGAGTCCGGCTGGCATACGCAATAACAGGTTGCTTATTGTCAATGACCTGAACGAGAATGGCACCAATGCCATGGCCTATGGCGTCAGTTCTTAATTTTGTGTCTGCACCTTCAATAACATGATCGAGGATGGGAGCAGAAGTGAGTGCAGTCTTGAGAGCGGCAAAGAAAGTTTGCTGCTCCGGACCCCATTTGATATAAACGCCAGTACGAACCAGCCGGTTAAGAGGTTCAGCAATATAAAAAAACACGGATGAAATGGCGGAAGTACGTGCAGAGACCGAGAAATTTCTGGACGTATTTGACTTTTTTTGGAAGTGGAAATTGGGATACATCTTTCGGTTTTTCAGGATCTGGGCGGACGGCACCAAAATTGACAAGGTGTCCGAATATTTTATTTTCGCGAGCTGCAAAACTGCATTTTTGGAATTCAGTAGCAACCCAGCAGTGCGAAACCACTGAAGGACTTGGTGGAGCCTATCTAGGTGGTCAGCAAACGTGGCGGAAAAAAAGAACCACGTCATCAAGGTCGCACAGGCATATTTTCCACGTTAGTCTACGGAGGAGAGAGTCAATCATACGCTCGAATGTTGCTGGCGCAATGCAAACGCCGAAGGGCATCGCGTTGATGTGGTAAAGACCTTGAGATGTGATGAACGCAGTCTTGGGCTTGTCGGCATCGGCCAGCGGGATTTTCCAGTAGCCAATGCGCAGGTATATCGTTGACAAATAGGTGGAACCTTGTAGTGTGCCTAGGGTGTCATCGCTTCTAGGTAAAGGGTGGAGGTCTTTTCTCGTCACCTTGTTGAGTCGGCGATAGTCAACGCAGAAGCGCCAGGTGTCGTATTTTTTCTTAACAAGCACAATGGGGGATGGCCATGGGCTAGAGCCTCGATAGTATTTTTCTTCATCATTTCGTCGATGTGCCCTTGGATGATGCGACGTTCGGCAGCGGCTACTTCATATGGTCTTCTGCGAACGGATGGTGAGTCAGCAGTGTCAATCTGCTGACTCACCACCCGTTCGATCCACGAACATCCCAGGGACGTACTAGGGACATTCGTAGGATGGTCCCGTGCAAAAAAAGCGATGTTTCAAGAAAAATCCCACGGACGTCAGAACCGGATTTTCGGACGTCCTTCGGACATCCGATTTTTTTGTTAAGATGTCCAGGCGGTGTCTCTGGGACATCCTCTTTATTTTCAGGGGAGCGGACCTGGACCGCTGGTCAGGCTGCTGATCGATGTATTCCAGTGATCAAAGCGACCGAGATACTGCTACTAGGAATTTGGAGCGGGCATTCTATTCTGGAAATGCACCAGTTTATGTCTCTTCACTCGGAAATGGTCCAGTTTGGTTGCATTCAGGTTTCGTTTCTTCAGTAGGCTAGGCTGCACTTTTGGATTTCTATACATCACTACAGCACCAATATATGCCAGACTTCTATGACACAACTTTACGGTGGTAGGGTGCCTCTCGTAGGCAACTAATTTGAGTGATATCACAGCCCTAATGTACTAACATTAAATCAGCTGGAAGTTCGCTTCTATATCAATATATTAAGACGGTGATTTCACACTGAAAAAGAAGTTATCAAGACAGCCTACCACCCCAGCGTAGTGTCGTTAAAATATGGAATATATTGGAATCACTGAGATGTTCAGAAATTCAATCTGCTGCCTCCAACCCGCAATTAATGAAGGAAACATGAGTGCAAGCGCAATGCACAATTCCATAGTAAGGTGACATACATGAATAAATACATTTCTAGAATAGAATTCCCAGCCCAAATGTTTAGTGGCATGTTGGAGAACATCGTATCATAGATACTTCTTGTACCTGATGGAAACCTGGTAAAAAGAAGGTAAGCAGGTGTTCACGCCAGTTGACACAAAACAATTGAAATGCAGCCTGTGCACATATCAATGTTTAAAATGAACACAGGAGTAGGGACATGCAGCGCTTCGCTTCACCGTTGTGCCACATTCTCAAGCAGTGTCACTAGTTGTCGACCTTCAATTTTATAACACTTAAGTATATGCAACTTCTGTCATAAAAGCATAAAAAAGGTTCACAACACTCAGAATCACATGTAGGCAAGTATAAAACGGTATGGACATAGCAGTACACAAAACATGGGTTCACAAAGAGCATGAAGGAAATAATTCGCAAACCACTGGGCAAAATTAACACGCTAAACAAAATGTTCTCAATAAATTGTAAAGAAAGGTGGTGGATTTGATATGTGAAAGCAAATAAAAAACGTTTCCCTCATTCAGATGAAAGCAGTAAACTTCCCATCGACTTATCTCGTTAAGCTATTTTCAACTAGGAGAAATAAATGTTGCTCGGTTTCATTTATATACTAACCAGAAAACAGAACTGAAATGGAAAGGACATTTTCCCCGCCCTTCCCTAGAAGACTAGAATGCTCAACACTGTCAGAGTTGAACCTCTTCGTCACATTCTAATATGAACAGAGGCGGGCGCTACAAGCCGTCCAAGGCAATCAACATTGGAGAAATTGACACATGAGAAGTGCCCCATAATCTGGCGTTACACTGCAAGTTTATATGTCACACCTTTGCATCTAGATTGGTGCGATGGTTTAAAGCGTCTGCTGCGGTCCACTTTAGATGGAGACAAATTATAGGCCCCTTGCCACAGTGTTGGACGCTGTTATGCTGAGCCTCCTTGCTGGCGTATCGGGAGGTAAAAAGACTAAGAAAATTAGACAACCAAATTACAACCCAACTGTGAATGACTTAAAAGTTGCACTAATATAACAAAGCGTCTCTGGCGTCTCTAACGAATAAAACAACAAAACCCATCGTCACTATTTCAAAATAAAAAATAAAAAGAATAGTAAATGCCTTGGTGTGGCTTGCAGCATGTCCTCGGACAGTGTCGCAGATCCGGTTGCTGGCTCCGTTTACTCGGAATCTGGAAATTCAAAAAAAAAGTCACTAGAGTTTATTTTGGTGTTTCTTGCATACTAGCCCTTCTAAACGAGGTTAAGTGGGTATAAATAATCATGGTGTGCTCTATAGAAGTGAGGAATTGACCATTGAACAGAATAACTTCAGCTGCTATGCAGTGAACTAAAAGGATGAAGAGGCCATGCTGAACAATCACGAAGGTGGTTTAGAGATGGAAATCTGAGGAATGACGAGTGTCTTAACCTGGCGACACACAAAAAGGTTTGCGCAAACAAGAATGTGCTGACAAAGTACAATGTGGTGTTTTAGGTCCTATATGACAGTCATACACACTCCCGTCTTAACGTTTCCACTCTCAACCTATTTTAAAAAAAAACGCACGTCAAAATGTCTGAAAAATTAGATACACACATTTTTGAAACTTTTATTATGATCCGAACAATGTATTGTTTGCACGTCAGCCTCATGAATACAAACAATAGCACAGCAGCATTATGGGAAAAAGTTGTGTTTAAGAGAATCGTTCCCTGAATACAAGGACAGATTGTGAACATACAAAGTTTGAAATAACATATTAATAACCAAATACACTGAAATCAAATTCCAAGCGCACAGGCATCATTTGGTCCTAGCACAGATTTTTTACTATCCACCGACTTCCATGAAGTAGATTGCGAAATATGTGAAGGGAAGTACTGGACCCCATTGAACAAGATTCCATCGTTGGAAACCAAAGCATAGACTGGCACTTTGCAACAGGGCCAATAGGACAGCTACTAACTGTGAGTAGTACAAGTGTGCAGACGCGCTAGCATGCACTTTGTCGCCTTGCTGGCCGTTTTCCCTCCGAGTTCCCTGAATTCTTGAACCTGCATAAGAAGCACGACAGGGTTTACGTTTAGACTGAATAACCTTAGTTATTTTAGAAAAAAAAATGTATATAATCTTAGGCAAGGTTTATATGCATACCAGAATAATATTTAGGATGGGTTATAAGGAAAAAAGAAAAAGACGCAGTCATTATTTAAGATTACTAATATGCAGGGTGTTTCAGCTATCTTGTGCCAAAGGGCAAAAAAAAAACACTGGTGAACGCGACATGTGTCGAATCAACGCAGTAAAGTTCAAAGTCCTATGAGCAAGTCATGAATTTTTTTTTGCCATATGTCGAATTGGCTAATAACAAAGAATAATTACCAAACCTTCGAAATATTAATATGTGCGCGAACCATCCAATACAAAAGTTGTAGAGCGTTTTGAGAAATACCCAATCTTGTTATTTCCATCAAGATAGCCTTTGTGTCTAATTTTATCGAGCTCTAATGCAAGCTCACAAGATTTAAAAAAAAACAAAAACGGCGCTAGAAGGTCACAGATACTCTCCCGGCGCTGGATAGGCTTGAATGGCTCTCCGAAGGTAGAACAGAGTTGTTTGCCAGAAAGGATTTGTTAATATGTGCGATGGGTTTAGTTATGGGAAAACTTATAAAGTCGTTTAACGTAAGCTTCTTCAGACAGTGCTCGCTCCTAGACAGCTGCTAAGCTTTTTATTTATTCATTCAGTGCATCTTCAGTATTGCAAATGTATTCCCTGGATAAGTCTGTTACATCCTCTGCCAATGTAGCTGTAGTGAATTTCTCGATGTCGAAAACCACGCTAAGTCGAACATGTACTGATGTAAGCTTGGTTCAGTGAGTATCGACATAGCGTGTGCCCTGTGATCAACATACCTCAGAAGTCAAACACCGCTTTAAGATAGACAGTTTGAGTGTATACCATAAGTTGTACTAGTTCGAGCTTTTACTAGTTATGTTTTCGGTGGAAACTGAAATCAAACTCACCAATCAGCGTCATGTTGCTTCAGATGTAATATTCTGACGTGAAATCCCCTTTCTGGTTGATTTGATTAATATATTATTGTAAAGTGTTCAATGTGAATGGATTGAATCGTTTCGAAGCAGCCTTTATAAAACCCAAAAGTTGATTTTGAGGCAGTAAAAAGCACAGGCATTCGTAGGACACCTTATAGTTCATTCTAATTCGTTGCACTACATATTGCCGCGCGTTGGTCCGAACAAGCAACGCTCAATCACAGAATTCTAGAATATTCTCGTTTAATAATTAGTCAAGTGTAACTATTATAGCATTAAATTAAAAGCAATGCCTTTCTCGCTTTGTCACTCCTCTGAAACTACTCATTAGCTTTCATTTCATGGGAGAGAGTTTGATTGTCCCAAACTGTCAACTAGATAGTCCGTCATACTTCAAAGCAAGACACAGCAAGTAGAATGTTGTGATAAAAAACAATTTAATCGCGACGTGTTTTTTTTTTTTTGCTTTAGAAAGCGTGAAAATGCGTCTCCAGATTCGACGTTTTGGTATTGATTGTGGTATGGCATTAGGTTTGTAGGTTTTCTCGCTTATAATAATCCAACTGCGAGCAATTTTAATTCGAGCGTCACTGACTTTAATCTTGCTGTACTTCAACTTAAACGAAGCGGTCATCAATTTAATCTAAGCAAACATTAATTTAATTCAAGTTATCACAAATTTAATACCCTCGTCATCCATCTTAATCGAAGATTCACTAACTTTAATATGTTTATATCTTTAAAATAACAAACTGCTACTAATCTGTCAGAACTCTATTAGAGACCTGAGGGGCTTGCAAGTCATGAGGGAATGTTAAATGTATATGTGCGTTTCATGAATGCTTTCTCATATTCCAAAACCACATATTCGCGGTATTATTGCACCGCGCCGCGGTTTCACCATCGGGCGTTGACTGCTCCTTTAAATCGTTTGCAAATTCTTCGCGGTATGCTTGTGCCGTGGCGCGGTTCCAGACGTCGCGTGTCGACTAAACGATCTTTCGATGAAACGTCCTTCGAGGAGCTGATCGCCACCGGCGTTTCCGTGCCTTTGGGCCCACGCGAAGAGAGGGCCATTACATCAGGTGCGTACGTTGAGACGTGATACGGATTGAAGGTGACCTGGTGTCGGTAGTTACCGGGTTGTCTCTTGGATTGAAGCTCTTTGATACGCCGAAGAGAAGTTCGGGCGTCTCCGAGATGACTGCGGATCATGTCGAGCCTTCCTGGGCATTGGTGTAGCCAGAGGGAAGGAGGTCATGGGGCTTCTATCTCTCTCCCCCCCCCCTCCTCTCCCATACAAAGATGAGTTTAGCCTATTCTATGGACTTGTAGCTTTGAAGTTAATAGCAGCGCCCCTTGTGAGCAGAATAGATTATTACACGTCGCGTTATGTTTGCGCGCCATTGTGCTCCTCTATGTTGCTCATGGATGCTACAAAAAAAAAGAAACAAAGCAGCTTAAAAAAACGCACTCCTAAAGCTCTGTTATACTCCCACATCGAGCGTAGCAAATGCGGCAAGTAGCGCAACGCACACAGATACTGACTGGTTTTAAATATCAAGTTCCTGCTCGCCGGGTAATCAAAAGCCCACCTTCTGCGCTACGCTACATTCGCTGCGCTCAACGTCGGAGTTTAACAGAGCCTTTAGGTTTTCATAGAACGCTAAGGCCTCGGCTTGTGTAGATTTTTGATAATTAATTAAAAAAAAAAAAAAAATTCGGCACAGCGTTAGCGCGCATAGAGAGACGCCGACAGACGTTTGCATTTGTACCTAGCTCGTGCATTAACTGACTCTTCAGCGCCGTCTTTATGGTCGCGTCTCTCAGATGATACCGTAAGGCGCGCCTTGAGGATGCGCTCGCGCCCATTGGCTGAAAGAAGCCGGCCTATAATATATGCCTGCGCCTTGCCTCCCCCCTCCTCCCCCCCCCTCCCCCGCACTCTGTCATGGACGTCCCAACCGCCTCTGCCCCCCCCCCCCCCCCCCTCCCCTTTCCAAAAAAGTTCCTAGCTGCGCCCTAAGCCGCTGCTCTGGGCCCCCACGGTTAGGGTTAGCTCGACATCGGGCGTGGTGGGCGTCAAAGCCTCAGGCAGAGCTAGAAATCGGGTGTGGAGTTCCCGAAAAGCTCACTGGAGTAACCGCTTAATGTCCTCAATCTGGTGGTATCCAAGATGCGCGAGTTAGTGATTATGAAATGTAAAAAGGGTCAAGAGGAGCGCACATGCACATTGGGGTCTCATGTAAATGGTGGGTTGAATGTATACATACGCTGACAAAACAGCGATTGAAGACTTGAAGCAGGAGCACGCCGCGTTCAATGCGTTTTCGAAAGGGCAGTGTAGGAGCTGGTTCGCTTCGCTTGAGTGCCTTGATGTTGGGACTGCCGTCCTCCGCGGCACTGGGCGCTTCGTGCTGCGGTCTTTGTAGCGGTGTGCTTACGCGGAGTGATAAAGTTCGATACAAATGAAACATTAATTTTGCGTTTGGAAGCACGCCGAATGTGCGGGAAAGTTGTAACATTCACAGGGAGGCTCTTCTGTAAGGTCCTATTTCTATTCATAAAGGGGAGGTGTGTGTGTGTGTGTGTGTGGGGGGGGGGGGGGGAGGGGTGCATCAACGCTCACAACCTAAATGGCCGATTGAGACATGTCGCCCTTCCCCGTAGATTGATATTTTGTTTTTACACTGTGGGTGATAGGACGTCAGCAGACATCGAAATATGTGTGGCGGTTGTAGGCTTTTTTATATCTTACGTGTTTTATATTATTCAGAAATGTATACTAATTTAATACCCGCTTTAATTGTAGTCAGTATGCAGAAAAATGTATATTTTGTAGTTATCGAAAAATTCAAGGTGTATTGCGTGGGAATGTTTATCTATTAACGCATCCGAATGAAACCGTTTTTCATAATCAAACCGAAATATTCTTCGGCTCAACATAAATGCATTGCTTTAATTCCCCAAGTTGCTCCGTCACACAAGGCGCTCAGTTCAAGATTTTTGGAAAAGCGCTCGATCTATACTAAAAAACAAAATTGAATCCCTATTCGCAAAAAGTAAATGCACCCACTTTGGAACAAGCTCTTAATGGCTGCTTCAGCTTGTTTTTTTTGTTTTTTTTTGTGAGTAAGCATAGCCAGCGGACGTCTATATTGCCGCGAGCGTAGCTGAACAAGTAGGCAGCGCGCCCGTGGCCTAACGGTTATCGCACTTGCCTTCCACGCAGAAGGCAAGGGTTCGGTTCCTGGCCGCGTTTACACATGTTTGTTGATGCTGTGATGTGATGTTCTGGTACATTCGAGAACCGTCTTTGCTGATTCGAGGTTAGAATGTTCTACGCACCGAACTTTCTGCGCCGAATATTCCAGAAGCCCACGCGTGTACAAAAGGGGCTCCGCGTGGCAAGCCGGGTCAGTCCCGCCCCGGGGCGCTCGAGCCTGCTGTGACGCCGACTTCGACGCCCGCGACGCACTGCTCTTATCTTCTATTTCCTTTTTGTTTTGGGAACAAGTTCGCCCCATTTAACGTTCCGTCTACTCAGTTATTCGCTGCCTCATCACTTGTCATTCGTGACATTTTAGGGTAGGTACGGGGTATTGCTTTCTATGCCCGTTAATCGTACCCTTCCAAAGACATCCCGGCCAAGCGACGTGCTCAGCCCCGGAAGGCTACCCTTCGCCGAAGACACCGAAGGCTAGAGAAGCCGTCGTATCAGAGGTCAGTTTCCTGAATTGGGTTTGCTGCCGGACAAGCCCAAGCGGAAGACGACGATGGCCAACCAGTCGCAGACGCAGGCCGCTTCCGCCGTCATCTACCTGCCCGTCGCCCCACGGACGGCTGCTCCGCTCCCCGTTGAACTCCACGAAGACATCGAAGATTGGATCGAACAGTACGAATGCGTCGCCCGCCACAATGGCTGGACCAACGAGGAACGGCTGCAAAACATGTATCTCTCGCTCGAGGGGACTGCCAGGCACTGGTACGAAAATCACGAGTTTTCTTTGACATCATGGGACGTTTTCAAAAGCCAGCTGAAGGCGACATTTGTCAACCAGCACCGTCAAAAGAGAGAGCCGAAGACTTACTTTGTACCAGAACTCAAGGCCCCAACGAGACCATCACCGGCTTCGTGGAAGACGTTCTGGGCCTGAGCGCCTGCGCCGACCCTCAGGCTACAGAAGAGAAGAAGGTTAGAATCCTCATGCGGAGCGTGAGAAACAGCTTCTTCGGCAGCCTTGTTCGTAGCCCTCCGTCAACAGTCGAAGATTTTGTCACCGATGCAACGAACATCGAGCGTGCCCTGCAAGCGTGAGCCTGTCACTACCATCGACCACCCGGCCTCGCTGCCCTCGCGCCGTCTAGCTGCGACCTCGGCTCCAGTCCCCCAGGAATTCGCGAGGTGATTCGAGACGTCGTCCGGGAAGAGCTCATTGAGCTGCTGCCTGCTGCCAACCAGCCGTCTTCGCTGTCGATAGCCGAAGTGGTACACAAAAAAGTTCAGCGGGTAATTCAACCGGAGGCTCCTACCAGCGTAGCAGCACCCGAGGAGCCCTCCCTGACTTACGCGGCAGTAGCTCGGAGACGGGCACCAGCTGCCCGGCAGTATTCCACGCCGCCGTGACGTGCGCCAGAGCCGCAGACCATTCGACGTCGGGAAGAGCTGCTCCAGCTCGTCCGTATCGAACAACCGGCGCCTAGGAAGACGTATGTGTGGCGCACGGCCGATCGACGCCCGCTGTGCTACCACTGCGGTGAAGCGGACCACTTCTTCCGTCGATGACCCTACCGCCAGCTGGGCCTACGAGGGTTTACGCGCAACGACCCTCAACCACATCTTGGAGAGCGACCTCGGGACATCAAAGACTACCTCCGCCGCTCGTCATCTCCTGAGTCGTCTTCTTGCCGAGGATTCCGTTCACCGTTTCCGCAACGCTCGCCATCGCCTTTCCGCCGGTCTCGTCGAGACAACCTGTCACCCATCGCTTCCCGTCGGGAAAACTCGGTGCGGCAATGCAGGGAGGTGGTGTTGCCGAAGACGAATGATGCCAAGATCCTCCAAGATCGTACGGAGCTCTCCCTCTCTAACGCCGCAACACCCCGACACGACGTTTCTGCAACAGTGTCGAATAACCTCAACGTTATCGACGGCCACGACGTGACGGCGCTCGTCGACACCGGGGCAGACTACACCGTTTCTAGTGGGAGACTCTCTCGTCGCCTTCGGAACGTTATGACGTCGCGGCACGGACCGCAGATACGAACCGCCGGAGGAAATCTCATCACATCAGTCGGAATCTGCACTGCTCGCGTCGAGATCCACGGCGAGACATGTCCTGTCAAGTTCGTCGTTCTGCAAGACTGTGCGAGGGACGTTATCATCGGAATGGACTTTTTTGAGAGTATGGCGCCGTCATCGATCTCGGAGCAAACCGGCTGACGCTACGAAAACCTGCTGCACCACCGAAGGATCCCCAAGCGGCGTCATCCGCGGTACGAGTCCTCGCAAACCACGTGAACTTGACGCCGCGGTCAAATGTTTTTGTACCCATCGGGATCGATGAGGCTTTCTGCGGCGACGTTCTGCACGGAGGAAGCCTTGAGCTGCTTTTAGGAAGAGGGATCGGCGTCGCAAGAGGCATCGCGGAGCTCCAAGACGGACACACTGTCGCACTCGTAACGAACTTCCGACAGGAGGCCCAGCACCTTACGAAAGTCACCGCCGAGGGTCACGCCGAGGAACTCCCGGACACGGCCACAATCGCCGGAATATCAGAAGACCTCTCTTCGTGGCCACCCAAGACAACGCGGCCTTCGCAGTTCAACATTGACCCAACCATGCCTACCCCACAACGAAGACAACTCAGTGACCTTCTCGCCGAATTCAATGAGTGCTTCTCCACGTCGTCAAAGGTGCGCCAAACGAGCGTTGCGAAACATCGAATTGTTACTGAAGACGACGCTCTTCCGTCCATCGGCCAGCCGTACCGTGTCTCTGTGAAAAAGAGAGAAGTCATCCAGAAGCAGGTCCAAGAAATGCTTGATGACGACATTCTCTAGCCCTCAAGCAGTCCGTGGGCTTCACCGGTAGGCCTGGTGAAAAAGAAAGACGGTACTCTTCGGTTCTGCGTAGACTATCGCAGACTGAACGCCGTAACAAAAGAAATGAAAGCCGTTTACAACTCCCTGTAACGCCAAATTAGAGCGCAGCTCTTGAGGAGGAGGAGGGGAAGGTACGGAGAGGAGGCTATGTCCCTCCTCCTCTCCTGCTCGCCTCCCATTTGGGGCAACATTTTCCGCTAAACTTCCCAAGCAGCACGGATTTTGGCCAAGCAATGGCCAATGTGGTTTTTTTTGGCCAGTGGTCAGAGAGTGGCCATTCATTGGTTAATGCTTGGCCGATGGATGATGGCCAGTGGCCATTGGCCAATGTCCAGATAAAGGCCAGTCATCGGCCAGTCTCTGGCCACTGTCTGGCCACTTGGCCAAGGACCTTTGCTTGCAATTGGCCAATGATTGGCCAACTCTGTGCTGCTTGGTTAGCGGCGAAATTTTTCCCCAGAAATTTAGCGGGGAAATTTTTCCGCTAGATTTAGCGGGGAAATTTCCCGCTAGATTTAGCCGGGAAATGTTTCCGCTAGATTTAGTGGGGAAATTTTTCCGCTAGATTTAGCGGGGAAATTTAACCATAATGCACCGCGCGGTTTCGCCGACGGCGACGGCGATGGCGACGGCGACGGCGACGCCGACGGCGACGCCGACGCCGCTCAAGCCGGAAACGGGCGCCTAAAAGCTGCGCTCTAAAAAGGACGTCTACCCGCTGCCACGCATCGACGACACTCTGGACCGACTGCGCCACGCCCGATACTTTTTGTCGATGGACCTGAAGAGTGAATACTGGCAGATTGAGGTCGACGAACGGGATCGTGAATAGACTGCCTTCGTCACGCCGGATTGGCTGTATGAATTTAAAGTGATGCCGTTCGGACTGTGCACAGCACCGGCGACGTTTCAGCGCGTAATGGACACCGTTCTTTCCGGCTTGAAATAGCAAAGCTGTCTCGTCTATCTCGACGACGTCGTGGTATTCGCCAGCAACTTCGACGAGCACCTGAGACGTTTGCGAGCCATGCTACAGGCTACCAGAATGCTGTACTGACACTGAAGCCGTCAAAATGTCGGTTCGATTACGGCAAGCTCAAATTCCTGGGCCATGTTGTGAGTGTTCAAGGTGTAAATCCTGACCCAGTAAAGACACCTGCTGTGGCAGAATTTCCGAAGCCATCAGACAAAAAAGTTCTATGAAAATTTCTTGGGCTGTGCGCTTACTACAGACATTTCGTTCGCGATTTTGGCAAGATTTCTGCACCGCTCACGCATCTGACGAAAGACGACGTTAACTTCCAGTGGGGCGAGGAGCAATACCAAGCGTTCAACGAACTGAAGAAAAGACTCCAGTCGCCCCCTATCCGCGGACACTTCGATCCATCAGCGGAAGCGGAAATTCATACAGACACCAGCAACGCCTGACTAGGCGCGGTGCTCGTCCAAAGACAAGACGGAGCAGAGAGGGTGATCGCTTATGCAAGCCGGGCACTGTCCAAAGCAGAGAAAAATTACTCAACGACCGACAAAAAATGTCTCGCTGTCGTCTGGGCCTTAACCAAGTTGCGCCCGTACCTGTACGGGATCCCGTTACGTGTTGTCACGGACCGCCACGCTCTCTGTTAGCTCGCCAACCTCAAAGACCCGTCAGGACGCCTCGCTCGCTGAAGCCTTCGACTGCAAGAATTCGACGTGACCATTGTGCACACGTCGGGCCGCAAGCATAATGACGCTGATTATTTGTCTAGGGCCCCAGTCGAATCTCCTCCCGACCGCACCGACGACGACGATAACGCCAGTTTTCTCGGAGCCATTACAGATACCGACATGGGAGCACTTCAACGAGACGACCCCAAACGTCGCGCCATGATCGACCACCTCGAAGGTCAAGGAAGTTCCGTTCCGCGATTCTTGGCCCGAGACTCGTCAAGCTTCTTTCTGCGGCGAGGCGTGCTCTTCAAGAAGAACTTCGGAACCAGAAACCCTGCCTGGCTGCTGGTTGTTCCTGCCAGGCTGCGAGAAGAAATCTTTCAAACATGTCACGACGACCCGACAGCTTGACACCTTGGCTACTGCAGGACGCTCGACGGGATTTGTGACAAGTACTATTGGCAGAGACTCCCAAAACCGTCCATTTGTATACACGGCCATGCCATGAGTGCCAACGACGTAAGAAGCCTCCGACGAGGCCAGCATGACTCCTGCAGCCGATATCTGCACCGACTACGCCCTTCCAGCAGGCCGGAATGAATTTACTTGAGCCGTTCTCAACATCGACGCAAGAAAACCGTTGGATTATCGTCGCGACCGATTATCTTACACGATACGTCGAGACGAAAGCCCTTCCGTCGGGAACAGCGGTGAAAGTCTCCAAGTTTTTCGTCAAATTGATTCTCTTTCGACATGGCGCCCCCGAAGTCTTGATAACCGACCGAGGATCATCGTTCTTAGCTCAACTCACGCAAGAGATCCTTCGGCTGAGCCACACCAGTCATCGTCGGACAACCGCGTACCATCCGCAGACCAGCGGGCTAACGGAACGGCTAAACAAGACGATCGCCGATGTGATCTCCATGTATGCCGACGTAGAGCACAAGACGTGGAACGAGGTATTACCATACGTCACGTTCGCCTACAACACCGCAGCTCAAAAAACAACCTGGTTTATACCTTTCGAGCTGGTGCATGGCAGAAAAGTGACGCCCATGCTGGACGCGATGCTGCCCCATGCGCCAGTGGATGACGGATGCGATGATGCCCATGCGGTCAGTCAGAGAGCAGAAGAGGCACGCCAACTAGCCCGCCTTCGAATCTACGATCAACTGCGTGTCGACGCTCGCCGGTACAACCTTCGTCGCAGCGCCATCCACTTCCAGCCCGGAGACAGAGTGTGGGTGTGGACGCCGATTCGTCGCCGCGATCTCAGCGAAAAACTGCTGAAGCGCTACTTTGGGCCTTACAAGATCATCCGACGCCTCGGAGATCTGAACTACGAAGTTCTTCTCGGCGGAATACGACCATCAACAAGACGTCAGCCGCGACCCGAGGTGGTGCACGTCGTCCGGCTGAAGCCGTATTACGAACGATAAAAGTTTCCACTCTTGTCGACGAGTGAACGTGAATTGTGGCTCGCGATTCTGCTGTCTTTTTGTTGTGGATTTGTTTTTTCGTGTTGTGCTGCATCGGGACGATGCACTTTTTTGAAGGGGGGTATAATGCCGCGAGCGTAGCTGACCAAGTAGGCAGCACGCCCGTGGCCTAACGGTTATCGCGCTTGCCTTCTACGCAGAAGGCAAGGGTTTGATTCCTGGCGGTGTCTGCAGATTTTTGATGACGCTGTAATGTAATGTTCTGGTACACATCGCGACACTGTTAGCGCGAACACGACATCGGCGCATTTTCGCGTTTTACTTCTAAATAGTATTAGCGAGCACGAAAGTTTATCGCTTACATTATAGAACTAAATGAGCTCTTTCCGTAGCAGTAATAACTTGGATGACATTCCTTGGTTTCAAAAAAAAAAAAACTGGAAAAACCGGCGATTGCTTGTTCGCGCTAACAGTGTCGCGCTCTGTACATTCAAGAACCGTCTTGCTAATTCGAGGTTAGAATGTTCTACGCACCAAACCTTCTACGCCGAATGTTGTAGAAGCCCACGCGTGTACAAAAGGGGCTCCGCGTGGGAAGCCCGGTCAGTCTCGGCCCAGTGCTCGAACCTGCTGTTACGCCGACTTCGACGCCCGTGACGCTCTGCTCTTTTCTTCTGTTTCCTTCTTGTTCTGACCACAAGTTCGCCCCGTTAAACGTTTTGTTTATTCAGTTATTCGCCGCCTCATTACTTGTCATTCGTGAAAATATATCAAGAGAAGAGATTTTTTTATGTCAATTTTCTATGTGGAGAACTAACACGCAAAAAAAATATATCAAAATACCCGATTGTCCTCTACGATGATTGTGTCGTTTGTTGGTTTCCCCACGTACAACCTATCTAAGTATCTGGTAGAGCTGCTTTCTCCCATAACAGGTAATAACAACTTTACAGTTTTAAACTCTCGAGAATTTGTTGACCTGATTCGAGGTCATTTTCTGGACAAGGGAGATGTAATGGTCTCGTTTGATGTCATATCTTTGTTCACTAATGTTCCGGCCACTCTCGCAGTGGAAGTTGCCGAAACACGCCTGCGCAATGATTCCACACTTTCGGCACGGACATCTCTTACAGTTGAGAATATTGTCATTCTTTCGCGCTTTTGACTAAATCAGTCGCATTTCACCTTCCGTGGACATTTCTATCGTCAAATTGAAGGTTGCCCAATGGGTAGTCCGGTATCTGTGATCTTGGCTAATCTGGTGATGGAACACATAGAGCAAACTGCGTTAGAGGTAAAAGGATGCCCTGTAAACTTCTATCGACGTTACGTAAAAAGGATGCCCTGTAAACTTCTATCGACGTTACGTAGATGACACTTTCGTTATTTTAAATGAAGATCACGTCAACGACTTCCATGTTACCCTAAACAGCATTGAACCTTCCATAGAGTTCACGCGAGAAGTGGAACAAAATAACACGCCACCTTTTCTGGGCGTAACTGTTTGCCGAAGTTACACCGGTCATATTGAAACCACCGTGTATCGTAAACCTTGTGATACCGGTAACTTTTTGAGTTTCGATTCTCATCACCCTGTGGAACATAAGCGAGCTGCTGTAAGAACTTTAATTAGCCGATCAGAACATTTCCCTTCAAATTCAGATTTACGAGCATCGGAAGTTCAGACTGTTGTCGGATCCCTTTTGAGGCGCGGGTATTCAAAAGGTTTTATTGAAAACACGCGCAAACAGATGCAGCAGGGAAAAACAAAAGCGACTAATAATTACAAAGCAGGTGTGGTGACTATCCCTTATGTAAAAGGCGTCTCGGAATCTATTCGCCGGTCCCTCCTTCCAGTAGGTATACGAACAACCTTCAAGCCACATATAAAATTACGTGACTTCATTTCGAAGCCAAATGATCCAACCTCTCCTGAATCGCAAAGTGGTGTTGTATATAAAGTGAACTGTCAGGACTGTGACAAGTGTTACATCTGAGAAACTGGCCGCAAACGGAGTACCCGCCTCAAAGAGCACATAAGAGACGTGGAGAAGGCAACACATGCCACAAGATCAAAAACTGAACTGGTGGTACATTGTTGGACGACTGGTCACACTTTTGACCTCGCGAATGCTGTGACCCTGGCACGTGAAGAACGGTGGGGCCCTAGAAGATTTCTGGAATCATGGTGGATTCGCAGTGACCCATCCGCCTGTAATACTAACCGCGGCCCCCTCCCCGACGTCTACACTGACATCCTGAAATAACTTTTAATTTAACTTTAATTCAACAAAAAAAAATACAAAAAAAACAAGAACCGTCGATGTCTCTCGATTATGATGATGTCTCCCGTATGCCATGGACGAAGAAGTCGGCAGAATCAGCGCTACAGATGAAGAGAAGGAAGAAGCGAGCCTTTGGTTGCTGGTAGCTAGTCGGGTGTTCCTAGCTGCACTGATGATGTCTCCCACATAGGAGACGAAACGTCTGCCTATAAATTGTTGGTATTGTTGCGCAAGTCGGAGGTATTTGTTTTTAATCATGATTCCCGGCTTTTGGAACATTTTTGCATCAAGAGGATGATAGAAAGATAGTAATCAATATATAAACAGGGATTAAACTAGTCGTGGAACAACTTTCTAAATTAAATTGACACGTGTTCAGCCTTTCCCTATTTCTTTTTGTATGAATACACAAGAATTGTAGCCCGTACAGTTTTAATACTGATGCAATCATGTTTTGACATACCATATTTTCATTGCAGGCGGGTTTGTGGACACTCCATGTCAAGCAACCTAACACCACAGGAAACGATATATTTGTTCGAGTGACAACTTTCCAACGAGATCCAGGAAACGCTTCTATTAGGGCACAGACAAAGACATATTCGGATCCAGAAGGTGGATCTCATATTTCTGTAATAGTCAAGAAAGGGGAAGATTTTGTTCTCGGAGCCAAGGTGAAAGTGAAAATTACTGGAGCGATGCAAACGCACGCTCTTGAGTTTGATGCACTCGACACAGGAACAGGTATTTAATCGTTAAAGTAAAATAATTTACCGTATATATTGAGCTGACGAACTTTGAGTAGTTTTATACGCGTCCTTACAGTGGAGTTAGAGCAGGTGTAGCCTGGACATATGTCTTGTTGTCTTGTAGCCGGGAACACCTGGAAACAGGTCGGGCGGAAAATTTGAAGGAGTTTTCGAGGACAGACCACTGCCTTGTGGCCAGTGTCCAATCAGTTGAGGCAGATGAGGCCTTTCGGTCGGTACTGGATCAGTCACATAATGACAACACGTTTGTACAGGCAAACGTTTGGCAGCTCGGCGCATTCAGTGGTTATTGGTATGAAGTTTGACTGGCCAAGCTATCGAATGTGGAGGTTTTCATGACGAGTGATCTTCCGGTTATTGAGTTCCGCGTCTAATACTTGGGGAAGAATACCTGGACTGGTGGCCAAGTTGGACCGAACCGGGTCAGTCATGTTGCTTAACTCAATGCGCTGCACAGCAAGACGTTTGCGTTTAGCCGTCGGTTGCTATGAGTTCACTGCGATAACATTTTGAGTTGTTTGAATATTTACGAGGCGTTGTTTTTTCGGAATTGTTGACGTCAGATATTTGCATAAACACCGGTCCCTAACTCGTTGTGTGGTAAGTTGCTAACGTCGGCACCATCGGTGCATATATTATTACAGTTACATGTTCGGGGTAGCTGGCCTTACATCCGCCAGTAGCTCTTGAGCTAAGATCTGTAAAAAAATAAATATGATTTGTAGTATAGACCCTTTTCATGGCAAACGCCACCAGGTGGTGCTCCAGTCTTTGACGTCCCAGAGAACTTCCGGTTCATAAAAAGAATGAACAAAGCCCACCTTATACCGCTGCTTGAAATGTCAATGAAACGTTTAGCCACCGATTCTCCAGGTGAACGCCAATAGAACGAAGAAGCGCGAGATCTGTTAAACATTTTCGAATATTCTTGTAAACCAAATTCTCTTCTTTAAGACGTTAAATTGTCCAGCCGAGGGCCCCGGTTAAATCTCCAACTTTGATGTACGTGTAGCATTTATGCTTTCTAGCACTGGTGACAAAAGCAGGCTCGACCGGCTTGCAAGCACGGAACGACCGGAAGTCGCTTGGGACGCAGGAGGCAGCTCATGTTTGTAAACAGCAAAAGGGTCTATAGGTAAAAGGAGCAGGCGTAGAGGCTGCTAAGCGACGACAGGCTTAAGACCCGAAGGCGCTAAACGCGCGTTCACACGTGCCACTAGCGACAGTCATGTGATCGAATAGCGATATTCGACAAGCGACCACGGACGTTCGCGCTGGGGCGATCGGCGAGTCGCTTCACGGAACATATCGGGAGCAGCCGTGATTCCATTTTTCCACTGCAACTCATGTTCGTGCTTCGTTGTTTTTTACATTTTCGTTCTCCAGTGCGTTGTTTTTGCCATGAGAAGAAGACTTGTCATATTTGCTCATTTCCTTCGGAACCCTACAATAAAACACAATCGCTAAACCTGCGTGCACTCGCGAATCTGTCCCACTTTTGCCTTAAAAGCTACTGTCAAGCCAAAAGTGAATTTGCTACCAGGCCGAGTGTTTTTTTGGGCGTCTCTTAAGGTCGGGGAGCTGCTTCTATAAATAGAAGGACATTATTTTATAGCGCTGATCGGCGCCACCACCACTACCGTGAACCGAGGCGGCCGAGTCGTTCGACAAACTTGTTGGTTGTTTTTCCCGAAGAAATGCGTGCCGTATGTAAACAAACGACAGGCGCTCCACACGTCACTTCCAATGGCGCCGCTGATTGGTCCAGCCGCCCGATGACTGGGTGACCGGTCGCAAAAATTGGTTTGAAAAAATCTGCCCCCAACCGGTTGTTTTGGCAACTGTGACTGTCTCTTTTCCGACAAAAAAAAAAATGTCGCCCGACAGTTACGATTTGCAAGTGTCAAAAATGTCCTGAGGCTCGCAAAGTGCCGGTGTCGTCGGCTTGATAAGCTTTAAAGGCTTTCTAAGAGGATACAGGAAATGCCGACACGGCGAAACAAGCGTGAAATATAAGAGTTGCTGTGGGCGCATCCGTTTTCAGTTTGGAGATTAATCACGCAAACAGCGCGGCTTTCCTCTTCACCAAGTTGCTGTTGTCTTGTCCATTATGTTATTTTTCCTTCTCTCAGGAATTAAATTATGATGTTCTCTGACCACATCGGCTGCATATTTTTGCTCCTTGCCAATCTCTCCTTTCTTGTTTTCGGAAGATTAATGACTGACAACAACTCCGAAGACCTTGACGACAGCCAGGAGAGCTTGTGAGCGGCTGTTCGGGCCTACGTAATGGACACGCACATAACCTCTGCAAAAAAAAAAAAAAAAAAAACGTTCAAAAATAAATTGGGGTTTGAAAAAAGAATACAAAAAACTCTCCACTTTTTGTACAGCAGATGATGTGATTGCAGAAAACCCTCCATGGTTCGATAGTCCTCTCTACCTGGTGGTAATGACGTGACCGGCCAAGAAGTCGGTGTTTCCTTGAAACTGGGCAGAGAAGTGTCAAATGTTTGCGCTCGCAGTGTACAGGCTATTACTACGATGTCCTGATTGCTTTTATTTTTTTCTTTTTGCTGGTTGAGAGGATTGCTTGTAGAAATTAAAGAACGCGTGGTGCTTCACATGTAATAATCCCATCTCGGTGCTTTTTCTTTATTTCTTTTTATTCGAAACATTTTACAGTCGTCGTTTTACTCAAGTCCTTCCTTATTGCGTTGCCTAAAGTAAAAGCTGACTGACGCGTCTTCGATGATATCACCAGTGTGAATTGCCCACTTTGTATCTCCACTCTTTGCTTAACTTTTATGAGGATGGCTGCAGTAATCTCACGTACAAAAAGAAATTATCCTAAAATGAAAAAAAAGAATGAATTTGGAAGGTAGCGTGCGTACAAGACTTTCTACTGCTGTGAAAAGTAATAAAAAGTGTCGGATTGTTCTCTTTCGCGGTGTAAGAAAAAAACATCCAAACTCGCCGCAGGTTCGACAGAAGCAAATAGGTAAGTAAAAAGACCAGAAGTAGGCTCCATTGGGGCGTTTGTTTTTGTAAACCTCTTAATCGTCTCGAATAATAGGAATCTAAATGATATTAATCAAATATTTACTTAAATAAATAAAAAAGTGCCATATTTATAAAACAAAAAACCTTCCGAACTAGAACACCTCTGCAAAAGGTACCGCTAGCAAAATTATATAAAGTGCTCACGAAGGCAAAACACGTACGTTTGCTCTTATTATCGGAGGACCATATTTAGAGCACTGTGCATATTTTCAGGCGCTGACCTTATTGCAAACGACGGAATTTACACAACTGATACTCATCGCATACAGAAAGCAGGAAGATACTCAGTGAGGGCAGATGTGTATGGTCTAAGAAATACCAGACTACTTTCAAAGAATAATTTCCGCCGGAGCCTGCGGCAAACATCCCTACAAGGTACGTTTACAATATGGTATAACGTTCAAAAACAAGTGACGTACATTGTGCCTTGTATGCTGTTCTTAATACGAGAGTGGTGTTACTCCTTTATACAAATTATACCATTTAACTCTTCATTACTCTTTTAATATTTAGTTAGGACGTTATGTAACATTTATTTCAAGTTAGGACAGAAAAGAGTTTAAGATATAATGCACAAATCAATTTTTGACAAATTATAGAAATACTTCTGTAGCCGTAACAATGACTTTAATTGCTTTTATAATAAATATCAACCCATAAGTTATACGGTGAAAATACTTCGACAACTTGCAGTTGTCTTCGTCAGTTTTTTTATTGGTTCCCATCTCAGGGTCTACAAGACGATAATTCATAACCAGCTCGCCTGCACTCTATCACCGCTTACAGTGAATATACTTCACGCTAAATTTTTTGAAATGTGTACGAGCAGAACAAGCACATTTAATTAAAACCCGTTCATACAAAAACTAACTAGTGCCAAACTTATAAAATATAAAAAAATACTTAAATGAGTTAACGATGTCAACCAAGATATATTGTGTTTTTAATGTATCCGAAGTTTTCCGGTTTGAAATCTTAATTGAGAAACATTTCGGTGCCTGATGTTAAACTTCACAACCATGAATTCCAAATGTAATGTCGTTTAAAAGCTGCATTTGCTAAGGTGGGCGATGCAGCGATTTCGTACTTTCAATAAATACCACTTCGAAGTATTAATTTACGTCCATAAGCTACAAAGGGCACGTTAGTATTTTTGTTTTTCACAGCAGTCATTAGAAAATACAAAAAAAAAACATGTGTAGCTTCCCCTTTTCAATTCGAAGTAAGAGCGAGGGGTTAAATTATCTTTTACCTATAGTATGCCGTCAATGTTCATCCTAGCCACGCGTTGGGGTTGGCAAAACACACTTCATGTGCGGAGTTTTAGACATTGCATAAATTAGACATGAGCTTTTAACAGAAATGGTCATTGGAGCATCATTGGTGCAAATCGAGCCGAAATCTAGTGCTCACTAAGTGCTCGTCTCTCACCTATGAACGAGATATGAGCATCGTCGCCACTGGTTAATCCACATGACTACGTGGGCACAGTGACCTCCGTAACTACGTAATAAAATTTTCCGAAGCAAATATTTTAATAAAAAGTCCGCTTTTATCCTTCAAACTGCACTGCGACAATGAAGCTTCTTGGTCAGCAGCATTCACTGCTAGTGCAACTTGTGCCATTAAGCTTGTGTTCGAAGGTGTGGAGGGACACCAAAGCGGATACTGTAGAGAAATAATCTAATCATTCACTATGATCACAATCCAAATAACCTTTCCGCGCTTTCAATGCTTCTTTTAATAGTGAAATTGAATTCCTGACAACAGAACTGGCTTAGTTGCATGTTCATTCTTCCCCCCCATCTCACAACCTAGTTTTTACGGCGAATCCTTTCTTCCTTTCTTTTCTTTCTTTCTTTCTTTCTTTCTCTCTTTCTTTCTTCCTTTCTTTCTTCTTGTCTTTCTTTCTCCCCCTTTCTCTTTTTACCGACGTGTGGGACTGCAAAAAAGTGTTAATCATTTATGTTGTTGCGAGATGAAATATTAAGCGTCCGCCCCAAATGTGTTTGTTTTTCTGCGTCAGTAATCATTAAGGGGGCACTGACAGGGTACTTATGCTCGCCGAGGTTTTTAGTTGAACGTGACATATGAGAGCCCAACTACCCAGAACAGAATTTACGACTCGAAATTCGGTTTCTTTCCGCCCGAAAACCGCCGATCGAGAACTGACCGGTTTGAGACGCGCCCACTCTCTTTCCCGCGGGCCGTTTTCTAAGGTTTCGACGCGACCACGAAATTTAATCAAAGTCGTGGGTCATTGAAGGCACACAGTCAATATTAAAAATAGAAACAAAAACATGAAACCCATTTTTTGTGGCTTCCAAAAAGCTGCAAATACGTTGATTGAAAAAAAATGGTGGCACAGACAGCCGGAAGCATTCTGTGCGTTCACTGCATAATTCTCAACATGGCGTCGTTTCGCGTATCGTGGGACTAGCGGATGGCAGCGGACGACGGGCGTTGGACCTCTACTTCAGAACTGTCGTTCGCGCTACCGGCGAAGTCTGTCTTCCTTCGAAAGCAAAACTTTGGACCGATCAAAAGAACTGATATTCATCCCGTACGACACGCCCGACCAGCAAGCCAATCGCACGAAGACGTCGCCGAGCCGTCGTCCCTTCTCGTGGCTGAAGACATCGATCGCTCAAACGTCAAGCACGAAGTGCGTACTTTGAGTTGAATACGCACGCGTACGGTTTCTTTACGAGGTGCGAATGTGGCATATGCGTGGTGCTGCCCGACCTCAAGCCGGGAGTGCGTGTATTGGAGGGAAATCGGCAGCAAACTTCTGACATATAGTCTACCAGCTCTATTTCTACGCATGAAAGATTTCATTCAGTAGCTCAGTGGGAAGACGTCCGTTTCACACGCAGCGGGCACGGGTTCAATCCCTGATGTGGGTGTACCATTTATTTTTTTTTCAAGCGTTTTGTGATGTTTACATTTCTTTTTTTACAATTATCACTGAAAAGAAACATTTGTTGTGGACGATACGTCGCTGAACTAAATGGTATGGGATTCCATTTTAAACACCTGCGAACTCAATGTAGCCACTTTCCACAAAATGCAAGGAGCATATGAATCGGGTAGCGTCCGCTTTCCGAGCTTCGCGTAACTGTTCTACAGGAATTACAGCCAGCCATTGATCCCGACCCGCTGTTCGGAAACTTGTTGACTCTGCCGCACAATGCCACTTTCAGATGCAGGACATGCGAGACAGCTCTTCACGCAACATCTTAGGAGTATTCTTTTCAGAGCCGATCACGGGAATTCCCCACGGGCACTCACTACTCATTTAAAACACTTAAATGTACAAAACAACTCATCTTGAAGTACAGAACAGAGGGCGGAACAAACATAACTGCAAAGGAATCGCACGGCAAACAGATCCCGGAACTCATTTTGTCTGCTACGTGCGGAAACAAAAAATAAAAAACCCGCACGGTCGGGTGTAGCCACGTGTCTTCGCCACTCACTCTATCTTCTCCACTTCTCCGTGCTGTGCGGAAGTTTCGGTTTCGGTTTCGAGCAGATGCGTTTTTTGGCTTTATTAAAAAAATAAGTGACTCTGTAGCAAAAGAGTAATTGGGTAGTATTCCAACACCATAATAATTTGTTTGACAAAAAAGGGAAAAAAATTGGGTGTGTCAGTGTCCCTTAAGCCAACACGCTCCTAAGTTCCCTAAATAAATCGTCCTCTGAAATCTGAAACTTATTGCGAACTTGGTAAGCAGTTTAAACCTTCTTTAAACCAGGTCGACACATTGTAGTATCCACCAATACGAAATACACACTTAGAGAACGATGCGGAGAGAACGTGACGCAGAGAACGTGGCGGAGGGAACGTGGCGGAGAGAACGTGGCGGAGATCGTGGCAAAGACGGAAGGGGGAGGCAGCGCGCGTTGGGATTGAAGTTCCTATCTAAGAGCATCCTACAATTAGCGACATAATTTGAAGCGCCGACTGCTTAACGGTGCAGGTTTTAGGAAGCGAATGGCGGCGCACAGCAGATAACTGATCTATAGGACGCCATCTTGTTCCAGCGGAATGTGCTTTGTCATTCGTATTGGTTGTCGTTACTTGCAAAATAAAGTATCAAGGGACTTCACCTCAGAGGAAACGCCATGCCACGTAGCTCGGAAAACGGTAGCACTGGATGAGCGCTCCTCGAATGTTGCATTCAGAACTGTACTGAAATTATTCTCGGTACCGAAAATATCACCACTGGGAAGATTTCTACCCAAGACACGCTCTGACACTAAATTTTTGATGAATAAATTATTTTATTAGCACTTTTCCAGAACCGTTGGCCCACGCAACGTCGTGAAGGTTGGCCACTCGCTGAGACATCGGCCACCACCGGCTGCGAACGTAGTTCCTTCGGTCCGCCTCGGCGCGGCCGCCCCGGCCCCTCGCCATCTCGGTCGTTTACAAGAGCCTACGTTAGACCTTCTGTCAAAGTGGTGGCCCCGCACACTTTAATGTTAATTCAAGATAAACCATGGACGGCCCAAGGATTGCTGTTACTAAGAGGCGTCCCCAAGGCGCAGTAACCGCAACAGTCATCATGAAGGCTCAATATGGCACGAACTTGAGCACTCACTCACCCTCGTTCACCACTACAGTGGTCGTGCACGCTGCAGGAGACAGGAAGGTTGAGAGACAAAAAAAATGAAAGCCGTTTACAACTCCCTGTAACACCGAATTAGAGTGCAGCTCTTGAGGAGGAGGGGAAGGCACACGCGTGACCTCGAGAGGGGGGGTCACGTGACCGGGGGGAGGTCACGTGACCAGGGGTCACGTGATCTGGGGGCCACGTGACCTCGGGGGGTCACCTGACCTCGGGGGTGTCACGTGACCTGGGAGGTCACGTGACCTGGGGGGGTCACTTGACCTCGGGAGGGGTCGCGTGACCTTACGGTCCTCCCGAAGAAATCCGAGGTCCTCCCAAGGTCCTCCCAAAGGGGCCCAAGGTCCTCCCGAAGGAACCCGAGGTCCTTCGGGAGGACCTCGGGTCCCTTCGGGAAAATTTACCCATAATGCACCGCGCGGTTACGGCCGCGGCGACGGCAACGCCGCTCAAGCCGGAAACGGGCGCCTAAGAGCTACGCTCTAAAAGATAAATCAGGATTCGCACTATGCAAAATATACTCGTCGTCGCAAACACTTAGAAAACATCGGCGCAGTCCAAACTCCTCGCTATGACGGGAATCAATCTCGAAAATGGAACGCACTCGGTTCACACCTGGCCACCCCGGGAGTCACCTCCAATGAGTCGTCCACGGATTCGCCGCGAACACCCCCGTAACCGAGCTCAAAGATCACCTGGAGTCAGAGGGACCCAGAATTCTACGTGCCCACCATGTGGCCAAATTTAACACTTTCCTCATCACGATCCAAGTACCTACAGTACCCCGTTTCGTCCTCCTCCATTATGGGGGAATGCGCTGCTACCCAAACATGCCCCGTAGCGCCCTATGTCAGAAGTGTTACGAGATTGGGTTCCACGGGGATATCTGCCCGAGACGGCTCAACGCTACAATCTGCCCCCCATTCAGCGCCGAACTGCCGCCTGAGACAGTACTCGAGACAGCCGACATGAACACCCAATAACATACAGTAAGACCATGATGAGGCGCAAAGCAGGCGTAGCCTTCCGAGACAGCATAACCGAGGGCCGCAGAAGGCAATAACACCAAATCCTCCACAACCCGGTGTACAAATGAAAACTAGTCTCATCTCGCCACGAGAACTTCCAAACAAGTTTTAAGCTCTAAGGCAGGCCAACCGTAGCCCACACAGACCTCCCAAGACACAGATCAGACCGGGATGCTCCAGAAAACCGTCAAACAGGACGTAATGACCGTAATGACCAAGATAAAAATGAAAGCAGTTTACAACTCTTTGCAATGCCGAATTAGAGTGCAGCTCCTGAGGACGAGGAGGGAAGAGTACTGAGGTGAAGGCATACCCCTCCTCCCTTCTCCCCAACTCCTCATCCTGTCTGCTGCTCCTCCCTCCGAGCGGCGTTGCCCTCACCTCACGAGGGCCACATGACCACACGAGGGTCACGTGACCTCACGAGGGTTAGTGACCTCACGGGGTCAGGTGACCCCCGTGAGGTCACGTGACGATGACGATAACGTCATCGTGATGACGTCATCGTCATCGTCACTGATGATCATCAGTGATGTCACCAGTGATGTCACTGATGACGTCATTATCACTGGTGACGTCATCATCATCGTCACTGATGACGTCATCGCCATCGTCATCATCGCTGATGACGTCATCGGCATCGGCATCGGCATCGTCACTGATGACGTCATCAGTGACGTCACGCGTCCCATGAAGCACCGCGTGGTTACGGCGACAGCTACGCCGACGATGCTCAAGCCGGAGATGGGTGCCTAAGAGCTGCGCTCTAAAAAAGAAAGACGTTTGCCGATTGGAGTGCAGCTCTTGAGGAGGAGGAAAGGCTATTGGGGAGGGTATACCCCTCCCTCCCCCTCCTTCCCCTCTTCCGTCTCCTCCTCCCCTCTTCCTCCTCCCCCTTTTCCTCCTCTCCCTCCTCCCCTTCCCCCTCTTCCTGCTCCCCCTCCCCTCTTCCTCGTCCTCCCCCTCGTCCTCTTCCCCTTCCTTTTCCTCCTCCTCCCCTGCCCCTCGTCCTTCTCCCCTCCCCCTCCCTCCTCCTCCTCCAGGCGGTGCATTATGGGACAATTCCCATAATGCACCATGCGGTTACGCCGACGGCGACGCCGACGGCGAAGCCGCCGGGCGGATAAGACTCTGCGCTCTAAAAAATTGGAGCCTCTTACGACTCCTTGTAACACCGAATTAGAGCGCAGCTCTTGAGGAGGAGGATGGAAGGGTACTGAGGGGGCGGTATACTGCTCCTCCCTCCTCCTCACCTCCTAATCCTGCCTGCTACTCGCCCTGAGGTCACGTGACCCCCGTGACGTCACGGGGGTCACGTGAACTCAGGGGGGTCACGTGACCTCACGGTTAGGCCGACGCCGACGTCGCTCAAGCCGGAAACGGGCGCCTAAGTGCTGCGCCCTAAAATAATATACATGCTTGGCCATGCTGACAGACTCGACCACTTCTCGGTGCTCGACTGCGTGGTCCCTTGTGAATGCTCTTCCTGCTGCCTCTGTCATTTCTTACGTTCTTAATACGCTTGCCAAAAAAGAGAGGCGTCTGAAGAATGGCACCGATCCAAAATTCACTTCCATTTTTGGCAAACGCCTTGTGATGACAAAGCATGGCAAGCCTAGGCGCTTTTAAGACCGCGAGGCTTGCTACCGCGCCTGGCCTTGCGGGAAATCGAACGCCACGCCGAAGGCCCACTCTTCACGTCCAGAGCAAGCGCCCTCGCTAGCTCAATAAATGAAGCAATATAATTTTTGCTAAAATACGCAAGCATCATGAATAATGCTGGGGATGTAAGTACACACGCCGCACGCGCTCGCCTTTACTTATAAAATATTGGATGTAAATAGGCAAAGTAAGTCGTTGACGAATGCGCGTGCAAGATGCCATTTGTTTTAGTCTTTTATTTTAAAATAGTTACTGCTGCAGACACGAGCACGTGCCGTGCGTGTAACTACCCTCGTAGCATGTTCCTTGGTGCTTGGGTAATTTACCAAAATGTCTTTTGGCTCACAATTCTAAGGTGGTGCGTTTAAATCATGTTGGGGGACTGATTCCTTTTTATGTGGTTCCTATAGGCGTGACGCTTTCGGTGTTAGTTTTTAATGCGAAAGCATTAACTGTCCCATGGACCGAGCCGACATCAGCAGCTTTGAAGCCTTGCCAAACGGCATCTTAACTCCTTTCTCCAAGTGAAGCCAGCTCCCAGCTATGAAGGCACGCGAAAAGCCTAGCCAAACGGCACCTAGTTTCCCCAACCCCAAAGGAGCGGAGTGAAGCTGGTGGATTTCGGTTTCGGTCCCATTAGCTCTCGCGCGTCGTAGTTTCAAGGAACTGGGATCCCATTGGGCGCGTTAAGTCCGTGCTCCGGAGCGCGAGAGTTTAGCGCTCCTTTCACTAAACGGACAGGAGCGCCACCGGAGACTGAGACTCGAGCGCGCTCTTCGTGCACCGAGAATTTCTGGGAGCGCGAGTGACTTCTTCGCGCTCCGTGACGTCATGTAAACAAACAAGATGGCTGCGCTGCTGTTGAGACTGCCGAGACGAAAGGCGTAGCCGGACCGCTGACCCCTTTCCGTTGATTAGTGCTTAATCCAGCAGGTAAAAACAATTTAATTTGAAAGCCAAGACAGCAACTAGCGTTCTGAAAAAGGTTTGTTCGTGCATCTCGCCTGAAAAAAAGATTAATCTATCAAGCGGTAGCGTGCGATAGCACAGCGACAGAAAAGTTGTCGAGATAAGGAGACATTCGGACCGCTCTGCCCCTTTTGTAATGCGTAGCCCAGCGAATAAAGATAGTTGGATTTGAAAGCCGAAACATCAGTGAGCATTGAGGAAAAGTTTTGTTCGTACGTCTTGCCTGAAAACGAATCGATCTATCGGACGAGCGTGCCGGTAGCTCGGCGACAGAAAAGTTGTGACGAAAAGATAGACCGCCGCCCTGCTTAGAATGCTTAGCCCAGCCGCAGCGAATAAAGATACTTAGATTGGAAAGCCGAAACATCAGTTACCGCTGTGGGAAGGGTTGGGTCATGCATACCGCTTAAAAACAAATTGACGTGCTATCGAACGACGGTGTGCCGGTATCGGCGTAGCTTCCGTCTGGCGCTGCGAGACGCAACCACGGAATCTCTGACAAATTTGAGGGTTTTTAGCGTCGAATAGCGGGTTCAAGAATGTTGTCTTTAATTCAAATCGGAACAGCATGCATGGTCAATAAATAGATCGGCCAGGTAACTTTCGACATATGTGCACGAAGCGAGTCTTCAAACCTTTCAGGAATATTAAAACGTTCGTAGAAACTTCATAATGTCACCGTCTCTTTTGCTTTAGACTCTGCCGCTCTACACGGGCCTAATTAATTTATCTTCGAAATAATTTCCACTTCTGCCGCACGTATCCAGGAGAAGCCGGGTTCATCATAAGTTCATAAAGGCTGGTTCACACATTTGCAACGGTTGCGTTCGCATGCAACCGAAACGACCGTAACGACCAAAACACCATAAAAACCGCGGCTCATGGATCGCTTCGCGAAGCTACCTCTTGCATCGCTTGCCATGCTGTGTACGGCGAACACTTGTCCCGGTGACTTTGTCGTTACGGTCGTTTCGGTTGCAAGGGAACGCAACCAACGCAGATGTGTGAACCAGCCTTAACCGTGCGGTAGGAAGGAGCTCGTGGGGCTCGTCGATAGTCTCGGGGCGTGTTCCAAAATTCACTCGATCTCACTCTAGGGTAAAGGTTCCGGCCCTTAGCGTTCAAAATCCTACCCGCGTCCAGCCTTCCTCTGTTTTTTGTTGTCACGTGACATAATCCGCCAGGGTAACTCGGATCTTTTCGAGTAGATTTGGAACGCACCTCGGTGTGTCGTGCTCCTGTACGCCATGCGCCGTTTAGTTGCTGCGCTCGGAGTATGAAACTCGGAGCGTCGGAGTAGGAGTAAAGGAGCGCCGACTTAAAGGCGGGCACTCAAAATTTTCTTCAGCGTGGCAGAAGATTCCCCCTCTTTTCTTTTTTTCCTCCTCCCCTTTCCTCCCCCATTTTCATCCTTGCTTTTTACGGCCTTCTCGCACCAGTGCTAATGGGCTTACCGGCCCCCCGACAAAATCCTCTGTAACCCTTCAAGGTTCTCTGCTTCGATCTCAAACATCAGGGATTAGTTAGGCAGGCTGGATATGAGCTCGGAAGGGTTCGGGCTGGCTCGCTTTTCTCCTTTTTTTTTACTCTTTTTCTTCAGCTCTAAAACACATTAGATACTTCCGCATGCGGCCACATACGCTACAACACCGCATATTTATCTCGAGTGAACGGAACTTGAACATCACAGCAGAAGGAAAAAAGAGGTCAGTATTTTTATTTGAACTTTGAGCTCTACCCAGAGAGTTGAAAATTGGTAGTTCTAACAACGGGACACTGAAGAATGATTGTATTACTATTCCGTTTTTTTTTTTGTTCAAAGTAATAATCATGAGTAGATACAAGTCAAAAATATTGCAGTAAGAAGGCGAAGCATGTAAAATTAGTTGCATTTTGACAATATAGTCATGTATCGAAATGAACACAGCCTGACGATTTCTTGCGCATGATATATATATTCGTACTACAGGTGTTTTCTAGAGTAACGGCCGCCTCGTTGAAGCAACTAAGAAGAGTAAAAAACAAACTTCCATAAAAAGTGGAACGGTGTATGGTATATTTCATGTATCTTCAGCCTTTGAAAAAAGTTCTTCGTGTCCAAACGTGCATTTAGTTTCTGTAAACAAATATCACTGAACACTCGATAGCCGACATATTTCTTGCGCATCAACAAAGAGAGCGGGCAACACGGAGATTGAACCGCAAAATCACAAATTTCTTCGCGTAAAATAGTGCAACTAGCAATAGTAGCATATTATGCCATTTATTAAAAGACAGCAGATATTACCAAGTTTTCATTCTCTTCTGTTCCCATTTGTTCGCAGATTAAGAAATGGAACGCCCAGATAGCCTCTGCAGCCTTGCATAATTCTTCGGGGCTCTGTCAGGATGGGCGAAGGCCAGCGGCCATTTCCAAAAAGACCCAGGAGTTCGGAAGGTGTACCACCGCAAGTTTTGGAGCTGCTTGGCTAATTTAGGCGTCTGTCGTTGCCCGGCCTACTTAGAAAAGAAGCGGAACAGCGGCCAGCTCAACGTCATCACCAAGCGGGAAATCATGCCGAAATGTGTCCTTGAACACGTGCGAGATCTGTACCCCAACCCAGCCGGGATTCGCCACAATTTCTAATCAATCTATGAAACAAACTATAAAAAGAGGGGGCTTAAACGATATGGCCATTTTTAAATATAGTCATGCGCGCTAACTGTCCACAAGTACAGAAAGAAAGAAATGCGGTAGAAATGCAGAGCTCTATTGTGTTCTTTGTGTCCCTACTTGTCTTTCGCGCTGTACGCCAATTAAAATAAAATGTATAATATCTGTAGATTATGCCTGGTTATGTTGACTCTAAAAGAAAAGAAATCAAGCAAGTTCGGCATCGTGCCACAATTTGTGCAAATACAATTTTATGTGGAATTCAACGTCAAAACAGTATACTTCCGCGAGAAATAATGCATCCGTCGTCCTTCGTCTGCCTGAAGCTGTGAGCTACCGATCTCGGCTACATTACTTTTGGGTCCAGAAAATGTCACGCTCAGTGAACATTCGCCTTTTTTTCACCAAAAGTACTGGAAATTATTTATTTTTCAAACAAGTCGTGTGGTGATGTGTGTTTGAGTGCAAGACCGTTGACTGGGCACTCGTTTGCAGGCCGCGCTGTTCGCGGACGCGGCTTGACAGATAAGGTCGCGAATGCTTTTCACGAATTTTTAAAGACCAAGCATAAAAATGAAAGGCATTTACAAATCTTTGTAAGGCGAAATTAGAGCGCAGCCACTTTATGCCAATGAAACCAACTTTATGTTGTTAGCAAACGTCTTGCGAGAGTGGCAGTATTTTTATTTATGCATAATAAATTAATTGTTTAGGACTAATTACCCGATGTTTAAATGTATTAAGAACAGAAATGTCAATTGGAAAGTTCTACAGCTCCTTGAGAAACACCCGAATTAGCTGTTTGCAACTTGATACGGCTCGCGTGGCTTTCTTCTGACCAGTAATAAAGCTTACAAAACATGGCAAAATACCCCGTAATAAAGTGCCCGCCCCATCATAAACTCAATTTCGAATCTCCTAAGATTTGTTTTTATAGGCCGAAAAAAAAAAAAAAAGATGCATGCAAGACGCGTGGCCGACGCTTCATTTATATCAGAAAAGAACTGCCCTGTTTTATATACAGCGTTGTTCTTTTTTTTCCCTACTAGATATTAGAAAAAAACGTGCAAATTAAGGCAATTGCGTTTTGTGGATGTGAGCTAAAGGGCCAGGCGAAGGTTAGGAGGCTCAAGAAAGAACGCAACAAAAACAGACTGATTACCTAACATTTGTTAATGAACGTTTTAATTAGAAAAAACGGCATAGTTTATTTAGAAAGTTGTTGGGCATAATCAAAAGCCACCAAATTGTATAGTGAAAATTAGCCCAATTGCGGTTTGTGTAGGTGAGCTATACAGCCAGGCGAGGATTAGGTTCAAGAAAAAACGCAACTAAAACCGACTGATAGCCTAAAATTCGCTAATTAACCTTTTAATTAGAAAAGAAAACGGCATAGTGTACTTAGAAAGTTGTTGGCCATAATCGAAAGCCACCAAACCAACCCGCGTACACTATTATACGGCATCCTGATACGGCGTCCTTCTAATTTGGGCGCGAAAATCGCGAAAATATAGTTCTGATTTTATTTTATATGGCCTCTATCTCCGTATGGCACAGCCCAACGCCATGAAGCCAAAGCGATAAATCATGTGCATCGCTGTGACAACGCCACTGTAGAAGGGGCGAGGAGCGCGGCGGCCGAAAAGATTGCGGTAACACGATTCACGTCCAAATTAGGTTTTTTAGGACGCCGTGAACTACTTCACGTGCGTTACATCTTTTTAAAAATGAATGATTTGTTGTTTTTGATGACTACAGACAAGGCACAAACCGATATTGCGTAACTCTGGCGTCTTTTTTAGAAAAATGTCTAGTCGTTACAAAAATCACTCTGCATAAACACGATTGTAAGGCAGTTTTTTCCGGCCGGTGACATCATTACGGCACGGAAGGAGACGTTGACCACAGATCATACACAGCCACTGTTGTTTTCGTACGAGAATGAGCAAGCATTTGATACCAAATAAAATAGATTTAGCATTCACCAAATTCGGCTTGTTTACTTGATTCAAATCAATTTTTGATTTGATTACACTTATTTTGCACCCGCACACGCCTACTTTATTCCCTAATGAGTTACAAGTGATAATTGCATTGTTTTTCGTCGTGTAAGGTTATTAACAATTTATTATTAACACATTATTAACAATCGGAGCTATACGAGTACGCGAAGCGCATTTGAAGATATTCAAAATTGCTGTGAGTACACAAACAACTTCTCAAGCTTCTTGCTGTTTGGGGCCTTTCTTACACGCAGTACCAATAATAAAGCCAAAACCTTATAGAGGTGACCATCTCTATCAGCCCAACACGCAAACACAATTTTAAGCGTGTAGTGCGTGCGTTGGAAACTAGATACCAGCGAGCGAACCATAGCGTCGAATGTCCATGCATCAAAATGTCCGTGCACCGAAATATCCGCGCACCGAACAATCCCACACCGAAAAGTCTTTGCAGCAAAAAGTCCGTACACTGAAATGTCTGTGCACCGAAAAGTCCGAACCGAAATGCCTTACAGCAAAACGCTCTACACCGAAAAGTGGTAGACCCACTACGATGGGATCCTCCGTCTCCTCTGCCGGTCCACGAACCATAATGATTCAGAATCTCTGGTCTATGAAGCGCCATCCATGAGATACCGAAAAACGCCACTTGTACTTCCCGTTGCCGTCATGAATTCGCCTAAAAAACGAAAGATGCCAAATCAGATAATTTTATTAAAATATATACTTTAATGACTACTTTTTTGAACAGAACAAGTTATTTGAGCTCTCACAACAGCAACAATCGTCCTCCAAACCAATGCTAAAAAAAGCCAATCCAACTCGTTGGGAAGGGCAAGTGCCAAGCTCGCTCAAAACAGCTTCTCGGTTGGTTCAGCTCCTTGTCGCAGGTGTGCCGGCTGGCTTCTGGATAATCTTTTTTAATCCTCCAGGCTTTCATTTCCCCCATCCCAAACTTGCCAAAAAAAAAAAAAAAAATCAGACAGCTGGCAAAAAAAAAAGAAAAATGGCGAGGAGAAAACCAGAGGCGATTTCCTCCTTTCGCAGTGGCGAGGAGAAAAATGACGGTCGGTTTCCTTCTCTCTGCTTGCGGGCCGGCCTTTAACGCGCCCATTGCCTCTGCGCGTCAGTTTTAATGATTGCCACCCTATGGCGCTGCGTGTCCGTCAGCGAGCTGGTAACACGAAGCGTCCAAGGTCAGAGCGGCGAGGAGGGGGCGCGTTCTGCCGTCGACGAAAATACGCCGCTGACAAAATAAGTGAGCGGAAGAATGACGTGCATGCTTTCGCATTCACAACTCATTAGAAGTGCTTAGGTGTACCTCGAGCATTTTTCGTTACACCAAGAACGATAGAGAGCACCATGAAAATCGGCCAATAAAACACATTTTGTGTAAGAAGCATCGAGACCGGCAAAAAAGACAGCAGTGAAAGGAACGAGGTGGAGAAGGAGCCTCAGCATTCAAACCTTCAGGAAGGAAAGCGATACACTCCTCTCTCCCGATCCCCCCAAACTGAAAAGAAAATACTAAAACGGAGATATATATGACACCAATCACCGAATTCGCTATCAACGAACGTCAAGAGGCATTCCTACTTGCTAGAGAACGCCTTGCCCGTCCAGGATTTTGATACGACGCTCAACGGGCAGGTGAGAAGCCATAGAGTCATGTTTGAAGTTAAAATACCTAGACCGATGAGAACGTATGTTTGCCCTCGATACCTCTTCTCTTATAATATATCTTAATAATAATAATAACAATATTGATGATGACGATGACGATTATGACGATGATGATGATGATTATGATATTTTCATTGCAAATATAAAACGTCATTACAAACAAAAGCGAGTCTGTCAAAAGCCGAAAGCGGCATGTAGGACACAACTCGGCATCGACGTAGAAAAAAAAACAATTATATATAAATATAACATAAGACGACGGCAAACAAAAGTTACAAAAATTGCACAGATCTGCAAGAAGAAAGGAAACGCCGGAAAAAAAACCTATACGCCTCGCAAGTGGGCTCATTCTCGTCTTCTGCGCATGAGAAAGGAGGTAGCGGTGACGTCAGAACGCCGAGCCCTGATTGGCTGATCGCGACCCCTGTCTGAGCGTCGTCTGCTCCTTTGCAAGGTCGTCTGCTCGCAACGTCGTCTGCGTCTGTCTTACCTTTCCTGCGACTTTCGGAAGTGCAGGTCTTTTCGAGCGAGCTCAACTTCGCCTTTCAGAGAGGGTAGACGAAATAACTCGAGCGGTACGTTGTTTTTGTCTAACAACTAGCAGACGCGCATCAAGCAGAGAAGTCAAAGGACTCACTGGCGAGGTGTCCCGACTCCCGAGGCGCCGAGGTTTGTCTGCTAAAAAGCGAGAGTGTCCGCAAGTTCCCTCCCAAATACTTTTTCCCTCCTTGCGTGTGCGGCGAGACTCCTCACTCTTTAACGGCGTCGGCGGGTTGGCGGAGTTAACGTCGTCTGCTTTACGCCTGCTAGTCAAAGCGATTGCTGCTTTACCTTTCCTGCGTCTGTCGGAGATTCACCGCTTTTTCACCGGCGAGAGTCACCGCTGCCTCGGAAAACAAGGAGATGACAAGAGGAAGAGATTGACCTCTTAATCTAAAATTGAGGTCAGCGATACAAGTATAATACGGGAAGGGTTCACAAGGGTTGCGCGGGCATATTCCATTCAGCACGCCAGCCGGTCGTGGGCAGACGATCTTGGCCAAGGACCGTCGGAGCACCGCTGCGCGTGAGTCGGAGTGCCTGCTAGGCCTATCTGCCGAGCTCGCTTGGTCGGGGTCCGTGGAATCCTGGCCGTCGGAACATTTCCCGGGTGTTTGTGGATCCAGCGTTCTTGTTCGTCGTGGTTTATTTCAAGTACTTTTTACTTTTTTTCTTGCTGCTTGTAGTCGGGACGCGTGAGAAGAGCACGTACAAAAATAAATGTTCGTTGGTCGTCGCGACAAAGTAACTGGGCGACGCGATCGGCCATGCTGATTTGGTCGTAAGAAGTGCTAAGGCAGCTTCGGAGCTGTTGTAGGATTCCGTCGTAACCTGCGCAAAACTTACGATAATTTCGTTCCGTGAATACGAATTTGTTCTTACGTTTTCTCTTACGCACATTTTTGGCGTAAGATCGTTTCGTGAATCTGGCCTCTGCCCTTCCGAAAGTCGCAGGAAAAGTAAGACAGACGCAGGCGACGTTGCGAGCAGACGACGTTGCAAAGAAGCAGACGACGCTCAGATAGGGGACCACGATCAGCCAATCAGGGCTCGGCGTTCTGACGTCACCGCTACCCCCTGCGCAAGAAGCAGACGAACTTGCCCTCCGCATAGCACCAAGCACAATGGTTATGGAAGATCAATAACGTCATAGGCAGAAAACATAATACAAAACATCACATGAAAGAAATACTAACGTGCCAAAAATATACAAACCAGAAATACATGATACGCGACTAGTTCATAATTACGCAAAATAAGTAAACTAAAAAAACAAATAAAAACGCGCGCCATGTATATACGTGCATATCGAAAAGAAACAAAGAGAGCAGCATATTGAAATACTAAAGGCCGTGTTTTCAAGGACTTAGCATAACGCTATTAGTAGTTTTTTTCTTAGTTTACTTTTTAAAGCTAATCCAAAAAAGGTATTGGAGAGGCCGTTAAAAAGTTCAGGGACATAAAACAAGCGCCGTCGTTGTCCATACTTCGTATAAACACGTAGAGTCATAAAACGGTAACCTTTTCATAAAGAGCAATGTAGTACAGCCCTAGGAGTTTTATATGGGCTTGACCAAATATGTTTACTAATAACAGATCCATGAAAAATAGCCCAAAAAAAACGAAAGGCCATATGCTAAAGCGTTCGCGATCATTTTTATAACAGAAAGGGGGAGGAACATATTGGTAGAGTATACCATACGTATGCAATAATAATATTAATATTAGTAATAATAATTATGATGATGATGATGATAGTAATAAGAATAATTTGTTGCTAGGTCTTATGTTGGATTTATGCTAGCGTACTTCCACGTTTTGTTGATTTTCGTTTTCCATGTTGCGTTAACATAAATGTTACTGTCTTTTACGTTCATTCCTCTTTGATAAGAATTGCCGTTGATAAGAATGCAACCGGCATTTAACAAGGTCGATTCTTCACGCCGAGACATATTTTGTGACGTATCAACTTTTACTGGTAATATTGAAGGTATACTACTTGCATAGTTTGTTGAAGTCAAGTTTTTCTTATGCATACTTTTTGCTTTCAGACACTTTCTTCTGTGTAGATTTATTTTAATTTGTTCGCTTTCTTGTGTTATGACCGAAAATGTGCTGTGTGCAAGACAAAAGGCCACGAGTTGTTTACGGACATATAAAATAAGGAGTATTAATATTAATATAATTAAACTCTTACCACTGATTCGTATGTAAATTTTATTTCATAGAATCGTATCCTTTAGACATTTTCACGGATCCCTTCATTTTTCGCCCGGACTTGGACAGTGTATTTGAAAGTTGAAACATGCGTTTGGGTGAAGTGTGGCCACTATTTGTAGCCATGCTAATCAGTACCTTTGATGTTGTGCGTATGCTGTTTCTTCTCCTTATCTTGTTTTGTGCGCCAGTGGGAAGACCCCCGTGAATCAAATGCAGTCTTTTGCACCTTACTCGAAAAAAGTAATCGATATAAATTACAATTACTCTTGGTTGAAATTATTCAATTAGATTACTTGTTTACTTAAAACATAAGTAATTATATGTAAAATAGTATTATTATTGTTAATATTATAGTAAATAAAATATAAGAAATAAGTGTAAGTAAGTAATGTAAGTACTTGAAAAAGCAACCGTTGCTTTTCCGATTCTATCATTATTTTTATAAGGAAAGTGTTATCTAAGGGTTTGAAAACGGGTCGTTCGTACTGTCTGTTATTGCATTAGAACCAGCAAAGTTTAATCTAATTATCTTCTTAATCCACCAATTTTGGTAACAATCCTCGTCTCGTATACTTGGTTCAAGGTTTCCTCTGTGAGAAACTTGAGCGAACAAATGACGCAACTAGAAAGGAAAAGGAACAATTAGTAACAATTACAAGTAATTTTTCGACTGCAAAAAATAGTGGAATTATTCTTGGAATTACTCCTTAATGAATACAATCAAAGATTACAAGGACTAATAAAAAATCGGTTATGAGTAATTTAGTAACTTCTAATTACGAGCCCTTACATAAATACGTAAGAAAATTACGTTACAATTACTCTAAAAATATATAATTATTTCCTTACAAAATTCCTAATAAATGTAAGGAATTATGAGTAAGTTTGTTACTTGTAACGAGTTATGTACAGGGCTACGCACGACAACACCTGGTAATCTTTTAGAACAGGTAGCTAACGACACCCACGTAACCCTACCCAATGACATCACCGCACCCACGAGAACGGGTAACAGTGTCAAAAAAGGCACCAGCCCGGGTCTTATGGGACCAAAACAAGTCATCTGAAAAAACACCCTAGAGAACCTGCGTGGTAATAACTATGCTCTCAAAATCACGAACCAATGCCCATGACGGCACAAAACACGATGCCAAGACAATAAAAAACAACTTAGATTATTTGATGGAAAAAATAACGAACAGGTGGAAACACACAGAACAGCTTCAAAGAGTGGATTATTGATGTCTAAGAAACTCATGAAAAGTTCACGAGACTAGTCCTCAAAACCAAAAACACCCCCCCCCCCCCTAATTCGACAGCCACCTTCTGGAATTTAGGGCACGTGCTAATGAAGAACGGCACGCGCTAATCAATAATAAAACATACTTCAGATTTTCAAAAATTGTTTTGGGAATTAAAGTTTCTGGAAATTAAATTCTTTTCAACTCCTAATAGTGAAGACAATGGGCCCATTCCTAGGGTTACAACACTTAACTTACAAGCTACATGCTAACTGCGCATGGCTAAAACGGCCGCATCCTCGCGTCTTGCAGTGCCAAGAGCGTCACCGTTTCCTCTAGAACTTTTTTAGATCTTATTGCTTCACTGTGGGCGCAGCAGTTTCAACCTCGAAAAATTATGAGCCAGCACGAGAATCAAGCTCTCACTCGTCTTCAGTGCAATGATGATGTTTCAAAAGCCATTTTGAGAATGCGCTAACACTGGCCCGAAGCGTCCGTAGACCCTACCTGAAGATTGCCACAGCTTGCATAAGAACCGAGCCATTTCATTGCCACTCCATTCCTGTCAAAAGGCATCCGATCCCATTCCCTTTCAATTCAGCCCAGCTCGGCCGCCATTTCATTCCCATTCCCTTCCGGGGTCATGAAAGTGCGGAATAATTCCGGAATCATTCTATCTTGGAGTGCGGTGTGGCAATCCCGCAACAGTGTTACACACCTCCGGCAGCTTCAACGGCCAAATACACACAGCAAGGGTCAGGCTAATCCCCATATTAATACTTGTATAAACAAACTAAAAACACCGCCTGCGTAAGCTCCAGATCGCCATCCCCGGAAGAAATCGACACCGAACTCAAAGAACTTCTGTACCCAGGAGATCCAAAATGCACCTCTTTAGAGAAAGTACAATAAAAATAAAACACACGCTGAGAAGGTAACCATGTAGTCAATTCCTGCTTCACGACGGAGAAATTAGGTACAGCGCAACATTCCTTTACGCGTAACAACCCGTCGGGCAAGGACGACGGCATCACATTTCCCATCCTCAAGATCCTTTCAGATAACCACCTCGAGTCGCTACTCGACTATATTTATGAATCATGCGAGACAGAAAATACACCGGAGACATAAAAAGAAGCTAGTCCTTTAAATACTAAAACTCGACAAGCAAACGAAGCTTAAAGCCTTTAACAAATCTCTCTTGCATCTTGCATTTGCAAACTGACAAAAAAGCAGTCTCGAGAAGGCGGGAATGGCACCTCGAACACACAGGTGCCCTCCATTCTCTTATGAAAGGATTGCACAAAAAAAGAAAAAAACATGAGGATACCTAAGACTGCGTGTTAAGGCTGCAAGACGGCTTTGATGCTAAAAACACGATTCATACGAGAACAATTGTTGGCATAAACATCAATAACGCCTTTGATAGCGTCACACATGAAGCAGTGCTCTACAAACTCCAAGACACTGAACCGGGACATTACATGAAATAAAAATTGACGATTATAAAAGTCTCACAATCCTACTGCATTGGCATTTTGCAATGTATCATACTAAACTCAATCTTGTTTAACATTGTAATGGTTTAAATATTTTGCTGCTTCTCGTCCATCGGGCTGTGCCCTTGTGTCAATGTTGATAATGCGTCTTTTTTCAGAGCGTCTCGATCTAGGCTTGAACGCCCCGACAGATATTCACCTGAATAGGACTGTGGGGTCACATGTAGGTTGTGCTGTGTCCAAACCTGCACTGTTACCGTAAAAACTAATATTGATGTTTGTTGAAACCTGTTCGTATAGGTACACCTTTAAAAAGCCGTCATTTAACACGTTTTGGTGTGTATCTGGAATATCGCAGAATCCGCCTTACCTGATGGAAAACGTTTACGCTTCGAAAGTGGGTGATAATTTGTGGGGTTGCCACCGTCCGGCCCCAAGTAACATAACACCACTTTGCATAAACACTTTTTATTACTCACATTAGTGTTTGCCACGTGGACGGTGGTCTCTGGGAAGTGAGCGGCGGGCTATGCGTCCCACACACGAGGAACGGACCAATACTGCCCGTCCCTCGTGGCCAACCATCCTACCCTTTCCAATCCTCACACTGCAAACGAAAATTTACCTACATGGGAGTTTAAAGGAAGATGCCGAAAAAAGAAATCAAATAGGGTGTTGCAAAACCTGGATGCTATTCATGCATATTGTTTCATTGTGTGTAGTCGCGCAGACACATTGTCTTTGAATGGTTAGGTGCTGCCATCTTATATAGCGGGTCAAGACTGCCTTCAAAAGCAGTTGTTAAGCCTTGCAACCTTCGAATAGTATTTTGTAGAAGTGTGTTTTACCGGGCGAGCAGTCAGTGTCCTCACCCTGGAAATGAAAACACGGAAGTTTCCACTTCAGTGTTTGCTGCACTTCCTCTCAACTGAAGTTGCTTTAGTATTGAAGCCCTATTGAAAATAACCCATCAACCTTGATGTGTTATGGGACCCTGTTAGCCCTTCAAACCCTTTAGACCCGTCAGCCCTTTAGACCCATCAACCCTTTAGACCCGTCAACCCTTTAGACCCGTCAAGCCTTTAGACCCATAAACCCTTTTGACCCAACCCTTTAGATCCATCAACCCTTTAGACCCATTAGCGCCTTAGAAATTGAATTCTCTATACTCCGATTCATAATTAGTGTATAACACTGTCAAGGCTAGTGACACGCGCATGTGGCTTCATCAAGTGCAAAGGCAAAGGTACGCATCCAAGTAAGCTCTTTGGTCGTCAAACGACGGGATTAGCTTATGGGGACTGAGGTACTGTGACGCAGTAACTCCATGGGGTCCTTCACCACCGCCCGCACCATGCCTGTCACTTGCCGACCCCTCGGCCTCAATCACCCTAAGCTTAAGCTGGAGCGTTCTCTCCGTTCTTTCCTCCAGTTCCGCTTTCTGTCAGAGAGCTTCTCGTTCGGCCACTCTGTCCTCTCTTTGCCGAGCTTGTTCCTGATCAACCCACGTTCGTAATTCTGTTCCTGCCGCGGACGCCAGTTATTGTCAGGTTCTTTATGGTAAAAAGAAAGGAAACTGAGAGGTCCGTCTGATTTTTGATATCCAAGAAATATATTTGCACCCAGTTGTTCTACTTTCTGAATCACCGCAAAAAAAAAGAGGAAACTTATGAGCAAATATATAAAAGAAAAGGGCGTTCATCCAAAGTTCGACTTGCCAAGGTTGGCATTGGTTTACGCTGGTGGTAGAAGCCGGTCTTGTTTGGCTCCAGCTGCCGGCGTACCGATGGTGACCAGTCAACCGGTTGTTGGGATGGCTTTGCCGGTTCACTCTTGAGCCAGGTTTGCCATTCAGAGTTGACGATGAGGACAGGTCGGCAGACTTCTATGGTTGACAGCTTTGCCGGCGTATTCCGGAGCCAAGCTTTTCCGAATGCGTCCGCTTTCGCCTTGAATCTCCTCGTTCCCCTTGACTTCCTTTTCTTTCCTCCCCTTTTATTCTTGTCTCCTTTAATTTTCTTCCTCTTTTTGTCGCCGTATTGATCAGATCATTACAACACGCAGTCATAATTTTTGCCTAGTATTTTAAGCACTAAAAATGTTGAATTAGAAATTGCATACAAATACAACTGGCAGGCTTCATTTTTTCTTAAGGCCGGTTCAGACACTTGCGCTTGATTGCGTTTGACTGCGTTGCGTCGAGAACCGAATGCGAGTCACAGGCACATCTGTGCTTCGTATGAAGCGTGGAATCCAATTCGAGGAATCATCTTGGCACGCGATATAAGCAGCAGGGATGTGCTGGTTCCTCACAGCCGCAACGCAGTCAAACGCAGTCAAGCGCAACTGTCTGAACCAGGCTTTACTTCAACAAACTTCTGCAAGTTGCTTGTAATTGTTTGAGCGGCGGGCTATGCGTCCCACACACGAGGGATGGACCAATACTGCCCGTCCCTCGGGGCCAACCGTCCTACCCTCTCCAATCCTCACACTGCAAACGGAAATTTACCTACATGGTAGTTTAAAGGAAGATGCCGAAAAAAGAAATCAAATAGGGTGTTGCAAAACCTGGATGCTATTCATGCATAATGTTTCATTGTGTGTAGTCGCGCAGACACATTGTCTTTGAATGGTTAGGTGCTGCCTGTTACGATGGGATGTTCGCAGGGCTCGTAGCTCACCGTCAATCTCTTGCAGTCTTCTCTTGTAAATAATATGTAAATAGACCATCGCTTAACACTGCCATCTTATATAGCGGGTCAAGACTGCTTTCAAAAGCAGTTGTTAAGCCTTGCAACCTTCGAATAGTATTTTGTAGAAGTGTGTTTTACCGGGCGAGCAGTCAGTGTCCTCACCCTGGAAATGAAAACACGGAAGTTTCCACTTCTGTGTTTTGCACTTCCTCTCAACTGAAGTTGCTTTAGTGTTGAAGCTGTTTGATTTGTGCGCGCATGATGCTTGTAATAGTTGATGAGTGCATTATACGACTTGCTACGCCTTTCTGTTTACACTTCCTCACGGTAGGAGTCTCTAAAAGGTAATAGGAAAATTCTTCAAGAAATCACCATATTAACTCTCAGATGAATGTGAAAGAATACCCCCACAGGTCCCCGTAAGAACTTTCAGATGGATGTGAAGTAATACTTTCGTGGGTCCACGTAAAAACTCTAGTTGGATGGGAAATAATACCTCCGTAGGTAAACCTAAAAACTCCCAGATGGATGTGAAAGAATACTCACGTGGGTCCACGCGAAAATTCTCGGATAGATGTGAAAAAATACTCCCCTGGATCCACGTAAAAACTGTCAGATGGTAGTGTTGAAACTACTCCCATTGATTTATAAGAAAGTTATTTAGAACTGAAGGAAGTTTGTGTTCACCCTCTTCCACTCCCCAAGAACTCCGGCCTGCACGAGAGAAAACTGAACTCCCTTCGGTGGCGGGGTCTATGGAACTCAAACATGGGCAAGCGATTTACTCGTATCTGTGTATATTTTCAATTTACAGTGTACAGATAAAATGGCATCAAATTCTCTAGTCTCGAAACATCCCCAACCAAGTCAGACCTTGCACTCAGGCGCGTGCATCAAGGTATTAACTTTGCAACTTCGACGCCACAGCGCAAGCCGATCGCCGAAGAAAAAGGGTTTCTTTTTCAAATATGCAAATATGTTCCAAAAGCCAGGGGTAGTCATAATGAAATAAGTTTACTCTGGCTTAGCACAATAAAACAATAACAACAACACAGACGTTTCGCCACCTATCCGGGTGGCATCATCAGTATAAACCGGCCCGGTGGCGGGGAGAGTCAAAACCATTCAACTCTAATCCAAGAAGTCCCCGAAATCGTCCGGTAGGGGGCCCGGTTTGTGTTGCACGACTTGGGGTCACGGCCGATTAACCACGATTCTACGAACTTCCTCGGGCCCCTACGCTGCTCACGGGCCAAGGTCGCCGCATTGTTCAAGCCAAACGTATCCAGCGGTGGTCGACGAGCTCATACTTGCTTCTCGTGGCAAGCGTGGACTTCACCACATCCCTTCTATGCTCCTTAAGCCGAGTGCTCCTCCGTCTGCCGGTTTCTCCAATGTACGTGGTGTTGCAGTCAACACGGTTCACCTTGTACACCACACCCGTCTGGGTGTTGGCGGGGGTAATGTCTTTCGGCTTAGAAAACGCGTTCGCCAAAGTGCTCGCAGGCTTGAACACAGTCCGGATGCCCAAAGGGGTCAAAGCTCTTCTAATCGAGTCCGAGGTTCCCCTGACATACGGAATACACACCTATCGGCTTCCTTTTACCTCCAGTGTCTACTCTGCACTGTTTAATGCGCTTACTCGTATCACTTATGAAGGGATCCTGGATAATTGCACCTGCCCAAGGAAGTTGAGATCCTTGTCAGTTCTCGGGACCGGAGGTCATCGTTCGAAGACAACACATCGCAACGCGACAACAGTGTCCGTACCACGGCGCGCTTGTGTTCCGCCCACAATGTGTAAAAGTAAAAGCGACAGCTGCAGCATGTTCGCGCACCTCGAGATTTCCATGTCGACGTGTCAGCGCCTAACGCAGGTTTTCTCTTATTTTTTTTCTTCTTTTTTTTTGACGGTGAAGAAAGGGAATTATTGATGACGTTTAGCGATAGACGGTCGCACACTCGACAACATGTCTCGGTGCGCGCTGACGAGAGTAGAAAAATGGAGGCGTACATGACACCGTGATACGCGATTATGGCTGCAGCACTATTAGATGCAAACGACGACGCACAACTTCCTGCTAAAATAAATATGTTTCTTGAAGCAGAGTGGGAGCTAAAAAAATAACGCTACACAAAACAATGGTTGCACATAAAACAAGGAAACAATGGTGGTAAAACGGCTGCACAGAAATACAAGACATACAAAACATACATAAACCAAAATCTAGTAAATCACAAAGTTACAATAACCCATCAAAATATGCGATGACCAACATAACAGTGAAACTACAAAGCTGAAAGGTCCTTCAAAATATTCATTGACAAAAAGATTGCAATGAAACTACAAAGTGGCGAAGGTCACTGGGATAGGTAAAGAGATTCCAATGATGATGCAAAATCAGGTGATGAAAACAGTTCCAGGGGATATGAATTTCACTCGTTTATTGTTCTTGGGAAATGTGAAAACTTTAATGTATTTGTACGTGCGAAATAGGGCGTTAAGGAGTAGCGGTGATTGTGTCTTGTTTGCCTGGTTGAAAGTGGACTGACGTAAGAACAGGAATCTAGAGAAACCTTAGAATAGACAAGTTCGTGTAAAAACGTTAAACGGGGAATCTTACGTCGGTGTTGGAGAGTAGGTATATTGTTTGTCTGCATTAGTAATGATGGGGAATCGGTGCGTTTGAATTTACCATAAACAAAGCGAACAGCGTGTCTTTAAACTTTTATAGAATGTCGGAATGTTTTTTTGTAGATGGATCCCATACTGTGAAACAATATTCGGGTTTGGGTCAAATAAGAGTAGTGTAGGCTAACAATTAAACGCTTGGGGAGCGTTCTTAAGTTTATGCTGTACAAGACCAAGCTTGCGGAAGGCTCCCGAAGAAACTTTATTCACGCAATCGGACCAACTCAGGGTTTTATTGATGATAGTATTTAAATGGATCAACTACAGATATGAGAAAGTCCTTAATTGAGTAGGAAAACACAAGAGGATTTCTTTTATTTGTAATACGTAAAAAAACTGTTTCGTCCAAATTTGACCTTTTAGCCTACAGGTCACACCAATCTTCTATTGCACCAAGACCTTAGTTAAGCAAGCATTGATCATATCATCTAGCTATACTTCTAAATAACACACTCATCCGCGAATAACCTTATCCTTAACAAAGGATCAACTGCGTCAACAATATCAGATACATAGATTAAAAATAGTAAAGGCCCCAGTATGCTGCCCTGTGGTACTCCTGATGTTAAATCTAGCGTTTCCGAACAACAACCCCCTACGTCGTGGAATTGTTTGCGATGTAATAAGTATGAGCGATTCGCGAAGTTTTAATATTAGTTTGCCATGGGGAACCTTGTCAAAAGCTATACTGAAGTCTAAAAAGATAACATCTACCGGGCCTGCCCTCTCCAGTATTTGTGCAAACTCATGAATGGTAGTTAGTAATTGTGTAGTTGTTGAAAGGCATTTTCTAAATCCGTGTTGAAACCGGGTGAGTAAATTATTTTCACATAATGACGTACCAATAACGTTACTAATGATGTGCTCTAAGAAATTACAACTAGTACACGTTAAAGAGATAGGTCGGTAATTAATTGGCGATAACGGGTCCCTTCTCTTGAAAACTGGTATTACACGTGCCAGTCATTTGGAAACCAATCATTTGGAAACACACCCGAGGAAAAAGAAGCGCGAAAAAATAGAGGCAAAAACTTTGCCATGATTTCTGCGTACTGGCGCAAAAATGAATTCGGTATGCCATCTGGGCCGCATGACGTTTTTACTTTTAGGTTTAACAACATTGAAAGAACGCCTTGATAAAATATAAAGTCATCAGTAAAAAAAGAGGATACGTCGTCATACTCAGGCACGTCAGGGGCAGAAAAGACCGACTGAAAATACCAATTGAACTGCTCAGCAATTTCACCATGATCTGAAATCAAAACGTCATTTACTTTAATATTATCAATTGATTTTTGTTTGTTGCGAAGGTACCTCCAAACTTTCTCTGAATCGTTTTTTATGAAGTCAGAGAGCGTGAATGAAAACTAGCGTTGTCTCGCCTGTTGTACGTGCGTCCATAATTCACTTTGAAGTTCAGAAATTTCAGCTTTATTGCGGATCCCCTTTTTTGAGCCGATTGATTCTACGTTTTAAGTAGAATATTATTCGAATAATTAATAGGTTGCAACGCTTAACACGTTTACGTACACTGGGAACAAATGTAGCAACTCAGTAATTACATGCTAGTTTGAACTTTTTTCCAGAAAATATTAACTTCAGAGTCATTAAAGTTGTCTAGTGTGTCTTCAAAATGAATGATAAAAGAATTATCATTAGAACGAGAAACATCTTTGACAATCTTAACTTTATCTTTTTTCTTGGTTGACTGGATGGGTGACGAGAAACAAAAGTGAACAAGTTTATTGTCAGAAGTACCCTTCCCAACCGAAGCTGTATATTCTGTAATACTTCGATTAATAAAAGCTAGGTCCAGAATAGAACCATTACATCCGTGTTCATGTGTTACCTCATCGACAACCTGCAAGAGGTCGAAAGCAGACATGGTATTATAAATAATGTCAGTGTTTTCACAAGAGCCATGTGACAGTTTCACCCAATCAGCATTGGGTAGGTTAAAGTCACCCACAATTATTTTAGATGCGGAGCATCTCTTGCTCGGGTCTATGTCCCGCGGCGTCGGCGTTGTAGTCGGCACTCGAACTACGCACGCGCAACTCTCCTCCTTCCCTCTCTCCAACAGCTGCGCGTTACTCTTTCCGCTCTCTCTCTCTACCAGCTGCGTGCACTGCGCGTGCGTTCGCTTCTCGTCACACCGCGCGCGCACGCGCAACTCTCCTCCTCTAGTCTCCTCTCCTTCAAGTGTGAAAAAAAAATAAACGGCGAGCGGCGAGCGTTCCAAGTTTCTCTGCCGCGAGCCGCGGCAAAGGCTCGCGTCGGGGGTAACGCTAGGGCAGTCGGTGGCGCCATCTCTTGACGTCAGCACGCAACTGACTCTTTCCTCGGAACCAACACGATGCTCCGCATCACCCCATGGTTCCCCTCGGGAAGATGGTGTAATTTTTTTATTGTTCCGGTGAGATGATAACTGGCTGTACAATTTCTTCAGAAATTCAGGAGGAGAGATAGGAGGTCTGTATATGGCATACAATATAAAAGTATTTCCCTATATGCTAACTTTCAAGCACAAGCGTTCATGTTCATCTATTAGGTCCAAAAGCGCGACATCGACATCTTCCTTGAACACAACAGCTACACCCCCTCCACGTGATAGGCGGTCTCTTCTAAATATTTTATGAGATGCAGGAATGATGCTATCATCATTCCTGCCCAGCCTACTGAGCCGAACTTGTTGTGTCGCTCTTTTTGTAGCCGTGGCATCCTCAGACGAGACAAACGCATAACTTGAGGGAGGGGCCCTTGGCTGCTGATGCCTCGTGGAAACGTTCGGTCATGATGGATCGGTAGTTAGATGACGTTGAACCTTTCACTTGAAGCACCAGTGCAGCATAAAGAAAGGAAACAGGAGGGCCTGAACAAAAAAGAACATCGGTATGGGTACATTTATTAACTTTAAATAAAAACTGACTTTCACGATGATAAGCACATCTGCGGCGATCATCGAAAGCTATCATGGCGGCACCATCTGTCGCCTAAGTATGTAGCTTTCGCTACAGTAACTTTTGCTACTGTCAGGGAGGGTACCTATATCTAGTTACTCTCAAGCTCAGGGCCCGAGAGTAACTAGTCATTGAGAAATTACTAGTCAATGACGCGGAGGAAAAAAGTGACTGACCCGGAGAAAACTAAAGGCACACTCAAAGAAAAAAGAAAGACAAAATAAGAAAAAAGGTATAAATGATGCATGCATTTTCCCCCCTTGCCTCTGGCGCGCCGCCAAGCGGGGGACACGAGAAGAAGGAAAGAACGAGATGTTTTTTTTTTCTTTCTCAAGGCAGACAGGAGGAACGTTCCTCCATCCCGCCTCATCTTATTTGGGTTTCGTTTTTTGTGAACCCCGCGCGCGTGTTTTAATAAACACAGTTGAGCTGGCCGAACGTTAGCGGCAGCGTGGACTGCTTGTAATTCAGTATTGGAATTAAAACTCGCAAACCACATCGGTTGCATTGACGCTTTTACCGCTGATTTTGTCAAACTAGCAAGGGAAGCCGTTCGAAACAGCGAAGTTCCAGAGTGCCGGCAGTGCTACGTGCACTGGGCTAAAATGACATTCTCCGCAACTTTGGACCAGAGTCAGGCAGGTTTTCCTGCCGTGTGCCTGCGCGTCGTCTGCTCTACGTTTGGGGTTTTTCCTGTTACCGAGTGCCATCAGATGATAAACGTTGTTTCTATTACCGCGACTCACCAAAATCACCATGCCAGGGTTGTGCGTTGTTAACGGAGTCTGGAATCGTCATTGATATCTTAATGTGTTTCGCGTACCGGTTATGTAACAGCGAGACGAGACTATGTGTAAGGTTACAGGTTAACATTCTGCTTTGTGTTTGCAATATAGTGATCATTGTTGCACAATACAACAATTCCGTGGTTACATGACCGGCAGGCGTGACCGGCGCGTGAACCCTGAGGTGCGCGAGCTGAGCCCGTGCTCCTGTGGTTCGATCATCGGCTACCAGCCATGGACGTTGAAGAACGCCCGTCTTCATTAAACGAGTACGCTGCCGCTTTGACTCTGCTTGCATAAGCTATAACAATTGGCGACGAAGCGGACGAAGACAACGGGCAAGAGTCCGTTGCCCAGACCCCGAGGATGGCTGTGGGCGGTATCAACGAGTATCGCCTCAGCACCAATGCTTCCTGGGAAGAGTACGTTGAGCGACTCGAAATGTACTGCGTAGCCAACAGTCTGACAACACCTGAGCAGAAGCGTGCCGTCCTGCTGAGTTGCTGCGGAAAAGAAACGTACTCCTTAATCGCCACCTTGGTGAAGCCGACGAGACCGACAGGTGCAGACTATACCACGATAGTGACAGCGGTCAAGACTCATCTGCACCCAAGGCCATCGGAGCTCTACGCAAGGTTCCTGTTCTACAAGCGCGACCAGCGCGCCGGCGAGACAGTTGCAGACTACGTGACAGCGCTACGAAAGCTGACAGAAGACTGCGGTTTCGGAGATAGACAACTGCCACTTGAAATCATGATGCGAGACAGGTTCGTCTGCGGCATCGCGCCTGAGAGGGTGCAGCAACGGCTTTTGGCTGAACGCAGCTTGACGTTCGACGTAGGCTACGACTTGGCCGTTACTGCAGAGGCAACGTCGCAGCAACAAGGAGACATCAGGAAGCAACGGCAACAGATCGGTAAAGTTGACTCTGATGGTGAAATTCAAGCGACAACTATGAAACGTGAGAGACAAGCAGACAGCGGAAACTGACACCGTTGGACCGGTAAGCACAAATCTTTCGCGTGCAAATTTAAAGACTCTGTCTGCTACAAATTCCAGAAGAAGGGGCATATAGCAAAGGCATGTCAAAGTAAGACAGCCACAGTAAAGAAAGGAAGAGACACAAAAAAGGGAGACAGCGTTTATGAAGTAGACGAACTCTGTTCGATCTGCGAGGTGCACGAAACCGAAGAAAAGTTTCTAGTGCCAGTAAAGATAGAGTCGCAAGAAGTAATCATGGAAGTTGACTCTGGAGCGTCTTGCTCTATCATGAGCGAAGAAACGTTTCGCCAGATAGACAAGAGACTGATTCCCATCGAGAGCACACCCACCAAGTTGTTAACCTGGTCAAAACAAACATTGCCTACAGTTGGCAAAGCAATGGTAAGCGTCATGTTTAAAGGACGCAAGGCTGTTTTGCCAATCATGGATGTGGCACAGCACGGAACAAGCTTGATGGAACGAAACTGGTTTCGACCGCTAGGCATCGAGTTACACGGCATCCGACACCTCAGCACGTCCGACGAAGCGCTAACAGCACAGTTTTCCGAGGTTTTTCGCACCGATTTGTCCGGATTCAAGTGAGCTCCGATCCACATTGAGGTGAACGACGTGCAGCCCAAGTTTTTAAAGAGTCGGCCAGTGCCGTTCGCCCTTCGAGAGGATGTGACCAAGGAGCTAGACCGCCTGCAGAAGCAAGGCATCCTGGAGCCGATCCAGTACTCCGACTGGGCCACACCGCTCGTCGTCGTGAAAAAGAAAAACGGAACTTTACGCCTGTGCGGTGATTATCGTAGCACAGTTAACAAGGCGGTTAAGAGCAACGTCTATCCACTACCGACTGTCACCGAGTTGTTTGCCACACTAGGGTCAAGTAAGGTATTCACGAAACTAGACCTAACCCAGGCCTATCAGCAGCTCGTACTTGACGACGAGTCATCAGAAGTCCTCACCGTAAATACGTTGAAAGGACTGTACAAAGTTCGCCGACTTCCTTTCGATATATCTCTTGCACCAGGATTGTTCCAGCGTGTTGTAGACAGCTTGCTGTCAGGTATACCGGGAGTTGTCGTATATCTTGACGATATCGTTGTCTCGGGCTCGACCGTGGCGGAGCATCATGAAAGATTAAGAGCAGTCATGCAGCGGTTGCAAGACTCGCGTTTGCGGCTAAACAAAGGCAAATGCGAGTTCTGTAAAACAAGCATCGAGTACTTGGGTCACAGAATTGACTCCACTGGCACTCACCCAAGTGAAGAAAAAGTGACTGCAATCAAGAGTGCGCCGAGCCCAGAGAACAAAAAAGAACTACAAGCTTTTTTGGGACTTGTCAACTTTTACAGCAGATTTCTTGAAGGGAACCTGAAGTTGCCGAGCCATTACATCGCCTTCTAGAACAAGAAAGAAAATGGGCGTGGACGAAGGAGCACGAGAAAGCGTACCGGAACCTAAAAGGGCTGCTCAGCTCCGACGCAGTGCTAGTACACTACGACCCAGCGCGTCCACTGGTCTTGTCGTGTGACGCCTCACCGGTTGGTGTTGGTGCAGTTCTTTCTCACAAGAACGACGATGGCACAGAAGTCCCAATAGCTTATGCGGCGGGGACATTGGGGCGAAGTGAACGCAATTACGCTCAAATCGACAGGCTTGCCGTATTTTATGGTGTGAAGCACTTTCACCAGTATCTCGCGGGAAGAGAATTCACGATCGTAACCGATCATAAAGCGCTTCTTGGGATTTTCGACACAGGGAAGCCAATGCCACAAATCCTGTCACCGAGGATGCTGCGGTGGAGCTTGCTGCTGGGAGCGTATGACTACAAGCTTGTGTTTCGAACAGGAATCGATAACACCAACACAGACGGGTTAAGCCGCCTTCCAGCACCAAGCGATGTCGACGAGCCGGTGCCACCAGGTGACGTTCTCCTCCTCGAGGCCGTCGAGTACCCTCCACTGCAGGCAGCAGATATTGAAAAGCTGACAAAGCAAGACCCTATGCTGGCAAGAGTCAAGCAATGGATACTCTCGGGTTGGCCACAGGAAACCCTGGGAGGATATTTTGCGCCTTTTGAGGTGAGACGCACAGAACTTTCCTTGCATCGGGATTGTATTTTGTGGGGAAATAGAGTGGTCATTCCCAAGCAAGCCACAAGGAAGGTCCTACAATTGCTTCATGTCAACCACCCAGGAATGACAGCAATAAAAACGTCGTCCAGGGCGTACATTTGGTGGCCTAAAATCGATCAAGCAATCGAGGACTTTGTACGCCATTGCCAACAGTGCCAGGAAAACAGGCAGAGCGATCCCAAAGCACCTGTTCACTTTTGGATAAAGCCAGAACAGCCCTGAAGCCGCCTGCACGTAGATTTCGCTGGACCTGTTCGAGGTGAAAGTTTCCTCATTGGGGGGGTCGCATTTTTTAACTGGGACGAAGTGGAGATTAAGCCGTCAACTAAATCAGCTGCAGGGATTACGGCGCTGAGGAAACTATTCCCAACATATGGGTTGCCCGACGCAATTGTTTCGGACAACGGAACGGCCTTCAAAAGTGCAGAAATGAATGAGTTCCTGAAACTTAATTCTGTCCGTTTCATCTACACAGCCCCGTATCATTCTGCGAGCAATGGCAGGGCAGAAAGAATGGTGAGGGAATTCAAGTCCGCCTTAAAGAAGCTAATTTAAGGCGACACACAGTGCAAGATTTCGCGTTTTTTATATAAGCAGCACACGACACCTCACTCGGACACCGGGAAGACTCCGGGAGAGTTGATGATGGGCCGGAGGCTGCGGTCCCCGTTGAACAGACTGCATCCTGACCTCCAGAGAGATCCAGGAGCGGATCAACCAAAGGTCAAGCGGTTCCACGTAGGCGACACCGTCTACGTACGGAAGTTTGCGACGGGACCTCGATGGAAAGCAGCAAAGGTTGTAGCAGTGACGGGACCAGTCCCCTACAAGGTCCAGCTGGCCAATCGAGAAGTTCATCACCGTCATCGTGATCACCTCAGGAAGGCTTGGCTTGACTGGGATGACAACCTTGAAGCTGACGTTGACTACGACGTCAAGCTGCCACCAACGGCTGCGCCTGGACATGGAACACCACAAACATCTCCTGCCAGGCGAATCCCAGAAAGACCTGTTCCTCAGGTTGGGCCATCGCCAGCGGCTCAGCCGGAGCAGCCGCTCAGAAGATCAGCACGAGAGCGACGTCCAGTCATCCGCTACGGAACAGTCCCACCTGAGAGGAAAGCAATGTTATATAGTGATCATTGTTGCACAATACAAACATTCCGTGGTTGCATGACCGGCAGGCGTGACCGGCGTGTTAACCCTGAGGTGCGCGAGCTGAGCCCGTGCTCCTGTGGTTCGATCATCGGCTACCAGCCATGGACGTTGAAGAACGCCTGTCTTCATTAAACGAGTACGCTGCCGCTTTGACTCTGCTTGCATAAGCTATAACAATTCACGCGGCGCGGTTTCACGCGCCGGTCACGCCTGCCAGTCATGCAACCACGGAATTGTTGTATTGTGCAACAATGATCACTATATTACAGTATTGAAGAGTTTGATAAGACCGCTTGAGTGATTATAATGCAGTCGATCGACCTGCGGAGAGTCATGTTGGAACGCTGGTCTGAAAAGCAGCTTTTATCGTGGAGTGACCAATGTGTTGTCTGCAATGCCCTGTCGTATCCTTCCCGATAGCGATTGGATTCTCGGGGATGAGCTGGACAGTCTTGGATTATGCGAAAGGGAAGCACGTACGTGTATTTACTTTGGAATATTATCATGGAAAGAAAAAAAGTGGACAGAACGACCGATGTGTTGTAAATTTGCTTTTTGTTGTAGCTCAATAGTAGGCTCGTAGCCGAGTGCACAAACCCTACCTGGCACCGTTCTAGGTTTTTCTTTTTGATTTTCATAATTAACCGATCCCAAATCTACACGTGACTGCTAAAGTGCACGTATGTTGTGAGCTCCCTCAGACTAGTCAGCGTCTTTCTGGAAGCAAAACAGCGTTCGTGCTCTTTATTGTAATTAAATTGAACCCCGGATTGTTGAATCGAGCTCCAATAGAGTTATATTTCTAATGAGAATTTTATAGTCTTCTCGTCAGTGCCAAATAATTTAGCCCTTAACGCCTAAGGCTAACCGTATAGATAATACACTGACCATCGGCCGGACTGTGATGACTTAGGAACAACAATTGGCGCTTCATGTCTGCGATGTCGCTCTGTGGATTCGTCAGAGCCCCTGCACAATAGGCAGCCAACATATTTTTTTTCTTTCCCGCCGTCAATGTATAACCTTGTTGGGACGAAGCTCGATTGGTCGTTGATATATATGTTTTAATGTCTGGCTCCATTGAGGCATAGTAATATTTCTTCTTTCATTTTTCTATATCGCTATTCTTCTTTCCGTTACTGGCATTTACGCGACTCTGTCACATACCGCCGCTTTAGAAAGGCGTCGAGCTGACGTACACAATACGCAAAAAACCGGAGTTATAAAGACGCTTCAAGTACACACAAGACACAATAGTCCCACGCGATAATTGCGAGTCTTGTACACGTATAAAATAGCATTCAAGCACACAAGACAAGCCTCCCAAGAGACAATTGAAAGTTCTGTACACGCTCAAAACATTGTCCTATATTGAACTGTTTTACGTAAAAAAAAAAAAAAAATCCGGAACAGTCTATAGATACGGTTACAGCTTTTTTTACGTGCACGACGTCCCGCCCTGAGTCTTCACCGAACTCTATTTCGTAACTCATCGGCGATAGCTTGGCGACAACTCGATGACGCCCAGTGTACATTGTTTCTTTTTAAGCCCCACTGGCGGGGACCTCAACAGCACCAACTGGTGTTGTTCTAAAGTTATGCAAGTTCGGTTTTCGCCAAATAGACTTTTTTGTTTTTGTTTCACCTTAGTCAACGTGATCTGTCGTGCAGCCAATATACGCACTTCGATCACGCGCTCTAGCATTAGCACCACTTATTCCGAGCTTGCTTGCAGTTATTGTAGCTCTTTTTTGTTATTAACTACATTCATGGGTAAACCAGGGTCACTTCGTTACAAAAGGTATAAGATACAAAAGGAAAAGAAGAAACGAACTCTATCCTGTTAAGCAGTGTTTTAGCAGAAAACCACAAAGGGCAGAACATCAGCCCACTTCTCTCCAGATGAGGTCGCGATTCGCGTCATCTATTTCAGCGTTTTGTTGGCTTGTTCGACGAGGCCGCTGGCAGCTGGGTGATAAGCTGTAGTTGCTATATGACGTATACCACACTGCTTGAAGTAATCGAAAGTTGACCTGGCAGTTATTTGTGTGCCCATGTTCGTAATAAGTACTGTGGGGCATCTGTGCTTCAGGATAATTGCCCTCTCGATGAAATTCGGCACCGTGAAAGCCTGTATGTTAAAAACTTCTTTCACCTCAACAAACTTGGTTAGGTAGTTTATGGCAATTACGACATATTTGTACCTTCGCGAAACCTGGAAGGGCCCAATCATGTCAAATCAAACTGTATAAAATGGCACATTGACTTCAATTGACTGCAGCAACCTATAAGGGCACGTCGTAGTCATCTCCATCCGTTGACAAAGGTCTCAGCTTTTCGCGAACCGTTGGAGATCCAAATGCAGTTGAGGCCAGAAATATTTACTGTGGATTTTTTTCGTATGTGCTTCGGATTCCCATGTGTGCTTCGGATTGACTTCCATGAAATTCGTGAAGCACCTCCGCTCTCTTTGTCTCCGGCAAGTATAAAACATATCGTTCATATGTTGCTCCTGCATTTCTTTTGTGCAATACATAATGAAAATGTACAAATTGCTTACTTGCTTTCTTCTGCTGCTTATTTGTACCAGTCTTTCTCTGTAGTACTTTTAAGACTTTTGCGCAGAACGGGTCTTCCTCATGCTCGGAGCTTAAATCGGGCTCTCTCACTTTAAACACATTGCATGTGCGGGTTCAGGCAGTCTGCCCCGAGCAGTTGGTACTTGAAGATTTTCCTGAGAAGAAACGGCTTGGTATACAGGATAAACAGTCGGAGGCAGTGTGCCAAGCGCCAGACTTGAACACAACTTAAAGGTCAAATTCCTGGAGCAGGAGAGAGAACCTGAGCAGGCGTTGGTTTTCTTCCTTGTAGCAAAGAGCCCAGGAGAGCACATGGTGATCTTTAACAATCTGGAACTTCAAGCAAACTGCAAGGACGGTAGAAACCCAAATGTTTTATTCTGAAAGAGCGGCACTTTTGGATCGCCGATGCCGGTCAGAATCCCGTCACCAGCCTGGGCGCAAGGCATGCGCTCCTGGGCTCGTCCGTCTCGTGCGCGGAGTGCGTGGCGGGTGTCCGAGTACACAGCATCTCTTTCCATCTAAAATGCAAGCGATCCGGCGGCTTTCGCTTGCGCCTTGACCGTCTGGGCAACACCTGGTCTGCCAGCTCCGCTTCAGACCTATCTGAGGAATTGCCGGCGCTGTCCGCCGCTACAGGTTGCGTAGGTAAGACAGGTTCCGTTGCTGGGTTCGCTTCTGATCTGTCACTAGAGCTGCCGGCACTGTTCTGCGCTATTCTCTGTATCGCCTCCTTAGCGTCTCGCTGTCGCAGCTGGTCCACGTGCCGCCGCTGTTATCCATCTGGCGTGTTCAGCGTAACAATCCGCCTCCCTTGCGTGGATGTTACAGTTCCCTGTAGCCACCTTGGACCCCGCTGATAGTGGCGTGACAAAACGTTCGTTCCCGGAGCAAGTAATGGCGATTTGGGGATTGAGGACGAAGGGAGAGCCACGGCGTGCTCTTGCTCTTGGCTGCTTGAAAAGAAGCTGGTTACTCTCGTCCTCGGTTGGTAGGCCAACAGCAACTCAGCCTGCGACTTGACGTATTTGACAGGAGTGCACCGGTAACGAAATAAGAACTTGGAAATGCGGTTTTGTAGAGTGTCTCCTTTGTTTTTGTTTAGGCCTTTTTTAAGAGTGCGAACAGCCCGCTCGGCTAACCCATTCGACTGCGGGTGATATGGTGCGGTTATCAGATGACACACGTGGTTCTTGTTTCAAACATCGTGCCATCGCCTCGCTTGAAACTGCGGGCCATTGTCCGATACCAGTGCTTCAGGCAGGCTGAAACGAGCGGAGATTCCCCTGAGAACATCAATGGTTGTGTGCGCTGTCGCCATCTTGATTGGGACAGCCTCAATAAATTTGGTGTCCGAAACAACCAGGAGGCAAAGGTCTGGCAAACATAAGGGCCAAACTTTTGGCGCAGTTAGATTTTTGCACCATGCACTCATCAGTGCCAAAGTACGGTGCCTAACTTTAGCCTTAGTTGGGCGATCCTACGGCATGCCAAATTTGGCTCTTCTCTGTACGCCAGAGGAGTGCCAAAGTTGGTGCCATACTTGAGCCATAACTGCCATAGTAAATCCTAATCTGGGAATTCGGGGCATGCCAAGTTTGGCATTTCTCTGGTCCGCCAGAGGAGCGCCAAAGTTGGTGCCATACTTGCCATAACTGCCATAGTAAATCCGAATCTGGGAATTAGGGGCATGCCAAGGTTTGGCGTTTTCTCTGGTCCGCCAGAGGAGCGCCAAAGTTGGTGCCATACTTCAGCCATAACTGCCAGAGCAACGCCTAATTTCGGTATTTGGGATGCGCCAAAGTTTGGCTTTTTCTCTGGTTTTGGCCCAAAAATGCCATATGAGAGCCGAACTTATCAGAAAATGAAGCCTAACTTTGGCACTTGTTTGGCGATTTTGCCCCAAAAATGCCAGATCTCAGCCGAACTACAAGGAAGTAAGCCTAACTCTGGCACATCTGTGGCAATTTTGGCCCAAAGGTGCCAGATGACTGCCGAACTATAGGAAAGGGAAGCCTAACTTTGGCACTTGTTTGGCGATTTTGGCCCTAAGATGCCAGATGTCAGCCGAACTACAAGCCACTAAGCCTAACTCTGGCACATCTATGGCGATTTTGGCCCAAATGCGCCAGATGAAAGCCGAACTATCAAAAGGTGAAGCCTAACTTTGGCGTTTGTTTGGCAATTTTGGCCCAAAAATGCATCATATCAGCCGAACTACCGGGCAGTAAGCCTAACTCTGGCATTTGTTAGGCGATTTAGGCCCAAATATGCCAGATGACAGCCGAACTACCAGGCAGTGAAGCCTAAATTTGGCACTTGTTTGGCGAATTAGGGCCAAAATACCCAGACTCTTGCCAAGGAAGGCTACAGTACCGGCAAAATTCATGTGCAGGCGGCACCAGCGTTTGTTAGTTTCTGGACACTTTGATGGGGCCTGAGGCGTGGGCATCGACCAGCACTGCACGCACAGCGGGCAGTTTTTTGCGAGTCTCTCAATTTCTTGGTCTAAGCCTGGATAACAAAACACTGTCCGGGCGAGATTCTTCATTGCCGAGATCCCGAGATTTTAATCGTGCAGTTCCTTCAGCAAGCACGCTCTCGCAGTTTTGAAGAGAGTCACGCGATGACCCCAGTATATCTGATTGTGGCTCACCGTGAATTCATTTCTTCGGACAAAGTACGCCTGGAAAGACTACTGCTCCGTGCGCAAATGTGGCGGCCACCCGCCTTGAACCCACCTCTTTACTTGCTGGAGGATCTTGCCCTCGGTTGTCAGGGCGGCCAACCGCTGTGCATACAGAGTTCGGTCATCTAAGTACTGACTGTACAACACGTACTCCATAAGCTCGCTACTGCTGTTATCGCCTTGTCCCGGCAAGGGCAAGCGACTAAGTCGTCGGCATTACCATTCTGCTGCCCTTCCCAGTACTCGATGTCGTACTGATACGCTGAGAGAACCAGCGCCCACCGTTCATTTCTGGCACATCTTCCCGGTTCTCAAGATCCGAATACCTCAAACACTGCAGGACTGACTCCCATTCGATAGGAGACACGTCAATCGCTTCAAGAACTTTAGTTTTTCTGCAGATTTTAAAGATGCCGTTGCAGGTATTTTGAATGACGCCAAGAAAAAACTTGTAGCCAAAGTTTGAAAGTTCTTGTTCCTGCGTCAACGAATGCCGGTTGCAGTTTCAACAGGTACCGTTCAATAGCTGACTGAGAACCTGTTACGTAGAAGATATCACGACTTGCCTCGCTGGCTGCAGCTTCCAACATGACTTCGACCACCTGCAGGGAAAAAGGCGGTTCTACTTTGGTGGTCGTTGCATAAACCTTGAGTGCTTTTTCGGCTTGTAACGAAAACGTGTTTGTATCTCAGTCAATGAAGTATTTTGATAGCGTAAATGCCATCTCCAAGCAAGACTAGGTCTTCCTTTAAATTTGGGACAACCCCCAAAGTGGTGGTCCCACAACGCACTGTACAACAACGGGTTATATCAACACCACCTAGAGCGAAGGCCGCAGCGCTCAGAGCTGTGACGTCACAGATTCACGACGAGTGGGCCGACCTGAGAGGAAGACTTCTCCGCAACACATGCTCTTTTTTTTTTTTTTCTTAAATGTGTTTTCCCAAAGACGCCAAGCGGCGCATGCTCCGTCCTTTTTTGTTTTTGTTTTTATCTTTCTCCGAGCCCAGGGTCTCCCGGGGCTTGCGCAATGAACATCTTTTGCCTCCTTTGCGCACGGCGACTTGCAGAAGCGTCGCGGCGGGAGTACGCGAACTGCTCTAACCGTCTGTTTTCTTTTTTTTGTGTTTGGTGTGCGTGGCGGTTAACGCGTGGTGGTTGTCAAGTTACGGGCGGCTTTCGGGCTAGCTATGTCTCATAAATGCTGTGTCCCTGGGTGCCATGGGAACTACGAAACGTCGTCGAAGAAAGTGTCTGTGTTCAAGTTCCCGGAGGATGAAGAACTGAAAAGTATGGGTGCGGGCGATTCCTCGAAAAAACCTGGTTCTATCGACGCATACCAGGGTGAGAACTCTCATATCTTTTCCCATTTTGTGTTTAATTATTGAATTTATTTCGTTGAATTTTACGCTGACGTGGCAGCGAAGGCGACAAGCACAAGCTAGCTCTCGCTTTTAATTTTACAAACGTATCTTTGTAGCGCAAGCTCCCGTTTTCAAAACCACGGTCAGGAGCCTGTAGCCTTCGCTCTATGTCCCCTTCTTGTTCCTACATCTGTGGCGCATATTCTTAAAGGAATCAATGAAATCCTCGAGGTCTCGGAATCTGAAGGAAATTTTACCATGGACGACGAACAAAGAAACGCGACTCAGACGACTTTCAAGAACCAGTGACTTCTGCAGAGGACGATCCCAATGCGCATTTTTGTGCTCTCTTTTTGACTGGCTGGACGCCTGGCTTGACGTATGGGAGAGCAAGAACCTTACCAGTGGCACGCTAACCAAGGAGACTCACGGAACACTCCGTCAAACAACCCGTGCACTTGTACAGATCACCGAATACTGCTTCACTGAACTCGGGCTGAACTATGTCCTGCTGAGAAAGATTCAGACTGATAGCTTGGAAGACCGTTTCGGGAAGTACAGGCAGCTGGCTGGCTCGCAATATCACATATTTATAAGGCAGCTTTATGAAGGTGAAAATAAGCTGCGACTGCAGAGTACGTTGCCGACAATCCCGTGTGAAGAAGAGCGATGGGAGCAGCTTGAAAAACAAGTATAGACACGCCACGGCCCAGCTGCAACGTATAGTTACAGGAGAGGCAGTATCACAAGCGATAAATTAGACCCTCCCAGTCCTTGTCTCCGTGGCAGGGACCAGGATACACAGTTTATGTCAAAAAGGCAGGGCGGCACTTACCGAAGAAGATAAGACGGCAACATTTTCACTTGCGCAGGAGAACTACTCTCTTGTCAAGCAATTGGATCGAGGGGGGCTCCTTTATCCAACTATGTTCGCCGTTAATGCCATGACACACAATTACGTTGTTGCTCAAGAACTTTTCAAGCAGACAGAGTTTATGAAGGTTCCGATCCAGCGTCAGTTCGTCAGCGAGCTGACAATGGAACTGTTGTCTACCAACGAGACTTCTGACTTCGACGCATGTGAAGAAGGACACGCAAGTGAGCTCGTGCTGAAGAACTTGTTCTGGTGCAGCACGAACATTGTGCTGAAAAACTATTGTGGAAAGATGAACGAAAAGCTTATGGGGCTAATCCCAAGTCAACGACAAGAAAATGCGAAACCCTAAAATCTAGATAATTATTTTATATTCAGTGCAACAGTTGTCATAGCATTAATATTTTTTTACATTGCCGTACATGTGCTGTGCCTTAGTGTCGCGAAAGCTACAGAGCGGCATCTAAGCTGCTTGTGTTTGAATTGTGTCAAGATGGATACAAGAAGAAATTATAGATACACGAGAATATACAATTTGGAGCTTTCAAAGGTAAGAGAACTTATATTCACAGCATCTATTCGTAGTGTGAATGGACGCGAGTAGATGTGTGCATGAAGCTCTCACAGTTGCATGTGTCCCTTACTGAAAATTATGCTTTAAGTTTGCTAAATTTGCCTGCACTCGGCTAAATAAGAACTTGTGCGCTTTGATCTAGGCGGCGTCTTTGCCTCTTTTTTGTGTCTTTTCTGCGCTTAATTTTTTCGTCTCCGTGTCTCAGTTTCGGATTAATTACTTTATGAAAAACATTCCCCAGTTCTTTACGAAAATTAAAAAGCGCGAAAGACAAGGACAAGAGAGAGACTACACATCCTTTCACTCCTTTCTCATAAATATTGGTAACTTTTTTTTAATTTTCGTAATGTTTAACCAACTAGGCCAACAAATCATTTTGCTACAATTCCCCAGTTCGCCTACAGTTTTGTTTTTATTATAACATGTTCACTTCGGGTAAAAAATACATTTAAACACATTACATTTTTTTCGTGCTCCAAAAGTCCGCATTTTTTTAAATAATATTTTCATTAGCTTCACATACGAATTCAGTAACCGCACATGTCATCGCCAACTTGATTGCTGCGCATTTTGGTGGGTCCCATCACTTACAATAAAGTTTCAGGGCATTTACTTTTTGTTTGTTTGTGTCTTCAAACTCCTAGGGATAATTAAAGCACCCAAGATTTGGATGCCTAAAACGAAAACCCATCTCTCTCAAAACGTCGTTAACCTTGTTCTTGTACGTCCTAATATGCTGCCCGTGTAACAAGATATGTTTCCCAGTCATACAGATATTTATAAATCCTTTCTACCAATTAACAAACGTTTGGGTCAATAAAACATGACATTCTACGTCGGTAAATCTACGCGCGACGCCTTCAGTGCAGCGCTTTTCCGCGGCGCTCGCCAGCCGACTCGTGTGACGTCACCGGAGGAGCGCTGCGGCCTTCAGCTCTAGGTGGTGTTGGTTATATATGAAAGGCTAGTGACGTCACCCCCTACGTCGCAAGTCGCCGTAGCCGCGGAAACTTGCGCAACAGTCATCTTTACCGGGAAAAGTATCCGGTGAGCGCTACGTGCTTTGCAATGTTATCAGGGGCGAGCATCACCATGAAGTATCTGGTTCGCATGCTTCCTTTGGATTATTCTTTATTGAAACGAATCCTGTGCTATATGTCGTTTGCGAGATACACACTTTTCGCTCCAATCTCTGAGGGTTTTCTTTTTTTTTTTTTTCGTAAGGACGCCGACACGAAAAAATTTCGTCTTAGATTCTTATACAGTTACACGACACTCTAAGAAAAAAACTGGCGACCATCGCGCCAATTTACGACGTGCTGTACGGGGAAGCGAATACACAGCTGCTAGGAGCAGCAGGGAAGCTAGTTGTTTTACTGGCTGTTGAAAATAATGACTGTGTGAACGTTTCAGTTTTAGTAAGAAATTCATTTATTGTGATGTTCAAAATAACTTCTGAGCAATGACATTACCGAGAAAAATTGACATACTTCTAACGTTATTTATTGCTTAGATGAGCATCGAGAAAAGGCGTACCTTCAAGATGACGAGTAGAAAAGGTGGACGCACAGTATACGGTGTCAGTGATGGGGGAGTGTGGGTTTATGTTGATATCTTTATGTGCTGTGTATGTGTATGTTCTCGCTGTAAGTGAACTCTACAGTATCCTATGTAGTGGGATGCGAATTGTATAGACGCTTTCTTTTTCCTGTTGTTCTTGCCCTACTGAAAAAAAAAACATTTGAAATTCAAACGGGTGGGAAACTGGTCGCCCGTTCGAATCAAATGGGTGGCAAACCTGTCGATCCGTTTGGATCAAACGTGATTATGGGATACGGGTACCCGTTTGATACGGGTGCCCGTTTGATATCGGTGCCCGTTTGATACGGGTGCCCGTTGGACCAGGCACTTGACCACACATTTGAACGCGCCATTCGGATAGGCAATTTATTCGCTATCCCTAAATGGGTATCGTCTGGAAGGTTGGTTATCTTAACTTATTTAAGACGTCCCGAAACTCATAGACCTATTTCTAACATTGAGGAAACACGTGGAAAAATCGTGCTCGCGCAGGGGCTTGCAAATGGGCAGGAAAACAGACACAAAAGATCGTTTTCAATTCGCCTAGAAGTTTATTACAACTTATTCCGTAGACAAGTATAAACGTGCAAGCGTTCTGTGAAATGTGAAGAGGCACTCTTATACTGCCGAGGTAATTTCAGACTATATGGCAGACTTTGGTAAAAATTATTCTCCCGGCTACCGCGACGTTAGACGCTGCATAATTCTATAGATAATCTGGAAGAGTACGCTTAAAAGAACGGTCAATCTTTGCCAACAAGCAGGTTGCAGTGCACTTACCATAATAATGGCTGACTTGAAAGATGTAATCCAAAACATAAGTCGACACGGTTAAAGCAGGACAACCACACAAACACAAAAACGAGAAAGCAGGCTCCTTGAAGTTTCAACACGATGAGGCGCACAAGCTGTCAATTGCGGAACACAACCAAACCGCAAGAATTCCTGACTTCTTTGAAGAGTCGCTTGTTGCCGATATACGCGTAGGACTTTTCGAACACTGATAGCTTTGGTGCACATCCAATACGTTGTCGCGAGACATCCTAATAAGACCGCAGGGTGAAGGCCCGTTCACACTCTTGCGACCTCTTAAACCTGGGTTCCTTAAAACTTCTTAAACCAGAGGACACGCTGACATTGTGGCGCCATCTATGCGGTGACGCTGGAACTGCACTTCACAAGAGCGAAGGTTTTGCAGGATTTCCGAGGTCAAATGTGCGTAATGCCCATAGAAAGGCTCGTTTATAACATTGACAAAAGTTTTTCGAGCCAAGAAAGAAAGGATAATGCGCGAGATAAATAAAAAAATATGCCGGACCGCCGAGTTTACACTGCTACCCAATAGATGGCGCTAGTGTGTCCTCTGGTTTATGAAGTTTTAAGGAACCAAGGTTTAAGAGGTCGCAAGAGTGTGAACGGGCCTTTAGACGACAGATCGAAGCAGGTAGGACGAGCGAAGTTCAAACTGCAACTGAGAACAAGCAGACAAAGAAAAAAGCGGCTGCTGGGAGCGTCCTTCCGGATCTCGACGCTTATCAGCGTGTAGCTCGCGCGCTGCTGTGGGTCCCGTGACAGAGCTGACCAGAGAGGAGGAATGGGGCAAGCTCAAGGCGAAGGACAGCGGGGCGCACCCCATCCTTCCAAAAAAAAAAAATACTCGCGGTTAGTTTTTTTTTTTTTTTTTTTTGCAGTTAATGCTAGGGGAGAGGGTGCACCAACCGCTGTACCGCTGTAGACGCGCTTTCCTCCTCTCTTCGAATTGCAACAGAACGTTGACTACGCTGCGTTTGCAGCCTCGGAAAGCAGGCGAATTTTTTTTAGCACGCTTGAAAGTTGAAACCTGGAAGTGGCGAGCGCCGGCCTGAAGCTCGGCTTGCGCCCGAGCGAAAAAAAGCTCCCAGCGCGGGCTCGTAATTTGAGTGCTGCAACAGCGGGCCTGCTCTCGCAATGCTCGATGTTCGTACAGTCACGTGTTCGCGCGTTACCTTCGCTGAGTCTTGAATTGAGGCGAAACGGAGTCAAGAAATATATTCTTTAACGCGGTCGCGTCCTCTGCGAGAGATATTCGAGCTGAATAAGTAAATTGAGGCAACAAAGAACGCCAAAGTTTTAAAATTCTGTCAAAAATATCGGCTCGGCAACGTCGCACGTTTACGTGAAAAAAATGTTTATTGTTGTTGCAGTATAAGCGAACGTCAGCTCTATCAAAATATAAATATAATTACTTGCATTACGCGGACGATTGTAAATCGATGAACCGGCGCTCCCGGCTTTCCCGAAACAGGCTGCCACTGCTGAAACTGGCGTGCCCATGCCCCGGACCTGTACGTTCTGTATTAAATGGGCTCCGGAGAGCCGTTTGATTAAACCTGTACAGCTTGCCGGTCACCGGTCACCCGTTTGTGCAACATGGTCTCCGGTTTGAGCAAACGTGCGACAACTTTGCCCAAACTAGTGACCCATTTGTCCAGACAACTGACCCGTTTGCCAAAGAAGTGACCTGTTTGCCGAAATAGGTGACCGTTATGGCTCATGCGGGGGACCCCTTTGAGCCATACGGGCGACCCCTTTGTCAAACTGGTGGCCGGAATGGCTAAACTGTTAACGGTATGAACCCGTTTACTTTCATATAGGCACCAAATGTTTTTTTTTTTTTCAGTAGGGCGGTCACGTGGGTTTCGAATCCGGCATGTGGGACGAAAGAAATAATAAAACATTGAAACCTGGGATATGCGAAACATTATAGGTGAGCGCCACGTACCACCACCTAGCCTAGATATTTGCATTACTCCGCCGGTGCCTGCCCTGTAGCCACGCTTTGTGATATTTTTTGGATAGTGCAGTGAGCCGAGTAGGCTGATTTGAAATAGATTTTCTCGCCACGACTTTTGGATTTTCCGTATGGTATTCCACTCCTTTGTGACGTGTGGTGCTAATGAAAGAAACGTCGCGGCGAATTGGAAAGGTGAGACGTGATGTTCGCGCAGTGGATGGGTTTCAGTTGTCTCCGTTTAACACCGCAGTGCTGCAGAACGAGAAGACTGACTGAGTGCGTTCGAAACGCATTTCCGTACCTGCGCGGGAAGTCGGCCTCGGTAATAAATACAGTGCGTGAAAAGCTCGTGATATGTTTTCATATGCCACAGCTCTCGCTCTGAGAGCAGAGACTTATGTGGATGTTTGAGAAGCGGTTGACTGCGTTTTTTGCGATATTTGTTAAGCAGGCTTGGTGGGCCACCAGTGGTGCGAGGTATTTGCCTACCAAAATCTATGCTTGCTCTTTTCGGTTGAATCGCGGCAGCGTTCCGCGTGAAGCCTACAATATCAGTAGCGTTTTGGCGTCCTCGTTAAGCCTTACTATGCTGAATTCACTCGATTTTGAGCCGCAATATTGCTGTACAGGAGGGAGAGGAACTTTGCTTCCCCGTTTGCGGGGAAGGACGGTGCTTCGTTTTTAAGGGAACAGAGGGCACAACAGTGTTCCTTCCTTTATGAAGGAATATTTAGACCTTTTTTTTAAGGAGTGTTGTGTAAACTCACCTTATAACGCTACTTCGACAACTATTTTTGTTCGAGTGCGTATTTTACGCAAATCATAACGGAAAGTCAACAGCAATCAAGAAGAAAGGGTATGTAAAGGCTCACGCAAGACAACAGGGGCATCTTTTTGTCGTCCTTCTTAAGCGTTATTAGACTTCCATCAAACACGCCACGCTTTGACATTTTTATATATAAAACCACATGTGTTGTTTTTAAAAAATGCGCTCTCGAAAAGTGACTATTATATGTATGAACTGCTAAGTGGAGTGGCTCGAGGTACTACTTATTTCGGAACTTTTTTCGAGCATTAACTATTAGGACTAAATGGAAACCGCTTGAGAAAGGTTTTTCTACCTCTGGTACGTATGCTCAAATTCGCATGAAATGTTACGCTAAAATCAAATCTCATGCATACTGTCATGAAGCTTCACATGCGTTTGGCACCAAATGGTACCATTTGTGAAGTTCAGTAATTTGGAGCACACCATGCGGTACTATTGAACTGGAGCAAGGGTGCAGACAGGCTGGTTAGATGAAAGAAAGCCCGGAGCGAGGGGAAGACGGGATGGGTGAGCACATAGCTCCAAACGCAGCTAGAAGTTTTAGATAAAGGATACTTATTTCAGTGTTCACTCCGACTTGTCGTGGGCCAATATATAGATGCATATGTGCTATAAAAATTTAGCTGCCTTTGTAGTTTTGTCTTTATGTTTTGTTCGTCCCGTGTTACTCACGCTTCAGGATTTGCCACGATGGAACAAACCCAGCTGAATTTTATCATTAATATCTGTACAAATTTACTTACGACTACTTTACTCGCAGACGACAATGTGCCTGACGTGGTGAGTCTTGGAGGAAGCTTCAAATTGGAAAGCGACATTAACGAAACCGACTTAAAGCCCCAGCGTGTTAGGGATCTCAAAATACTCCGTCACACTGTCTTCAGCAACGGAAGTTTGGAGCTTCATATATCATGGACATCAATGGGTGCATATGGAACTTTGAAGACAGGTGAGTATCTGTTAAACTCTGAGTGCTTTTCAATGCGTGACGTCGTCATAATTGTAGTTCACAGGAGGCTGGTGCCAGTGTACAAGACAGCTCGTGTTGTCATAGAGTAATATAGTAAGAGTAAAGTTTGGACACTCCCGTAGGCCCCAGAGGCCCAGATAGTGAAAGGACACGTAGGACACGTGGCAGTCGGCAGAGGCGCTAAATTAGCTACGGTTTCGACTAACATTAGTTTTGGTTCCGTATTTTCAGCTTTTGCTTGGCTTCCTTTGCGAGCTTTTTATGTTTTTATATATTTACCCGTTTACTTTATATTTATCTCAATGTCAACCTTTAGGGCTAATGACTTTCTTCTAGTGTAGCCACGTTTTTAAGAACGTTGCATTTTTAGAAACGCATAATATTTACTAAAAATGAACACAGAGATCGTAGTTTAGAACGATGTTGTTTTTTTTTTGTAGAAAAGAACGCCCCAGTTCTAAACACTAATTCTTCAAACTCTAAAAAAAAAAAACTACATTAGTGTTCATGTGTCTTAATTGTTGGGAGAAGCTGTGTATCTCAACCCAGGAAATAATGGCAACAACCAGAAGTGATTCAAAAATATTTTATTGTAGGCAAAATAATGTACAGCCAGATAAGCAGCATGTCGTGTAACTACGAATGCCTGCAAGCCGAAGCAAAAGTTTGTGCATTTTTACGTGATAATTTGACGGTGTGGTGGTGGTAGGTTGAATTTTTACATCAAGACATAAAAATGTTTTGAAGGGTAACTGCGAAGGAAAATTTTTTAAACAGCTTAATTTAGACAAGCATGTCACAAAACAATTTTTCCTCGAGAAAAAAAAAATTACAGCAATATTTGTTGCGTGAGACTGATTTTAGTTTACTGCTATTTCGTTCGTTTTAAATCGCGCGCCACGAACTTGGTGTTTCGTGACGTTTAGCCCGAATTGGCTGCTATACTTCTTACTGGGTAAGAGTTTGATTGACAGCTTAGATCCTGGTTGTTAAACCTTTGATATACGTTGCAATTTCGTTTTGAGCGGCATATTTTTACGTTTAAAGAATAACCCATGTAATGAGAGTTATTGTTTTTTACAAAAGGTTCACAAGAGGGCACTTCCGTTTGGATTCGTATACCATCACAAACAAAAGCTTCGCCATTCTTTCATGGCCGCCGAAGTCTCTGCTCCCGCCTGTCTCGCCTACCTCAAGTAGTCGTTTCGCCGAAGTGATCAGTGTTTCGTGTTGACCCAGGTGCTTGACTGAGACTTCCTGAAGTTAAGTAGTGTGTATTTAGCAGCTGTCGCCAGTTTTAGTGATAGGAAGCGACGCGGGGTTTCGGCTTTCATAGCGCGGTTTGTTACTTTCGTTTTCCTCTTTGCTTTCTTAGCGTGCTTTATTTTTTTTTTTTTTTTTGCGCGTGCAAATACCGACCTTTTGGAGATGTTAGCTCCTGCAAGCGGGTCTTCCAGCAGCCATGTCGAAAGCGGCATCGCGAAAGCGAGTCTTCCAGCAGCCATGTCGCCCCGAAAGATCACAAGGTGAATGCTATTTGGCTTCAGGCAATCGGGCGTTCGCGTAGCGAGAAACGAGTCCAGGTATGTTCTCGTCATTTCGCTCCGGAGTCCTTCGAGATTCGCACCGGGTGCACCAAACGTCCGCGACTGAGACACAGTTGTTACTTAAAAGACCTGGCACAGCCGGGTTATTACGTAACAGCTGTCCGCAGAAGCCTTCGGACGTCCAAATTCATTTAGACGACAGATTTCTTTTTTCTCGGCTTCCGAACCATCTTACGCAAAGTTGTTTGAATTGAATGCGGACTGTTATCGTAAATCTTGGCTTGTGATTACGCCTTTGTAGATTATCTTATTTGTTTTGCTGGAGAGACGCAAACGACGGGCATAACAAAATCGTTTGCATATTCCGCATACCTCGCAAAAGAACTTCCCCAGTCATCTTGCAAAACACGGAGTCCGTACTGACCTGACTTCCCAGTCTTTACCTCCTTTAGAACAGTTTGTACCTGCCAGAAGGTATTCCTACTGAAACTGCAATTTGGGGCAGTGCGAGCAGCGACCCCGGAAGTCTACTTTACGGGGGGGAGGGGGGGTAGCGGTTGAAATAAAAGGAAGGAGGGTGGGGGGCAAGAATGAAAAAAATATTAATTAAGATTTTACTGTTTATAGAAGGTTTATTACTATCTATACCGTGTGTCCACACATACATCCGAAATTCCTGTCACGATGCAGTGAGATGTTGACACAATCTGATCCAATAGTAGTAGCTATAAAGCGGCATCGATCTAAGGTGTCGATGTAAAAAGCTCTGAAAAATCGCAAATGGAAAACAGAAAGCTGACATTTTCAACGAATCGTGCACGCATTCCTGTGAATTTTCTAGGCGCAGCTTCGTTCCTGTAGAAATTTAACAATTACAAGTTAACAAGCTAACAAAATTTCAAAAACGTTTCTACTGGTGAACGCCGTCGTCCTTTGGTAGCAAACTTTCACTGGCGATGCCCTTTTTTATTTCAGCATGTTTCCTGTTTTTATGGTCGTCTTTCAAAAGAGGGTAAAACCAGTCATGGGCACGTTACTGCTAAAGTGTAACAGTGTTACAATTATAGTTACTCAGAGGAAAAAGTAACCCTGATACAGTTACAAAATTTAAAGAGTAACTTGTTACAGTTACTTCGCTAAAGTAACGCCGTTGCTTTGTCGTTTTATCACAAAAATATTAAAAACATTCAAAAGGAACCTTCCTTAGTATGCATTTTATTTAACATAGATTTTTTGTAAGACATTGCATTGTTGATTTGTTTAAAAACATTTTGCTAATAACCAATATTAACATGTTTGATACTTCCTATACAATTTTTACCATGAATTGTTTTCTGAACGGGTAAATCCACTATACGATGAAGCATTTATTGTTATTTGGCCAAAATAACAAGCGACCTAAGTTTTTCAAAATTTTAACAGATAACTGCTGATGATCCATGAAGTACTTTAAAATTAAGCGTGACAACCATAAGGTATACACGAATACAACAGCACGCCCGGCACGCGTCTAGATCTCGGGTATATCCAATCATGGTGCGAGTTTATACAATTGGTCACTTCTAATTTCGGATTTCTTTGATGAGGTGAAATGGGACGGAAGCAATAAACATCGTGCATTAGGTGAATAATAATAAAAATCATACCTTCCAATCAGCTTTGTAGATGTGCCACTCCAATTCACTCGTCAATCGAATCGTTTTCTACTGCGTGCGCACAATCTTTCATGAAACACGAAGATTCTCTTGAAAACTTAGAGAGCAATGTAGCGGCAACATTCCTTCATCAAACCCGTTGAACCCGGTAGTGGTACAAAAGAAGCGGTGATCGAGGTACAAACGGCCACTGCGTGTAGAATTTAAGACGGATTTTGCGATATTTTCTCCGCCACTTCCCCTCCAGCAGATCGGACACGTTTGCGCTCCTCCATCTCACCACCCGAACTAGGAGAGACCACCCGGAAAGCCCACGACGTGAATATCCACAAATCAAGTGATGACAAGTGGCTCTGGTCCCCACTAAGGGCGGTCTTTCAATTTCAAGAAAACACACAAACTAGCACAGACGGTTCGAGCGAATACTCTTTTTGAAGTGACGGGACAGAGAAGCAACGCAACGGGGGTACAACATGTGGGAGACGGGAAGCAAGACCAGTAATTGGCTTGGAGAAAAAAGGGGAGGGGAGAGAAAATAGGCCTAAAGTCGAGACCCCGCAAGGGTGCATCTGGGAGATGGACGATTCAAATGAGAGGGTGAGGAACCGTATGCTTGTCCCGTAAGCCTGCGGGCGTTTGGGGCGACAATCACCAAGAACTGTCCTCCGCGAAAAGCATTTGCTTCCTTCGCCGGACGAAGAAAAGAGAAAGACTTTAGAGATGCCGCGCTTTGTTACATCTGCGTGCGCTGTGGGTACTGCACTATACACGGCAGGTATGGACACAAACGTCCCCATCATCCCAGTAGGCGAAACCAGCTTGGCGAAGCGGGATCACCCCAAAATTTAGTTTATTTTCCTTTTCATTCATCTTGATGCGGGTGCAGCGAGCCTCTAGGATATGGGCGAAAGACCTTTCTCTGTTATCCGGGTTTTATAAACCGAATAAAGCATTTTTAATATTATTATTTTCTCTCGAGCTCCAGGCGATTTCTCCAGCAGTTTTTGCAGTGCCCTTCCCGTATCAGGACTTCGGACTCTCTCATGCAGTTGCGAGACGTTTTGGCGGTCGTGTTTGCAATATTTTTGCACATAAATTTGAGAAGTAACTATAACGACGTTAACCTTTACATTTACTTCAAAAAACAGTAACCTTGTTACAGTTACAAGTTATTTTCACTAAGCAGACACGAGTTACAGTTACAACTTATTTTAAAATTAACTAGTTGCGGTAACACGCGCGTTACTAAAGTAACTAGTTACTGCCCAAAGACTGCGTAAAACCGTCTAAGTGTATAATAGGGTGCCCGCCTGAACATAGCAGGCTGACTCGCCAAGAACCAAATGGTGTTTCGACAACCAGACACGAAAATACAGGCGAGAATGCCGTGATTCTTTGATGTCTCGACGACCACCTTGATAGCGGCGCTTCAACTAAGACCGCAGTGCGATCTCTCCCTCGACGAACTGTGTCACCTGCTAAGGCCTCCTCTTGCCCTGGAAGTTGGGATACTTTATTCCCTCAGCTTGCTACATTCGTAGGCAGTCCCTCGTCCAAGAAGGGCTTTCAAGTTTCGTCTCGTGCAGACCATCTCCCCGCCTTGCGCTTCGGCTCTCCCTCGTAGCCGCAAGCGCAGCCGCAAGAAGCAAAAAAAAAAGAAAGAGCTAGAAGCAATCCTTGAGTTTTTTGGGAAACGTCACAGCTCAAAATATAAGCAAAACGAAGAAGTCGGCTGGCTGGGTGGACAAAAGCAGTGTGGTGCGCGTTCCCCCGCATGGCCAACCCGGGAGTGCCATGTGTGAGGGCCCCAGGAAAATGACCAAGCAGGGGACGATAGATCTCCATGGCTGTGCTATGCAAGCCCCAAGCGCCGGCATTTTTTTTTCCTCATAATTGTTTTTGGAGGTGCCGCGTCGTTCGTGGTTTACTGACACTTTGCCTTACTTCGTTATTTCTTTTCTGGAATTTCGCGTGCGAAGGTTGTGCCACAATTTGTTGAGTAACCAGCAGCCCCGTGCTTCCCCTTAGCCGAGTACGCGGCTAAGGGCAAGCGACGTATCTACGGGAACACAGAGGGGAGGGGGAAGGGGGAGGGGGGAGGGTGCAGGCATTGTTCAGTAGGCCTTTCTTAGGCCAAACGCACGGGGGCTCAGCATACTGCCCAGCACCCCCTGGAAAATGCCAGCGGGTGCTCAAGCCCCCGTCGCCACCCCCCCCCCCCCCCCCCCCCCCCCGGTTCCGGGGTCCCTGAGTGCGAGAGAGGAAAGAGACAAAGTTCGGAAAGCTTGGTTGACCTCCCCAATTTCTGAACTCTCAAGTGGTTGTACCGTAATTAATGCACCAACGTCCCTTCCCAAAATAAAGGAGAAGCACTATGTTCACTACGTAAAAAAGGGTCTCAGTTCATGCGTCTGTAGGCAGGTAGGAAATCTTGCCCAACTTTATTCACACCGCATGATGAGCGTTACAAACTCGCACGAGATTTACAGAAAAATATCGGTGGTGACTTAAGTTTCCTTGAAATTCTGTATAACCGGTCGTTTGCAGCACCGAATCATCTACTCGAGCGGTGTGCGTCGTTGTGCAAACACGTCGCTGTGCAAACGCAGTCTAACAACACGAAGCATAAAAACGGCAGATTTAAGACAAAAAATCCGGAGAGTGTTGTTCAATTAAAACGACCCAATTGTGTTGAAAATGCCCCGCAACTTTTTACTCACGGTATGCGTCTTGAATTTTCTACATTTTGAAATGAAACGAAGGAAGATTTACTTTTAAAAACGCTCGCTGCCACAGCTCGCTGCGTCCTATCGGACCAGCAGAACCGGATCAGCTGACGACGACGGGACTGCACCCGTTGAACGTCAACCCCAAAACAACCAATTTACGCTCCGTGTTAGTGCGGGTTTCTACTTCCAAGCCCCGCACCATACACCACGAACGTTTCAGTTCTTTGTCGCATCGAGGTGTCGCACCAAACAGAACGAGATCGCCGAAGTCAACGCAGCGCTGTTGTGAACGTTGGCGTGTGGTTGCACACTCGTGGACCCTGTGACTTCATTCGCTTTCAAAGCACACACGACGATTACGAATGATACTCTCCGTCTTCTGGGAGCATCACACGGGCACTTCTCAGGTCACGTCTTTGCTACATGTGCTCGCAAACCGCGCAGTTTATCGCGTCCCGTCAAACCAAAACAATACCGGCGCCATGTTGAACGTGCGTTGTTGGCAGATTTTCACCGACCAAACAAACACAACAAAATACAACGAAAGCACACCGGCTCTAGCTTCCAGCGTACATCGACGGCACCTTCCCCTTTTCCCATCCTCCCCCCCCCCCCCCCCCCCCCCCGGTCCGCGGCCGGAAGTCAAGACGGTGCAGGGCGGGGCGTGTTTCTCCTTCGCGCGGGATGGAAGAGCGGGAGTTTCAAATGTGGAGTGGTTGTGACTCCGACTAAATTGCGTCCTGTGGCGTAAATACTCCTAAATTTTTTTTTGTTTTGTTTTCGCGGAAGATTTGTTTTGATACATGCTTGTCCCAATTAGGCTGTTTAAAAAAAACACTTTTTTTTGCAGTTATCCTTTAAGAAATTTACTTCTAACACTGACCATTTATTTAGTATAAAAAATAAGAGTAATAGTAGTTCGGTGGTGGGTTTATTTAGACAGCTTGATGCTGGCCAGCCCTCAGATGCGGCAGACAGTCTCTCACTGTAGATGAGCAATTTATCCAGTGCAGTACGACCGTACTAAAATTAATTAATGGGCTGTTCGGTTAAACCTTGTAAACAAAAAAATAGCGCAAGAGGACGGTAAAAAATACACAGATAGAAAAAAGAGTTTCTAACAATTGACTTTTTAGTATCTGGGAAATGAGAAGGACGAAGTTCGCAGTAGTAGATTGAAAATAAAATAAATAGAAAATAATATACATCAAAAAAGAAAAATAATTATTTGTAAGCTTAAAGTAAAAGAAAGAACCAGGCACATAAATAAGTATATTGCTTTTACTAAGAAGTAACAAAAACAAAGTAGAAACAAAAACAAACGATGAAAAAGATAAAGAAAGGGCCAAAACTTTGTGTAAGAGCTTGCGAAAAAGAGGAAGGACATTCCTATTTACTATTCTCAAGATTCGAGGCTCCACATTTCTGTTTGGAGACGTGGAGACATGTCCCGCTATTACCAAATGGGCCTGCGTGTTCTTGCTGGATGAAATCCCGGCGGCGGCCATAAGTCAAAATATGGTGCCTTACTATACCGGGCAAACCAGATGACAAAATTCATGTGGTGGATCTACATGTCGCCACTTAAAGGTCTACGAAAACACAAGGAGAGACAAGGCGAGTGCGTCACACAGTCAGGGGGTGCTCTAGCTGTAGACATTGACAATCTACCTGAAAAAAGATCCAAAAGCTTGCAATCTTTTGCACATATGTTATGAAATATTCATGACATTGCTGATAAAGCCCAAGAGTCTGACAAAACCCGATGCAACGATGAATATGTAGACGTGATGTCAAAAGCAGGTCTTATCAGTGAAAACAAGATACACGTGTTTCGTATTGTTGAAAATTTAGAACAGGATAACTTCAATATGTTTATTTCAGAGAAGGAAGGCGGCTTCGTAGTTGCACCTAGAGCCGTCTGCCTAGAAAAAGCTGAAGTGACTATTCGAAAAGCATCAACCGCTTGTCAGGCTTCAAGACCAAACATGTCACAGTCAAAGCACATCAATAATGTAATAAACTAGATTTTGTGCAACCCAACAAGCAAATTTCCGCCACAAAAGAGGACAACTTTGAAATGTCCTTGACGGCACGGAACTGTTTTTCACGGTTCCTCTTCCACTCAATATGGCATTCACTTTATGTTGTGGAGATCTGGCTGCCCCCCTCCGCGCTGAGCCTCGGTGCGCCACATTCCACCTATGTGGACTCCGTCGTTGGCCCGGCAGGAGCTTAACGCGCTCAAGATCTCTGAGATGCGTCATGCCTCGGGAGAGCTTCGATGAGCTCGCGCACCGGAAGATCCGGCTGCACCACACCCCTAAGCCAACTGACATCACGCCAGGGCCGGATAAAGGACGGACTTGGGACAAAGGGGCAAAGGTGTAAAAAGGGAACGCGAGACAAACTGGGGCTCTCTCGAGCGGCGGACTGAAAGGTGCGTGCAGCGGTGACCGGAGGAAATGAAGGCGCAGGCGCGGGAATCGGCGGGAGACGGACGTGAGTGGGGAAGCGCGAGCGCGATGTCGAGCAGTGGACTCCAGGACGGGCCGGACAGCAACCCTGGACGATGATTTCCCCATGACGCGGTGTGGAAGACCACCGCTGGGACTCGGAGCAGCTGCAGTGACAGCGGACCTCCCCAAGGCCTCGCTGATGACCGTTTCCCGATCCCCAAACCCCCCAGGCAATAAGTGAGTCAATAAACACTTTTCCCAAGAGAGAAGTATTGCCGTGAAATGTTCATCCGGGGACAGAGTCTGATAGAATCGGAATTAGAAGCCCGCAATGTGAAGGATTTATTGTACTCTATCTCACACAAGGAACTGTTTGCTACAGTGAACAAGCGCATATAGGCCAATGGAGCTTTGAAGTTTCAAAACAACTGTAGCATAACGGTAGCATCTTTTCTAGAGCTTCTTGAGTTCTACCTGTCCTCTACAATAATGTTATTTATTGATCGATCTTTTTTGCAGAAAAAAGGCATTTGCACTAGTTCGTGCTTGGCACCAGTGCTGTGTGACATATTTCTGTTCGGTTTTGGCTACCCCATCATTGCGAACCTTTTAACTGGCCAGGTCAAGTGTATTTTCAGATACGTTGACTACATTATTCTCTTAAAAGAACGACCTGCGGGAAATGACTCTTACATTCTTAACAACATTAAGACTACCTTCATGGAACATGCGCAGGGGCTCAGGTTCACACATGAGCTCCCTACAAATGACACCCTACAGCTTTTCGGAGCTAAGACTTCATTTACAAGAACTCCATGTGTGCCGGACTTACTCCTTGCTATCAAAGAAACGATCCTTCAATACAAATCGACACAGTCTAAGCTCATATAAAAAGGCGTAGCGACCAAAAGTTTGAGTGCAGCCCTCACAAAGTTATGCTGCCACACAGCCAAAAGGAGCTTTTATTCTCAAGTGAAACGGCTTCAATTTTCAGAATATTTTCTATATATAGTGTTGGATGTAGCTGAAAACATGATAAAGTTAAAATGAAAACTCAGAAGCATGAAGAAGCGACGCCACCTCTCCGTAATGCCGTATATCCAACAAATTTTCCAACAACTTAAGGGGAGTTGCTGTAAATGTGTGGTTCGTAAACGGTGCTCTCAGCACCTGAAAAGCTAAAAAGACTGTCCAAGAGCAACTCACAACCGGCTGTTCGTCAACAATCTGTTGTAAAACACTCACACCTGCACGTTAAGTGCCTATGTGGGATAGCCTACAAAATACCATTTTTCTGTAGCAAAGTCTATGCCGAACAACCTGGCCGGCGTGTGAACTCAAGACTCAGTGAACACGCACTGTCCCTACAATCACCATCTTCTGGACATTTTGCAATGCACGTTCGTGATTTCCGATGCAAACTTTCATTCATCCAAACACAAATCCTCAAGCGGTTTCTTGACCAGCGGGCGAGATAACTTTTCGAAGCGCAGGTCATAATTTACCCAAAGGCGAAAATTGTGTTAGTGCACCTTCCGTCGCCCTGTCGACGAAGGAACTACAGTATTTGAGCCTTGGTTCCTAGGACTTGTAAATAGAAATGTCTTTGTTACTTTTCTTGTTTGCTTACAAGCTCTTACCCGGTGACCTCACTATTTCTTTATTTTTTGTTTTGTTTTTCATCTTGTTTTTTCTTTATAGTGAATGCAAGATACTTATTTATGTTCATATTTCTTTTTTACTATAAGCTTAAAAGTAATTATTTTTCTAGTTTGATGTATATTTTCTCGTTGTTTTATTTTCTATCTACTACTCCTGTCATCGTCCTTCTGCTTTCCTAGATATTAAAAAGTCAGTTTTAGTAGCGCTCTTTCCTGCCTCTGCTTTCTCGCTGCAGCATCCTTGCGCTTATTTGTTTTTTCAGTACGACTGCTAGCCTAATGTGTTTAACAAAAATAAAAAAAATAACTAAACAAGTCGCAAAAAGTATAAAGCTACAATTTATGATCATCGAATTGCACTTCTCTTTCCCGTGTTTAATTTACCAACACGTAACTGAAAATTCACTACAAGGAGATCACAGCTTTATCCACTCAGTAACAACCAAGGCTTGCAATTTACATTCTTATATGTACATAATTTTTACACAAAAGAGACCATCATGAAGTGCTTTGCACAAGATAATGTGTTTCAGAATAATGCAGGGCCGTTTCACCTGTCCCACCCCCTCCCTCGGGCCTTTCAAGTTCAACACAAGAACGCATAACCGCACTGTGGCACCTGAATACGAAGCACACAACCCACATAATCGTTTAAGCGTATTAAAGTCACGTGTTCATTTTAGAGTGAATATAAAAAAGTTACTTACAAATAAATTTGAATTTTCCTAGCAACAGTTAAAAGTTTTGATGACCACAATTTATATAGCAGCAGTTCCATAGCAGCACATCATGCATACATATTCATCTTTTTTGTTAGCGAACACCCGAACTACTTTGTGCTTAGGTGGGAACAGCGAAACAGCAGTACCAAACAATTGAGCCGACATCATGCAAGTGCAACGGACCAGCAGTAACGTGCAGAGAAAGCTTGCAGCAGCTACTATTGACCGGCCATAGTAACCAGAATGCACAAGTACGCCACCCACAATACAGCACCATGCAGAAGCATGTATAGTAGTAAGCACTCTATGTAATGAAGAAAGCAGACTTGTCACATGTACACAGCACAACATAGTAAGCACGGACACGTAATCACCGTTTTTTTCAATTTTGTGCAAGTGCTTCAAAAGGTATCATGAAAGCTTTTTCTGTGGTTAAATAGGCCTTCTGGACCATCAACGTAAATGGTGAAATTCGTCACTCGTCACGTGCTGCTGATGAGCCAACTTTTTATAATGTTAAGTAATGTCCGGTTCAATTTCCTGAAAGAAACTAAACCCGGCTTTCGATGGGACAGTCGAGTTTCCAAAAAAGCTTTCCTGGTGCAAGATGTGCCTGCAGCATCATAATATAATGGTGAGCCTTGGTAAAATCGCCACTCATTCTTTAGGAGGTTGCCGCAGCCACAGTCTCAGGGGCTTTATCTAGAAACAAATACACCGAAACCCCACTTACATAGTAGACAACAGAGTCATAAATAACATTTGATGTTTCACGCAATGCAATTTTGGAGATGTGGTCTAATGAGATGAAAGCATCAGAGGCATCTTACACAAAACTGCCAACAATGATTTATCTCTGCAAAGAAAATGTGAGCTGCAGAATTTCGGTATCACCATTTTCTACACTGCATTTTTTTAATCTTTGTTTGTTTTAATTTCAATGTGCTTCAGGCCAGATGACAATTTCCGTACATTTGTATTTGTTCAATAACGTTACAGCGCAAAACAAGAGAAACACTCACACACACAGACACACTAAAACAATATACACTCACTCGGAGCTGACTCACAACATATGGTTTGTATTGTCTTCTTGTTCTATGTATAAAAAAACACCTTCTCTTTTTTGTGTTCTAGGAACGAGATGACGACCTCAAATGCAAATTATAAAAATAAAAAAAAACTATAAAATTTAGAAATTCATAAAAAATAACAAATAAATAATAAAGAATTTTCAAGGCTGGTGCCTAAGAGAACTTTTGGTCAAATACACAAGCACCACTTGTAAGAGAATTAAAGATGGCCCGCTGACACACTTGCCACTGTGTACTTCGATGCTTGCTGCCTAGATAATCTCCCTGGTGAGCTGATGGGGGCTTTTTCCCAGCACAGTGCAGTTGCTCAAAAGCGCCGAACACCCATAGTCCCAACAGTGTAGTCCCAAATGTCCACAGTTGGCGTTGACAACGTTGTTGGCATGCTCACATGGGCGGTCGTTCAGACACTAATTATTCTGTCCTATGTACATTTCCCCAGAGGAGAGTGGGAAGGAATAAATTAAACCAACTACACGGGGAACAAAGTTAGTTCTGTGCTTCCTGGTGCAACTTACGGTATTGTTTGAAGTCGAATTTACCTTTTACACATGCTGTAGAGCTTTTTTGGGGCTGAAAAGACTACATCTACGTTAACTCTATTGGCTGCCCTCTTAAGGCTATGATTGAACTTATGCATGTATGGTACTACCACCGGTCTTCTTGGCTTGCCCCTGAGGTTTTGATTCACGCCGTCACCTTGCTTCATCTTTTGAAGGAGCCTTTTAACGACCGACGTCAATGAATCAGGGTATTCCGTGGACTTTAACCTTGCGACTTGCCCATTGAATCTCTTTTGAATTGTGTGCGTGCATGATATGATGATTGAATTTTTTAGACACATCCTCACGACGCCCATCTTCACTAGTTTGGAGTGTGCTGACTGGAATTGAAGGATTGGTTTATTCCCTCTAGGCTGATTAAGACCAGCATACATGCCGCGGTAACACTTCTAGTCTAAGGTCTCGCAATCTTAATTATCCTGCAACCGGGAGTTCATAAGTGATTTACAACGGCTCCATACAATTTTTACAAATGGCAATAAATTCGGTCACTATGACATTCAAGCTGTTGTAGGTTATGTCTAGGAATATTATGAAATCATCCACATATTTACACACCTTCACTACTTTTGACGTATCTAACCTCCCTAGTAGAAATCTGTCATTGTGTGCTAAATAGAGGTCACTGAGGACCGGGGCTATTCTAGATCCTCTGCATATCTCTTTCTTTCAAAGATATGTATTCCCCTCCCAGGTAGTGAAGGTGAACTTGAGATAAATGGTGGCCAAATTCAAAAACTGGCTTTGGCAAAGACCCGACGCTGTGTGGAAGGAAACGGCACCAGAGGTATCGATCTGCTCTTCAATACACCTAAGAGGCTTTCCTGGGGCAAGGCATAATAAAGGTCCTTGATGTCTTTAGAAAACACCTTGAGGTCCCGTTCTTGATGCTCATCTAGGAAGCTCAAGACTTCGTACGAGCTCCGGGTCAGCTAAGGGTCGTCAATACTCCACGTGATTGGCGACATCATCTGCCAGACACAGCACAGCGCGTTGTCAGTCTCGGCCCCAAGTTTGCGGTCGAGCCACGAATGTCGGCGCCGGAACGGCAATCACTTGTAAGGCAAGTTTCAAGACGCGCCCCAGAATCTGATACCGATCGCTGCACTGCAGAAGGAGTGGACATCCTGTTTCAGTGCAAACCCCCTGTTACGCCTCTTCCTATCAGGAGAGTAGCGGCCCGCCTAAAAGAAAATTCTTTATCACTTTTGTCAGCCGACAAAGAACGGTGGCTTCATCGTCATGCCGAGAGATACATTTGGAAAAAAGAGGCCTTAACTGCAATTGAATCCGTTTTGGACGACGATACGAATATCTTATTGAGTATCGTTAAACGGGATACAAGGCAATTTTGCCAGTCGCTTGAGCCAAAAAAGCTTTGCTCGGCTATAGATCGCAGCAGAAACTTATCCCTAGAAATAATCTTAGCGGGAAAACTCATAAACCTGACTTCCCTCTCGGAGGCATTGTATCAGAGTTGAGAACATGGCGAAAATCGGTAGCATTATTCCTACAGGATAGACTAAATTTATTGAATATTGACGACCCTTACCTGATCCGGACCTTGTACGAAGTCTTGAGCTTCCTAGATGAGCATCAAGATCGGGATCTCAAGGTTTTCTTTCTAGACATCACGGACCTTTATTATGCCTTGCCCCAGGAAAGCCTCTTAAGGTGTATTGAAGAGCAGATCGATGTCTTTGGTGCCATTTCCTTCCACACAGCTTCGGGTCTTTCCCAAAGCCAGTTTTTGAATTTGGCCACCATTTATCTCAAGTTCACCTTCACTACCTGGGAGGGGCATACATATCTTCGAAAGAGAGGGATATGAATAGAATCTAGAATTGCTCCGGTCCACAGTGACCTCTACTTAGCACACCATGACAGAATTCAACAAGGGATGTTAGATACGTCAAAATTAGTGAAGCTGTGTAGGTGTGTGAATGATTTCTTAATATTCCTAGACGGAACCCCCAACAGCTTTAATGCCTTAGTGGCCAAAGTTATTGACAGTTTAAAAATTGTATGGAACCGTTGGAAATCACTTATGAGCTCCAGGTTCCAGGATCATTAAGATTTCTAGACCTTAGACTAGAAGTGTTAGCTCGGCATGTATGCTGGTCTTATCAGCCTAGAGAGAATAAATCGCTCCTCCCATTCCACTCAGCGCACTCCGAACTAGTGAAGATTAGCGTCGTGAGGATGTGTGTTAAGAGTTCACTCACCAAATCATGCACGCACACAATTCAAAATAGCTTCAATGGGCAAGTCGCAAGGTTAAAGTGTGCAGAATACAGTGATTCCTTATTGACGTCGGTCATTGAAAGGCCCCTTAAAAAGATGAAGCAAGGTGGCGGCGTGAATCAAAACCTCAGGGACAAGCCAAGAAGACCGGTGGTGGTACCATACATGCATAAGTTCAATCATAGCCTTAAGAGGGCAGCAAATAGAGTTAACGTAGATGTAGTCTTTTCAGCCCCCCAAAAAGCTCTACATCAGGTGTAAAAAGGTAAATTCGTCCTCAAATAAAGCCGTAAGTTGAACCAAGAAGCACAGAACTAAGTTTATTTCCTGTGTAGAAGGTGTGATTTATTCCTTCCTACTTTCCTGTGGGGAATGTACATCGGACAGACCGGTCGGTCTCTGAATGACCGCCTTTGTGAGCATGCGAACAACGTAGTCAACGCCAACTCTGGACATTTTGGACTACACTCTAGGGACTGTGGGCGTTCGGCGCTTTTGAGCAACTGCACTGTGCCGGTAAAAAGCCCCAATCAGCTTACCAGGGAGATTATCGAGGCAGCAAGCATCGAAGGAAACATTGATAAGTGTGTCAAAAGGCCATCTTTCAAACTCTCACAAAGGAAGCTTGAGTATTTGACCAAACGTTCTCTTAGGCACCTGCAGTGAGAATTCTTTATTATTAGTTTTTATTTTCTATTATCTTTTTTAATAATTTCTAAATTTTATTGCGTTTTTTGTTGTCGTAATTTGTATTTGAGGTCGCCATCTCGTTCTTAGAACACAGAAAAAAGAGGGGGTACTTTTTTATGCATAGAAGAAGACAATACAAACCATGAGTTGTGAGTAAGCGCCAAGTGAGTGTATGTTTTTAGTGTGTCGGTGTTTGTGAGTGTTTTTCTTGTTGTGTGCTGTAACGTTATTCAACATGAACTACCAACTCGCCCAGTCAGCAGTATTGTCAGTTTGTATTTGTATTGCAGGCCAGAAGTTTCCTGAGTGTGTCGAAAACGTTTTCGAGGGGGTGCTGTTTCAGCCTAGTAGTAAACGAAAATGAAGTCACATTCTTTTTTATTATGGTCTCCCACTGCATAACGACGCTTTTTTATAGTTATCTGCCAGCCGGTGACTGTTTGTGGCCGCCTCTTTAAGTAAATGTCTACATAGCGATTCATGGGACCTACTGCAGAGAAAATTAATTATATCAGCGTCTCCTCTTCTGATGGCATATCGCAATTTTTAACTGTTTTTCATACTGAGAGTTGTTGAAGCAGGCAAACAACTTGTCCTTTCGCTCACAGAAAAAGGGGGTCGCTATGACCTCCTCAGCCGGCTCCTTTGCGTACAAAAGGGCAATGATGGCAAGCGAACTAGATTCGCTAAGCAACTCCGTAGCACCTTTTGCCTTCAGATTGCTAAACGGCTTCTGCAATAAGTGCCTTTTAGTCAGCCTTGAAGTCATCCTAAGTCGCAGTTCATGCGTGGACTAGTACATCGCTAAAGTATAAGCGCATTTAATATCATGGCGAATTTGGAGATAGTGAGCATGGTGATCGCTTCGCGTAGTTTTGATTAAGTGAGGAGCGTCAAAGGTAAAACACACACTTTCATTGGAAACTTCTAAATATAGATTAATCACTGATAAACCTAGATCATTGGACAAACAAAGTTTTGATGCCCCTGCTCACACACAACGGCTTTTACGAAAACACCAATGTTTTTTTTTTTTTTTTCAGCTCTTCGTAAGAGGCGACAGTAGTGTTCAGACAACAGATGATGGTCTTGAGGCATGGCCAATCGTATGAGAAAGGGGTTGAGCTCACCTTTTTGAAACTCCTGAGAGCAAAACACGCGCCCTGTCTGGAATTGTTGAAGTTCTCATAACACAGTCATTTGTGAATTCATGCCCAATGTTAGTGGCAGCATCATCACACAGATTTGTTTCGACGATTTCGTCAAAGATGCTTGTACACTCACGGTCGCACACAGACCATAACCGAGTTATGGTTGCCAGAGCGGCTATTATGCCAGGTATTATTACAGCGCTAAGCCTAATGTTTTATAGCCGCCTGCTTAGTGACCGTTGCATGGGAAGAGTTAGGTATTATGACACAAATCTCTATGCCTGCGGTTCATTGAAGTCCAAATACACAATACATTTATGAGCCACACAAGGCGTCGCTTTCCTCGACCTTTCGTTTTTGTACTTTTGCATGAGCATAACCCAGTTGTAGCACTTCTTCTGATACGAGAGGTAAGGAGTCTTTGTCGAATTTTTAAAGCGGTATGTAGAAGTATTTTTTCGTTGTTTTGAAATCCTTGCAAAGCCTTGCTCAGGTTTCTATGCTGATGTACTGAATGTCCACAGCCTGCGAAAGAGAATTTGGGAAGTTCATAAACACAGGTGAAATAGATTGCAGTTTGTACAATTCAATTCAGAGACAACTGTGACTGTCAGGCAACGAAATGTTTTTGTAAGTGAAGATATTTCTATTTTTGTTGTCTTTGTAGTTTGTGTTGCGATTATTTATTGATGTAAACTCCTTGCAAAAGCGTACCCATTTTTATATTTAAGATTTCCTTGTGTGGATCACAGAATAATAAGACCCGATTTATGCTGCGTTCATTTATATTTGTTCCAACATATTGCGACTACTGACTTAACAGTCACGTAAAAAAGTGTACAAGTACTGCAATGTAGTTGTTTTGCAATTCACTTGCCTCTTCTTCTTCACTGGCACTTATTAAGCCTCTGTTAATATTGATTTTACGCACCAACTTAGAACATTGAAGTAGTCCATTAATTGCTATTAAATCTTAGGGACAAAACAGTGCAAGACTATAAACAAAAGGAAGGAAACAGAAACACATTGAAATGTTTGTGTTGCTTTTCTTTGTGAGCATTATGGCTGCACATACACAACCATTAGTTTCTTAAAACAAGCATTTCCATTCACCGCAATCACTCATGGCGGGTGACGTAGTGCTGCTGCTGCTGCAGCAACTGCTGAAGTCCTCTGCGAGGTGGCCTAGACATCTTGGGGTCTTTAGAAAAAAAGTGTTTTATTAAAGAAAATGTGAAATACTATGACCTGTCTAAAAGTAAACGCTCTGATCTTGGCTAACGCAACAAGAAAACGCGGTGCCGTTGCCTTCCTCGTTGGCTGGGCAATCCATCACCCCTTCTCCTGCAAATACATTTTTGGAGTCGGACGAGAAGACAGCTGGTAGCCACTATAAATTGATAGGTCTGACCACGTCTTCGCACATAATTTCCCGACGCCCCTGCGGACCCATTCAGTTCACAGAAGCTAGTAATACCTGGCACCTCTGCCATCAAACATATTTATTAGGAAGCAGTAGCAACTGGTGACATATTAAACAAGCTCCTCTGACAGCGCCTAGCGGAGCAAGGAGATGTGGTGTCGTTTAGTTCTCGCTGGCTGGGCAATCTATCGCATCTTCTCCTGCAAAATCTTTTTCGGGTCAGACAAGAAGAGAGGTGGAAGCCACCATAAATTGACAGACCTGACCACAACTTGGCACACAATTTTGCGACACTCTGCGGACCCAGTAACGTCGCAGAAACTTGCTGCGACTGGATCCTCCGCAAGGAAACATTGATATCAGCAAGGAGTCGACGCGCCTGACCATGGTCGCAATTTGTAAGCTAAGACGAGCATGGCCCACTCTCAACCTCATAACACAGTGACCTTCGGCAGAGAAGTTTGTTACTTTTCAAACATAACATAGCAGCAGAGGTATGGCGAGTTATAGAATATTAACCTGGAATGGTGCGGCTGTCTCGCATGCCTGGAGCCGCACAGTAGGAACAGCTGTTTTATACAGGCTTGCTTTTTTACGTGATCCGAAAGCTCATTTGCAGTGAAGTGGTCACTACGAATTCGGTATCACACATTTAGCTGCGCACCGGTTTTCCAAGCAAGCCCATGTTGTTTGGCACGGTGCACTTATGCTTTCGACCGGCGAAGCATATAAAAATAACCCTTTTAACCTACACGGGGACTGCAGAGAAGTATTAAAGCGACGAGATTTATCTCATTCAGAACCCTTCGAGTTTCATAGCAGATCGCAATATATGTATTGTTAAAGAACAATGACTGGTTTAATACAATTCCCTTTTGATACGTAATACATGACAAATAAGCTTCATTTGTTTTGTGGAAGCTAAGTAAAAATAAAAATGAAAACATTAACCGTTAAGCATTCGGAGTATATTATTGCTGCATGCGCAGAGCTAAACTTCAAATGTTAACACCGTCTTTTCATAACAAAAGACACTAAAGGACATGAACTTTTATACTTGAATTACAATTAGAGCCTAGTGCTGCAAAACAAAGTTATCACAAAATAAAGAGGTGGCAAAGCATTTTTATTAAATGTCAACATACCTTCAATAATAATGACCTCCTTTCCCAATAGCACAAACACCTTTAAAGTAGACATTGAGCCGGTTCGTGTCATCATACAAACATTAAGATGTGTCTTCTTATTGTTTGGTGCCTTTCTCTCCACTTCCTTTGTCGGAGATCACGTATGTAACGCACCTAGAGTCACCTGCAAAACGAAACAAATTCCTGCCTTGCTTCCTGAGTGTTTGGCAGTTGTTGGAGCACCAAGCCACGCAGCAAACTTTACCATTGGTCATCCTACAGTCACGTGAAAGCGCACTACAATGATCACCATAATTCTCATGCCAGTTGATGAATTATAAATAGATGCATCGCAACAGAAATGAACGAAATACAACGCCATAGACACGAACAACAAAAAAAAAACAAAAAAAACGTAGTGCTATCCGCTGAGAAACTGAAGCAGAGGGGGAGACGAGAGCGCGCGAGGACATCAGAATGGCGAGCTCGGGTTGGAAGGATTAGTGGGTAGACCTGAATCTAGTTGATTTTTTTTCTCCATTGCACTCATCGAACATGTTCGAGTGCGAAAGACAAATTCCAGACGCCGGCATTCCACGTTTTAACGGGTTCGACAAGTTCAGTGGAGACAAAGGCAGCCGTTATCTTCCCTGAACTCGTCGAACGATGTGCACTGCTTCAGTTGGTCCTTGTTGCCGCATTTCGCTTCCGTCGAAACAATATGGATATGTTCATGACGTGCGCCGCGCCCCCGCCAGCCTGTCTAGTTCACTCACTGTCAATGGGTCTTTCACATTGCTAGAAATTGTGCAAATAGACCTAAACTGCTACCCATTTGGATCAAGCGAAGTTATAGTTTTTTTCTTCACCAATCATTCTCAGGAAGTTGTCGGTGCCCTCATATAAATGATAGCAAAATCTCCAGATTGGGAATTAAATTTCGATCTTCTACTAATTAAAAGAGGTTAATCTGAAAGAGCCTGTGGTTTTGTTCAAATGAGCAAAAATGGACCTTTAAGTTAAGTTCCTCTTTCCTTATTTTCATTCCATATCTTCTCTATCCTACGCATTGTTTACAATATTTAGACGACGAAGCCTATTAAAACGCTTCCCAACTAAACCGGTCATAAGCGACGGCCAATTTACGATCTGCTGAAGAACTGAGAGAAAGGAGGAGACTAGAGCGCGGGGCGGAGCCAACGGAACGCCGAGCTCTGGTGTGAAAGATTATTAGGTAGATCTAACGCTAGCTGGCTTTGTGTCCACTGCCCTTGTCGTGGATTTACTTAGCAATGAGGTAATGCACATGTATTGCCCTGTAGGAGACATTGACTCGACACCTTGTTACGAAGGCACATACGCACGCCCATTCAAGCGGACGAATCTGCGCACCTTGTGGCTAGACCTCCGGAAGTTCGTAGGCAGCCAGAATAACGCGTCTCACAGATACAGCACGAGCTGAGAAGGCTCATTGTAGACATAGTACGGGTAAGGCACGGGAGCGAAAATGACATGAAAATCATCAAAATAAAGCTCAGGAGGCGGTGGAAAAACGACAGCGGTGTCACAAAGGCAGCAAATTACGCGAGCACCGAGCAGCTTTCGCTGTGACACGCGTTACACGGTAGCCTAAATTCCTCAGATGTTTTGATTTCAGTATACTGTTCGAGATGTGGGGTTTGTTTTCCTAGCCAATGATTTAGTGCTCTTTGGCGCTTTTAACGTGCGTCTTTGTAGAAATATAGTTCAGGAAACTGTGAACTGGATGTTAACCACTCTAAGGCTGGATTATGAAATGATACATTTGCTCTGCATTTCACGTCTGAAAATATCTGTTGGTTAAAGGGCAACTCCGGTCGAAATCAAAACCAAAATAAATGACCGGTATCGCTTTAGTAACACTAAATATGATCACAGCGGAAATATTACGTCAAAGTAGAGCCACGTGCTCTACTCAAACCAATTTAGTGATTCGACCAGCGGATCTTTGGTGGGGGGGAAAGCGGGCTATTTTTTAGTCAAGGAAGACTGGGGGACGCGTGCGGCAGCATCCCCGTGACGTTACGTCGCGGTAGAACTGCCAGTGATTGATTCCGCAGGTTGTACCGCGTACCGCAGCCTAATGGTGACGTCACGTTGCGACCGAACAGCTGATGATCAGTGTTGCCTTACCTCTAGCGGATCATTTTGGTTTTGGTGAAGACAACCGAAGCAAACCTTTGAGCCCCAATAACTATAAAACTAATAATGAAACAATGTACATTGTAATTCAGGTACAGTGACTGAGTTGAAAACAGCCGTAATATGTTTGAAATGAAAGGAAATGAAATCTCAAAGCCTAAAAGATTGATCGGAGTTGCCATTTAGACAGTTATCTGGCTTCACCTTAAGCTTAACTAGTTGTAACGGCGGACGGTTCGGCTACGGGGGAATCAACCTAGACAACTATTTTTTTAGGTGGTCCAGAGTGTCTTACTTAAAAGGGTTGAGGTAGAAAATAGGCACAACTGCTTAGTTTTATACGTCTGTTGGTGGTCCTTATTCATTTCTCGGTCTCCTGTTTTTGAAACGTTCAGTATAAAAGCTTCGCGAGCCAGATTTTTGCAGTATCTTATTGTAAGCATAACTTTTTCTTTTCAGCGTCAAGAACTGAATTGAGAATTTCCGAGGACTTCGAACCTTCTCTAACAAACTTTTCAAATACGATATTTATTTGGAACTGCGAGGTCATTCAAGGGAGTCTTGATCCACTTCCTCCGTTCAAGTGAGTCTCTGTATTTTTGTTACTAAAACAAGTAGGTTACCCGTCTTCATCTCGAAAGATAAATCACTCGAAACACAACAAAGAAAAACCACCGAGTCGCAAAAAAGACGATAAACCCATTCAATTAAAAGGACATTACAAAATGGCCTAATAACGCTGTATTTTCTGTAGCCCCCATGCCGACAAAATAGAAGTACGAATGAGCAAGGAGAAAGAAACAAAAAGCAAAGTTAACGGGTGATTTTACACCACCACCGCTATGCTTTTTGGTCAGACAACCTGCGGCGGGGAGAAAGTGCAAGTTATTTTTGTTAGAAAGAGAAAGACAACGTTGTAATATTTTGTTGTATATCTCGAATTCATCGTTGTCCTTCGGCGCTCGCCATAAAAATATCTCCGAATTCCCACAATAGAAAGTAAGGACCCGTCTATGTGAAACTACGTAAAACACTTATAGCACGTAGGATTTTTTTTTGGTGTTTGTGCTGACAGCAAAAAAAAAAAGCATAAAGTGTAGTGCGTAGAAAATTGAGTTACTGCGCGTTTAGCCCAAAATATTGATTTCGAAAAGCCAGAGACCGAAAAATATTTTTGAAAGTGCAACCAAATACCGTTGAGACTAATACAGGAAACTCCGGGGCAAAATAGAGACGTTTTCTTGATGGAGCATAGGTGGCATACGCTCGTGATACTGAACCTCTTAATATTTTGATGTCAAAATGCAGTGTGCTCTATAGACCAGTCAAGATTTGTATAGCGATTTTGCACAATCTAAATAATTATTAGCCTTCTTTGAGCTTGTTGATTTATCTGTTTTATTCCTACCAAAACATGTCTTATTAGATGTCCTTGGCTGCAAGTGACCATAATTGGCAATAGGCATCAATCTTTTATGAGATCGACTTGAAATGGCTCTAAATGACTAGAAGTGATTAATATTGATAATGAAGTGATTTTTTTTTGTTTACACTTATGAACGGCTTCAAGTAGCTTTTATTGGCTATTAGCAACTTCTTTGACCAGATTGACCTTAAAGGGATACTGAACCATAGAATTTAGTGTCCATATTAAGTGGCGCACGTTCTTTCCACGAGCCAGCAGCCGCCGGTGTGCGCGAGCACTCGCAACGAAAATGACGTCAAAGACCTCCATTCGCGCTTGAGGACAGTGAAATGCATGAGCTTCGGGCCAAAGGAGAATAAAGACAGGCTTTTCATCTCTACAAGTGAAAGCTACGTGCTTGTTAGACCAATTAATCGCTTACCTTTTACACCAGACACCACTGTATAGATGAAAAGCCTGTTTTTATTCTCCTTTCGCCCGAAGCCCATGCATTTCACTGCCATCTTAACCGCGAATGAAGATCTTTGACGTCATTTTTGTTGCATGTGCTCGCGCACACCGGCGGCTGCTGGCTCGTGGAAAGAACGTGCGCCACTTAATATGGACACTAAATTCTATGGTTCAGTATCCCTTTAAATGGCTGCTGATGGCTGTTGATGAGATAATTGACAATTATCTATTTTGCGTTGGTGAATGCATATGGCTTCAACTGGCTATTAATGGCTCTCAGCCTCCACTTTCGTATATATTTGATAGATATGGCTACGCACAATAATAATGAGTAATGAAAACTGAGCTATTTTTGTTTATAAACTGGAATGACTTCAGGTGGCCGTTGTTGGCTATTAGAATATATTTCTAAGCAGATTAGCCCAATGGCTACTAATGGCTGTAAGTCAGTATAATAACAATTATCTGCTGTTTGAGTTTATGAATGAGAATGGCTTCAAGTGGCTATTATTGGAAATAAGCACCTATTTTTTATTAGATCGGCTTCAAATGGCTACAAACGGCTATTAGTAGCTAACTATTGCTTGAGCTATTTTTATATTTACGAAATGAAATGGCTTTAAGTGGCTGAATTCAAATGGCTGCTGATGGATATTGATGAGATCATTAAACAATTCTGTGCTATTTCGGTGCTTAAAAATGAGTATGGCTTTAAGCGGCTATTATCGGCTCATGCATAAAATTTTAGATAAATTTGATTGAAATGGCTACAAATGGCTATTAGTGACTAGTGTTGATAGTTATGGGCGATTTTTGTGTTTACTAACTGGAATGACTTTAAGTGGTGGTTGTTTGCTATTAGCACCTATTTCTGACCAGATTGGCTTCAAATGGCTAACAATGGCTATTGGTGATTAAAATTGACAATTATGTGCTATTTCAGTGTTTATGGATGAAAATGGCCACAAGTAGCTATTACTGGAAATAAGCATTTATTTTTACTACAATGGCTTGATATGGCTACAAATGGCGATTAGGGACTAGTGTTATAGTTGTGAGCGGTTTTTGTGTTTACTAACTGGAAGGGCTTTAAGTGGCTATTCGTGGCTATTATCATTTATTTCTGACCAGATTGGTTTCAAATGGCTAGCAATGGCTATTAGTGTGTGTAAACAATTCTGTGCAATTTCAGCGTTTATGGATAAAACAGGCTACAAGTGGCTATTACTGGCTATAAGCATTTATTTTTTATTAGATTGGCTTAACATTGCTGCAAATGGCTAGTATAGTGACTAGTGTTGATATTATAAGCAAGTTTTTGGTCTACTAACTGGAATGGCTTTTAGTGGCTATTGTTGGCTATTAGCATCTATTTCTGGTCAGATTAGCTTCAAATTGCTTGCAATGGCTATTAGCGAGTAGAATTAACAATTCTGTGCTATTTCATAGTTTAACGTGAGCGCGTTGGTTTTTATAACTTATTATAGAAAGAATAAACAAAAAGGACGGACAAGGACGGACATCTTTCCACTTTCAACAACATGTAGCGTTTAATAGATGGTGGCGTCGGGATCGGTGGACCATGAGGGAAAGGGTGAAGGAGCGGAAAAGTGAAAGAAGGGAGGGGACTGGGTAGACAGGACGAAAGGAGGAAGGAAAGGAAAAGTGAAACAAGGGGGGGGGGGGGGGAGAAGGTCGAGGGTGGATGTTAGCCTGGTACGACAAGAAGGGATCGGCAAAAGAAACTCAGGAAGTTGTTAGCCCGGTAAGATTAGTAGGAGAGGGGGGGGGGGGAGGGGGGGTAAGTGGTGTAGGGAAGATGAGAGTCATCTTGAAACACAAAGCGGCGCCGCATCGCTGCACTGTCAGTGAGCAAGGGCCCCCCGGGCCCGCGTCAAGGCCGCCAGTTGGGGTCGCAGATAAGCCGCCTCCCTCTCCGAAAGGACAAGCGAGGGGGACGAAATATTTTTAGATGCCTGCAGCATGGCGTATGCCTCAATTATCTCCCGCCCGTAGCGGTCTCTATGTGAGCCCAGAATCCGCGCGTTGTGAAGTTGGGGCTCACACGAAGAGCATGCACCCCTATGCCGGGAAATGGGATGCTGGGACTCAATGTCCCCTTTTTTGATTTCCCTGTCGTGCTCGCCCAGCCTGTCATTTACGCAGCGGCCCGTTTGACCGATATACTCGGCGCCGCACGACAGGGGGATTGAGTAAACACGACCCGTTGCGCAGGGAATGAAGCCTGTTTTGTGTTTCTTTGCACACCCTGCTCGTGAACGGCGCCGGGGGTCGTTCACGAGTCTGCACATGGCACCTAATCGGAACCGGCATGATAAGGCCACATCGACATCGTACCGGCGGGCCGCTGCCCTCAGGCGATGTGATGTGTTGTGGTGGTAAGGGATTACTGCGAACCTTTTTAGTCGAGGTGGTCTGGCGCGTTCGGGGTGAGGTTCGGAGATCAGAGATTTTAGGCATGTCGCAAGGAGGTCGCGTGGATAGCCCGCCTTCCGGAGGCGACAGATTTGGGCAGTTAAGCTGGTTTGAGAAAGGTGAGGGCAAGATTTGGCACGGGATGAAGAAAGGAGGGATTTTACAATCTCGGAACTTCACAGTTTTTGAATGGTTGCTTCCGAACGGTAGCACGGGCTTCTTGGACCGCTGTTGGAAACCCCAGCAGAGTCCGTTGGGATTGGTGTTCAGGCGCAGATCGAGGAACTGCAGTTCCCCGTCCGAAGGGTCCTCTCTGGTGAACTTGAGGCCTTGGGAGTGGATTGAGAAAACCTGCTCGATGGAAGCGGGAGGGGTGCCCGGTGTGTGGAGTACGAGGTAGTCGTCGACGAACCGGAATACCTTGGTTCCCGGCGCCTTGACGCCGAGCTCCCTCTCCACAGCCAGGTCCACCGTTGACATGTAGAATTCGCTTAGAACGGGGGCCAGGCAGGACCCAATGCAAACACCGGACTTCTGCCTGTAGATGTTTCCCTGGTGTTCTACAAGGGTGGATCTTAGGTATACGTCGACGAGCTGCAGGAACGCCTCGAGTGTGATGCCAGTTGAATTTTGGAACTTGGTCACTCCGGATTGCGTGACAGCCCGTTCAATGCACGCCATCAGAACCACCACGTCGAGGCTGTAATACATGTCCGTGACATCGAGGGAAAACATGGCGACGTCCGGCCCAGCTGAGTGTAGTTCCCGGAGAAATGGCAGAACCTCGAGGGAACATCCGATCCGGAAAGGCTGATCGAGAGGGACGGCTGTCAAATGTTTCTGAAGGAAGAGGGCCAGGTGCCTCTGCCAGCAGCCGCTCTCGGACACAATGCCTCTGAAAGGAGTGTTCTGTTTGTGCGTTTTTGCCGTGAAGAATACCCGCAGGTACTGATCCGATGGTTTTGATACCTTGTTGAGAAGAAAGGTGAGCTCATTGGCCTTGCAGATAGTTTTTGCCTCTGTGCGGAGAGACCCCGATGGTCTGGACTTCATTTTCGTAAAGTTTTTGTCGAGAACTGCACTCAGTCTGTTGTTGAAGGCCCCCTCTGTCATGACAACGAACACACCCGTCTTGTCAGCTTCCAGGAGTTTCAGCTCTGAACGCCTGAGCTCGTCAACCACCTCCAAAAATTCCAGTTTTGAAGGTGGAGCCCTCCCGTATCTGCACACCACTCGTGAACCCGTCGCGAGGAAATCCTGTCGTTCAGGTTCAGGAATTTTTGAGGCGACCTGGTGGACAGTAGCCAGCTGGTCGATTCGCGACGGCTCATACGCGGGGGCAAACTTGGGGCCTCTTGAGAGAACTGCCTCAGCATGTGCCGAAAGGGTGGTGTCGGAGAGGTTGATAGGAGGTTCCAGCGCGGGGCTTTGATTAACTCGCTTTTCTGCGGTTGCGGTGGAGATGATAAGCTTCCAAGACGACTCCAGGAGGAGGTGGGCGGACTTGTTGAGAAAGACATAGGAGGAATGAGTGGCGAAATTGGTGCCGAAAGTGGCCGTCATGAGGCATGGGAGGGATCTCTGCATCACCAGGATCTCCTGCGACACCTCCTGTCATGCAATCTGCATCACTCTGTAGTTCGCCGCCCAACGCGTCGAGGGAAATCCAAATACCTGATGTATCGCAGGGTGGGTGATGCTCTTGCGAAGGCAGAGACCAAGGGTCCTCAGGCGTAGGTGAAGGAGGAACAGTTCTGACACAAATAATGAAGCTCGAAGGAAGGTGACAGGATCAAAGTCCGAGGACCCGACGCTTGGCACATCTGGACGTGACGAACACATAGCTCTCAAATGTAAGACATAGTTTAACGTGAGCGCGTTGGTTTTTATAACTTATTACAGAAAGAATAAACAAAAAAGGACGGACAAGGACGGACATCTTTCCACTTTCAACAACATGTAGCGTTTAATAGATGGTGGCGTCGGGATCGGTGGACCATGAGGGAAAGGGGGGAAGGAGCGGAAAAGTGAAAGATGGGAGGGGACGGGGCTATTATTGAGTATAACCATCCATTATTTATTAGATTGGCTTGAAAAGCTACAAACGGCTATTGGTGGCTATAGTCTTATTTTTGGCTATTTATTTTTGACCAGATTGGCTTCAAGTGGCTAGCAACGGCTATTAGCAAGTATAATTTTGGATATTCACGAAAAGCAATTCATAGCCCTTCAATAGATATTCACGAATAGCAATTCATAGTCGTTCGAAGCCAATCTGGTAAACATAGATGAAAATAGCCAAAAATAGCCCCATGAAGCCATTCCAGTTTGTAGACAAAGAAACAGCTGCTAATTATAAATACTTGTCACTTATAGCCATTTGTAGCCAATTCAAGCCAACCAGATCAGCAACAGATGCTTATAGCCAATAATAGCCAATCCAAGACAACTTTGTCAAGGATAGGATCTATAGCCAAAATATCCAGTTGAAGTCATTCAAATCAATACATGCTCCAATTGCATAAATTGCAAATATTAGTTGCTGATAGCCATGTATAGCCATTTCAAGCCACTGTAATAAAATATAGATGCTTATATTATATATTCACCATATGAAGTCATTTTCATCCATAAATTCCAAATAGTACAGGAATTGTCAACTATATTCATAGCCATTTGAAGCCAGTCTGGTCAAAAAAGATAACACCCATAAATAGCCCCATGCAGCCATTTTAGATTGTAGACAAAGAAATAGCTGCTTATTATAAATAATAGTCACTTATAGCCATCTGTAGCCAATTCCAGAGCCATAGATAGGGAAAGAGATTGGCCATCTATTGTCCTTGGTGAACCCAGGCGGACCCTTGACTCCTCCCAACTGGGTTGACGTTGTCCCTAGCAACTGCGTGGCAACGACGAACGCGCTGCACACGACAGGCTCCTGTCCACCATTTTTGCTCTTATTCCCCGTACGCGCGCGTAGGCTACGCTGGGGGTTTACCGGCTCCTTGATTTGCTGAGCTTTTATTTTCACTTTTGAAACGAAAATGATTTGTTGCTGTGGCGTTGGGTTCTTTAACAGCAGCCGTGACGTGACGGCTTTCGCTTGTTTATTATTTCGAAAGAAAAAAAAAACGACGGAAAGCTTGACCAATACAAAATAAAGCGCGACAAGTGGACGCCGACGGTAGTTTCCCGATTTTGTGAGGTAAAAATGTTTTCATTTATTCGGAAACTCCCCATGTAAATCGGCATTTTTCTATCGATGCGATCACGCACAGTACGAATTTTTAAATAATTGTCAATAGCATTGACCTGGTCATACGTGCAGTTCAAACTTTGGCTCAACTCAAGACAAGTGAAACATAATTATTGTTCGTTGCAATCAATATAAGCATGTGGGATCACTAAAGCTACGACCTTTGTTTGTTGCATCAAGATTTAAGAGCACATGGAATTTATATCAAACAAAACAAAAGGGCAAAGTTAATTGTAATTATGTGCATTTCTGATGTTCACTATCTGCAACTTCTAAGGGGCCTTGATTATGTCAGCCCTATTTAAACTAGTAACTGCTAAATCAATCGAATGTTATAAGTTGTCCTGGATTTGATGTACATGAAGCATCTGCGAATGCATGGAATTACCAGAATGCCATGAAACTAAGGAAAAGCTGATCAGGCGTTTCAGCAGGGCTAGGATTCGATGTTATGAGAAGGAGAGCACCCGGAAGGCAGCTGAGAAATGGAGCGCAAAGGAGTGCTCATCCAGCAAGTCAATGGCTGCACCGCGTTGAATTTAGTCGATCAAAAAGTTCGAGCATAGGTTGCTTATTAAACATGCCACATGGGGAAGTTCTGGGATGGTTCTGGGCAGATGAACTGGAACATCTAGTTAGGACCGTATTGCATTTGAACATGCTTTCACGGTTTAAAAATAAATGGTATTTGATGTATAAAAAGCCTGGTTTTTGTCTCAGATCGAGCTAAATTAGACTAGCGTTCTCTAACGCCTAGGCACGACACGTTTGTATTGTAGCCTGCAACTCAAAACGTTGTATTCAACAATATCTGTCATTACTGAAAGCCCCCGTTTGAAGGAAGAAAAACGCATGCATGACGAGATCATCTCATTTAAAATATAGCTCCAAGCTACACATGCCATTTGGCGCATATCGCGAAGAAATCCTGCTCAGAAGCACGGTTGTAAATAATCATCTCGGGTGAATATCGTTAGCTGTCTTTCAAATTTTAGTTTACAATCGCTCATAGTTTCGGTGGAAGCGCGTTTCGTAGATTTCGTAGCAAACGCGGGCGCACCTCACATATCTCATGTCGCTGACGCGCGATCGCGCGTCGGCGCCAGCTGACGCGAATATTCTGCCAATCACTTGTCAACTGCGTCGGAAATCTTAATCGTCGTACCGCGACATCAAAGCTAACAGATATAAACGATTTCCACTAGAGATGTAAACAACGAGCGTTATATTCCAGCGGAAATTTCGCGACACACCGAGCGTAGAGTTGACCGAGTGTAAGCAAGTTTTATGAACCGGGCAGCGTCACTGCACGTACGGGCGGAGATTAAACAAGGTTACCGCGGAACTGATTAAACATGGCTCTCGCATAAACACCGCAGAAATTAAATGCCTTTACACACTGACAAAAACAGAAATCAAAGCGGCCGTACATTGGCAGTCGCCGAGAGCAGCGTATACGGGCGTAGTCGTCCGACGCGGGTAAGAACGAAAATGGCGGAGTTGGGCGTGCCCGCGACGCTAGCGGGACGTGTCAGTGACGTTGTTGACGAGCTATCTAGCGGGCCACGCCTCTTGGCCAAACGCTTCCCTATCTATGGCTCTGGCCAATTCAAGCCACCCAGGTCAGGAACAGATTATTATAGCCAATAATAGCCAATCCAAGCCAACCTAGTCAAGAATAGACGCTAATAGTCAATGATATCCAGTTGAAGTCATTCAAATCTATACACACTCAAATTGCATAAATTGTAAATTATATTAGCTGATAGCCATGTATAGCCAATTGCACTCAAATTGCATAAATTGTAAGTTATATTTGCTGATAGCCATGTATAGCCCATTCAAGACAGTCTAATAAAAATAGATGCCTATAGCCAGTACTAGCCATTTGAAGTCATTTTTAAACACCGAAATGGCACAGAATTGTCAACTATATTCACGAATTGCCATTCAAAGTCATTTGAAGCCAATCTCGTGAAAAATGCCAATAGCCAAAAAGAGCCACATGAAGCCATTCACGTTTGTAGACACCGAAATAGTTAATAATTATCAATACTAATCACTTATTGTCATTTGTAGCCATTTCAAACCAACCAGGTCAAGAATACATGCCTATAGCCAATAATGGCGAATAAAAGCCAACCAAGTCGAGAATAAATGCCTATAGCCAATAATATTCAGTTGAAGTCATTCAAATCTATACATGGTTCAATTGCATAAATTGTAAATAATTGTTGCTGATAGCCATGTATAGCCATTTCAAGCCAACTTAATAAAAATAGATGCTTATAGCCAATATTAGGCATTTAAAGTCATTTTCATTCATAAACACCGAAATAGCATAGAATTATCATTTATATTCACAAATCGTCATTCGTAGCCATTTGAAGCCAATCTGGTTAACAATAGATGCCAATGGGCAAAAAGAGCAACATAAAGCCATTTATGTTTGTAGACACAGAAATAACTAATAATTATCAATGGTAATTACTTATAGCCATTTGTAGCCAAATAAAGCCAACCAGGTCAGGAATAGATGCCTATAGTCAATAATAAAATCAATCAATTCAACCAAGTCAAAAATAGATGCATATAGCCAATAATAGTCAGTTGAAGTCAATCAACTCGATACACACTCCAATTGCATAAATTGTCACTAATAGTCGCTGCTAGACATCTATAGCTATTTCAAGCTGATTTGGCCAAGAACTGCCCATAGCCATTAGTAGCCACTTGAATTCACTCATATTTAACACGTCATGAATACAATGTCTCCAATTATCACTAATTTTCCTTCTGAAGCGATTTAAGGCGATATTGTGAAGACGAGATGCTATTACCGACAATATCCTCTTGAAGCCAGTTTCATTCATAAGTATAGAAATAGCAGAATTTTGCGACCGATAAGCACTATTAGCCATTTTTTGGCATTTCGAGCGAACCAGGTCAATAACAGATGCCTATAGCCAATAATAGCCAAAAGAAGTCAATCAAATTTATGATCGCGCCAATTGCATAAGATGTCAATAATAGTCACTGAGAGTCATGTATAGTCATTTGAAGCCAATCTGGCAAAGAACATATTCCAATAGCCAATAATATCCACTTGAAGTTAATCCCACCCTGAAACACCAATGCCTCAGAAGTGTGAATAATAGTCACTAATAGTTATTCATAACCAAATTAAACTGATCTGGTCAAGAGTAGTTTTCAAAAACTAATATAAGCCCAGTGTCACTTTTAAGAACATGAATATCCTAATATAGTTCAGTTTTAGCTAATAATAACGACTTGAAGTCGCCCTAACATAAAAGTAGTCAAATAAGTAGAAATAATGACTAATAGCCTGAAATAGGCATTTAACTACACAGGGTTAACATGAAAACAAAGTTTACTGATTTGCATATGAAATTTCGGAACACATCAATTAATACAATAGTGCCATAACCAAGTGTTTCTGAATTTATTCGGTTGCTATGTATTTTTTAACGATAGTGTAAGGGGGAAGACAGTGGAGCACATGACTGATATCAATTTAGTTTTAAGTACCAAATTGACCACTCCTTCCCAAGAGATGGCACCACTTCTGCGTCTCCCGCCAATCCTATGCCTTTTTTGGTTGAGTTTCCTGCATTGGTCTCAACGGTATTTGGTGCAACCTATCACGATAATGTGATTATGTAGTCAATGACAGAATGAGACAGCTTGGAGGAGCGTCAGTTGCCCCGACTGCAGCGCGAGCTTTCTACCTTTAATCAATCAATCAATCATTTTTACTTTATTTCGCAGAGAGAAATGGGGAACGCGACAGAACAGCACACGACAAAACAGCACGCGACAAAACAGCACTGGTCAAAACAGCACGCGTCAAAACAGCACAGCGTCAAAACAGCACGGCGACAAAACAGCAGGCGTCAAAATAGCACGCGACAAAACAGCACAGCGTCAAAACGGCACAGCGACAGAAGAGCACGTGCCAAAACAGCACGGCATCAAAACAGCACAGCGACAGAACAGCACGCATGTAACAACTTCAAGCGCGTTCTTCACCTCTCTCTGCGCGAATAATATCGAGCCTCCTTCACCTTTTCATTTATTGTCATTAGGTTATAAAGAAATTTATTGCCTATTTCAGAGCTTACCAAACTCCGCAACCCAAGAACCCCCCCCCCCCCCCCCCAAAAAAAAAAAGAAAACAATTATTGCGTCACGACCCTCCTCGGGCTTTTCACGAGGCTACAAGAGTCAGTTACAATGATAAGTGCTAGTAGCAGTCCACATAATACAATGTAGGCTGAAAATGACTAGACTTAAATTCATAAAACAAAAATAATAGCAATTGCTTCGCGACCGCCCACTGTATCTGTCGGACCCGCAGTTTGGAAGGCACGGCAGTTGGTAGTGGACTACGATTTTTATCACAACAGGAGTATCCAATCGGCATCTTGCGTAAAGCATTCCCGTAAGGTGACAGGCGGAAAGCTTCAAACAAACGAATGCAATTGTTCGAACCTCCTTCAGCGAAGCTCTTGTTAGTACGTTTGTCAGATTTTTCCGTGTCGTTTATTGAAAAAGGTAAGTATTTTCGAGGGCGTTTGGAGGGAGGGAAGGATGGGATTCATTCCTGACGATATGACCACTTCCTTTCGCAGTTGTCAGCTTGTCTCCGAGGTCGGTTCAACTTTCAACAAAAGCTCCGGGGGCGCGGGGGTCTTCAGGATGAAATCTGGGTTTTTGACCTGATAGGGATTTGTATGCCGAATTCTTTGTTCAAAGAAGAAAATCTAATTGTGAACTGCACAATGCAAATGAAGAGCGTCCGTAAATGCCGCTCATTTTTTAACAACCCTAGCTTCCGTCTACTATAGGAGGGCATAAATACGATTGTTGTATTGCCGTTTCTGTGTTCGGCGTGAATTTACCACCACTCGCAGTCGTGAAAATGGGGAAAAATCGCACTGAGTACAATGCTTGCTAATTCCTGGATTTTGATGTTTTTCTTTTTGACCGAAGTGGTAGTGAAGTTCATGTTCGTCCTGTGTACAAATACGAGCACACGACGATAATGTCAGATCACGATAGGGCCCCAGTGCGTCTTGCAGAACAGGTCGCGTCGGCTGCCACAGACAGCAACAAATAAAAAAACAGTACCTGGTTCACTCACTATACATTAAAAAAAAAAGGAAAAACGCTGTTAAATATCACATTTCGCCAGTATACTAATTTCCGTCTATAAACCGAAAGGAACCGAGACGTTTATGAGTCTAAAAATATTTACCGCAATGATTTCCGAAACACCTTTTTTTGGACGCTGTGCTGTCTTGTTCTGCTGTTTTGACGCTGTGCTGTTTTGACGCCGTGCTGTTTTGGCACGTGCTCTTCTGTCGCTGTGCCGCTTTGACGCTGTGCTATTTTGTTGCGTGCTATTTTGATGCGTGCTGTTTTGTCGCCGTGCTGTTTTGACGCTGTTCTGTTTTGACGCGTGCTGTTTTGACCGTGCTGTTTTGTCGCGTGCTGTTCTGTCATGGTGCCAGAGAAATGATAGCTGGGGCAAAAAGCTGCACCAAATGCAGCTTGACAAGGCCCCGGCTTCAAGACGGCAGTTCGCGTTCACCACTTATCAAACACAGTGAAATAATACCTTTCCTACTTACTCATATGTACAAGGTTGTCTTTCGCATTGCATTAGTTGACACAAAAAGTTTCTATAAAAACAATTTTGAGGTAGATAATATCAACATGAAGCCATTAAATCGACAATGTTGGCTCAAGTTTAATTATTCAACGTGTTTAGTAGAGATGATATAATGAATATGATGGATGCGATACCATGGTTTGTGTGGAGGTTAGGTACATTACACTCTTTACATAGCCGCGTGGCGGATTGCTTAAGACCACTGGCGGTGCAAAGAAGGCAAAAAGGAAGATCCGGGATCGGCAGAGGCGAAAGAGCAGGTGGGAATGTGGCGCGAGACGAAGCTCGGCTGATAAACTACATGATCGATGCTTCTCCTGACTCTACTGTACATATATAAAAATCCTGTTCAGTCGAATAAGTATTTCGTTGCCAAGTCAACGTTCTGGAACGACTCATTCTGTTAATAATGCAACGTGGTGCTGAAAACCGGGAGCAGAACAACGATGCGGAATCCAGAACGTTACCTAACGACCAGACTACTGCTGCGGAATACAAGACCGACACATGGAGCGACTGAAAATAAAGCGAGCCGTCTGACGATTGCAGAACACCCGCAACATCAACGAGGCCACTGCAGTTTTCGAAACTGCAGCTTCGGCCACGCTAACATCGCTGCCAGAAGGACTGACGACAAGTAACAGCGAACCACGTGAAATCAACGCCAAGTTAGAAAACTGCATCACCGATGTAGAACCACGTTGCGGAACACACCACCGTAATCGAGTACGACGACTTTACTACCAGAATGATCTCCTTGCTGGGTAGCAAGGCGAAATCTTTCCGGCAAAGATAAGTCCAACCGCCGCCGCCACCGGTATCGCCGCAGTCAACAACATCGGACCGAGAAAGAGCACACCCAGAACAACCGCACCACTGGCACCAAGCTTCTAAAGCTACAGCTCCAGACGTTCAACTTCGACATCGGTGAGTGGCAGAGCTTCTGGAATCAATTTTGCAGCGCAGTGCATGAGAACGAGAGCGTCCCAAGTTACCAGAAATTTTACTATCTGCGGACCCTTTTAACAGGATCAGAAGCTGTAGCGATCGCAGGGCTACAAGACACAGAAACCTGCTACAATCACGCGGTCGACATCCTTTCTGTTAGATTCGGAGACAGGCGACGCATTCAGCAAGATCATCTGGCAAAGCTGTGGACACTGCCTCACGTCATTTCATCCAACGACACCAGAGCTCTATGCTGGATGTACGATCACCTTCAACTAAACATCCGAGTTCTAAAGGCTCTTGAAATTGGATCAGAGTCATACTCCACAATGATCTGTGACATTCTACAAAAGGCATTACTAAAAGATCTGGTCTTGGAGTATCACCGACGAGCTAGCTCCGTATGACCAACGACGTCATGTGAAGCTATACAAGAAATACCCGAAAACGAAGGCGCTTCAAGCGCGGCTCGGCTGTCCTAGTCGACAACACTTTGACAACTGAGTTAGTCGGAGGAGTTCTCTCAAAGATCTTGAGCTTCCTTCGGAACAAAGTTGAAAGCAGAAAACAAGCTGGGATAGCTGAGACGACGAACCCAGAAGCTAGACAAAACCAGAAAGGCCAGGCAAGGCGCTCTATAAAACCAACAACTGTACTGCTCCAGACAAACTCGGAACCCAGTTGCTTTCGCAAATGAAGTAGGCACTCAACTGACACCCGCTCTAGTGACCTACCTTTTGAGAAAAATGAAAGCGTCAGTGGGGTGACATGTGGTGTTTTCCATGAGCTAAAAAAAGACTGCGGGCGAAAGACTGCCGTGGCAAAACATCACGCTCTTTTTGCAAAGGAAGACATGCCACATCGATGTGCGATCCTTGCTGGTAACCATGCTCGGAAAGTAATGGTCAAAAGACCATGATTGCTAGCGTGCAAAACATCAAATCTATATGTTTAGACCTTTCCCTGGATAAGAAGCTTTGGCTCGAAACGTTCTAACCCTGGGTTGTTACAGAAGACCAAAGCTGTTATTTTTGGGCCATCATTGATGGTGGCAGTCAGAGGACGTTTGTTTGCAGAGATATTTCCAGCGAACTTGACCTCCAAGCTCTGAGGCGGACCAGTCTCCGGCCGAATACGTTTGAGAACTCCAGAACACTACCACAACAACTGCGAGTCGTCCAAATACGGCTACGTAGTGTGTTTCACAAGACATAGCACAGCCTTAAAGCTGTAGAAATACCGTTTATTTGCAAGGATATTACACAAGTGCCATCTGACTACGATTGTCGCCATAGTATTGAGGAACAAGAGGAACAAATCGCAGACGAGCTGTTGTTCCCAGGCGTGTCACCACTACCTGGAATAAACTTACTCATCGATTCAGACCAACTATGGAAGATCACAAAAAACCAAATGCATCGTTGCCTGAACAACGAATAGACGATCACTATGAATACTATTTTTGGCTAAACCTTTCAAGGTCCTATATCGCTGCAGAGTGCCTTGGCCTGCTGTGCCTCCACGACAATCTGCGTTCTAAGTGTCCAAACGTTTGAAAACAATCAAGTCGAATCAACGCCGAGCAGTTTTTTGAAACTGGAGAGGACAGAAATAACAGACCAACCTTGTGATTGAAACGAGAAACAGAATGCAGCGTACAACGAACTCTGTCGAACGATCTCCAAATCCGAAGAACACTCCGAGGTATGTCTACAGCGGAAACATAGCAAGGGAGCACTGAAAGACAAGCGAACACTGGCGGTCAAACGACTCAAAGGATTGAAAAGAAGACTTTTACGAAACACTCTTCTTGCGAAAATTATGACGCCGTCATAGCAAAACTACATGACCGCTGGTCAAGCTGAGTACGTTGTCACAATATCATCAAGCACCGAGAATTCACGCACACGTCTATACTACATGCCTCACCAAGCAATAATTCGAAGTGAATTGGAGACCACCAAACTACGTGCAGTTTTTGACGCCTCTTCATACCAGCCAAGCGTTACTCCTCTTAACGAACACCTGCAGAAAGAACCAAAGATCAACGCTGATCTCGTCAAGATTTTGATATGAATTCGTGTGCATCCAGTCGCACTTACAGCGGATGCAAAAAAAAAAAAAAGCCTTTTTGCAAATTGGTTGTCGAATGGAAGATAGGGATGCACTCCGCTTCCTTTGGTTTGAAGACGGTGCGAAATAATTAACCCAAAATCTCAAAATTGAACAATTGAGAATGACACGAGTTTCTTTCGGAACATTTGCTAGTTTATTCCTACCAACTGCTACTCTGATGCACCACTTGAAAAATGTACAGGAAGAGCAAAAACGCACATGACAGCTGCTTCAAGAATCATTCTAGGCAAACGATTTGCTGGTTGGGCCCCAGTCTACAGAAGAGGCAGCGTACATACGTCACCGAGCAAAAGTTATTCTGTAGGATGCAGAGATGAAGCTTCGAAAGTGGTCCACCAATTCACGAGAATTGTAAAACTTTTGTGACATCAGTTCAGAGGTACCATTCGCTGAACCTAAGTGAGTTATTGGACTGTGACGGCAACGTAATGAGGATACCCTGACGATTTCCCTTGATAATATACTGAGCTTTCTTACCACGAATGAGAAACTTAAACGACATGTGCAGCAAGCAGCAGTCAGAGTATTCGACCCAATGGGGATGATCGCCACTTTCGTAATGCGAGTCAAAGTACTTTTCCTTACGCAATTCGGAAATGCAAATAGACTAGGATGACCATCTACCTGGTGATCTAGAACCTCAATGACAAGATTGGCGCACTGACCTACTACACATAGAAAACTTAGGGATAGGCGGCTGTATTTTAACCAGTCCAAGAAAGCTCATTCACTAACTACAGGCACACATATGTTGCGATGCAAGCACTTTGGCTTATAGAGCCTGCGCTTACTTGAGAGTCAAGGACACTAAGGGGAAAGAAAATTAAATATATCTTAAAGTCACGTGTGGCACCGATAAAACCGCTCACCGTTCCTCGGCTTTAAATAATGGCAACCGTTTTAGGAAGGCGGATGGGTGCTCACCAAGAACACACCCTGAACCTTCAGGACACGTTCTACTGGACAGACAGTACCATCGTTTTTTATTGGATCAAAGGAAAAGCCAATAGCTGGAAGCCATTTGTGGTGAATAAAGTGACCTAGATTCAAGCTAAAGAGACACCTTCAAATTGAAAACACTGCACTGGATTATACAATCCGGCAGATTTAATAACACAAGGACTAGTTGCAGGGAACTTGCTGACAAAAGCAGTCTGGTAGATGGGCCGACCTGGCTTTCCATGGATGAGAGCATGTCGCCAGGTGTACCTACTATTGAGAAGCTTTCTGATACGGCTATCGAGGAGGAGAAGCGTTGTGTGCACCAGGAGCTCTAAAAGACAACAGGAAGGGATCCACCTCTTTTGGAATCGAAAAATACAGCAAGCTTAGACGTGTGCTTCGCGTCACTGCATGGATAATGATGTTTGCCAAGAATTGCAGAAAACGGGACCGACATCGAGGCCTTTTGAAAAGAGAAGAGTTTGAAGAAGCGGAAGGGTATTGGCTCCTCCAAAGCCAAACCGAGACATACTCTGTAGAACTGAAAGACATTGCCGCCAACTAAGAGCTGATTAATTATCCACCTTAGCCCCATTAAGCCCTTTCATCGACTCAACCAGCCTTTTGAGGGTTGTTGGACGACCCCAAAACCCAACAAAACAGAGAATGTAAAACACGCTCTCCTACTCCCTCCTGAGCATCTTTTTACGTAGCCGCTTGTTCACGATTGCCATTTAACAGCTCCGCACGAATCAACTCAGGACACAACAGCACAACTGCGAGAGCGATTTTAGGTACCGAGAGGACGGCAGATCGCCTGCAAAATCCTACATAAGTGAAACTGCCGCGAGTGAGTGAAGCCGACCCATTTAAGGTGTTTGGAAAAGATTTCGCTAAACCTTTGTTTGTTAAGTCTCAACACACCCACGAAAAAGCTTATATCGCATTTTTCACCTGTGCGGTTACCAGAGCAGTTCATCTAGAACTTGTATCAAGGCTATCGGCTGCGGCATTTATTATGGCTTCTCCCTGACTTACATCGAGATGGGCGCTGCCAAGAGTTGTTTAACACCGACAATGCCCTCACGTTCAAAACAACATCGAGAGATCCGTGCTGCTCATGGAATGTTACACGAGACCAAAATGTTCACGAACGCTACACTAAACATAGGGTAAAATTAAATTTATTGTAGAACAAGCTGCATGGTGGGGAGGATTTTGGGAACGATTGGTCCGAACCAAGAAAGACCAGCCTTAGGAACGTTTTGGGAAGAGGCCACTACAACTTTCAGAAACGTACCACAATTCTCCACTCGGTAGAAGCCATCGTCGATTTGAGACCAATCACGTTTGTACATACCTCCCCAGGTAAGCAGGAAATACTAACTCCCGCGCATTTCCTGACCGGAAAGCACCTGACGTCCCTTTCACGACTACTTGAACCAAGAGCTCAGAGCAACACCAGAGACGACATCACTCTTAGCAACACCAAGCACTACTGGATCAATTCTGGAGTAAATGGCGCCACGAGTATCTCCTTCAGTTAAGCTCCGCTCACGACTCTCCTAGCCGTCAACTCACCAAACTACGTGCTGGAGGCTTGGTGCTAGTGGCAGGAAGCAATTTACCACGACATATGTAGAGGACATGACGTATTGAAGAGCATTTTGCACGGAAGAGACGGAACATCACGCTCATGCTCCGTTGCACTGACAAATGGACAATTGCTGATGCATCCTGTTCAACTCCTATACCCTCTAGAACTTGTAAAATTGATGAGCGTTTATTAAGGCGCTCATTTCGGGGGGAGATCGTAGTGTATTGCTGAAGACCACTGGTGGCGCAAGGAAGAAAAAAAGGAAGGTCCGACATCGGCAGAGGTACGAGAGCAGGCGGGACTGTGGCACGAGAAGGAGCTCCGTTGATAATCTACATGATCGATGCTTCCCTTGTCTGTAATGTACAGATTTAAATATCCCGTTCAGTAAATAAGTATTTCGTTACCGAGTCAACGCTCTTGAACAGCTCATTCCGGTAAAGATGAAACAAGCCATGTGTGGTAGGTGATACTATTTTTAGTTACGTTCTCTATTCCTAAAAAAACAGATACGTTTGTTTTTAGTGCTTTCTTATACTATACTAGGAAGCGGTAATAATGTATATTTGAAGCTCTAAACACCTTAAATTGAGTAGAAAGAGCATCTGTGTTACTTAAGAATGATATATTTTCGACCAGTCTTAGTGGTTTTGTTTTTGCAGTTAAAATCTTGTTTATATTTTGCAGGGTAGTGGTACCTCACACGAGGTGACAATACACAAAACATGACTGCACTTCTCCATTCAAAAATGATTATCTTAACTAAAGAGGTGAAAATCGTGCGGTATCTGGACAATGTTTCTACAACCTTTCTCGTTTTTTTCATGAATGTAGTCGACGTCCTTATTTCATGATACGTTGTCCGTAAAAATAACACCTAGCATCTTGAAGTACTTACTACCACAATGACATCCCCACCTAAAATGATGTTAAGGTTACGTTAATTTGTCATGTTTTTGTTAGTCAGGGAGAGTAGGCACTTTGTTTTGTTTGCGTTAATTTTCATTTTTTTTTATTTCTGTCCAGTTGAGAGGGCATACGATTCGCCATATTTTCATTTTGGTCACTTGCATTTCTCTTGATAAATAATGTAGTATCATCGGCATAGACTATAACTGTACAGTTGGGAATACAATGCTATGTGTCATTAGTAAACATAAGAAATATTGAATGACCTTAGACGCTTCCCTCAGGTACATCTGTAATCGCTGTTCTTATAGATGATACTGAATCCTTTATTTGGACAAAACGTCTTCGCTCAGAGAGGTATGATTTGAATAAATTGAGTGCATGAATCCGTACACCTTAGAATTGTAGTTTTTTGTGTTTTTTTTCTTAAAGATGACTGTGATTCCTTTGATAGCACTTTGACTTTCCGGAAATTTCGAGCATGCAGGCCCAATTAAAGCACGTAACAAGACAAATAGCACATGCTGGAGGCCGGATTACTGAAAGAAACGCACTGACATCTTTATATTGTCCAAGACTAGAATAGTTTTTGTCTTTTTTGTTACTTATATAAATTAAAAAAGTAAACATATAAAATATATCAAGAAATAAACGAAATTTCGCAGCGTACTCACAGCAAAATTTGACCTTTACAGTCAGTACTTAGTGTTTTGTCGTACCTCACACAAAAAGTAGCACCTCATTTCAAATAAAATAACGTTGTAAACAATAAGATAACGCATTTAATTACTATTGAAACTGCAAGGCGCTCTTTTGATACCTCAAAAGTTTAGATTGTGGCATATGATTACCTTTGCTTTCACGTATATTTATGAGTAAAGAAATGACGTCTGTATTATTGGAAAGTATTTATTTTAAATTTTATGTAGAGCAATAGATTACGTTTTTGCAACTATACAGATACCTGCGTCAGTTGCGAAAAAATGTTTTTCACTGACATTTTGTTTTCTTCCCCCATTTCACCGGTCACTTCCAGAAACCAGACGGTGATTGTTTTGCTGCATTCAAAGAGGGTGGCGTGGTTGGCTACAAATCCAGTTATCTACCTGAGGCATCGCTCCTATAACAAGGAGGGCAAGGCATCGAAACTCTCCAACGTTGAAATACTTGACGTAGACGATATCCCCGTAGACAGCTCCAAAGAGAACCCCAAAGACTGCCCCAAAGACTGCCCCAAAGACTGCCCCAAAGACTGCCCCAAAGACTGCCCCAAAGACAATTGTCAAGATTCTGAAGATCGGCATGATTTAGAGTGGGTTTGGCTGACAATGGCAGGAATATGTCTGGCTGGCCTAGCATTTGCAGCCATGTTAGTAGCCGTTTATTTTGCTTCACGTCGAAAAGCAAATGAAGCGACTTAAACCGAATAAATTGCTTCAAACGTTGAAAAGCTGGAGTTGTAAAATCTGCCTGCTTTAACAACTAAGTCATCGCATGCGCAGTCATAGACAAAAGTATTTAGGTTCATTAACAACAAGTAACAAATACAGTTTACATTTTTTGAGCATAACATTTTAGTATAGCAGCACCATCTTCAGGGGAACTGATAAAACCATAAAAACAGCCATTTAGGTATGATGTTATATGGCTGGTTTCTAGCAGTTTCCTGTGAGGCACTTGTTAAACCTTTCTCTATGAAAAGAGCGTGCCTCAAAAACTCGGAAGGTCTCCCCAGCGGAATTGAGCTCAGGGACCCAAGATCGTAAGTCTCACGTTCAGCCGCCGCGCAAACGGGGAGACTTGGGAAGCGGTACTTATAAAATTTGATTACATTTCACTCGCCATCCTACACCGCTGAACTTGCAAGCGGGGCAAGCATGTAGCTCCGAGTTTAGTTCTCGTTGCACGAAGGCTCGTGTGTCCAAGGAGCGATCTAACGCAAAGAGCTCGCGCTTGTGTCCGTAATTGTACAAGCAATTTGATATATTACTTGCACAATGATATATTTCCTGAACTGGTGCAGAGAATTGTAGTGCGGTGTACTTCTGGTCGTACCACAGCACACGTGCCGGAAGTACACTTACCTACGCTCTCAAAATAAGGGAAGCGGGACTTAGTGTTTCCGAGGAGGAAATGCGTTCCCACAACCATTACACCCCAGGAGACTAACGGAATCGGAGCTACGTTTGCCTCTCTCCCGTTACTCGCTTCTAAATGAAACCCAAGGACTAACCTTTGCAACCTTGCATTTTGACCACTAGGACTATATGTTGCTTTTTACATGTAGACCCCAAGTCCGGTTTGCTTATCTCGCAGCTTCGGCCGCAACCAGGAGAAATATTTACGTCACGTTCCCAGCTCCATGAGGACATAGAAGTATCTGGCGTCCCTGCCTAATTACAAAGAAATCGCTGTCGTTTCGAGCATAAAAGTTCGATTTCACTTGCAAAAACTGACCATGGAGGCTTGCAATTCTAGTCACAGTAACCGCCTCCTTATACTTTAGACGTGGCAGGTAAAGTTACAGCCGAGAAAGGTCAAAATTATATATATATATATATATATATATATATATATATATATATATATATATATATATATATTATTTGTATTGCCTATTGTGCCTACCTGGCAAATAAATGTTCTCTTGGAACCAATAAAGAAAAGCATTCTCTATTTGAGTGGGAACAGATCCTGAACTTCACGTGGCGTGGAATTTCGGTGTTCAAATTGCACCACGATATTCATAAATTTATGTTTTGCTTACTTTTAATGTGATAATTTTTACCAATCACCCACTTGCAGCACTGCGCCGTAAACTATTTTTATCGTTTGTTGCACGTCTTATTAAATCGAAACACCGGAAGAAAAAAAAATGTAGCTAAGTTAATGTGCTAATACAATCGTGTTGTAGTGTTGAATAAAAAGAAACCAAGATGATAGCATCGGTATCACTTGCATACAAACGGGTCCGTAACAAGCATCCTTTCCCAAGCAAATGCAATTGTATGCGTTTTTAAATAAACAAGGCGCTTGCTCTGATTTCTTTTAAGTGGGTATGGTAGGGTAAACCACACGCAAAAAAAATATGGAGGTATAAATAAAGAAATATAAATAATGAGATATAAAATTTTCAAAATAAAATAGCAAGTAGGCTGAGTAAATGCTGGAACGGTTTACATAACACATGCAATCTATTGGCAGCGAACCAGCGCAATATTAGAAAGTTTTAGCAGACCGTGCGCTGCCGTCTCGACGCAGCCGGCACGTACTCAATAAATGCTTCAAAGTGTTGGTAACAGCTCCCGCTAGCACCGCGAAAGTCTAGTGTGCGGTCAAATAAAAGCCTCTGAATAGTCGAGCGGCAGCTGTCAGGGTCTGACAGCCATCAGTAGAAGTGCCGTTATGCTCGGTTTTAGGAGGGAGCAGCATCCGATTGAATCTCACGTCTCTGTGCTACAAAACAAAAATAGCATCTATGGAGCCAAAAAGAATAGAGCATGGCGCGCGCTTTTTAAGCTCGAGAACACGCTCAAAGTGAAAACACCTTCTCAAGCAGAATACGTAGACTGTAAACAGAAGTATAGGGTGTTTTCGAGAAAAAAGAACCGTGTTCTTTGGCCCGTGTAAATAAACTCTGCATCGCAGGAAGCTCAAACCCCGTGAAAATGTTACGCTAGTGGTAACATAAAACGCGAACGTTTACAATAAGATGTTACCTGAATTAAAAGATAATTGAGAAAAACAATATTTCTCTATACCGACGTCCACCTAAGCCTAATACTGCCAAAATAAGAACGGACATTGAGGGCACCTGTATCATCTATTTCAGGGAAAAAATGGGTAGCTGCATGGTGAACTATGCTGCATATATTTCCGCAGAACTACGTGTAGGTGGCAAAAGAAATGACGGGGGGGGGGGGGGGAGGGGGGGGGAGAGATTCGCGGAGTCGCCCTTGAGAGGCGCGTGAACTGCCCGTGCCGCAGAAAACGCGAGCTCGACCGCTCGGTTACTGTCCAGAGCGATGAGCAAATATTGTGGAATCGGCTGGCGGAGCGGCGTCTATCTCCGTTTCAATCAGACATAAGCATGTCGCTTTTAACCGAGCAAACGAGCAAACAAGAAGATAAAAAAAATGCTGAAAAAACAACTATTGATGGTTTTTTATGAAATACGATAGGCTTTTTCTAGGACAGTGGCTCTCAATTGTGGGTGTACGAACTCTTTGGGATTCACGAGCCCCAGTCTCATCTGTCAAACACGCCAATAAACGTTGGCTTTTCTCAGATTGAGTAGAAAGTTTTAAATTTCCGGGTGAGTGTTTTCGTGTCTGTATTAATAAGAGAAGTGTACTGTGCACTATACTCTATTTCATCTTATGATATACCGCAGGAAAGGCTACAAGCGCGAGCTCCTTGCTCTAGGGCACGTCTCGGTGGCACAAGCTCTCGTTCATTAAGGGCAGCTGTCAACGCTATGAGCTCGCGCTTCTAGCCTTCGCTGCGGTACAACATAAGGTGAAACGGAGTATAGTCCTCAGTTCTATTTATTTATTAAATCACTATCATAATGAAACTATACCTTTAACTTTGCCTTACCACGAACGGGGTCCTCCATCATTTCCGCCAATCCACAATGTGTCCGCGAAGTATCAATGGAAGTTGAGAACCCCTGGTCTAGGACAACCTCAAGGACGAGTCTAAGACGACGTCGAGGACAACGTTCTAGAGGACTACATTAAGGACGATCTCAAGGGCGATCTGAAGGACGACGTCTAGGACGACATCGATAACGACTTCTAGAACAACCCCTAGGCTAATCTTAAAAATGACGTCAAGGACGAGGTCGAGGATGACGCCCTAGGGGACAACGTCAAAGACGACGTCCAGGACGACCCTTAGAAGGGCCTCAAGGACAACCTCTAGGGCGAAATCGAGGTTGGCGTCCTAAAGGCCGACGTCAACGACGTCTAGGAAGACCTCTTGACGTCGCCGAGGACGACGTCGAGGTTGTCAGATCTTTTGAAGAGGATGCGAATGTGAAGAAGTGTGAGAATGTGAGCTGAAATGGTGTACTGCGCATACCTACTGCGCATTAAGAGACCAAAAACCTCAAGAAATCCGGGGTGGCGGTTAGCTAAAAAATTCCATCGCGTTAAAAGAACGCGCGGGCGCACTGTGCGGTTTCCGGCAGCAAGCACGGCGAGCCGTCAGGGAGCGCGGCGATGCAAATCGGTCGGTTCAAAAGTAGCGCAAGGTACGTCGATGCACGAGGCACGTGCAACGTGCAGCCCTCGGGAAGATCATGGCGGCACACCAGAGCACTGAGCTAGCAATAAGACGCCATGAATTTCCCAGAAGTGGCGCGCGGCATGTGCCTCGAGCATTTCTACAACAATGAATGGCACCACTTTTTCCAGGAATGAGGGGCTTTAAATCGGTCGGTGCTCCGGTGCTATCTGTGGGACGTCACTTCCGTGACCAAGTTTTCTTGACATCGATTTCCCAACTTTACACCCCCTTGCAAGCACAAAGGAAGACGCAGTTTAACGCCAAAACTTCTCAGCAAGAAAGAATATAATATGCTCTTTCTTGCTGGCAAGTGCTTTTTACCTATACAAATTCTACAATCGTCCACAATGTCGAGTTCTGTGTTGCCGATATTAGGCTTAGGTTGACATCGCCTCATAGAAAAATTTTCTTTTTCTCTATGATCTTCTTATCCAAATAAAGTCATGTTTTTCAACTTTCGCGTTCTAACCCTTACCGCTAGCGTCACATTCCCGCGGAGCTTGCGCTTTCTGCGATGCGTAGTTTATTTACCAGGGCCAGAAACACGGTTCTCGTTTCACGGGAACTCTCTGTACTTCGGCATACCGTTATCGAGTTTCCTTAACTTGTGATATCAGAACAGATCAAGAGCAGTGGTGCAGCACCCCAAATCCAAACCGGATTCCACAATCCCGCCGATCCTGCTTCGAGAGTGAAGCGGCGACCAAAAGCAACCGACCAGCGTTGAATAGACCGATCTCACTAAGCGTTGCACCCATCCGTGACGCCGGCATTAGCATTTTACCCCTCCATTCAATTGAAATTGTCACCGTTGGTAAGGATGCAGATTTGTGGTAATGAACTGTCCTCTCACGTTGATATCTTTTCAGATATATCAGTGTTTAGAAGGGAGCTAAATTTTTATCTTTTTTAATTCCTGATTGCATGTTAGTCTGTTCTTTTTTACAAGTGGAAGACATTGTGTTAAGTCATGTACTACCATTTTATGTGCCACCACACTATGACCTACTGGTCGTTCTGGGGCATGATTCAAATAAAGCATTATTATTATTAATATTATTATTATAGTTTAGAGCTACTAAACGAGCTGCGCTTAGAGTATCGGCACTACGTTCGCCGCCATTGCTGTGGGCGCCGCCATTTTGGCTCGTATGCACAGCAGACTCAACTGCAGATCGTCTTGATTCAAAAGTGCTGCTTCCTCAGCAGTAGGTTGAGTTCAGTTCAGTCCATAATGCGTTTATTGGCCATAATCTAGGGGGAAAAGGAGAGAGAGGGCATCGGCAACTACGCGGTCTGGACGCTGGCACGAACTAAAAGGGAAGGGATTAGATGAAAATGCCCAACTTGGCCTCGTAGATAAAATCTAGGAGTTTGCTTAGGATTCTCCTTTGGTAGTGCTGGGATCCAGGCGGGTGAGTCCACCACTCCAGGGAGCTAATGCCTGGGGGTCGGTGCTTTGTCCTGGCCTCTTTTGATTTAGGGCACTCCCATACGATGTGGTGAGTGTCGGCCTTCTTGCCCATGGTGCACCTTAAACAGGTTCCATACCTGGTTCCTTTGCTCTATGATGCAATGCGGGCTGGCGTGCAGGTGTTGTGCGTGCGTATTTTCGTGAGGAGAACGCTGGCTTGTCTGCCGAAACCCTGGGGAAGGGGCTCTGCGTTCGGAGGAAGTTTCTTCTATAGTGTGGTCCGGTAGTGCTCTTTAGTCTGGGCCCGTTCTTCATCCGGGTCGTATCCTTGATCTGCTTGGCCAGCCGTGTCCTGATCACAGGGGGGGGGGGGGGCATAGCCATGGTCGTGTATATGTGGAGGGACGTCAGCAGCTCCGCGGAGAAAGGAAAGGGGCGCGCGAGCTAGCTGATGAGCCTCTTCATTGCCCGCGAAGCCTGCATGCGCAGGGACCCAGGAGATTTTGGTGGTCGTTCCTTACTGCAGGAGTCGCGATGCGAGCTTCTTGATTTCCCAAACTATGCGGCTCGAGCTTCTTGCTTTCCGGCATTCTTTAATTGCTTCCTTCGAGTCCGAGAACACTCGGAGTTTGTGAGGTAGCGGGTCTTCTGACTTGAGGACTGTTTCAAGGGCGAGGTGGATCCCCGCAAATTCACCCCCTTTGATGGAGGTCCGCATTCGAAGTGCGTTCGCGGCCGAGGAGCTGGGAGCTTGAAAGTGCACTGCCGCGGTCTTCAGCGGAACCGGGGAGTCTTGTGCGGCGGTGTTGGTATATGCGGCCATGAAGTGAGTGGGGTTGGTCTATGTCTCAACCATTCTGAAGTGCGCTTTTGCGATTCGTGCTTGCTGTTGGGAGTCGCGTTTTCGAGCAGTCGGCTTGTTTTCGGCAATGTTCATATGATCCTCCCAAGAACGGAGTTGCCCGGGAAAGTCGGGGAGGCCTTCTGTTGCGCGCCATCGAAGTTTCAGGATTTCCTGTCCTGACTTAGAGAGCTTAAGACGTTCGCCGTGTGCAACCATGTGAGCGACGGCGGTGTCATAAAATGACTTGATCTGTGCGTGCTCCTTTAGTTTCCCGAGTGGGGTGAACCGAGGGAGGCCCGTGATGATCCTCATAGCTTCGTTGTTCAGGGACTCAAGTTTTCGCCACTGTGCCATGGTGAGCCAGTAGAGTCGGGCTCCGTAGCAGACTCGGGAGACTTCCATGGCCTTTACCATTCTTCTGACGATCTTGTCCGTTGCACCGCCCTTGGCGTTACAGATTCTCCTGATGACGTTGATAGCAGAGTTGCAGTGCTTTAGCGTCTCTTGAAGCCATATGTCCCCTTTGCCTGTATCCTCCACGGTAATTCCGAGGATCTTAACAGACGTAGAGGGCTGGATTTGCTTTCCTGCGAGCACGAGATAGAGTTGGTCGCCAATCTTCATCACTCGTCGTTTGGGTGCTATGGTGAAATGGTTTGTCTTGTCTGGGGAGGCTTGGATGCCTACCTTGTGAAGGTGGGCTTCAATCATGTCTAGGCCGGCTTGGAGTGTGGCTTGTTGCCTCTCGATGTCTTCGCTCTTGGTCCAGATCGTTACGTCGTTGGCGTACATCGTAAACCCTAGCTTGTTATGTTTTTCGAGTTCGTAGGGTAGGGCCGCCATCACGATGTTGAAAAGCATCGGTGAGATGATAGAACCATGCGGGACACCTACGAGGTTGGCATTGGGTTCACTACAGTTGGCTCCGCAGTGGACCGAAAAGGTTCTGCCATAGAGGAAAGTCTTGATGAAGTTTAAGGATCTCCCAGTGATCCCAAGGCGATGAGAGTCTTCTACGATTGTTCAATGTGGAAATGAATCGAAAGCCTTTTTGACGTAGCAGCTTGAGCGAGTTGGTTGCTCATATTAACACACACTACAGCGCACTATAGCAAACGTACACTCACTCCTTACACACAAAAAGAAAGCAAAAGTCAAACGAACCGCGCTGACTGACGACTCGTTTTTATATACTTTGTCTTCTGCTACCTCTTGCACTACCGAATTTCTCGAATCACGCGCACCGATCTCCAAGACGCCTAACAATTTTTTCTCTTTTTCTGTCATGTTTAAAGATGGTGTACTGATACAGTTTTCATAGTTCCTGGCGATGTGTTCGGCTTCAATAATTTCTCTAGTAAATTGGTTACTGTTCGTACCTAAAATTGTACAAGATGGCAGGTGAACCTCGCACCCACAATCACGGCAGTGTATGCCCAGATGGCCAGAGTTAGCTCTGGTGCTGTTGTTTTTGTGTTCACGAAGCCTATCATTAAGGCATCGTCCAGTCTGCCCTATGTACATTTTCCCGCACGAAAGGAGAAATGAATACACCACTTGCTCTGCGCACTCAACGAAGCTGTTCTGATGTTTTTTGGTACAGCCTACTGTTCGGGAGGGAATATGGTGAGTTGACTTGTTTGCAAAGGTTGGCAAGCTCATTTGGAGCAGAGAATACGACGTTGATGTTGAACTTGTTAGCGATTTCCTTGATGACATGAGAGAACCTGTGGAAGTAGGGAAGAACGACTGGTCTCGTGGTTCTATCTCTGACTCTTGGTGTGACAGATGTTCCTTTATTTTTTGTTTTCAGGACGCTCTCTGCAATCGATGGTAATAAAGAGATGGGATATCCGGCAGATGTTAATCTTGAAATTTGCGCATCAACGCTTACTGAAATAGAGTGCTCGCAGGATTTTTCAAGAGAGTTGTTTAGGCTTAATTTCACGATTCCTCTTTTTACCAGCTTAGAATGTGCCGAATTGAACAGAAGAATTGATTTTTACCCCTTGGCTCATATGTCCAGCATAAATGAGTGTGTTGGAAATGGAGCCTGAGATCTAGGAATCGGATAGATCTTTCTTCCGGAAGCTCATGAGTGATATTCAATGGTTTCAGACAGTTTATAAAAGTTGATAGAACGCCGGCTACAGTGGTAGAACAATTGCTGTTCTCGGCGTCAAGAATGATAAAATAATCGTCAACGTACTGAAATACTCTGGCAACTCTGGGGGAATCAAGGCAGTTGTTCAATACTCTGCCTTGGTGGGCGGGGTGGAGATCACTTAGCACTGGAGCTATACACGACCCAATGCAAACACCTTTCTTCTGTAGATAAGTTTTTTCTTTCCAGGTAATAAAGGTCGAGTGTAGGTAGACCGAGAGTAGATGTAGAAAATTGTCTTCGGAAATACCTCCGGAATTTCGGAAGGCTATGCCACCAAAAGAATCAATACTCTCTTCAACACATCGCAAAAGGCCGTCCTGAGGCAGTTCGTGATTTAGGTCATTTACGTCGATGGAAAAAGCTTCTAGGTGATTATAACTCTGCTGCACCAGGAATGCGATGACCTCGTTGGAACTCCTAAATAACAAAGGGGCGTTAATTGTAAGAAGAGTTTGTTTTTCTTTGAAAAAAAAGGCGAGTGATTTCGGCCATGTTCTTCTTTCGAATAAAATAACTGTGAAGGGGTACCCGGGTTTATGGGTTTTGGCACTTAAAAATACTCAGGATTGCTGGTGAAATGTCCCAGAAATCCTGTGCATGTGATAAGTGACATTAATCTACCCCAGGCTGTGCAAAGTGTCCTCAATCTTGGTCCCAAATTTGCTGTGGAACCAGAGAGGTCGCCGCAAGAAATGCTATCGTTTATACGCCAGGTCTTGCGCCGTGCTCCTGAGTTGGAAGTTGACAGGGTTACATCCGAAGGAGTCGATCTGCCACTCCGACAAGTACCGCAGGCCTCTTCTATATTTACCGGGAGGGTGATTAAATATCTACAAGAGCATACCCTATCTCTTTTGCCTGCAGACAAAAAAAGGAGGCTTTGCTGTTATGCACCAAGATATGTTTCGGACAAAAGCCATCTCAGCGATCGAGTCAGTTTTTCAATGTCATGAAGATGTCTCCCTGAGTAAGGTCAAAAAATATGCTAGGCAATTGTGCCACTCGTATGAACTGAAAATTCTTTGCACCAACATCAATCGCAACGAGCTGCTAAGCCTCAGTGTATTTTTCAGTGCCAAGAGTCAACACACGCGGCGAGCGCGACCTCCAACTGGCCATCGCGCTGGTCCAGCAGGCGCCGGCCGGACTTGCAACGCCAGTCCGCCCAGCAGCGCCATCCACCCCCTGACGCCCACGACGTCGTCTCGGTCATCGACATGCCGGACGAAGCTTGAGGGGGGGGGGGGGGGGAGAAGTGTGGGCACCCTGGCGGCTCTACAGCCCAGTTGCTTGACTGCGAGGCAAAGATGCCGCAGTTTTCCCGCGTGGTGGCGACGTCACGCCAGCCACGCACACATCGCGTGCGCCGCCTTGATAAGGCGCATTCGAGGCGGCACACACGGGAGTCGCTGCCTGGACTCAGGCGCCGCCGGTAACAATGTTAATCGTCTTGTCCGTGCGCCATTAAATGTATTTTCTTGCTGTTGAAACCGTTGGCTCCGTGTTATTCCTACGGGTCGGGTATGCAGCAAGGCAAACCGACCACAAAGTCTAAGCAGCCCTTTTTTTTCTATGCACCTTCTAATGCACAACAAGGGAAACGGTAAAAACCGCCTCGTTTACGCTGCGACTCAAACATAGTAGAAAATAAAACCAAACAAAAAAATTCCTTTAGACAAACACCCAAGATCAGATTCACCAGACTCGAGTGTGTTCTACCAACTGTGAGCAGCCGCTTCAAACAGACGGTTTTTAGAGCTTCTTTTTTCCTCTTTGCATAAAAAACAAACTAAATCTTTTAGTCTTTTTTTTTTGTTAATACCCACACTCATGAAAAATGACAATTATAAATTCTCCCCTTAAAGGCATCTTTGTGAAAAGCTTCAATGCACTTCGTTCATTGGTTTATTGATACAGATTTTTTATGCCTGTAGATCCTTATATAGCCTGATCTAAAAGTATATCGCAAACTGCTAGGCAATTCTGTTGCATACGTGAAACGTTACAGCATCACAAAGGGCTTAGAGATACTCCCACGGCGCTCTTCATCAGAGAGCTTAAGGCGTACCATGTGGACACTTGATAGTCGTTCTGAGAATGAAGCGATACTACCACAAATCGGCCTGTTAAAACTGGCGATCTTCCAGAGCCTTCTATACTCTCAAGCTCCTCTACCTCGTTGCGCATTGGGGGTCGAGCTCCTCCTCGCCTACGTCTCTGGTCACGTGATCTTCCCCATAAACTAATCAGCAGTGAGCTTCACGGCCACGCTTCTCGAGCTTCACAAAATGCTATAAAACTAACCCAAAAAAACAAAAAAACGTTGCACTTTGAAATATGTGTTCCTATGTGTGAAATATGCACTTTCTACTTGCAGAAAAAGTGAAAGACACCTTAGCGTTTAAAGGAACGGTCAGACAGATCAAGACGAAAAAATTCCACCCTATGCTCTAATGCATTTGTCCTCTCAAGAGCGCTGACACAAGTTAAAGTTTTCGGAACAAGTCCGACGCGAATTACGAGTGATTGTTAAAACCTTCAATATACGTGCTGCCCGCTGGGAAATTCGTGATGTTTCTTTTAATTATTATTATCATTTATGTGATTGTTTTATAGCTTTTCTGTGGACTTGTTGGTGTTCGTAACGCATTATGAACGACTTCAAATACTAACAAAGATTGCCTTAATTTACGAGCCCATAATAGTTTAAGAGTCTCGCAAGTTTCGGGACTACTATACAACAAAAGAAAATTAATGCAGTGTTCGCCGCTCCTCACTTAGGCTTGCGTGCAATGAAACGTAAAATGAACCGAAACAGTAGTTAAACAGTAAGTAAGTAACGTCGTTTTAGATACGTCCTTTCGAGCTTGACTAACAGCCAGCTGATAATGCATCATGAACAAAAAGAGAGCGGGCAAAGAACCCAGCAGAGACGACCTGGTCATCAGGGATTGTCGATCATCAAAACCAGCCTGTGCCCTAAAGCATAATGGGACCAGGCTTATGTTTTCGGCCGCGCACCAGTTAATATTAACTTTCTACAGGGAATATTTTCGTCATTCTAGTCCAGCTCGCTTGCACCTTTGCATTTAATTGCATTATCATCATTATCTTAAAAATGCAAACTCTTCACCTTATTGGTGTTAGGCTGGTGGCAGCTGATAAAACCCGTTCGCTCTACTGACGTCTTACTCCTGGTTAGCTGAGTTGGTAGAGCGCTCCACTGGAAATGGAGAGGACCCTGGCTCGATACCAGGACCATGCGGATTTTTTCGGTCGCGCACCAGTCAACTAGCTGTGTTTGGAGATTTGTTTTGGTCCTTTGTCCCGCTTGTTCCCCTTCTCCAGGGAATATTTTCGTCATTCTAGTTCAGCTCGCTTGCACCTTTGCATTTAATTGCATTATCATTATTATCTTTAAAATGCAAGCCCTTCACCTTTTTTGGTGTTAGACAGCTGGCAGCTGATAAAACCCGTTTGCTCTACTGACGTCTAACTCTTGGTTAGCTGAGTTGGTAGAGCGCTCCACTGGAAATGGAGAGGACCCTGGCTCGATACCAGGACCATGCGGATTTTTTCGGTCGCGCACCAGTCAACTAGCTGTGTTTGGAGATTTGTTTTGGTCCTTTGTCCCGCTTGTTCCCCTTCTCCAGGGAATATTTTCGTTATTCTAGTTCAGTTCGCTTGCACCTTTGCATTTAATTGCATTATCATTATTATCTTTAAAATGCAAGCCCTTCACCTTTTTTGGTGTTAGACAGCTGGCAGCTGATAAAACCCCTTTGCTCTACTGACGTCTAACTCCTGGTTAGCTGAGTTGGTAAAGCGCTCCACTGGAAATGGAGAGGACCCTGGTTCGATACCAGGACCATGCGGATTTTTTCGGTCGCGCACCAGTAACCTAGCTGTGTTTGGAGAATTGTGTTTTTCCTTTGTCCCCCTTCACCCCCTTCTCGGAGGATTATTTTCGTCGTTCGCCCCAAAGCCCCCACTTTGGCGTCTGCCAGGAGGCGGCCTTCCGAAAAAATGTACCCAGGCAAAGATTTAACACGAACGCGACTCTACTCCGTCATTGACCACGGATCAAGAACCGAACCCAGATATAAGTCGAACTGAATTGTTCCTCACCGATTCCCCAAGTTTTTTTTTATATTTCTTATTCCTCCTCTCTTAAATTTTTATTTTATTTGCTTTGTTGCTTCCCTTGGGTGCTGCGCGTTTCCGTGAGACTTCTTCTTCAGCTTCTTTACTACCGCAAAACACTTTCACCAATTACCTCTCTTCACCTTCCTTGTTTTGATAGTTTCCCTTATTCCCTTTTGCCCTTCACTATCTGCTTTCCCTCTCAAATTCATCATCTACCATTCATTTCTCTTATGTCTTGTGTCTGCTTTCTTTTTATACTGTTGCATTTCTGTGACACTTTCTACTGCTCTTTTTATTTTATTTTCTGCAAAACCACATACCTAATCTTACCCCTTTCTGATGCGCCTTTTCCCCAAGGCTTTATTCCTACGTTTTTATTTATTCCCCCTTCCCCACCTGCTCTTTTTCCGTCCCCCATTTTTCTGATGCGTCTTCTTCCCTAGGCCTCATTTTTTCCTTTCTATCAATCTCCATCTCCTGAATTAGCTCTTTCCCAATCTGCTTCCGGAGAAACAGGAATTAGTGCTAATCGCCTCTTAAAATTCGCACGGCGGGCTTCAGTTTTGCTGCTGTTCTAGGGAGAAAGAAAGTGTAGCTGAGAAGGCTTCTTCCGGCGTAAGACCGAGCCAGCCACGCATTGGCAATGAACAGCCATTGTTCGCCCGACTGCTGTAAAAACAAACAGCGCGTGCCTTGGATAAACAGACGCCCAGCTCGGCGAATGTCACGCGGCCGCATGGGCACAAGTTTGAGCTCAAGTGAAAGATGGGTTTTGAATCTCGTTTTTTTTCTTTGGCGAGTTCAAACTTCAGAGGTGTGTTCAAAATTACCTTGCGATAAGAAGCAAGAAAAAAAGTGAAAAGAAAGTTTGTATTGTTGTTATTTTTCTTAGACAGCGTTCGTTCATCAATAATTTGCTCATTTTCAAGATTTCCTTGAAGAAAATAGAGTGCTTGTAATGTTAAAAAAATAAATGTAAAGATACTCAAGGGTTCTTTTTCATTTTTGCTTCTTCTTCTTACGTTTATTATTGTTTTTTTGTATATTTTAAGTGTCGCTAAGCTAACGTTAGATAGTTAAAGCAGTCGCACAACTGGAGCAGTCGGAGATCGCGTTACCCTAACTACGAACTGGCCACTGAGACCCAATGCCAAGACCGTAATTGTGGGGGCTCTGATGAAGCCTATCTTAGGATTAAAAATAAAAGGAAATGTCATAAAGTGTAGCTACCAAATTTCGCTGCTACATCGAAAAGAAATTACTCCCATTCAATTTTTAATGATGATGATGCGTTTTATGTAATGACCTTGACAAAGTTTGACGAAAGATTCCATTTCCCGACATACCCCTTGGATAAAAAAAAGAAAAAAGTATCGCATGACTTGTCTCGTGGCGCCATTTGTTTCGGAAGTGTAAAGGCAAAAAAACTCTCACTTTTGAACCCATACACAATCCACACTTCAAACGAAAATTTAATCGAAATCTCTACAATTACTTTGCATTTAGCCGCATTTACATGGCATCCATATTGTTCCATAAACGCATCGCGGTAAAAAAGTAACGGGAAAAGAAAAAGAGTCGGTCTGCGCTTTTACATTTACCGTTATTATTGAGGATGATTTTATATTGCGCAAGCCGCGTGTTTCGTCCCTCAAATTGTATCCTTAACCTATTACATTCACTTAAACTTTAGCATTTATTTTTTTATCAACTACGACCGCAGCCAATCAACTAGCGCCAGAGGTGCATCATCCGAGCGCTCGTCTTTTTCGCAATTTCGCAAAATCACAAGCTAAACCAATCAAATCAATCACTCAGAAAAACAAGCGCAGGATTACGCAGAATTCACTGTGAGTGATTGATTTTGCCGGTGATATTATACGCACTGAGATGACGAGTGCCATTATGATGAACCTTTGACGCTGTTCGATTTAATTCCTCGGATCGTTGCGTTGCTGCAGTCGGTTTAAGTCGAAACGCAGTATAATTAGGTATTAATTTATATGTTATTTTTTAGTTTAAATATAAATCCTTCCCGTCGCAGATTTGTTTTTTGTTATTTAATAAGAACAAATTAGTATTTCAAATATATCTTTCCAAAGACCCGAGTATATAGCATGCCCATTGATAAAATTGCGACAAAACGAAGAATAAAAAATAGAAAAACAAAAGATATAAAGACACGCAGATCTTTTTGAAAGATCAGTGAGTGTGTGTAATACGCCCTTGTCGTTCGCATTAATATTCCTTCGTGTTTTATTTTAGTTCGTGATTTGCGTGAGCGTTTTTGCGTGTAACGCTTATTTCGAGTACTACGTCAACGCATTCGTTTATTTTATAATATAATGGGTTTCACAGAGCACTCCAGAGTAGCCATGTTTACAGGAATACATTCAAATAAGACACAAACAAAATTCAACATCATAAGGCTATAGAGTTTGGGCACCATCAAAGCCCCAAAAATGACGCCTAGCTTCCAAAGAAACATATTGAGTTAGCTCCCCACAATAAGGATCTTGTTTAAATTCCAAATCCATAAAAAAACGTGCCTTAAACTGAAAAGAGTCTCAGCTCAGAGGAAAAAGTTGTGCACCTTGTTCGAAAATCAAAGTAACACAATGACAATAAAATGGGCGAAAAATGCAATAAATTCCAGGACGTCGTGTGTGCTTAGTAGTTTCATGCTACCTAAGACACCTCGGACATGGTTGTCCGAATGCAAAAAGAATACGCTCACTTTACGTGGAGACGACAGACAAGAATGTTCGGTTGGGGATCGTTTCGTGCGCGCTGTTGTTTAGTTGTTCGAGCTTTTACAGCCGATACATCCAACACAAGCGAAAATAAACAGCGCCGCAAAAGCGACAAATTCTTCGGAAGGAGCCCACAAGAGCGTCTTGCGTCTCTCGAATGCCTCGGCACGCCTGTCGTTACAAAATGAAAAGACAAGGACAACACGCAGAAGGACACGACGCAAGGCACACAAAGACCCCATAAATTAAATATTTATTATAGCCGCTGCTAAAAAGAACTACGTTTTTTTTTTCTTTACCTCAGAGGCAACGCTTAACTTGTATCCAGAAAGGTCATGCCGACATATATAAAGCGCATTATTATTCATTAATCGTACGGCAAAAATGTCAACTGCGTGACACGAATTTCGTGCTGTTTTGATAAGTGCTCACAGGTTAGTAATGGCCCTACATTTACCTATTAATTTATTACCTTGGGTAAACATTTATAAACACATTCCGCAAACAAGTTGCTCTTGATTTGTGCGTTTAAAAAAAAATTCGGCCGTTGCTATCTCGTGCCAGCTGTGTTGCTCTCCGTAAGAACGCACACGCAAAAGCAATAGACACGATAATTACGGAAAGGAAACATTTTGATCCTGGAGTACTTTGTCAGCCCCGTTTGATACTTTGAAAATGAACACAACGTCTTTTTTATTTTGACTTTTTACCTGTTGCCTGGGTTTTGACACTCGCCGTTGAAGCGCATTGTAACATCCAATTGTGTACACTTATAAAGACGAGAATAATTAAACTTATCTCCGGTCCACTCCCCTAGCATGCTCCACTACTTAGCTACAGTTTAACTAAGTGGGAAGAACAAATAAAACAAAATAAATAAAATTATGAAATAAAGCTCAACATTACAAGACTCTAGCAATTGTCAGAGTTTAGGTAATGCCCATTCCTTACGCGAACACACTATTCAATCCCCGAATAGCAAGCAGTTATTAAACACGCACGCTGAATAGCAAAAACAAATGCTTACCATCTGGACGGTCATTTAGGATCGGATACCCCTATCATAGAGTGCCAACGAGGTTACTTTGATGCTTCGCTTGAACGTTTCACATTCCTCGTACAATCTGAGCGACGAAGAAATCAAGCAACATAATTGCAAAACCAAACTCGACAGGATCTCCTGTCGAGGATCACCGGATAGAAGCTTGGAAGAACAAGTGAAGAGAATGTCTTCATGCGCTTCAAAAGTTAACCGCCTTTGTTTAAGAATGTGCGACTGCGGATGTCCTCGGCAAAAACCTGCATGCAGGTAATAAGAGAAGCAGGTGAGAAAAACGAAGTAATCAACATCGTCACTTTCCCCGGTCTAGACGAAATCGATCCGCGGAAATGGCACTCGGTCAGCAAAAAGAAATAATAATCAACGCATTTGAAGAAAAACATTTAGTGCTTGGAATATATGTAGACTTCTCTAAAGCATTTGACTTACTCAACCATAACGTGCTAATATATAAGCTTAATCATTATGGGATCAGGGGCGTAAGTTTATCACTTCTTCACTCCTACCTAATGCACCGTAATCAGATGGTATCACATAATTACTTCTCATCAGAGCTAAAGAAACTCTCATCTGGTGTACCGCAAGGTAGTATTTTAGGCCCTCTGTTATTTTTGATATATGTTAATGATATTTTTTATGCTCCCCTTTCAGTAAATATTATTGCCTATGCTGATGATCTTACAATGCTTGTAACAGGAAAATCGGTTGGCGAGTTGTCTGCATGTGGCAATCAATTCCTTTCATACTTGCACCAATGGTCCGAAAAAAATCACTTGAAGGTTAATACCAACAAAACTAAAGCTATAATATTTCGAACGAAGAATAAAGTAATATCTGAAGATATCCAACTTCTACTAGGACAAAACAGGATCAATATCGTACCAACGATGAAATGCTTAGGCGTTGTGTTTTCCGAGACGCTTAACTGGGATGCACAGATTCAACATACACGCATGAAAATGAACAAAATAATTGGTGTACTATGTCGCCATAGATACTCGCTTCCGACAAGTGTTAAAATCCTCATTTATAATGCCTTTTTACTACCTATTATTACTTACTGTCATATCATCTGGGGAACAACCACAAAACAAAACAAACTCAAATTACTTCTTGCGCAAAAAAGGGCAGTAAGGCTGATTGCGAATGTTTCATGGTGCACGCATACCGAACAATATTTTTTCAAGTTCAGTATTATTAAGTCAACCTCTCTTTATGCTTTCAAATTGTTGTGTATGTATAAGAGTGCTGTCGCGACTAACAATGATGTCCTGTTAAGTATGTTTAAACTCAGTCGCCACACACCCGCATATAACATACGTCACAACATTGCTTGGTCATTGCCATTTTGCCGCACATCTTATCGCGTCCAATCATTATGTTATAACTTACCGCTTTATCTCAACATTCTTTTGCATAATAATATTTCTATAGAAACAACCCCCGAGAAAAAATTGATCGATGTCCTTCATCTGTTAGATCTACATTTTGTGTAAGAATTGTGTAACTGTTCCTTTCACTGAAATATGCATAGTGTCCCATTACGTTGAATGTGTCAGTGTACTTTTATTGGAAATGTTCTTCTGTTCCTGCCCACTGCTGTCGTGTGTAGGGGCGCAGGGGGCCCTCAAGCTGCACCACGCAGCTTTTTCCCTTGCGTCCCATCTCACAATGTAATGTTGAGAGATAAATAAATTCAAATTCAAATTCAATTCACACGCACGGCGCCTTTCCACACTTTATCAAACCTCTCGCAAGTTTACGCTATGTCATCTTTGGTTTATACGTATATGTCGCTATCTTTAGGCGCGGAGACCGCGTGAGCGTGAGTCGTCAGTGGTGTGCCATATCAGCCCCAGGGAAACGCTCTCGGCTCTTGGTGCTCCGCAGCCACAGGGATGTCGTCCGGCGTCGTGGACATAATCATTCGGATCTATTTCGGGTGGCACCGCTGTCCTTTCTCCTATTTAGTATTTTTCAATCAGCATTGCGGCTTAACTTCCTTGCATTGCATTTCTCACTTGCCTCGCTTCCCTCACAAAAACATTGTCTGGTTTCCAGGTGTTTTCCACTCGATCCGTAATTCATATTTTGATTCGATTACGATCCGTTTTTTTTTTTTTTTTGCTTACTATTTACATTACGAGCCGCACTCATCCAACAATTTATTGTTTTACGTCACTACTTTTATTTTATATTACATCGTTCCTTACAGCTCCATTGTAACAAAATGTGTAATTATAAGGACGTGACGTAATACGGTAACGATCGCCCCGTGTAACTCTAAAAAGACATGAGCCCTTTTTGCAGTGCGGCTACTTTGATCACAATAAGACGTTCAGCGCTTTGTTTTCCCATCGTCCATCGGCGGCTTTCTCAAGCAGCTTTCACGTATAATCAAGATACGCAAACGCAGTGAGCTATATTATACGCTACACCGGAAGCAGCGGAGTCCCATACGCAGCGGTAAGTTGACTGAATGGCTCTCAGATAAATTTGGAGCCTATCGGCCGCAGCCTTATCTGATGGGGCTGATCAAGCGGCTGTAAAAGCGCGTCGTCCAGGCACTCGTTGCTTTAGTGTTCTTCTGTCACAAGCTGAAGCAGTCACGCCGTAGAAAAAGGACAGGATCACACGCATTCGTTATGCGCCATTGCTGATAGCAAATGCACAAGACGTTGAGCGCCGTGACGAAGCACTTTTGGAGTTGTTTGATTGGTTCAAACGAATTTTTGCGTCGTCTGCAATTTTAACGGCTTTTTTAATATTCATTTTATTTTCTGTAAGTCGAAACGAGGAACTCGATCGCTTTAGGGGCATCTACATCTTTTTTTCTTCAAAGAGCATTTATATTTACGCATGATTACGGAAACACGCACCTGGAAAGCAGTGAATAACAAAACAAAACAAGGAAAATATTAACAAAATGGGGAGCTCATTAGGTACATTGAGAAATTTCCCTTCATTAGCAATATCTTTTACGGGGATCTCATATCCAGACTATTTTTGTTGCTCTTTTTGCCATTAGTTTAACAAAGCCCTATTTACGTAATAAAGTTTCTTTTTATAAAAAAAAAAAAAAAAAAAGATATGACGAGTAAAGAGCTAGTCTCCCCTTCGAAAGGAAACGGGAAAATGGAGCGCTGTATCGATTCGTCATTAGCGGTGGGACGGTCTATTTCCCCTTATTAAGCTGATTACCTCTTGCCAAGAAAACGTTACTTCCGATCGTTTAAATTTAATCTCTCAGGTATGTAGCGGGCAAGCTTCGCCAAGATGCTACCGAGTTTCTACGATACAAATGTATAAAATAAAAACTTGCAGTGATCAATTCCCACATGTTAGCAGAAAAAAGGCGTACAGTAGCGTTCCTTTCGTGATGGGTATGCCATTGAAGCGAAATATTTAGGTCGCGAACATTGGCTACTGAACAGTACGACAGATTGCGGGAGCCATGGCGGCCCCATTTAATCGGATTGGGTTGGATAATTGTGCTGAACACTTTCTATTGGGCGAACACAGTTAGAATAGAAAATGTTATCTGGACGAAAAACAAGTAAATAATAAAACGAATTCCACTACTGTTTTCAGCCGGCCATGTTCGCTGACGCCCAAACCAGCCGGCCACATTTTCTTTCTATAGTGGTGGCCATAAGCGTAATGCCTCACGCAGGTAGCCCAGTGTTAATGGGGCCAAAATTTGTTTTCCCCCGAGATATAGGGTCGAAAGACGCACGAAGAAGTCAAGGTAGAGCCGATCTTGGCCAGCTTTGGCCAGCGTCTCGGCATCTCGGCCTTAATTTGCCAAATAAAGGCCAAAGATGCCCTTCACTGCTGGTAGTTTGGATGTTGTCCGATGACTCTAAACCTAAATCGCTGAACGGGTGTGAGAGTTAGGCTTTACTTCCAAGTGATCTACTTTTATGTGGCAACTTCGGACGTAGCTTGCCATATTTAAGTGCCAAATTTATGCTTTACTGCTAGTTCTTCGGTATATCCGCGGTATTTTCGGCTGAAGTTTGGTACCTTGCAATTATATGGCGAACCAAAAAAAAGCCGTATAAATTAAAAAGAAGATAATCTGGCACTAGCTAACGCCTTGGAGCAAAACCGCATTAGGCACGAGTTAGGCGCCTAAGGATTGACAAGCTTGCTCCAAGTTAGGCGGTTCTCTGGCGTACTACCTAAGCACGCACCTCGCGCGCGTAACCTTGATATAGCACGACAAAGGCGGCGTGTGCAGACTGGTCGGCTCTCTTCCCAACCACAAGGTCACATTTTCAAATGGGTCTCGCTTCGTATGTTCAATTAAACGCTGTTTTCTGTTCTTGAAACTATAGACTTCGTGTTATTTTTTCTGGAAGGTTATACAGCAAGACGGACAAACAACCGGGGGGAAGTAATGTGTTTGTTTGAGGTTTTAACGCTATATTTGAATAAAATCTAAGATAAACGCAAATATATATATGTATATATATATATTACCCGCCACTTTGACAATGACAGAAATCAGATGCTTTTACGGTGTCAAGTTTCCAAAGAAACTCATTCCTGCTTGTGTGGGATGCGAATCGCATCCCACACAAGCAGGAATTATGCCTGTATCCGTAAGTGGACACAGGCATAATGCACGCGACCACCAACTTTTCACCGCCTAGGTATAAGTTCGAAAACGCAAAGTGACAACCAATGGGAGCCTATTGCGACGTCGAAAAGAAGCGCGTGAGAATAAAACGCCCTACTTCATCCCACATTTATTCATTTATTTATTTATTTAAAGATACTTTGAATCACCGTGTAGGTGTCTCGCTCTAGGTATGTTATTGAATCGCCTGAGCCGGAGATTTCGCTGTTTGCCGGTTTATGCCAACAGGGAGTATAAACAAAAACCTGTTTCAATAATAACTCTTAACTTCGTTCAGTTAATTGAAAAAAAAAAAAAAACTCGCATTCAAGGTAAGATTCTTAAGATACTAGACTGATGAATACGTTATATTTGTTGCCCTTGATACAAAATAAAACAAAGTTCTACTCCTCCATGCGCAGAAGCAAGTGTCCGCGTCTGTACCCAAAGGCGTTCATCAAATATGCATCGGCCGCGAAAGCTCAGGCTTCCAGTCCCCGTTCGCGCCTGATAAGGTACAATGAAAAGCTCCTTGTGGGGCTTGGAGAAAGGGGAGGAAGCACGACGTGCTGACGAGGAGTGCAGCGTGTTCGTCGCTAAGCATCACGCAGATAAAGGGGGTCTTAGGCAGTAAAAACAGCACGAAAAGATGAGGACCAGACAAAGAAGTGACACGGACGTAGCGCTGCTTCTTTGTCTGGTCCTCGTCTTTTCGCGCTGTTTTTAATTACGAAGTATGTACCAACACGCCCAAGCCTCAACTTTGTCTTAGGCAGCCTCTTTGCATACCTGAAAAAAAAGTTTTTTTACCAGACGTACCGATTCTATTCAAGACTTAAAGCAGCAAAGATGTGCATTTTAAATGCCTGCGTTACTTGAGGATGACTAAACTGGTTCATTTATAATAGAAACGTCGTCGGCGGAAGAGTGTTTTTGAGTAGCATCATGCATTTTGGATGCAATCGCTTCTTCATCGGCGGACAGAATAAAAATTCCGTAATTGTCTCTGGGGTTTCCTTCCTGCTTGTCTCATATATTTTAAATATTTTAGAACGAGAACGAAGGCCTCTTTTAAACCTTGTAAAGTGATAGTTTTAAGGAGCTCGTGTCGCTGAAAAGCCGGCGTGGACGGGACCGGAAAGTCCAGGATTGGTCGATAGGGTCATGACGTCACAGCCACTTGACAACACGCGGGAATTTCAAAACAACCCATAACGCCTACGTGAAACGTGACGTCACTGCGGGCAATGAAAGGAATTAAAACAAGCCATACAATGCGAATTAAAGATCGCTGCATGTCCAACATGATTCCACTTTATAAAGTAATTCATTTGCTTTAAAGAGGAAAAACTTGAAGAACTTTAGGCAGGATTCAAACCCCTGACCTTTCGGTTGCGGGATAGACACACTACCGACAAGCATGCAGACAGGCTTGCACGGCTTGGGGACGAGCGGAGGTTTATATGTTAAGTTATCGCGTTCCATTCTTAAAGGCGAAACTGAAGCGTTCTCCCGTAATTTTTTGTTTCGCTTACTGTTTCTCTTTTGTACCTTTAAACTTGCTTCAGTGTGTCGGAGAATTGAAAAAAACGAAATGTGCAAAGCAAATTATATTGGACATCAAAGACTCGACATGGCTATGGTCCCTGCCAACTTAAGAACCGCCAAGTGTGGCAACTCCGGAGCATCTCATTGTCACTCCTCAGCCGATCAGATTGTGGCATTAGCCAACCACAACATCAAACAACCAATCACGAAGCGAGAAGAGGAAACATGTAAGCCGGGCCCTGAGCCTCTTAAGCAAAATATCTCTAAGGTGTCTTTCAAGGTTGTCGTATAAGAAACATAAAATCGTAAAATATTTTATTCCAAGACGACAGCTCATAATTGTACTTGAAACAAATTTCGACGTACATACCGCGTACTAATAAATTATTCGAGGGTCTTCGCCTTCATGTATACTGTATCATAAGGGTAATACAATGGGTGGTGGTTTTGTTAAAGGTGGATAATAGATAGGCGTTTTATCCAACTACCATAATCAATTATAGTTCTGCGGTATTTTTTTAGGTTTCTATTAAGTGTTTATAATATCGATGTCACAGATGGATGAGTAAGATACAGCTTCGAGGGAAATGCAATTATTATTTACATCGTTAATGTTCTTAGCCGTTGCTAACCTTGAGTTTGAGTAAGAACGGTTATGAGCCTCTTGAGCTGCTAACGGCTAGCACGTTCCAGAAGCTAACTATGGCTAATGTATATTTAAAGTTTACTGTATAAAATACCTAAAAGAGTAAAATATTGTATTCCAAGACAACAGCTCATAATTACACTTGAAAGAATTCCAACATACATACCGCGTACCAATTAATTCTTTAAGGGTCTTCACATTCAAGCGTATTTCTCTATAACGGTAATAAAAAAGGTCAAGGTAGATAATAGGGAGGCGTTTCATCGAACTACCCTTATCAACTGGAGTCCTGTCGTATTTTCTATGTTTCCATTAGGAGTTTCTAATGTTGATGGCACACATGATTGAGTAAGGTACAGCTTCAAGGGAAATACGATGCTTATTTGGATTGTTAACTTTATTTTTAGGTATAAATATCCTTGTGGTTGAATCAAAACGGTTATACACCTCCTTAGCCGCCAATGTCTTGCGCGTTCCAGAAACCGCCAAGAAAATTCACACGGCAAAAACGTGGGCCAACGATTGGTATTTTTCCGATACGTCACGTTTCATTTGAAGTATTTTTAGCAAAGAATTTATGTACTCAAGCAGACTATCTTGCATGTTGCCTAACAAAGTGATAAAGTATGAGGGAAAAAACAGACGTCACAACATAAAAAAGACCAAGTAAGTTTATATTAAACCGGTCTGCTAGTACAAGTTTTGAAATAGTTTCCATGCACGAAATAACTATACTCCACAAAAGTCGCTTATAAAAATTATTGTTCCCAAACATCTCGAGTCACATCAAAGTCATGGCTGTGCTCCCAAAAATAAACCTCAATGTTATGATAATTTGGAAACAAATCTGTGATTCTACAAATTTTAAATGGTGGAGATGCCTCCTCTGTTAAAAAATTATCGTAAATTTTCTTTAATTTGCTGTTTTCTCAAGCTTTGCGAGCTTGTTATACGTGCGCGAATGCTTCTTTATATTTGTCAGAAACTTACACCCGTGCAGCATGGCTTCGTGAGTGCCTGGTCTGTGGAGACTAATTTGTGTTGCTTTTTATTGTTCTGATTAGAGGTCAGGTAGAAATAATATATTTTGATATGTCGAAAGCGTTCGCAAAAGTTAGTCCTGAATTTTTTTTTTTCGTAAACTGTTTTCATGTGGAGTTTGTGGGAATTTATGTAGGTGGTTTGAAAGCTATTTGTCATCTCGTTCGAACACTGTTCGGATTGCTGACAGTCACGCCTAAATATTTTGTTCGACATCCGGTGTTTCTCAGGAATCAATCCTGGCTCTTTTGTTTTTGATGTTTATTAAGGATGTAGGGTCTTGTGTAAGTAGTTGGAAACTGCTACATTTTGCTTACAATATTAAGATATTCATGAGCATTGATACTCTTTTAGACTGTAATACACTACAAAATGGTGTCGCTTTAATTCTCCAGTGATGTAAGCTAAATAATGTCTCTCAACCCCCAAACAACAAAGGTGGTATTTTTTTGCCGACAGCATGCTGGGGTTGATTTTTCATGCAATCTCGACGGAATACCAGCAGAGCGTGTATCGCTCATAAAATATATTGGCGTGTGTGTTGATAGTGGTTTAACTTATAGAACCCATCTATATTTCGTCAGGGGCAATGCTTACAGTTTCAGGAACAGTATCTCGATTGACGAATAATTTTTGGAACCCCCAATCTTTTATGCGTCTTTTGGATTCTTTGGCAATTTTAGTACTTGAAATTGCCAGTCACATTGTCTGTAACACGGAACGTGATTTTTAAAACGCAGGCTATGATCCTTGAAAATGATCAGAAGAAAGTTATTCGAATTGCATATGAGAGATTCTTTGAGCGTCCCGTTTACGATGAATATATGCGTCACTTCCACTTTTGTCTACCAGACGAACTGTTCATGACTGTGTTTTTGCGTAAACTTATAAATGGGGCAATTGATTCTGCGAAGCTTCTTGGGAAAGTTAAATTTCATGTTCCTTTCCGTGTTACCAGACATTTTGTTAGTTTCTATGTTCACTCGCCCTGTAACACCTCACAACTTTCTTGGATCCAGTCGTTGTTAGAACACCAGCGCTCCACCTCAACTTGACATTTCGTCATCGGCTACATTGTACCGCAGCCAATTGAATGAACATTTATCTGTTTCGTAATTTTTTTTCTTTGCTATTGGTAAACATTTCCTCTTTGTTTTTTGTTTTTTTGTTGGCTTTTATTTTGTAATAATTGTCGACGTTGGTGTACCAAAGTGGTTGTTTTGGACATTCTTGGTTGTTTATGGACACCAATTTAAAGATTTTAATATTATTTTTATTATTATTATTAATATAGAAACCTATGGTGTTCTCGTCAAATTTAACACGTCAATTTTCACTTTAAACGATACAATAAAGAGCCCCTTCAATCTAAGATTGAGTGCCGAGAAGCCAGAAACGCTTCCTCTGGTTGGCCTTTTTTTTTACTCCTCCCCTCCCCCTCCCATTATCACCTGCGGGTTTCACTATTCGCAATAAACAGATCAAGGGTCCACCGCGACCCTGTGCAAACAAATAATTAACCAATTTGCACCTTCCGCTGGAGTCCGTAACAAGCCTGATTGACTGCGTCACTAGGTAAGCCTAGCTGGAGACAGACGGGCTTGTTCATCGCCAACCTCGCAGATGCATTCTCGACGATTGAATTGAGTCTTTGATGCGGAATAACGTCTGACTTCCGAGTTAAACGAAATAAAACGGAGAGTAATTAAACATGAGGAAGATACATAGAAGAAGGGGACATATGTATCTTCCTCATGTTTTATTAATGTTACCAACACGCTCGTTTGGTACTTAAGTGGAGAGCTCGAACAAAATACCTTCCCCCCCCCCTTTTTCCGACGCACAAATAAAGGGTCACCATCTTTATGGTGACCCTTCCGACGCACAAATAAAGGGTCACCAAATCAACCACGCAGATGTTCATTTCATTTTTTTTTTGTTTTTCTTCTTTTGACACTTTTTTTTAAGTGGGCCTCCTATCATTTAATGTGATCTGCTTAGTACGAACGTATATATGTGCAAGTTACTAGCGTTCTCGAAAATCCAATTGTATACGACTCTACGTCCGCGATGAGGCATGCGGTGCTGAAAAAGCAGTCAGCGAGAAATGCTCGCGCAATTTCGCAAGACTTATCGCTCCCAAGCGGCGACTGGTGCGGCGATTTTGATACTGCCGCCAGAAACGCACGTGCGCACACATACACACATACATACGCACAAATATGTGTCCATATACACGCCCACGCCCACAAACAATACTAACGCGAGCAAATAACAATTTCTAATCGCCTAGATCTACGATCAAACACCAAACTCTACAATAGGTTTCCTTCGAGCGTCTCTAAATTGCGCCGGTTTTAGGCAAGCGTCCTTTTTTTACGAGCGGGAAAGTGGCATCGCAAGCAAATTTAAGTGGAAGCAATTTTTTGTTTTTAAAGATAATAAAAGGTTTTGCTATGGCACCTCGTGCTGTCACCACTACCGTGACATATAAATTGAACGGGAACGATTAGCTCTTGATGTTTGAGCTTTAATGTTCCACTCTTCAAACGCAAACGGGGACAAAGCCTGTACGTTTCAAAATCGGCTTGTGCGAACACGAATATTTGAAGCTGAGAACATACCTCACGCGACCTCTTTATGATTAAGTCAGTTTAAGATGGCATTTAACCGCATGAAACACCCGATTTTTTTCTACATATTGAGCTAATAATATCTCGTCCGTCGCAAATGTAGAAATATCACCACTCTTTTAAGGAATACTGCATGCCCAAAATAAATCACATCAATTTAGAGGTTTTGGGGGCCAAAAATAATTAAAAGAAGCAAAAATGTATGGGAAGTCTTCAAATACATTTTTAGTTAGGAATGCCCGCCCACACCTTTCAAAGGTTCATTCGTATCGTCATTAGTGGTGTATTGTCTTGTTGCGCGTACACTAGCAACCTCCCGGTTTTTAACCATTACGCAGAAAACAAGCTTAACACGTTGAACGTCTCATCAAATATGGTATTACAACCAACAAAGCAAAATGCAAATTTGGGATTGCATGCTTAGCAATTTTTTGTGCAATGTTGAATTTCTCAATTCGGTGCTATTTTAACTAGTTCAACAGATTATGCCGTCCAGAAACTGCTCGCACGACACTAAAAAAGATCCGTTCTTTAAGGGTTCTTTGACAACCCAAGAACCCTTTGAGCTCTTAAAGAAGGAATCGCCTCAGGCACTATCGCCCCCTGGTGCACTAGAAAGGCAACTTAGCGATGAAGAACTCTTTTGCATCAAAAAAGAAGCTTAAAAGAACCCTTTATCGATGTTTGAACTAAGAACCCTTTTTGGGGGGCGCTGAAAATAACCTTTTTAAGGTGCAAAGTATGAACAAGCCGAAGAACCGCTTTGAGTTATTTTACGACCACATTTCGCTTAGAGTGTGCTGGGAATCAACCGCATCCGCAGGATAACCTACCACCCCATGGCCAACGGCCTCGTTAAGCGCTTTGATTCCTCTCTTAAAGCTGCACTAATGATCTGTGAAGGTCCGACTTGGTAGACCACTGCCACAGTAATGACCCGTCATGAGTTGGGCGGAAAGGGCAAGCACGAGTTTGGCCGTAGTGTGACCGAGCTGGTGTACATCTGCACGCTGCATCTCACCGAAAATATCTTAATTATAACCTACATGAACCTGCTCATGTTCTTAGGAGGCAAGCAACTTAACGTCGATATACAACGCAAGACATCCGCCCCACAAAGCCGCGGGAACAAAACCGACACACAATTTACGTCTCACAAAGGCCTCTCTATGCAAGTACAAAGTAAAATAATATTGCGAAGCATAAAATAAATTGACGTTTATTGACGTTCGATTGGTTACATACAATTAGCAGAACCAGAATTATTCTTCTCAAACACCAATTCGAATAAAACAAAAATCTCTCGAAACACCGCACATGGAGGAACTAAGTGGCTGAAAGCAAACGAATTAAGGCAAGTTTTTGAAGATTCCCACAGACTAGAGAAGTATCACCCCTGCAAACAGGCGACGTGGCAATTTCTTCATCATATTAATGCCGATGTTAAAATCTAAAAAAAACAGAGGCAGACTTGAGCTGAAGACAGTAAACGAATGAAGCAAATGCCCGTCCTATGTCCACAGGATGGCAATGGAGACAACGCCACCCGTAATTTCCCACGGGCATATCGCGCTTCGCTGCGTCGTGACACACCGCAGCAAAGCCAAGAGGCGATGATCACCTCCACCGCATCACAGACGGCACGCGGGCGACGTGATCGCTCTTGGGAGGAAAGGGGTTTGATGGCGACAGAAATCCAATGACTTCCACGCGAACGCGTCCACCGCACCTCTTTCGATCGGATCACTAGCCTTCCGCGTTTTTTGGTGACTTTTTATTCTCCACAAACCGTTCCGAAAATTTTCCACTTTCTTTGCTGCATTTTTCTTCTAGTCTCAACGTATTGACCGCCGCGCTTCTTTCTTCTGCAGTCCTCATTTGTAACCCTTGGCAAAAAAAATAGATTGGTTCCCAAATATCTTTATTGATCGTAATCAAATAGAAAATAAAAAATTGATCGAGAAGAACAAAAAATATGCTTAAATATAGGAAGAATCCACACTCCCATAATACTAAGATTTTTACATCCACGTCTCCACGTTTCAAAACTTCTCAGCATTTAAGTGCCAGTTCTTTACACTATTTTAGCTTATTCCCATCGTCTTACCAATTCGCCCACTTTCATTTTCTTGGACACAATTCCCTATATTATATTGTCATAGATACGTCTCTTGTTTTTTCTCTAGTAATTCTTTCCCGAATGATTTGCCAGGTATCATTTCCTAAAATGCACTCGCAGCCGCCTCCCCACACAATCTGGACACTAGTTTTTTCTCTCGCCCAGTTCCTCCTTTTACTAGCACTATTTTTATTCCGCATTTTTCGGCCGTTCCTAAACTCCCCATTCCCCGAGACTTTGTTCTCTCCCGTACCTTCTTCGTAATCTCTTCTCCGTTTTGACTCCGTCCCGCTTTACTCAGCTATTTCACTTTCATCTCTCCCTAACCCACTCCAGTCTCCTCTTCTCTCCTTTTTTAAGGAGAACAGGGGAGGCGTTTTTCTCGTTAAATGCTCATTAGTCGACGCAGGGCCTAAGGCAACGCCTCGCGCCAAAAAATGCGCAACCGCAAAAGCACTCTCTTCCAACAGTTCCCCTGTATCCGCTTCTCTAGCCAAACTTGTCAGAAAACCAGCGATTCCTAACGCCACGTGTTAAAATCCAGGAGAAAGAACCGTATAGAAATGAGATGCCTGTGCGCGTCGGCAAAGCTTGGCGGTGTTGGAAGACAGGGTGTTGGTAGATCCACGAAGGATGCAGCAAAACACAGCTTGCTAAATTCGCCAATTTCCACATATCTCAGTTGTGCATGACGCAGTACAATCGAAGCTGCATTTTCGGAGACGCCGAAGTCGTAAGCCCTTTCACTAATATGCGATGATTCCAATTGCTCTGGGGTTTCGGGGTCGAGACACAAGTAGCGCTAAGCGAATAGTAAACTAGATGTTGATTGCTTGGGCAGTGAAATGTTGTTTTGAATCTAAGGTATTGGCCCACGTGAATCAAGCCGTCGATAAACTACTTCACCAGTTTGATACGACGGCTTGCCTAGGGTATTCAACGTCCACCAAGGAGAGTAATTGCTCTACCACACGCCGGTACAATGCTCATCGAGAGGGAAGGAGACAGGGGCGTAAATCTAAACTATAAGTTGTCCCTGGGTGCCGCAGACCAATTGCGTATTATTGTACGTTAATCGCGAGAACCTGAGAACGTTCCGCGGAGATTTTTCCCTCCAGAAAGCGCGGTAAAGCTGAATTAATGGACTGTGAACTGAGGGCGAGGTTTAGCGATTATTTCGAACCCGGTCGGTGCTGCATAGGGGGTAGAAAAAAGAAGTAATAACCCCATTACAAAGCACAATAAAGTCATTTATTTAACTAAAAAACAAACAAAATATTTAGAGGCAAGATTTGAGAAGGCATGAAGCCAGATTTGTGGTACTCTTAAATGGGTCGACAGTGTACAACAATTTGTTTTTGCGCGCCTTCATCACTGCCTGAGTGTTTCTTCTATTTTGACATGTTTTAGCGGGAGTCACGTGGGTTGAATTATTCCTTTAGTTTCTTCTCTTTTGTTCGTGACAACGCAAGTATATTGCGATTTTGCGAATAATAAACTCAGTTGTAAGTCGGCGCTGCGTCTGTGTTACTTATTTGTCTGGTCCTCGTATTTTTGCGCTGTTTTTAATTCTGAAGTATGTACCAACTCGCCCAAGCCTCAACTTTAACATTTTCATCGACTGGACAGACCAAAAAGTAGACGTTATTTGCAGCGAGCGCACGTCTTCCGAATCAAAGTTGAATACAGACCTTATGTGTGCACTCTAAACTCTCTTTCACATTCAGAAAGAATATTCGAGTGACCACCGCACATTTGTAGTTTAATCACGTCTGGAGGTGTCGACCCACACACGTGTTTCCCGTTTGAATCAGAACGCTACCGCTCGTCTCTGAACTTCACTTAATATGTTAATTGGCAAACGCGCAGATCGATATTGCATTTTTGTCACACAATCCCTTTCGAAACTTATCAACCTGGGTCAATAATTCAGCTTGGGCAAGTTGCTGAATTATGCTAACACTTCACAGCGCATAAAAAACGCGACATCGACATGGTTCTTTTTCTGCTCCGCAAAAACTATTCAACCTATGCAAGAGGGTGAACGGGCCATCTATTCTACTAGAGTGCTGCAACAAAAACCACAAGACCAAGTTCGGTTCCTCTGCAGCTGGAGTAAGTTATTCCTTCCCTCTTACCTGTGGGAAGCGTTACGTCGGGCAGACGGGTCGGTGTCTTAATGATCGACTTCGAGAACATAACAACAACGCCATTAATTCTAACTCAGGTCACCTGGGCATTCATTGCAAAGATTGTGGATGCTCCCCCTTCTAATTAATTGCACGGTACTGGGACCAAGCAAGAACAAACTGTCTAGAGAAATAATCGAAGCCGCTAGCAAAGACATGCTAGATGGAGTATGTGTTAGTACAACGTCGATTATCTTATTCCATAAAGAGGTAGATTATTTAGGAAAACCTCCTTAGTGACTTTTACTGTGGTCGGACTTTCTCCCTTCCTCTTTCATTTCCTTTTCTTTCTTCTCTTCTCTACTTTTTCTTTGCCTTTTTCTCTTTTTTTTTCTTTTTCACTTTTCTTTTTCTGTTCTTCCTTGAGAATTTTTTTTATTTTCTCCTTCTTCTTAGTGCGTGAGAGTAAAAGATAACGAAGACGATGTTTAATATATCCCAGAGTTGACAGTCAGTCCAGCGTGAGAGTTTTTTTTGTGTGTGTAGGTATTTTTATAGTGTGTTGTTGTGCGCTGTGTATTGTTATCAGCCTCGCTACGCGGCTTGCCACTGTGTTGATTGAGAATGCCGCGGTCATAATTAAAACACAAAACATAGTCTTATTGGCCAGTTCAAGCAAAGTCCTTCAGCTAATATTGTTTCAACTGCGTGAAACTACAATAAAATAATACAACATCAAGTAAAAAAAAGCAGACGCAACATAGGAGGAACCCGTTTGTAGTAGCCGTAGTAGCACACGCCTCTAAACATGGAAGGCTTGTATTATTCAACCCAGACCCTGCTACCGCTTAGGCGCTCCAATATTACGGCGCTTGGAAGGCGTCTTCGACTGGTGTGTTTTAGCGTCGTATCCCACCTATGCTACAAATGTTATTTCAAAATGGCAACAAATGACGTCGCACAGAATCCTGGGTGTCATGTTAAATATCGCAATTACAGCGGTTGTTGCTAGAAGTCAAGAAAACACGTACGAGCGAACACGTGTGTCGCTGTCGTCACTGAGTTCCCACTCCTGGCTACCGAAGCTTTCGTGAATAATCAAGCTACAAATTAAGTGAATTGACACTACAAAATCCAAAGACAAATTCATTAGAAACGTAGCTCCACTCGCTTTGAAATTAGTTTAGTCCTGTATTCTTGGTTATTTTATTTGTTTGGAACAGCTTATCACTTTAAACATTATTTGTTATATTTTTACGGTTACATCGAATGAACGTGAGTAAATAAATTTAGAAACCAACACATATGATCAACGTTATAACAGACCAACCCGCGCCACACAGTCAAGAGCACATAAAGATTATCTTGAAGAATGTCTCTAGAAAGCAAACTCAAAAACACACTTACACATACCTGGATATAAATACAGCTCCCGGTAAAAATGCATGCTTCGATGTCACTAATCCAGCAGATATTAGTTTGGTCGAGTCAGGAGATACGCGAAACTGAGTGACCCAACTGCAATCAGACGTCTACGCAAATTCGACTATATTGACTTTCTCCTGGTTAGTAAGGAGCTCAAACAAAAATCGCCTTTATGTGGGACCGACTTCTGCGAACAATCCTAATCATTCAGGTGCCCTAATGAAGAGACAATATATCTAAACCATGCCTGGAGAAGGACAGGGAGGTTGGGCTTTGCCGCCCTGCTTCAGCACCTTCCGACAAAGCCAAGCTTGCGAACGGTGCAGTTATTTTTAAAAAACAAAAAAGGCATCGCCAAAAAACAAAATCGTAAGTTCTTTTTTTTTTTTTTAATAACAGGTGGTTTTTGATCTCATTCTCGCTTTGTATTACCTTCGTCCTCATGCACTTCCTGTCTTCTCTGATGCTCGCCGCTCGCCTCATGGGTTAAAACAAAGCGACAAAACAAATAATACTGCTGACTCAATGCTTCATCATTGAAAGAAAACCCCGGCGTACTTTCCCTGTAAACTCTTAACTGTTATTCAGTACTTTCTCTCCAATCAATGGTTTGCTTTCTTGTACGAGCAATAATTTCAGCACACACCGTAGACCCGCTGTTGAATCATCTATTTGAGTTGCCTTTTAATCTGATTGTTTAGAGCCCCATAGAGTCTGAGCAAGAATACTAAATAACTTGGAAGTGAATGAAAAAAAAAAAACGTTTTACCCCTCTTGTTTTGTGTTGTTTTCCGAGTTCAAAATCAGATTAGGATTTCTTTTACATGCAAACCAACGAACGGCATCTGGCACGCCACATATGAGGAGTTGAAACTAATTTGGACCACCTGGAATATTTTGGCGTTCAACCGAAAGCTCGGTTACATGGTCCATTCTCCGCAACAAGCCTCCGTCAAATTGAGGGCACCTCGTCCGTGATTCGAAGCCGCCACCTGGCAATTGGTCGGCCGAAGCTTCGCTTCAAAGCCACCGAGGTTTTACAGCGAAGCTGTTTATGGGTAGGCTTCCGTGGATTTTTCGTGTGCGTCAACAAAAAATCAGGTCCCGAATTTGATCCAAAATCGCTTCAATCTATGCAAAAGCTTATACGTCTCATCACTTCGATATGAATTTTCAGTAGATTAGTTATTAATACTCACCATTTTCAAGATCACTAGACTCTCAGGTAGATAATAAAGGTTTCTCGAAGATTTGAGGCTTTGCGACCCGCGTCTGCCATGTCTACGCTCGCACCCATCTCTCTTTGTCGTCGTTCCATGCCGCTTGCGTGCCTAGTTTCCTTTCCTTCCGCTCTCCCGGGGAAGCGGTCCCGTCGGGCGTGTCTAGTTTCCTCCGGCTCTTCGGGGGACGACTGTCGTCCAAGCGAATGTACAGGGTGTCACAAAAGGGAATTTTCACGGACTTTTGTACCGCAATAATAAACTAGGCATCGCCGAACGCTCATTCTCCGCCCAAAGGTAGCGCTAGAGGTCACAACCAGATGGCAAAGTTTCAGCCCGATCCGATAACTTAATCAAAAGTTATAACTGATTTTTTGAAAACTTCAATGGGAAAATGGCGCTCAATGGCACCTGAAACCTAAAACGGGCAAAATGGGCTCCATTTTCCAATTGAAATTTTCAGAAAATCACTTATAACTTTTGATTAAGTTATCGGATCGGGCTGAAACTTTGGAATCTGGTTCTGACCTCTAGCTCTACCTTTGGGCGGAGAATGAGCGTTCGGCGATGTCTAGTTTATTTTTGCGGTAAAAAAGACCGTGTAAATTTTCTTTTGTGACACCCTGTATATTAGCGTGGATCACCATCAAGAGCAAATGATCCACCGATCAAGCCAAATATTGACCCACCGATCAAGACAAATAATCACAACCGATGAAGACGATAAATGTGTCTGCGTACCTTTCATCACAATGACCACCGATCAAGACAATAAATGTGTTCGTAGATTCGTTCAAACTTCAGTGTCACGTCTCTGTTGTGTGCTAAACAGGTTCGCTGTTCATCCATCTTCACAGAGTGAAATGGATCATTATTTTTCTTGTTTTTTTATGGCTGATTATCGCAAATTTTTTTACAAGCAACAAATTCACGTGTATACAAATTAAGAATTCACTGCAAGAAGTCATTGAGGCGATCTCTTTTTATTTTTTCGTATCTGGTTATTTTGTATTTTTTCACATCATTTCTCAGATCTCTCGATGTTGGTTTCTCTTCGATTCTTTCTTCTGATCGGCTGGAAAGCTTAAACAAGGTAGACAAGGCAGAAATATTATTTTTGTATACGTCGATGACACGCAGCATTATATGTCATTAACCTCCCGTGGACATGCATTTAGTGATGACACCTATTAGAAAGGCTATTCGCATTTCTGGGAATAGAAAACAGCCTCGCTTACAGACCAGTGCAATAATGTCGTTCCGCCGTTAAACTGTTTGAGGTTTAGTTTAGCATTTGGGCACAAACCGATCCAACACAAAAGGTTTATCAAATACCATGATTAGCACACACAACCGAAAAATAAGGTAGAGAAAACAATGACTCTGGGGACAATCTTCCTAGATCCTGATTGTAATTTTGAATACTGCTTTCAGACACCTGGATCAATTATTGTTTCTATTGTATCTTCAAACGTGGAAAAAGCGCAAAAAATTCGACAAGGGACAAGTGAAAGAAGTGCACGGACGAAGCGCTGACTATCAACTAAATTTTAATTTTCAGGCGAACCAGAAAATAAACACAGGGAGCAAAGGAAAGAACCAATAGAAGACACAAAAAAATATACAACCCAACCGACAAGATTTCTACTAAGTCATCACCCTCACACGTGCCTGCCATTCTCCTTCGGTTGACATCACATTGCAAATCACTGGTACTCCCTCGGTTAACAGCAGAGCACAGACGTGACAGCTTCTGGGGTGCTGAAAACACCACTGGCACGTTATACTTGTGCGCCACTCGTGTGTTCGTGCCAGTGGTGTTTTCAGCACCCCAGAAGCTGTCACGTCTGTGCTCTGCTGTTAACCGAGGGAGTACCAGTGATTTGCAATGTGATGTCAACCACCGCACTCCTTTTGTACCATGCGCACTAGGGGTTGTGTATCAGATCCCCTTCACATGTGGTAGGGTGTACATTGGACAAACGGGGAGGTGCGTGAACGTGAGGGCGAGGGAGCATTCCCTTTCTCTCCGTTCCTCCCCCGCTGGGTACTTAGCGGTACATTGTAGTAGGTGCGGATGCGTACCTGTTTTTAATGACTTGACGATCTTGGCGCGTAATAAAAGTAAGACCGCCAGAGAGATTGATGAGGCCTTTTTCATTTTATCAAAAGGGGAAGGGGAATGTGTGAGCGCACCGTCGGTGCACTTGGGGGATGATGAAGTACTTTTTATCAAGGAGAATGGCAGGCACGTGTGAGGGTGATGACTTAGTAGAAATCTTGTCGGTTGGGTTGTATATTTTTTTGTGTCTTCTATTGGTTCTTTCCTTTGCTCCCTGTGTTTATTTTCTGGTTCGCCTGAAAATTAAACTTTAGTTGATAGTCAGCGCTTCGTCCGTGCACTTCTTTCACTTGTCCCTTGACGAATTTTTTGCGCTTTTTCCACGTTTGAAGATGTTCAACCAACTCGCCCAACTCACCGCCTTTCTATTGTATCGTAGACCATAAATGCACTGGCCTTGAGACAAAAACAACGACATACATTTTAGCAAAACACTACGCATAAAAAAAAAAGTGTTTTTCACTCATGTTTTGATAAAATTGGCAGCAATTTTATATTTTAGGTTGATGAGCTTGTACTCGTTACACGTTTAACAAAGGCCTAAACGAAACTACTGAACGACATCTCAATGCCGCTTTTTTGCGATTATATATTCGACAAACAATACCTCAACAATGCAAATTTGTTTTTTTCTTTCAATTGTATTACGCGCTGAAAGGTAATTCTCTTTGACATTTCGTTTTTCTTTCTAGAACTTACCTCTTTATTGTAAGTAGTTTGTCTTCTATTATTATTACCTTCGCAGTTTTTTGTTGTTTTGTTTTAGTTTGCGATTTAGAAAGGAAACAGCGAGCGAACACCTGCGCTTCCAGGTTCGAAGAAAAACAAAACTGAGTACCTGAGGAAAAGAAAAGAAGAAATAATGTAAGCGAGAAGGAAATGACTCGCATGAATGCAGCCGCTTTCAATTCGTTCCGACTGCCTTTGTTTCCCGTTATCCTTACGCCACGCGTTTCTTATGACGAAGTGCCGTGCTTCCAGAGATGCACCGCCGCCATTCTGCTCAATGATAGCCACGTCGTTTACGATCTAAGAGTGAATACGGACTGACGACCGCTCTCGTCGAGCAAACAAAATGCCATTCCCGTTTTGGGAACGAGCGAAAGATAGGCCTTGAGGCGACGTGGGGTTAACTCACTCCTCACGCGCAAATACAGAAATAAGAGCAGGAAAGACTTCTGCGTTTTGAAGAAAAGGAAAGAGAATTCTGAAGGAAAATGGTTTCTCATTTTTGTGAGCATGCATAATAAGAAAAATTGACACAAGCATTCTACTTACCGACGAACAATTATGGAGTCGAAGGCTATAAGATACGAGCGTTACCTACATAACAACAGGAACTTTAAGCATGCTACATTTTTAAATTTGTGGTAGAAAGGTTGCGGTAAAAGGAGCCAAAAGATTATTTATATTTTGGCTGCCGACAGTATCGGTGTTGCTGTAAGGAAAGGTTTCGCAGTTTTTTCATATTTCGTATCAGGCAAATTCTATATCCTTGTCCCAAGGCGCTTTGGAAATGTTTCACGTCTCGCGCTTAAATTTCATACATGAATATTTCACATATCAGGCTTAGGTTGATCGTTTTAGAAATCCAGTGCAGTTGCCCGTCCTAAAACTAGCATTATCCTCGGACAGAATTGCTGATAATGACCGAAAGGAAAGTGCTGATACAGAAAATTTGTACGGTTAGTTGAAAAATTTGGGGAAGCCAATAAAACGACAAACAAAAACAAGGCCTTAACGCACACATAATATCATCAATCAAATATCGTCACTGTACCCATCGCTAAATAACGCACCAGCTTACCGTGCAAGGAAGTGAGCCGGGCAACTCGGTGATCGTTGAGCATATTAAAACAAGAGCTCAAAAGGACAGGGCAAGAGGAATAAACATGTTTCTCTTGTGTTCCTTTTGTGCTGTACCTTTGAGCGCTGTTTTTCATCATGTTTACCTACCGTACCTCATTCTTCTCCTAATGTTTATATTTTTTTGTATGATACATTTTTTGAAAGGTTAAAATTTAAAGAAAGGCTACGTTCTCTAAATAATGGTGGATTTATTTTTGAGACTGGTCCTAGTCACAACATTTATAAGGAGGCCAGAAAAGCGAAGCAAAAATGAGGTCGTCATTTTGAAAACAAATCGCACTCTGCCGCTTCCCTGCCTATTGTCTTCCAGCTTTTTTTTTTTTCTTTTGTTCGCACGGAGGTTTTTTGGTGCCTTTAAGTTGTCCCTAATTACACATGCTTCGTGCTTCCTGGCACCTTTTTCTCGCGAGCCGCGCCTTTCTCTTCCCTCGCTCGCCGAGCAGAGCTAACGCCGAGGTGCCGTCTTCTAAATTCCGGGACCGCTTCCGCTTACCCGCTTATTCTTTTTGTGTGACGACCTAAAATTAACGGCAGACAGCTCCTCCTGGTGACGTGTCATGACCCAGATACCACAAACGTCTCGTCCTTTTCCCCTCTCCAATCTCACTTCAAGCGCAGCCCTTGAGAGTAATGTGAGATTTGTCCAAACTCTTCTGCCTTTTTAAATGATTTCTTTTCTCGCAGGTTTGACAGTGTCCAACGGCTCTCGTAGACGCTCGTAATAACTGGCATTGTACACGCATTCCAGTGTGTATATGATATGGTTAGAATCGGTTTCTATAAACACAGAAAATATTACAACTTCTGCAGAACAATGCTCCAGATAAAGCTTGAAAGTGCTATTTTTTCAATTGTTTTTATATTTTTTAGTAAAAGTGAAGAAAATTTGTTTTTGCGCGTAGCGTTGTCCCAGAGCGTATTACGGAACAGGCACTGCTGGGCACCGAACGCTGAAAACGAAACACGCATTACGAACGAGGTGGTGTTACTTTCCTATAGGATATAAAAAGGAGAAACGTTTCCAAATGTTTAGAGTTAGACTTTAGATAATAAGTTGTTTAGGCCATAGAAAACTACTTTGTCGGGTGGGTAGACTCCAGCTGGGTCGAGTTGGGTGGGGTCGGGTCGGGTGGGGTGGGGTGGGGTCGTGTCGGGTCGGGTCGGGTCGGGTCGGGTCGGGTCGGGTGGGACTGCGATGATTTAGATGCACTTGGCGAATGCGACGATGGAAAAGAAAACGATATATGTCATTTCTTCCACTTTACAGCTCGGTGAAACATTAAATCCCTAAAACACCCCTGAGTATCTTTTTCCGAAAGTTTTCGTTGGGTGTTTTTAATTTTTGTCTACCCTTAGTTGGCTAACACAAAAGAGAATAATATCTCAAACTTTTATTGTAAATCAACTCAGTGGTCAGCTATCTAATCTCAAGAAACAAAGCATAAAATTGATACAGGTGATGCTCCTACGGATTTTCCAATTGTCGATTGTTCGGCTCAAGGACCCAATAGACTAACTTCCCAAGACGACCATCTTTCACGTCCCAGATGGTTGGCGATCTGGAGAAGCTAGATAAGGAAACGAGAAAGAAGACAGAGCAGAGAGAGAGAGAGGAGAAAATCTTACCGCTTTCTCCGGAAGGTGCACGTGTTAGGCATCTCCGTCCCGTCAAGGTTCGATCAGCTGCGACGGATCGTGTGGGAGAACCCAATCAAAAGTCGCGTTTCCAGGACCCCACGCATTCCACCTAACCCCTAACAATTCCGGTGCCCTGTTGCCGCTGCTAAATTTTTTCGTTTGAACAAGGAGTGTTAAAGGTTGGATGGCACATGTGAGGAAGATGTCGCGAGGTCTGTTTTAGAAGTTTTCAAACATCATTCGGAGGGGCTCACTTTCACTCACGAACTTCAGAATGGGGCATACCTACAATTTTTAGATTTGAGATTAGAATTCATCGCTAAACATGTTTGCTGGTCTTATCACCCACGCTCAAAGAAAGGTCTTCTTCCATATGATTCATCGCACTTTAAGCTGTTCAAGAGAAGCATTGCCTCGTCTTGCCTACAAGCTGCACTCGAGAAGTCTTGTCGTCATGTGGTTAAGGAGAATTTTGCCCGGCAGGTTGAGAGACTGACCGTGGCAGGTTTCACAACTTTGGTTTTATTGAGCGTTGCGGAGGGTTTGTTAAAGAAACTCAAGGGGGAACCCCGTCCCCAGAGGGAAAGGCCAAATAAGAGGCCGCTCGTAATACCGTATCTCCATAACATCTCACACAACTTGAAAAATTTGCCTTGAGGTACGATGTGTCATTGGTGTTTTCCGCTCCGTGTAACCTGGCGCAACTATGCGCGAGAGTTGGCGATAAAAAGGATAAAGGCCCCGCTTGCTCGGTGAAGAATGAAGATCAATATGTTGTTTGCAAGGTGGGAGTTGTGTACACGATTCCACTAACCCTCCTCCCAATCCCAATCCTGGACTATGCTTGTATTCTTTGGGACCCACACACGCAAACATGTATAAATCAAATTGAAAGAATTCAGAACCAGGCCGCAAGATATGTGCTAAATAACTATAATTTTCATGATAGTGTCTCTCAATTAAAGCTCCAACTCGGATGGAAACCTTTACAACTAATACGAAAGTGCCTCCGTCTCAAGTTTATGTATAATCTTTATCAGCGTCGGTATAGATAAGTCGAGATACCTATTGGAACCTCATTACGTTTCCCTTAGAACGTGTAATCAAAAACAGATCCGAGAATTTCGCGCACGGACCGACGTTTTAAAATATTCTTTTTTTCCGCAGACAGTTAATGACTGGAATGTGCTGCCCAAATCACTTGTAGAGCTTCCTACTTCCTAATCATGTTTTGATGAAATTATGTCATTGTAGTCGGTTCGATGATTTTTTGTGTGACTTCTGCATGCTGTTAATCATTTTTTCATATTATTGCAGTATATTTTTGCATGTTTCTCCTGTCTGACATGGTTATTTCGCTGTTATTCATTTTCTTATATTATTGCAGTATATATTGGCATGTTTCTACTGATTGCCTTGTTATTTGTTGTTCTTCTGCTGTACGTTTGCTTTTGTAAATTTCTTTCGTCCCCCCTACTGAAATGCCCACCGGGCGATGTAGGTACCAAATAAATAAATAAATAAACGTGTGGAAAAGCCTACGTCGGTCAGACGGGCAGATGTGTTAATCACAGACTGCGGGAGCATGACTTGTCGTTGCGATCAGTGGTGGGAGCTGTAGGGGGGCATCTCCCATTGCATTGTCATGGATGTGGGTGCAAACCTATATTCAGTAAGACTGTTATCATGCAATTATCAATGCAATTATCAATTATCAATGCAATTATGAAAGCAGGCGACAACTGCTTAAGCCAAATGTCACTGGGCTTAAGTAGTAAAGAGATTGTTTTTTTGGACACGTGGTGAATGTATCATGTGACGTGTGCGGGGTTGCTGTTTTTTTTTGTTTTGTTTTCATGTGATTATAGTTCAGTTGAGAGTCAGCGCTTGTCCTGTTTGCACTTCCTTTAGTCCCCGTTTACTGTGAGCTGTTTGCCTTTTCGTCAGTATGAACCTACTAACCCACATTGCCACCCTTAAACAATATTCTATAGCGTAGAAAAACAAAGTACTGTTCATTATGTTAAAGAGGGTTTTATTTATTTATTTATTTATTCATTCATTCATTTATTGCAATACCCTCAAGGCCCTGACGCGCATTACAGAGGGGGTGGGCACTTTATCACGCAAAAAGAAAACAGTACAAAAGCAAAAACCTAAACCAATACAAAAAATATAAAGTCACAAATCCTTTTTAAAAACATAATTAGTAATAGTCGTTTAAGCAACTCAAGTGATGGTATTGATGGTAAAACTGAGGGTAAGTGGTTCAAATTTGTTGATGTTCTGGGCGTGAAGGAACCGAGATAGGCAGAGGTATGGCACTGTGGGACTCCTCAGTGTTTTGCCTAATAATAATTCAGATGGATGGAGCACAAAGATGATTGCGCTGAAAAAAATCAACATATATCAAACCCCAGGAGTGGCTTTTTATAAGCAGATACATAACTTTCTCAGTGTAATTTCAATATAGTGATGCCAATGGTAGTGTTACATAATCGCAATTGTAACACCGTTTAAAACTTTAACTCTAATATAACGTGTTCTAGCAGTAGTTCGTTGTTACCTTACACTTTTCCGCACAATGCATTAAATAAGTCATACTTCTAAAAGAAGACAAAAAAATAGAAGCTGAACAATTTAAGAGACGTTTGCGAAACCAGCTTTACGACGTGCTGAAACAAACTAGGTCACTACATCTCGCATCATTCCGTGTTAGTTACCGTAGAAAGAGGATCGTTTTTCCCCTTGTGACTGTAACTGCTTCTTAAGAGCCCTTTTCTTGTTGATAGTGGTTCTATTCCGGCCCAGCACACAGTTTCCTTTTCCCAGGAGCATTAATGGTTCACTGAAATCAAGGGAAAACACCCCACCAGAACTCCAACGTACCGGCGAAAGTGTATTCGACACATACGACCAAAATGCGCCAAAACACTCAATATCAATAAAGAAAACACCCCACGGAACAAAACCATAATAAAAGATTTAAGCACGGAAAAAAAATGCCAAGAACCAAGAGGGCCGTATGAGCCTTAACAGGATGATTCATAATTATAGACGTCATTATACGCTACTTGTGGGTTGACCAATTGGGATGCGTGACTTCTGGCATTCTCTCTCCCTTTGCCACCTTTTTTTTTTATTCTTCTTTATCCCGTCTCCCACTCTGCTACCTTTTCTCCCTCTATATATATACCCGTCTCTTTACTCAGACGCAGTGTCGTGGAACCACTTTCGATGGTGATTTCTTCTGTCTTTCCCACTGCTTACTGTCTCCGCTAACATTCCTGCTTTGGTTGGCTTTTCGGACTCCATTTGTTTCCTTTGGAGTTGTAATATAAATATTTACGTTATATAGCCTTCCCGGTAATGGCCCATCTTAAGTAGTATTTGAAAATAAATGAATCAAGACGCCGTTCTAAGCACCCCTTTTCTACTTCGCGCCAGCTCCTTCCCTTGTTAACTCTTCTAATTCTGGATCTCTTCACGCTTTCCTCTCACCCTTTCCGCTTCTTTCTCCATCTGCTCCCACACCTCCCTCATCTCCCCGCTGTTCACCCTTCTTAGTTGTTTTCCTTCCCAAAGCAACAAACGCCCTCCACGTTTACAGCATCCGTTTCATAATCCTTTCTCTCTTCTCATCCTCTCAAGCATTTCTTTCCCCGCTTACTTTCTTGCTAGCTTCTAGATTGCAGCCCTACAATACGCATTTTACTCTTACCTTCCCAGCGCTTTTTCTTAGTTCCCGAATCCCGCTGGTTTGTTCCCCACGCCTGGCGATCCCCGTTTCCCCTTTCACATTTCTTTCCTCCGATGCCATTCACTTTCTACTGTCACGCATATGTTAGTTCCATGAAGCACTCCTTCGTCCAAAAGTATTCCCAAAAAAGCAAACACTTCTACTAAAAAACGTTGATAACGTTAGTTGAAAAACAAAATGGCGACACTCTGAACATGGCTAGACGAGGCAGAAAGAATGCGAAGAATAGAAAGAAGTATTCTCCCTTTCTTAGTTACAAAGTGAAAATAGAAAACTGAGACGAACAGGAGAGCGAGGAGGCTGCGCAGTTGTTCGCCTTTTCGGCGGACGTGAGACGCCTACAAAAGCAACCTGGACATCTGCTTCGCCCAAGGTTTGTTTCAGATTTCCATTTCCAGCATCGCCCTTTTGCTCCTCTGTCGCCAAGTCCCTCCTGTCACCATTGCTATTGCTTCCATTGGCCCCATGTCTTTTCTTTTGATACTTATCTCGCAGACCCAGCCTATCTGTATCTTTCCCTGTAACTCGTCGTCTCAATCACCTGTCGCCTGCAGAGCGTTCCCGCAAATAGAAATCTGCGAACGGTCCCAATGCTCTTCTCCAACCTAGTTAAAAAGATATTGTCAGAGAGTTGATATATATTTTTCCCCGCCGTTTCCTTAGGCCCGAATAGTGGTCATTCTTAGATTACAACATCCTTCTCCAAACAAAGCTACCTCCGTGATTTGCTGGTGAAATCTTTCTCAAAGCCAGTATATAAAGTATATTGTCAAATGCGTAAAGTTTGTAGAAGGGTGGCGTATTGTTTGGAAAGGTAAAATTAGCTGCGGCACTTCGTAAGGGACGAGGGAAAATGCAAAAATGAACAAACTAGCATACCCACCATCATTCATTATAAAGGGCCCTAAACTTTTTTTAGACGGCAGTGATTATAAATGGGTTCACAGTTTAATAAAACCAGGTTTTGTCTAAAATCGGTAGAAGTGGAAAAGATAAGCTGACAATGTCTGGGCGTGCAGACGATAGAGATCGATTGATGTAAAGCAAGCGATGGAGTAGTACTCGAATAATATGTGTTTCTTATTACGAATTGTCCTGCTCTCTCTATCTCTCTCTCTCTCTCTTAAACCCGACTACCATTTTTTATTAAAATAAGTTTAAAAATGATCTAACTCTTCAATTTAAACGTCTTAAAAAAAACTTAGTTACCCTTTTTGTGATAAACTCACTTACTAACAAAAAAGTATGCCGCTTAAAAAAAAAAAGCGAATATTTGTATAGTTAATTTGTGGATGCGAATACACAAATACGTCGAAAGGACACACGTACTATTATAGTTTATGAGAGCGTAAGAAACGCAGAGAGTGGGCGAGTGTGGACCACTTTAACGCAGCTCCGCAGCTAATGGGATTGCGGCATAAGCCGCAATCCCATTGGCTGCGGCGAAAATGGCGAAAATCGACCACTTTAACGCAGCTCCGCAGCCAATGGGATTGCAGCATAAGCTCAATGAGAAAGCCGAAGACCCAGTCACGACGCAAAAAGCAGAAATATGTGAGGCCACACCCTGCGCTCCTAAAGTTTTCAGTTACTATACTGAACGTTTATATTTGGCTTTAGGAATTTCTTTAAAAAAAATAAAATGAAAATCGTGAAATCTACATTGATGCGGTTTGTGCACGACAGTTACAAGGCCAGGGGGACGTAATATTGGGGGCTACTCTTTACGATATGTCAATAATTTAAGTTGTGATTAGTGAAAACAAAGTTATGGTTATCATCAGAAACCTGCTGAGCTTCAATTAAAACTACTAAATCAATCATTGTTATATGAAAGAAAAACTATGACCTCGTGGAAGTGTAGTAGCGCGCTAAAATTACTACTCGTGCAACAGGAACGAGGCTGGCGGTGAGAAAATGGCGAATGATGATAGACGGAAACTCAGCGCCGGCGCATCATCCCACCGGTAGCCTTGATCCTACTGCTCGAGTGGTAACTTTAGTGCAACACCGTGCTTCCCCCGTGCCTAAAGCCTTTCTAAACTTTACCAATCTAGGGGATTTTTATGGCACTCAGCAAGTTTATATTTGGAGCCATACGCTCATTGCCACTGATTAAAAGTAAACTGACATATTTTTGTTAATTCGCCTATTTGTGACAATTATCCTCTTTTTATTATATCTCATTAGAAGTATAACTCATCTACGCAAACTGCATTAGTGTAGCTTTTACCGCTTTTTAGAGCGCAGCTCTTAGGGGCCCGTTTCCGGCTTGAGCGGCGTCGCCGTCGCCGTCGCCGTCGCCGTCGGCGTAACCGCGCGGTGCATTATGGGAAATGTCCCATAATGCACCGCGCGAGCCCCAACCCGGAGTCACGTGACCTCGGGGGGGGGGGGGGGGTCACGTGACCCCCCCCCCCCCCGATGACGTCATCATCACTGATGACGTCACAGGCATCCGCATCGTCATCGTCATCATCACTGATGACGTCATCGGCACGTGAGGTCACGTGACCCCCCGACTTCACGTGACACCCCAAGGTCACGTGACCCCCCCCCCCAGTACCCTTCCCTCCTCCTCCTCAAGAGCTGCGCTCTAATTCGGTGTTACAGGGAGTTGAAAAAGGCTTTCACTTTTTTATTTGTAAAGCTTAACAAAGAAGCACCCCGTGTGCATATAAAGCTTTAACAAAAACATAGAATTAACACACCGTTAAATTCTTATTCTATCGCAGTCCCATACACTTAGTAAAAAAGAACAGGGTTGAAAATCGTGTTATCACTCTAAGAAAAGGGTGTATTCTTACGCCCTTTGTCCCAAATAAGACACACTAATACTCCATTTCGACGTACAACGCACTGACGTCGATCTGACGGTACTAACTTTCACGCGAGGCTTGATAGCCACGTGGTACAAGTTATTAAACTAGCTGATGTACGCGCTACTGATTACAACAACAAAAAAAATAATCCGGGTTTTCTGTGCCCTATTGCAAAATCCTCAGTTCTTTCTTTTTGTGGTCTTTGATTCGTACTTTATCTATTTAATAATTTATATCACACCGTTATGAAGCCCCTCGTAAAAAGTGGGGCCGTCTGTTCGACTATGGTGCGCTGTACGTCGAACTGAAATTGTTGGGTGTATCATATTGGACAAAAGAGTGTAAGGTGACAACTTTTTTTAGAGTGTTGTAAAGTCCAGACAGATGAGCAAAAACAAAATAAATGTTTAAGAAATCATTCCGATTTTGCAGCGACTTTGACCAGGGACACCCTATGAAAACCACGAAGTGACACGGCCTTAACGAGCTGCCGCGGTGCTTATTAGTGCACGCGAAACTGGAAGTTGGCGAAAAAGTCGGCTAGAAATCCGGCGACTTTGATTGGCAGGCGCCAAGGTCAAGTGTGGCGTTGGCCAATCACGGCTGCCACATTTCTCGCCGACTTTTTCGCCAAGTTTCCAGATTAGGGCTCCAGGAAAACACAAGGAGACCAGTAGCGATGGTGATCGACCACAAAGCATACAAAGTAAAAAAAAATGACTAATCAAATTAAAAAAAAAATGAAAACGCCAAAAAGAAATTATCTATGGGGAACGCTGTTCCACGGTGACGTTATCGCCCCTGACAAACATCAACCTGAATTTTCGCTGACTCGTTAAAACGTTTCCCATGATCGCGCGAGCTTTAAAAAGCAGCGAACTATCCAAGCAATAATACAACGTCGAAACGTGTGTCTACAATCCAGTGCCTACCCATCTCGCAGTCTACCCTTCGAAGCCGAGACACTCTCTAAAGTGAAAAGAAAAATAGTGAGACAAAAAGGAAAGCCTTATTGAAAACAGATTGACAATAAGAAAACGAATATAGCTGACAAAGGCATATGTCGTGCAACAAATAGCGATGTCTCAGTAACAAACCATCCCCTATTTTGATGTCCGAGCGCAGTTGACATAGAGACCATTGCAGAAATCGCCTTCTGCGCGCTGCCATCTTTGTCTGCTGGGCTGTGGAATGCCTTCTGATCATGCGCTGTTGCTCTGCTGTGTGGTATATTGAACGCGACGCATGCGTCCACAGCTCAGTGACTCAGCATTTTCGCCCGGGTGATAAGCGACGCAAAAGCCGATACAATCCAATGGAGCCAAACTCGCAGCGCCAGAAGTTCATCGTCACGGCGTTCGTCGTGACTATGCACTTTTGGCGCTCTTGATTTACTCTATTAGAGAGAACCATCTGCTTTGCTCGAAATTAGTGACAAACAGTATGCAGTAAAATGCACAACTACATTAAACAAATGTTTTGTCTCAATCGCGAATTCCACAGTAGCGAAGTGTTTACATATTCGCGACTCCAACGCACTATAGATGGCGGGGCGGTAGTTCTCAGATGGCGGAAGAGGCGGGGATAGATTCACAAGGATTTACCTTGAGCCTGCACGCTGACGCTGGTCAGTGCGCTAAAAACAATTTGTTTTTTCCTCAAACACGATGCGGTCAGGGCAAGAGTTAATTACAGGTGACGGATATGTTGATGTTTGTAAGACACTCGAGCACGTCGATATTCAAAAATCGCGGAAACCTCAACTCTCGAAGCTTTGTGGAGGGCGAGAGCGTTTTGGGCACCGGCCACGATACAGTTTGTGGCAAAATTTTTTTGAGGGGGATGAAGATATCGCGGTGCTTGCGCGTTGCCTGGCCATTAGTGCTCTAAAGAGTCAGCCGTGCGCGGTAACTGTCAAGCTCCGGAAGAGCAGCGTCCACAGTGCTGACGTCTTCGAGTCAAAGGTTCACGACTCACTGCTTACTGTCGCGGTTTTAGTATGCTGTAACACGTCATCAAACTGCGCTATGGTTATTGATAGGGAGATTTAGGATAGCGTGACAAATGGCTACAGTACGTTGCAGCTTTGAAACCGGAAGCTAGTGCTGCGTCTTTCAAGCATAATTTTCACCGTGCGCCAAAAGCGTTGCCGTGCTTACGGTAGCGTGCGTTTACGCTATGCTAAAACCACTATTAACGTCATCAGCGTTTCTAGAGTGCTTAGTTATTGCTCAAACAAAAATTATTATTTTAATACCCCGCAAAATTGTGTACCGTACTTTTTGCAGCCAACCAAAACTGCCCATTCTAAGCTATCGTCACAAAGAGGTGACTAACACGAATGCGCTTAAAATGTTTCGAGCATTTCTGAATTTGCCTTTGTATTTACCTGCAAGCCATTGTTGGATGCGCGTATTCTGTCTTTTGAATGGACTTGGAGCAAATTATCATGTTCCTTGTAATGGCCTTAAAACGCGAACCCATTCCCGATATCTCTAGCTCGACCTATCGTTGCGCGACCAGTTCGCTCCTACTTAAGGCAACAAATAGACTTTTCGTAAACCGTATGCTAGAGCTCTACACTACTAGAGGGAGCGTCTGCCGTCACGTTGAGCACAGATTGAGTTGGTGACCAAAAGACAAGAAATCCGCAGCGTATGAGATATACAAAAAGTCTCTAATGAAAGTAGACATCCCGGTTTCTTCGCGCAACGCTGTCGTGAGGCGGAACTCAAAAATTTATTTAAGGCGCTCACTTTAATTGTTCAAACTTCTTCACGCACAAACACGCCGACCAGAACCTTACGGTAATAGCAGCACCAAGGCGCTGAGGCCGACAGTCCCTGCCACCGTGCCCGCGCCGCCGCCGCCGTCCCCGCTCCTCTGGTTCTTCATTCGTCCGCGAAAGGGCAAGCGGCTGTCTAGAGTTGCGAATAACGATAACATAAACTTGTAGCTGTTAGAGCGTTCACAAAATGGAGTCTGGCTTTTTGTGCTTATATTTTACAAATTTGAGCGTTCCTTCATTCTAAAGAGCGCTGGCAGGCATCTAAATTTATTTATTAGATCCCTGAACAAAGTAAGATAACCACGAAGCAATATTGCGTTAAATATGTACTAATTGACCCCGCAAGGAATGACGTCACAGCATAATGCTCCGCTCCAAACAGACCGTTGCTATAGGGCCGTTGTGTCGGGCAAATTTATTGGCGCACGATGTGAGGTAACAACTTGTCTGATAAAAGAGTGAATTTTTTTTGTAAGCATTGTGTCTTCTCATTATGAAATGATGAAGCTTCTTTCTACCGGCTCAGTACCTTCGAACGACGACAAAAACCTGTAATAAAGTTTCACGACTGGTTTTGTCTGGCTAGCAGACGACACGTTGTCTTCGTGGGTTCAGTGGTTCTTTCCTGTTTTTTTCTGAGGAAGTACACGACCGCATAGAATGAAGTTGTTGACGATCGACGAAACTTCTATTCTCAGGGTAAGCTTCCTGTAGGATTTCGGAGGCGAACAGTGACCGCGCACAGCTTTGATCGACGCTCGAGGTGTGCGAGCGCGCGGACACTTTCCCGTAAAGCTCGCTTCCGCAATATGTGAGGTGAAAACACTGTGAACCCAAATCACGTACGACGACGATGTGAAATGTATCATGGTCGAAGTGCAGGGAACATGTTTTAAGGATCTCTGACAACACAGTTGCTTCAGTGCACATTTGTGAAATCAAACGAACTGTCCGTAACATACAGACACACACACTTATATATATATATATATATATATATATATATATATATTATATACCTTTCGCGATGTTATAATCGAGCTTCTGTGCTATTTGGTGTTAGAATTAGAACGAAAGAATCAGTAGAAACTTTTCTCAGTGTGATCATTGCAAGCAGGTATAAAAGACACAAATATTGCGAGCCTCAAAACCATTGTTTGGGGTCTCGAGCCGCTGCTGTTCAAGCCAAAATAATTGCTCCTTTCTTACAATGCACGTCAACTGCAAAACCAATAAAAGAGCCCCACTTTTGCTTTGATAGGATGTTCTAAGCGGATGATTTTCTCGCTGTATTGTTAGCAGATCTCTATGAGTGTAATGAATTTTGTTAGACAGTGTCCCGTACTGCAAGCAAATACAATTCGTGTTTTCAAACCTGATGAGGTTTCTTAGAAATACGATGTGCCAAATAAAAAGAAAAATCAAAATCGTATCATTGTGCAAATATCCAAGCTGTTGCAGACGGCATAATTGGGTCATTCCGAGAGCGTTCGTCGCGGGTTCCTCGTCTGCAGCAGGCATCTCAAGACGTCTTGAGAATCGGAAGTTGACTTCGTAATTATTTCAGAAACAGCCGATTCCCGTCAAACTTCAGTCGTGGATAGTGTAAAATCTAGGCATCCTATGTCTATTATTTTGGGACGTTTTAATTTTATGTACGCTTTTTAACCGATCGTTCTTTCGGAGCGAATCCCAGTCTCAAGAATTCTTCCATAACGACACCTCTAACAACGTTTTTTTTTTTTTGTTTTTTTTTGAGCAGGGACGTTACACTTACGGGACCATTTATATATCAAGTTCTTGGAACAAAAAGAACTAGGTAATGAGTAGGAGGAGTCAGAAAACTGATTGTTTAGAAGACGCGTCACCATCACGCCTTCTAACAACTCGTACTTCACCTTCTATCATGCTCCAAATATCGATGTTCTTGAGCTGTTTTCTGTGTTGTACACATCACGCCAAGTGTACTCGGGCTTGCACTCATCGATCAAAGTTAAGAGAGGAATTTGTTCGCGTCTCAACGCGAACCGCGAACGAACAGGTGATTGCAACACGTGCCTACACAAACCTCTCCAGAAATATAAATAAAATTACAACTACATGATGAGATTAAATACGCGAATAAAGAACGAGTCTTATGTTAAGCAAAATCAGATCGCGTGCCAGAGGAACCTTTGTACCGACATCTTCGCTCACGAGCTCAGCAAACAAAAGCGTAAGAAACCTAAGAAATGCTTTTATTTTATATATATTTTCGTGTATTATATCCCATTACCGGGTGTTTTCCCTATTGATGCGGTTTCTGCGTGTTTGTAAATTGTTATGCGGAACTGGTGTTCTTGAGATAATTTAGGTGTGGAGGGTCATCACAGACATATGGTTTGTCGACGCAAGATCAGGAGAAGGGGCCGGATATGCGGGAGGTTTCTTTCAGGGAAAACAATGCTCAGTAACAGTCGCTAAACACCATAAAATTAAGACTTTAATATTTTTTTGTTACTGCAAGGTACTATAATTGTTTCTAGAATCGCGTGTTTTGCAAGGTCCTACTCGGAGTTACCAAAAAAAAAAAAAAACTAATGTATTTGTTGTTTGTGTTTTTAACAGATAATATTTTTCCTGTGCAAATTTTGAGGTGAGGCCTCTGCACTTGTTGGTTGCAGTAAAAATATACTAAAATATTATAAATTTTTAAGGTATTTTTAACGTTATTAGTAAAGAATGCATTTGGGCTCGTGTTATTTTTGTTAATGTAGGATTGTAATCCTTTTGTTTTGTTGTTATATGTGAAACTACTCCCTAAAAAATCATCTAACCCCCCTCGCCAAAAAAAAAAAAATTCGCCCTACGGTGGAAACGGTCAGGTGACCTTCAGGCAGCCAGCACCGAAACACCTGATATATAAGCTGTGAAAGCTATAATAATTCGAACTCTCACTGCACTCCAACAGTACGGCTTTATGAACATTGACGTCGAGCCGCCTGGTGATAAAATGAAACAAATTCGGTGGGATTTACGAGGGAGTGCAACTCTATCGATGTATGTTATTTATTTTAAAAAATATATATATTGAAGTACCGTCTGTTGCGACAAAAACAAAACAGGCGGTTCAAAATCTTCAGAACCAAAACTTTTTAGATGGTGATTTCGTGATAGAAGAAAGGAGAAAATTAATCTCGGCACGCGAAATCGCAAAGCCAACGAGGCAGAAAAAAAGGTGCTTGATATGCCAGCATTATGCAAAGAAGTACCGATTTTGGCTGATGCCGATTTTGAAGTTGAGGCAACAAACAAAAGTGCATTAAAATAGAAGCACACGCACACAAATAAAGCTACGACATCAAGAAAGAAAAAAAAGAAAGCTCGATCTTTCTTTGCCTACCGTGTGTCATAGATACCTGGCGGACGTTTTCCATCTCACCCCGAAATTGAAGCCATAAATCTGGAAGGGCCGTTCCAATTTCGCTGCTCTTTCCAGATGGTGCGGGTGGATGAGATATACAACACAACGCCGGGCCTTAAACGCTGTCTCGCCCCCTATTCCACGGCGATCCCATTACAAAATACACAAAAAAGAAGATAAGTGCGAAACTTAAAACCGAAACGAAGTTAAACAACAAGAATTATTTAAAACATATTTTGCAAGGAATCTCCTTCTTTGACACAAGTTATTCGTTCTGCGCATAACGTATAGGTTCATTCTAAGCTTCCTTACTTTTACAATCTGAGAAAGAAAAAAACACATGAAACGCCGCGTTTGTTCCAGGGAAGCGAAGAGCAACCTAAGTACAACATGGCACTTCCGCTTTTGAATAAAATTAAAAAGACAATAAAAATATTTTGGAATATACAAAATTACGAGCTTACAATCAAAGCAAACTATGGTTCCTTTTTGCGAACAAAGTATACTTAAGACTTTCCAACAAACGAATATCACAACGTTGGAGGCGGAAGTGGGACATTAGACACAAAATAAGCCAGGATTCTGACTATTGAAAGACACTCAGAGGAATTGCTGCTGAGCAAAGTGCATCCAAATAGACAACCCAAGGTAGAATGTCCATTATGTTTTTTTGCTGTTTTTGGTTTCTTTATTTTTTTATTTTTTATGCATTTGTTTTCTTTCAGTTCTTCCGTACTCCCAATTTTGCCGAAGCTTTTCCGCTATTGCGGGTGGATTACCCCGCTTGAGAACAAACTGCGATATTGGCGTGACAATATGAAAACAGTGAAAGATGAGGCGTAAAAAAATACACTGCAAAAACGTCGAGAACATTGGAAGCGAAAAAAATATAATCCATCGTGTGGTCCTCTTTATTTATTCTCTTTGCCGTGTTAAATTCTTGGGCAATTTACTCTAACCCTATCTTTCTTCTCTCTTATTCTTTAAATAATACAACCATTATCGCTTACAATAACCTTTTTCTGTTTTATCAATACTGTTAATGTCACATCTCTCACAGAGAAGCAATACAAGTTGCGTAGTAAACCATTGTTCAATAACAATATGACACTTTCTCTACGTGCAAGCGTGTTAGAAAATAAAAACTTATGCTACCCGGATTGGGTCCTTGGAATATTCTCTGCTGGCTTGAGCGTCGTCGCCCAAAGATTAGCACATAATTTTAGTGTCGGCGGTAATTTTATCAGAATAGTTTCCGGCTATTATCTTTTTGAGGTCAAACGTATCGCGCCATTTAATGAACGTTCAACTTCACTTAAAGAAAACAATAACATTTGACGCTCTATGGCCTTAGCAGCTTTTGCGTCAAGAAAACCTAATAATTTTCATGATACAAAAGTATCTCAGGTGTTTTAATTCCATACGACTTCAGAATGCTATAATTCACGTCATAATTACTTTCTTTTTCTCTAAGAGTTCTGACAGTATTTATTTGATTGGCATTTGCGACACAGCGCTAGAGAGCACTCTTTTTATGCGACTATTTGCTTGAACCCATCGCTTTTTCACCGCCTCTAAAGTTTCAAAATAATAGCTCTATTTTCCAATAAAGCGATGAAGGAGGTTCGGAAAAGAAGGTGAAAAATAAGCTTAAAGAGCTCCCTTCTCTTCCGAAAAGTTCACAATTGAGCAGATTAATACGATTGAACAAAGACACTCTGAAAAACAAAATCATTGTACAACAAATTTTAACAGAAGCGAATACATAGAGAACAATGCAACAACACAAATAATGATTCTAAAAGCCAGCTGAAAAATGATGGCAAAAATGAACTATTTTATGCCACACTTGAGCCGTCTGTAGTCAGAACAACTGATACGACAGCAACGACAGGGTAATGGGGATAAGTGTTGTTGAGAAATCTCGCGGAAATTAATTCACTGAGTGGATGCGAGAAGCAATCACGAGTCAAACTTTCGGGCGTCCGCATACCTTTCCATCTGCGATCGATCGTTTGCGATCGACTTGCTTTACATGTCCCCGGCGTCCGACTCACGCAGTTTCATTCACGACTCTGTCGTGGCTGTCATGTAATTTGCTCTAAACGCAATCAACGGAAACGTCTGAACGGGACTCGCTATATGCATTGAAAAAAGACTTCATGGCAGTTTCTGTCACAAAGTTTGTTTGCATTGCATGTAGAGCGCGCAGTGCAATTCTGAACAGCTTGAATTTAGCTCAAGTATTTACGGATCTAAAGACTCGAATATGCGCTTGAGCCTTAATACCTAGGATTTTGTATCTTCCTTAAATCCAAAAATAATTCGTAAATCACTCGCGTCAAATTTAACGACTCTTCGGATTTCTCAAAAAAAAACTCAAAATTTCGAGGTCACAACGACAAAAAAAAAAAGTACAATGTGTTACAAACCAACTTATGAGAGCATTAGGTTAGTAACCCTGAAGAGATGCAACTTCAGTTGCCTGTGAAATATCGAACTACTGACAAAAATGATCTGCCTTTCAGCTCCTCAAGGTTTCCTCAGAAAAACGAGTCATGGTACGCAAACTTGATATATTTTTTTTTTAATTTAAGAATATGGTACACAGTAAAATAAATTTATACTCTCAGATAATTTGGAATCTAAGAAAAATAAACTCTGATAAACACCGAATTTTGAACGGAATTTAAACTCCAAACAACACCCTCCGAATTGTAAGAGAATAAACTCCGAAAACACGGAATCCTAGTTAAAACTAGGATTCCTTGTTTTCGGATTCATTCCAAAAACTTTGAAAACACTCGCCGGTAAAAGTTTCTTCAATTTAGATTTATTCTAAAAAATAAAAAAAAAACGTTTTTTTTTTTTTTAAATAAAGTTTGTCAGAGCACAAGGTTAGTAATTCTGAGAAAGGGCCACATCAGTTGATGCATTTTCTCTTTCTTTTAGTTTAAGATTATTGAGGAAAGGGTGTGTCCCTTTCCTCAACCTTCCTACTTCTGGACGACAACAAAATCACTGTCAAGTTTTCCAGTTTAGACGTGTTGTGCTTCTTAGATAAAAAGGGGTTTTTGTTCTTAAAAGAGTGGAAGATATGAGCCTGCAGTTTTCATAGGAGGGGGAGGGCAGCTGAAGCGTTTATTCTCTCCGAAGATTACGTCCAAGGAGTGTGTTCAAAGTACCGTTGTTTATTGAACCAACACTTGTTGGCATGTTTTTTTATGGGACAGTTATTACTACCAATCGCAAGGGCATCAATGACAAATTCAGCTGCCGAAATGTATTTCAATACTGGAGAGGTTTCATAAATATAGAGCACGTTTATGCCCAAGAAAATATTTTATATGGAAATTGAAAAAAAAAAAAAAATCAGAAAGGCTGGAACACAGTAGATCACACTCCGGATTTCGGAGGATTGTGGATTTAACTAAAAAATGAGCTCAGACTGCGAAAAATGAGCTCTGAAAAAACACCCTGCGAATTTGGGGAAAAATAACATCCGAAGACGCCGAACCCTAGTTATAAGTTATACCCAATGCAGCGGCATTGAAAAACCGTTTGACCCCGCCCATTTTCTTGTTTTTTTTTTCTCCCTCGCTTTTTGCTCCCACCCCTAGAAGGAAGGGAAATTCGATATAAATATGCCTGAGCCCCCCCCCCCCCCCCCCCCCCCCATAAAGAAAAAAAAGAGGACCCTAGCGACATTGAAAAACATCAGCTCAAGAAACCAAAATCGAGAAAGACAACGAACGCTAAACGGACATTTTACCAATGGCCGTAAAATAAAAACATAACGCTTTTTTTTTTTGGGGGGGGGGGGGGGATACAACACTCTAACAGCAAAGGGCTTCAAGACAAAAAGGAGAAAGACAGAGATAAAGAGAGGAGACAGAGCGTCCTGCGAGGAAATGAATTCCCAAGTTTGGGCGGAAAATATGACGTGCTCCGATCGTCACAAAACGTACCGCTCTCTGAAATGAAAAAGAGGGCCGGTGCACATAGTGCAAGTTCCCAGGAAATTGTCCCTAGCATCCTTTTTCTTTGCTTGCCTTTTTTGTTCTAGGGAAGGAGGACATCTTAGCTTCTGAAGCGGGATAAAGCATTTTGTCTCCGCTTTTGAGATAATGACCTGATCATTATTAAGGCATCACCGTAAAATATATATATATATATATTTTTTCCTATAAGCCCACGATTCAGACTATCGGGCGCAGCTCAAAATGGTTAGGGGCAATTTAGATACAAGCACTCATTAGAGATATGATGCGTAGACCTATACTGTCTTATACTCTTTGTTATTCTCTCTTACTTTTTTTTTTCTCTCGTACCTCTATTCGCTCGCATGATCAACGCTGCAGCATAGTCGTATATTGAAGAGAAAAGCTATAAGAATGTGAATAAGAACAGAGAGATAACAAATTCATAAAGTGGTACAGGATTTCTTTTCGTATTTTCGGAACAATCCGCGCATGAATTTGAATATCGCTGACTTTAGCAGCATCTGATTTCAACGTATATGGTTATTCAAACCGCATTAACTGAACGAACAAATCAGATGTGACCGAATCTAAATTAAGAGGATGTATCCAAGAGAATGAGGGCTGCTGCCAAGCACAATGAGTCAAAACACGTAATCGCAAGTAATAAGGTTATGCTTCTCGAAAACATACGCGGACAAGGAGGTACACACGACGTTTCGGGTGGACGCCCGAAACGTCGAAGGCGTCCGCCCGAAACGTCATGTATGCCTCCTTGTCCGCGTATTTTTTCGAGAAGCACAACCTTATTACTTGCGATTACGTGTTTAAGCGGATGACAGGCCCACTTTACCTGCATACACCCTGAAAGTAAAACTTCTGTCCAGATCTCTAAAATGAGAACCAACGCGGCCAAGGTTGAACACAAGCACACACGACCTTCCAAGCTCCAGATGACATACGCCTACTAGGGTGTAGGGACAAGTGGCAATCCGCCACAACTCCCTCCCGGTAGAATTATATCTACCGAAGACCGGCAATATTGGTCACGTCAAATCCCCCAGACCTTTCCTCTTTACATTTATACAAGTCTGGCGCTCATACAAGGGCAGTTTATCGCATTCCACTGGACAGCGCCAATTATTAACCAAGCTGACTCGTAAAGCAATAGCGTCAACAAGCACGTGACATCTATCTCCGATTATTTTCTTTCGTTTAAACGAGAACCAACGTCTGAGTTATCTGAGGAAGCATACGTAAAACTGTGATAATAATAAGGGTGGAACACACCTATAAATAAGCTGTGTAAGACTGTATGACAATATGCTGCCCATGACGACCGTCAGCCAGTCTCTCCTCCTCGTAGATTTCCAATTCGGCGAATGCAAATATTTCTCCGTCCTTTTATAAATATTTTTTTCGCGCTCTTATTGCTCCGCGGTGGTCGCTCCGAGCGTGGGCTCTAACATTCGACTCCGTCGTAATGATGACCCGAGAGCATGTAAAACGACAACGCCGAAAGCCATATCAAACCGGTAAAAAGCAAACACACGTGCTTTGTGAGTGGCCCAGATCGACAAATTGCCTGATTCTTTTAGGCATACCTCGTTTTATGAGCATATGAATCTTTATTTCCTCTGATGAAGAAAGGCGCCGTGCTGTGGGTTGTTTTCCACTAGGTATCGTATTGTTTTATTTCATTTTTTCCTTACTTTTGCCTTTTTTGTATGTGTCTTGCTGCTTCTCTCAAAAACATAATTTCTCTGAGGCGACACTACGACTAATAGGAAGGTTACAATTCCCTTGTTAGTTTTTTTTCTTATTCCTTCTTAGAAGTTCTCAATTTTTTGTGATGTTTATTTGGTGTATTTGTGTGCGTGTGAGTGTCTGTGTGTGTGTGCATATGCGTGCGTGTGAGTGGGTGTGCGTATGTAGGTGAGTGTGCTTCCCCACTCTCTAGCGTTATGTGCGTAATTTATTGGTTCTTTAAACCACGGCAGGTCGTCCTCCATCTCTGCACCGCCACCACTGGGGACCGTGAGCAAACATGGCAGCTAGCATGTTGTGTCAACTGCGATCTACAAGGCAGGAGGACTCATAGTTTACGAAACTGTTGGCCGTGGCAAGGAGGTAGTGAAATATCGCAGCAACTGTTCGTGTGGCGGACGTTTCTGCTTCTCGATTACACCGCTTCCATGCGCCTTTCGTCAAGTTCGTACAAGAACATAAAATGCCATGTTCTCCCGTGGGAGGCAGTTGTGAAACTTTGAAGTAGAGAGCAACCAGGCGCATACATTTCTTTCCTTTTTGCTGTGAGCGGACGATTTCTGATTGCGCGTGTACGCATGTGCGTGTGCACTCGAGCATTAATGTGTTGCTGAATCCTATAGCTAATTCAATGCAAAGGAGAGCGTTTCAAAGAGCCCATTAATGTCTTTGTTATGAAATAAATATCTTATCATGTAAACCAAACAATATTGCAGGACGCAAAGTGAGTTTCTCTAATTTCGAAAGGTTCCCATACTACTATCATTTCAGATTATGTGAGAACAGAGAGGAGACAATGAAATTAGAGGAAAGAGTGAGAGTTGGGACGAGGCGATCAAGCACAGACATGCAGCTCATCAAATAACCTTTTGAACTCAGAAGTTCAAGGGGTGTTTATTGTAAACTGGTCGGAAAACTATACGATTTTCTCGCGCATGTTAGGAGAATTGATGTTTTATAAATATAGATATCAATAAAATTTATTTGTCTACAACCTAGTAGATATGTTTAATTTTGTACTTCCCTTCGTTAAACATTGAAAAGTGTGTGGCTGTTGAAGCATCGCCAAGTGATCATTGCGTAAAGCTCTTCAGCAGGGAAGAAGTGTGGCAATCGTCTTTAAAGGAATAGAAGTAACGCGGAAGCACTTACCGAGTCTTCGAGCTTGTGTGTATCTGTATGTCGGACCCAGAAGCATTAACCAGAGGTGAAATTAATATTAACTCTTACATCTGACAAAACCTTACTTTGCCTCTCGTAAGTAAATGACGTATGATACATTTGGAGCAAAGGCCTTTTGCTCCGTTTCTTGTCAGTAGTATCTAAACATTCACAATCCTTAAAAAAAAATTTATTCTAGATACTTTTGATATATTTGTACAGACTATTGAGCTACTTTGATTTTTTTTTAAAGCACCATTTTTTCTGTTTTTCTGTATTTTTGATGCCACTGCTTCAATAACTCCTTCAGTGGAGCTGGTAGAGTTTACGAATAAAAATATATTAATAAAAAGAAATGATAGGCAACAATTTCAGTTTCTACTTCCCCCCCCCCCCCCCCCAATGTAACCACTGGATTTCAATAAACGTTTTCTGAACATCAATGACCGGCTAAAATAAAGAGACAGAAGGATTGAAATACTGATTGACCATCCCGCATAGCACAAACAACCTTATCACCAGCACAATTGCAGCACCATACCCCGGTGGGGCGTCATTGTAGCGGGATCAAGGTATTAGAAAAACAGATGAGAGTAAAGCTTGAGAGAAGGGAGAAACCAAACAATTTTCCTTGACTTCACTTAATGAGAAGCCGCTGCGATAGCTCCGCAATTAGGCAAAACCCAACTCAGAACCCGTGCAAAGGTCGAAACCACGCCTCGACCGCCAGAGGCGCTCACGAAGGATCATCTCTGAGCACCGTCGCCAGTCATTCGGGCAGCGCGTCGACGAGAACTTCGCGCTCGAATAACTCGAGTCATATTATGCTAATGAGCATGTCAGCCCTCACTTCATTAACGGCCAAAATGAATACGCGCACTTAGTCGCCAAAGAGTGTTAAGAGACATAAAAACGTGTCCTGAAGCTGAGCAGCGAAACACCTTCAAAGTGGGAGAATAAGTACATCTCCGAGGCGTCCAAGGCAGCGCCCTACAGAAACGCCCAACTTGGCCCAAGTTACGCAATCCCAAGGGCTTGACTTGGGTATCTTACGGTTTTGCTCCAAGACAGTGTGATAGTGCCAGAGTACTCTCCCTTGGTCTTTCTCTGGTTTTTTACCTAGTTTGCCATATAATTTCCGAAGTGCTCGCCATTCATTGTAGCAGACGAGCTTGCACGCCTATGCTGCATGTCATTACAATTTTGTCTCGATACCAAGTTGAAACAGGCGGATAGGTGTACGAGTCATATGAAATTCGGGATAAGGGTGTAGATTGCATTAGTGAGTCTTCAGTCGCCCCATCAAAAAATAATTTGAATATACTAGACAAGTGTCGTACAGACCTGTTGATGACTGATAGGTTGTTGGGTGCCGTTATTAGGAATGCACTTTCCGAATTAAAAACAGTTGCGTGTGAGCCTTGTGTTGTATCCCTTCGTGTTAGTGCTTGACTTTTTTTCGGCGCTTTTACATTTCAAAACTATGAACCAACTGGCTCAACTATCCACTTTGCTGCTAGACGTCATCCAACAATAGAATTATATCAACCGAACAACCAGCAGTACATCAAAGACTCTTTCACCTTTTTAGCAATTAGGTTCGAGGTGCCACATGAAAAGCCAACCAGAAGTAATGCCTCGCTTCTTCACTTTTTGGGGCCAATTAGGCACATATATTCAAGATGACAACCAACAACACGGCACTTCAGCCTAATTCTGACATCTGCTTGGAAGTTTAGAGCCATGACATCTGCAGATTTGTGACAAAGAAGGTTAAGATTACTTATACCATGGCTTCTTCGAGCTTTTTAGGGCTCTAAATAATCAGACACGAAAAAATTGTGCTCTAAAGGAGTGTGCTGCCTTCTGGGAAAGCTTAACGTAAGGGCCATAGTCCAGTGCTTCGGCGTATGCCTCCGGTCGCGTATTTCAAAAACCTTGTTGAGTAAGTTAACAGACCAATTTCGACACTCTAAATGGCACACTTCTATGCACGTAACATAGCCAGGTCTACGAGGCGAGAGAAAGAACCATGGGGTGATGCGGAGCATCGGGGTGGTGCTGACGCTTGCTTGCGCCAACCCACTAACTGACGGGACTGTTGCTTCCATCACACTTCATCGGAAGAACGGAGTGAAGTGGAGTCAACAGCGGTGAACTGATGTAGCACGAGTAACTTTGAAAGTCTAATCAGACCGCACGGTAAGGCGGCGCAAAATGCCCTAACAGCGCTTGCAGGTTTCCTCGTCGAGACCGGGCTGGCCGGCGGGATCTAGGCTGCAACGGACGCGAGCGGTCGGGAAATGCTAGCAGTCGACAGCCGCGGAGTTGCGGGGAAAGCTCACCCCACTAGAAAGGCCTGGCCTGGCGCTGCGACCCGCGCGCCGAAAACTCTTCTCCTTTCCCTCCTCCTGGGAAACACGGTTTCGCCTCAGACCCCGCCCCGGTCACGTGATGGGGGACGCGCGCAGCGCGCTACCGCTCACACTTGAAGGAGAGAAGACTAGAGGAGGAGAGTTGCGCATGCGTAGTGTAAGTGCGGACTACGACGCCGACGCCGCGGGACATAGACCCGAGCAAGAGATGCTCCGCATCTAAAAACGGGGAACACAAGGCTAAGGTTAACACACGACAGTGATTCACGCACTAGTCTTTAGCCGTCTCTCGTTTGTTCTTACGCTTATCGAGTTAGCAAATATGGCAGACGGTTACTGGCTGCAAGATTTCGTGACAGGGTCAAAAGCACACCATCATGGTGTTCTTCATGTAGGTGTACGTCTTGTATCATGGCGGCACCAATTATAAACAAAAAAGGCAAATTGACATGCGTTTTTGATGCTGCTTGATTGCTCCCATTACCTCGTAGAGTCGGCTGGGCCTGGACTTAAGCTGAAATAAAGTAACGCGATTTCTAGACATCAGTGTTCGCCATGAAGCGCAAGGTTGAGCGATATAGGCCCGCGATTATGTAAAAACAAAAGTACATACCAAAATCAAATTCGCCTAAACAACACAAGAAATTACATGCCATCAAAAATTGACCACAGAAGATAAAACATTGTTTTCGTCGCGTGTTCATATATGCCGCTACACGTAAAAACAAAATGGCAGCCCAGTTTAGAAAAGCAGGAAGAAAACCGAAGTTGAAACCACATGGGAACGCGCCCGAGCATACACCAACACACTGCTTTCAAACAAACTCGCTTTGCCAGCACCAGGTGTGAGCACTGCGAGTGCGCAGAGACCAAATTCGGGAGGAGTGACGCGTCTGCGCATGCGCAGTGCCGACATCAGCGCCATCGCAGGTTTGAAACGTCAGAGCGTTGAGTTGGTCTTTACTGGAGCATGGCACTCAAAGGCTTGAGTATGTTTTAGTTAATCATAGCAGTTGTCACGCAGTCTGTGTGGCAAAACAAAAATAAGACAAAACACTGATTCTTTTGTAGCTGAGTCTCTATGGACAATGAAGCACGCTACCGATTGTACTTTATTTCAAAAGACTTAAGTATGACCGATGATTTACCTTCCAACTACATCGCGATGCAGTTTACAACAAAACAATTATTACATTTTACTATCCATCTACGTAAAGGAGGTGCGTTAACACATCAAGCCACAGGATAGCGTACACCAAACTTTTTACTACAAGAATAGTGTCTCACAAGCATCCACCCGACGCTTACATGAAGGATTCTACAGTGAAACCTGGACCGGGATATGTATGAGCTCAGAAAAGCACAGTGCCCCTTAACAGAAATTCTTCCGTGAGAACCAGATCAATAAGAGGAAACGATAATTTCCTCTTCTCGATCAGTAAGAGGACACTATACATAAACGATATGCTTATTGATCAATACGAGGAAACGATTCCGAAAGGATATGTTTATTGATAAATAAGAGGAAACAATACAGCGCCTGTCGAGGTGTTAAACGTTCCCATATTTAAAATTATGTTTCCCGGCAAAATACTTCCTCTAAGACGGGATTGTTTGAGAAATAATGGGGGAGAAAAACAGCTGCCGAAATTTGAGATATTAGTCTTTACCAGAGGGCAGCGCTGAACAGTATTGCCATATAAATGTATCTCGATCGCATCTTAGAGACGTTTTCGAGTATCTGTATCTTTGTATCGAGGTACATTTGAGAAACGCATTTGCATTTGAGTAGTCTAAATTATTTTACGATGTATCGATTGTATCGCGGTACTTTTCCAGGGGTAGATATTTCGATACACTTGTTGTCGAAAATTGACTGGTGCTAGGGGTCCCAGAACATACTATAGGAAACCGCCAAATAGCATCTTCTAAAAAAAGAAGGGGGAGGGGCGGGAGGAAGAGATTGTATTTCAAAGTACACGAATATGTCACCAAAATTTAAAAATAAAACAAATAAAATACTGTATTCGAAGAAGGTCCAGTTGAGTAAGTCGCTTTCCTCTGGTTTCTAATTTCCTGTAAATTCCGTGCACTCAACTTTTTTCTTCAAACTCTTCTTTTTTGCGTCCCCTCCCCTCTCCCTTTCCGGCTTGGGTTACTCAGATTCACTTAAGATGACACTTTGCGACGCAACATCACATTTTAAGTTACCGGACAAACTGAGAATCATAATGTTCCAAGCGGGGTATTAGGTGAAATAAAGCTCATTTTGGACAGACGTCCACGTCCTCTACGACTTTGAAGGCGGTGATTCCTCTTCTTTAGCATGATCACGACAGACCCATGTGAGGACGAAGGACTTTTGTTATCTTGGCGACTTCCCTTCGATCAAGAAGTTTTTTTTCTTTTTTTTCGGCTCCGGTGGAGTAGCTTTTCACATCGCTTAAGAATTAGAATGTTCCTATTTTGTGCCAAGTTTGCTATTTGCGATACATACTACGCTGTTTCAAATTCACTGCATCATTATATGTGTTTGCGGAGCATGAGCTCGTTTGGAAAAATAAAGTTATTTCAGTATGTATTTGTATCTTTATTCCGGGATATTTTTCTTCCACTTTTGCAAACGTATATCAGTAATATCCGGTTACAAGAAAGACAATTGTAGCTCAGTGTTTATATTTTTGCATTAAAATACATGTATCGGAATACCTGTAATCCGGGGTGCTATTTTTTATTGTATATGCCTATTCCTGCCACAGGGTTACTCAAAATCCTGTTAAACTTCGTTTCATCGGAAGTCCAGACGCAGATGATGCTACAAGCGAGAGCGCCGGGCTTTCAGCGTCCCTGCCAAGCACGCGCTCTCGTGCAGTGCTTGCACTGTTCAGGGCCACATGCTCGCTTTTGTAGAATAGGCTGCGTCTGGACTTCAACTAAAAGGAACCATCGGAAGAAAATAAATTCCGGATTCGAGAATCCACTTCGGGCTTTATTTTTGATTTTTCTGTCTAAGCAGAATTAATATTCCGTATTCTGCAGGGTGAGTCGTAACCGAGTCTGAAATTGAGAATTCAATATTCTTCTCTTTATCCTTTGCGTGTCCTCTTCCACGTCAATTTAATGGGTTTTGATTAATCGAGTAAGCTAAAAAGCAGATTTTTTATTATTAAAAAAAATGTTTTATGCCAACATTCCCCATCTTATAGAACTTTCAATCGAGACTTGACTTATTAGGCGAATGTGAGTGCACCCCGAGGCGACTGCCAGAGATTGAAAAGCCCATTTTACTTTACGTTAACATTGTCCTTAGAGGCATCGTTACCTACTTAACCTTAAACTTACAATTACGTCTACAAAAAATAATGTGTATGGGTAGATTCTGACCATTGATCTGCATTGTAGTAGGCTGCATTGCGGATTAGGAGTCCGTCGGTGCCGCCACCAGCGGCCATTGCTTGACACCAGGCAATACACGTAAGTCTAAGTGAGAAATACACAAAAGCAGAAATATTGAAGCTAGTACGCAGTGCTCAAAGGGGAGTATCTTATTTTGTGCGGCGATCATTATATCGGCTGTTTAGAGATAAAATCGGTATTTGTCAAGCGTTCGAACGCCGATTTAAAAAAAGAAAAAATCAAACGTGCCAAAGCGCCACCCACTACGCCGGCGTCGCTTGCTTCAGTCTCTAAATAAATTACACGTTCAACAAATGAACGATATGTTCCGAGTTTTCGTTCGTCACAAATGCGCTCACTGCAGGTCAAAGCAAAAACTTGCACCAGAAGTACTCTGTACAAACATTTGAAACGATGCGAATGTCCCCAGTAAAGGCCCTCTAACGTATTGTCTGCTAAGCTCTTATGATCTTCCAATCATGAGCGACTCTACTTGACTCTAGACAACCCTTGTCTGATCAAACCGCATCACAGTTTACGCCCAACAAAGTCGCAACCCTCGGCCCTCATCCACAAGACATATACTTAACAAGTAATGGTATTCTGACGTTCAGGATATTTGCGCCCAGAATATTAACTCTCCTTGCCGGAAAACACGATAAACGTTTCATCGTCCAGAGCAGCCTACTAAGGTAAAGACTTGCGGTTTTACCCGTTTTCCACGTACAGTCCCATGCATTAGGATGGTGCCAAGCGATTGCTGCCGGTGATGCCGCTCGACAACAACAAGACGATGCCTCGGTCCAGCTATCAAGCCTACTACAATAGAGCTCAGTGATTATAACACAAAATATATTAGGAGATATAAGAAAAATGTGTTAAAAGCCACGAAGGGCTTTACGATTTTTCTATGACATTTGCAAACTAATGGCGATACGGGTTTAGGTTTCCGATTTCATCGGTATCTAAGATACCTTAAAAGTGGTAACAGATTTCGCTATTCGTTGAACGGTGCTTGCACATTTTATTTCAGAAAGCATAGCTACTTGGCTGGTTGTCACGTTTCACGGCCGAACTAAAGAAAGAAGAAGCGGATAAGAGGCACGAGGAGAAAAGATCAATCGAAGCGGCAGAGTTTTCGACGAAGACTCAAAGAGAGGGGAAAGATTCGGGATGGTGCCTCGAAGCCACTGAATGGAACTCGGCTACGACACGGGGAAGTCTCAGCGACATGGGCGTACCAACCGGGGGGGGAGGGGGGGGGGCAAGGGGGGTGCTTGCCACCCCCCCCCCCAGTTGGTACGCCCATGTCGCTGAGACTTCCCCGTGTCGTGGCCGAGTTCCTTTCAGTGGCTTCGGGGGGGGGGGGGGGAGGGGCAAGGGGGGTGCTTGCCCCCCTCCCCCCACTTCTCAGAGGGGGGGGGGGGGGGCAAGGCATGTGTTGTGCCCCTTCCCCCTTGAAACAGCCGCCACTGGGCAGGGTAAACACTGGCCGGCGGCGCCCAAGGAATACCAAGGGCACCACCCCCCGACCCGCGGGGGCATATTTTTAACGCGCAGGCGATACAAACACTAGCAACGGCGCTGCCGCCGTCTACATAGGCAGCGGTTACAATGCGAGTTTTTGAAGCGGTAGCGAAACTTAGTTGTCAGATGTCTGCCTCATACATAGCAGACCCGGGTTCCCATGGTGTAGGCTAACTTCTTTTTTTTTCCTCGAACATTTTGTTTTGTCGAGGCATTTGGCGATATTTACGACATTTATTTTTTACGATTAACACTGAAGAAAACGAACGTTGTTAACGAAACATTGCAGAACTGAATCCTAAGGGACTTTATTTACGGATGTGCATGGGGGACAGCGGGGCTTGGGTTGCCGGCTGCAAAGCGGCGTGTACGGGGGTAGAAGGGGGGGGGGGGGGGGGGGGGGGGGCTAAGTAGGTTAATAGTTTTGTAATTAGCAGGCGCACACTGTCGCCACCAAGCGGCAGTGAACGGAGGCGGGGGCAAGGAGGAGGGGGGGGGGGGGGGGGGGGTTAACGCGCTTCGAGTGATACACGCGCTGTCCGAATCTGAAATTTAAGTTCCCGCGTTTTGCCGAGCAGCCAGTCCGGCGTCAGCGTCGTTGCTAGGGTGTTTATCACCTGCGCCGTAAAAGTTAGTGATGGACCGAATCTGTCGAACTTCAGATTCGGCAAAGTTCGGCACATGCCGAAATTTAGAAAGAAAGTTAGGCAAAGATTCGGCAAATGTTTGCGCACGCGCAGACGCGACGGGAACATAGATCGCAAATGGACGCCGCGCAGTCACGCGGTTACGATCGTACAGTTTAGTGCAACCAGCGGTTACGGCGAGGTGTGGAGTAGGCGACACGGTAACTGTGCGTTGTGAGCTTTTGCGAGTATGGTTCTCTTCAATATTGTCTGCCTAAGTAACAGAAGATCGACCAGTAATTTACGCAGTCCACTGCGCAAGTGACAAATGATGCGGTGCATTCTGGATAACGTGATTTTCGTTTGACCTTTCCATTGATGCAATGAGGTAGTTGAAACATTGACTGACAACTGACAATTTCGCTCAGTGTTCGCAGCCCACTGCGTCAAACGTGGCAGAGTCACGAGAGCTTGCCAGCATGTATGGAATGCAGCTGGCATCCTCGTCATATTGTGATACATGTTTTCCCCCTTTTTTTCTTTCCTTTTTACGCACTTTCTGTGGTGTATATTCTGTACATTTATATATCAGTTTTGTTTTTTCACACGTGGTGGCGGGCTGGCAGGGGCTCTGTGTAAGGGTTTTCACCTATATGCCTAGCCCCACGAGTATGTGCAAATATACTTATTATTATTACTATTAATATTATTGTTATAACAATTCTATTTTCGGCTCACAAGTAGTTTGTGCCAAAACAAAATAATATTGCTTTTTAGTTCGCGTTATTTCGCGATTTTCATGTATCTGTATAAAACTAAACACAGAACCATCATGCTCGACGTTGCACATCCGGCATTCCTAACTCTTCCGATCTTTCTAAACGTCCGTGTGTGTTCTAACACCAGAAAAAGAAATTTTAAAGGTTGAAAACGGCACGTTGCGAATATCGAACTAACACTTTCATGCAAAGCTGACGTCAAGTTACTCAAATCGGAAAACATGCATATTTACAGTAATATTATTATCTCTTCTGGGGAAGGCTCAGCAACCGTTGCATTCGTTTTCGGGCACGAAATGGCGACTCCCAGAGAAAGGAAAAACACAGTGATTGCCTTCATTTTAACAATGTAAACACACTTCCAGGGGTGGGCTGATGAAGTCTCAAAATCAAAGCTCTCGTAGCGTGATTCTTGACTGCGCCGGCTACTACCCAACCTCGTTGTCACGCCAGTTTCTGGAAGCAGAGGCTAAAATTGCAAGTAAACACATAAAAGCGACACCGATACAACTATCTTGCAGAATATCACCTTATTTAGTAATAACTGTGTCGATAGACACTAGATGTTGCATTTAAGTTAAGAAACGATAACATAAATCGTTTTTCGTGAGAAAAACTAAATATCAGCGTTAAGTCTGGTAACAGTGTATTTTTGCCGAATCTTTGCCGAATCTTTAGAAAAGTTCGGCAAAATTAGATTCGGCGCCGAATTTTTGATTTGGCAAAAGTTCGGCCAATCACTAGTCAAAATATGCGACCCGGCGGGGGGGGGGGGGGGGGGGTTGGTTTGCCCCCCCCCCCCCCCCCCCAACTCCAAAAACAAGTTGGTACGCCACTGCTCGGCAACCACAGAAGAAAAGGAGGGAGACCTCAGCATTGACTCTACGCTGGCTTGGGACTCTCAGCAGCGACCCGAGCAACCACAAGGATGCCAATGAACTTACCTGTGACAAATTCGATGGTGAGCGAAACCCGCGGCAGCGACTTTCCGCAGTGACACGAAAAGGAACCACCACAGGGTATTTCAAGACGCGAACTGGCCTGACCGACCTGGGCTATGACATCAACAGCACAGACCAAGCACCAGATTGTCAAATGTATACGAATATGTGAAACTATTGATACATTTTGTTCATTTGTGTATTAGACTTTAGTGCTCTTCTTTCGCCTTTCTTGTTGTAATATAGCTTTATTCCTCCTCTCGTCGCGCACTCTTTTTTTTCACCAATGGTTGGTCCCTGAACCATGTCACTAAGCCATAAGGAAACAGAGTAACCACGCTCCTTCTTCTGGTCGACCCTAGCGTTCGGAACGGCAATACGATTGTGCCAATATAACCTAGAAGACAAGGCCTCCGCGTGACGTCATCGTTAATGAACATTGACCCGCCCTTAAGCGGCAAACAAGCGATTAATCTAAACGAGAGACAGATCAAAACGACAGACGCATCCATCCGGAGTCGCCTTAAGCTCACTTCGCGCTCGTTCTAAGACGTTGCACGACTCGCTGCCATGGAGGCCGCCGTCGACGACTGCGCGCTTTACGCTGCTGTCACCTAAATCCACCTCACTTCAAACCGAACGAAGGGCCCATCAAGAGCCGCCACAGGATGGGCCGACCGGGAATGACACGTCACTCACGAGAAAACACTTTATCACAACGTCCCACCGACGAGACACAGTACCTCCAACACTGGCTCCGAGCGTCTGACACCAAATGTACACAAACACGCACAACCACTGTACTAAGCGAGTCGACGACACTTTCACAATCACTCCACGGGGTTAGGTGTCACCAACGTAGGGTCGATTATTTATCCCAGCGCAACACCTCTACTGGAATACTCCGATTTTGAATGCGTCGTCATCGGAAAAACCTTTCTTTCGATGTGCGTCGGCGGTTCTAGTCTGTCTCTTTCTCGGGGAATTCGACGGGTCAGAGAGAATCGGCTGGCCTTTTCGAAAGCACAAGCTTTGGACCAGCACGCCGGTTCGCTGTGATTCGATCCCAAAGAAAAAGCGCCCTTCGTAGGCTCTCGGAGCAAACGCATCGTCTCGCTCGGCCCTATCCTTTTGCCCGCTCGCTCGCTCGTCCTTAGCGATCCCTCGGCTGCCAGTGCGCGAGAGATGGACATCAGCCGGCGGCTTTTTCGTCGCCGACGACCAAGCAAGCCCCTTCCTCTACCGCATCGCCCGCACACTGCGATCGATGTTGAGCGGAACCGACGCAAGGTGGCGCCACGTTATCCTTGTTATGGAGAGGGGAAGAAAAGGAAGTCATGGTGACGTAATAGAGGACGTCATATTCCTGACGGGCGCCGTCCGTCAGGAGCCCGGAGGTGAAGCTAGCCCAGGTCTTTTGCCGGCGCTGACCCTTGCTATCCTAAGGCGCATTTATGGAAGTAAAGTATAGTGAAATAGGGCCACGATAAATATGGCTCTGTTTTTGCCACGTATAACTTTTGAGAATTTGGCAAAAATATAGTGCCAAAGGTTTTGTAGTATTTTTTAGGCTTGTGATTTGGAAGCTTGCAGTGGAAAGTAATGAAACGAAAGCACGTACTAAAAAATCAGGAAACAAATATAGTCACTAACGAGGCAAGAACGGCATAGAGGCGTTTCATTTGTCCGGCCTTCAGTGCGAGCTTCCCACCTTCACAGTGCTTCGGCATCTGATACACCTTGAGCGCGTGTGAAGAGCCAAAGAACTGTCGAAGGCATAAAGTGCGTACTTGAGGCCGGGCGTTCGAAAGACACGCAATGTCGTTCTCATTCACCAGTGATTTTTCGAATATTTGCTGTTTCCCCTTCTCGCTCGCTGCATCTCTTCATAGAATTACGTTGACAGTAGTTGATACTTCGTTTCCCCGTTCGTCCCAGTGTCCACATGATACTTAAAGTATCGTGTGGACACTGCTGCCGAGACGGCTGGCTGCACTGTGGTCGGGCTCCCACCATATCACTGTGAGTTCAATCCCATTGAACTGATATGGGCCTAGATAAAGAATGGCGTTGCTGCCCGAAACATGTCGTTCAAGATCATCGACGTGGGGAAACTCCTCAGCGAATAAGTCGGAAGGTCACCACTGACAACTGGATTAATGCTGTGGGGCACGTTATTAACATTGAAGAAACGTTCAGACGAGGCGGTGCCACAAGTGCCCACATCCAGCCCATCGCCGTCCAGCTGGATGTAGAGGACACCCCATCTGAAAGTGACCTGTCTGATGTCGAGCCCCTTGACGAAGCTTAAAGCCAACATCGATAGAAAGCGTGTTGCAGGCTTTTTCTTGCAGTGGAAATTAATAAAACAAAAGCACGTACCTAAAAATCCGGAAAAAAATTTCGGACCACAAAAAGGTCCTTTTAATCACCACTTATATGCTGTAAAATAGGATTGTTGTTCTTGTCCACGACTGACGATCCGTGTCTCATGTTGTCATGCTTCTCTGCTTCGTTGCGGTATATAGCATTGTTCGCGGCTTTTCGATATCGCGGCCACCAGACAAACGTTTCTTTTGGTTGCGATAAAGTCTAAGCTGGTCTATGCATTGCACTGCGCAATGAATCACCAGTATAGAGTTCAACTTCACGAAAATAAATGTTTGCAACTCATTTACCGCAGATATCAGATGCCATATTGACTTCCCGCTGTCTAAGCATCTTCTCTACGCAACAAATCAGATTTTTTTTTTTTTTAAATAAGTTTTTTCATTTTTGTCTAAAACTATATGACTCAACAGATCAATGACAGAGCTCCGCTTTAAAGCATAAATTGGACGTCTGTGGCCATTCACACGACTGAGGCAACTCTGGGAATAACAGTACCTTGTGTTAGCACAGCGGAGAGCAAAATTTCAGTACCAGTGCTCTGTTCCGAAATATAAAGGGGATGCCTGTGGCCACTCACAGGACTGAGGCAACTCTGACAATAACAATAACATGTGTCAGCACTGCGGGCAGCGAGTTCTCACTGCCAGTAATCTGTTTCAAAGTATAAACGGGACCCCTGTCGCCATTCACACAGTTGAGGCAACTGTGAGAATAGAAGTAACGTGGGGAAGCACTGTAGAAAGCAAAATCTTAGTTCCAGTGATATGTTTCGAAGCATACGCGTAAACAGGAAGTATGTGGCCAATCACACGGCAGGCCGCTCTTGGAATAACAATAATGTGTGTTAGCACAGTGGAGAGTAAAGTGCCAGTGCTCAGTTTTGTAGCATGAAGCATAAATCTGTGGCCATTCGTACAACCGAGGCCACTCTGTCGCTAACTCTCGCTGCCAGTGATCTGTTTCGAAGCAGAAACCGGACGTCTGCGGCCATTCACTCGACTAAAGGCCCGTCCAAACAGGATACTTACAAAATCGTGAGGCGATACGACTCCGACATAAAACAAACGGCGCTCCGCTCCCGCCTTGTTTTTTATATAGTCTTTTTTGTTGGGGGAAAGTTTTCTTTTTTTTGCCATGTAGAGGTTGCGAAGTGGAACACAAGAAATTCCATATTAACGCACTCGCATACTCCATTAAAACTAAACGATACACGATCACGCCGAGAGAAACCTTGCGGTAACATCAGCGCAAGGGCCGACAGATTCTGCCACCATTTCCGCCACCGTCCCCACTCCTCTGGTTCGTCGTTTGTCCGCGAGAGGGCACGCCTCATGCTGGAGTTGCGAAATAGTAGATAGGGAATGGGAACTGCAGGTCGTGTACTTTAGAACTCCCATCAACTGCGCTCGCGTGCTCGAGGTGCGCGAGGGGCCAAAGCGTAGCCGAATGCAGGAAGCCCACGCTGGAGGCGAGACAACCTGACTCCCCCTGCCGTTTTCTCCTTGTCTCTCTCCCTCTCAAATAACCGGGTTTGTTACTCACATTCTTTACCCCTTTAGTTTCTTGCTTGTGGAAGCACCAGGCTCTTTCGGCGATCAAGGGGTTAGAATGCAAATGACTGTCTCTTCTCCGTGAGTAGATAATGTCACAAATGACAACTGATGAGGCGATGATAACCGAAGAAACTAAACGTTTAATGGGGCGAACTTAGTGCCCAAAACAAAAAGCAAACTGAAGATAACAGAGCGTTGAGGGCGTGGAAGTCGGCGAAACTGCTGGATCGAACGCTGGGGCAAGACTGACTCCGCTCGCCATGCGGAGTCCCTTATGTACACCCGTCGGTTTCTGGAACATTCTGCGTAGACATTTCGGCGCGTAGAACATTCGAAACTCGAGCAGAGGAGAATGTTCTCGAACTTACGAAAACACCAAGTTGAAAGTATAAATAAAAGGACATTCCGCTGACTGAAATCGAACCTAGACCTTCTGCGTGACAGACAGGCTCGGTAATCATTTGGCCACGCACGCGCTCGCTCGGCCACGCGGGTGGCATTATTCCCCCCTTTTAAAAGCGCATCGTCTCGATGCGATGTGAGGGGAAGCAAAACAGCAGAACAGACAAAAATAATGGCAAACTTCGGGGACTTGTAAAACACAATCATATCGAGCGTAGTACAAAACGCAATTCATAGTCCTATCGATCGTAGTACGGCTTGATGCGCATGACGTGGACGACTTCCGGTCATCACCGCGTAGTTCAGATCCCCGAGTCGACAAAGCACTTTGTAGGGTCTGAAGTAGCACTTCAGAAGTTGTTCGCTGAGACCACGGCGGTGGATCGGTGTTCACACCCACACCCTTTCTCCGGGCTGTAAGTTGACGTCGCGACGACGAAGGTTGTAGCGGCCAGTGTTGAAACGTTGTAGGGCTTGAATCCAGAGTCTGGCGAGCTGACGGACTTGTTCTGCCCGTTTGCCAACCACCTGGGCGTCGTCGCTTCCGCCGACAGCCGGTTCGTGGAGTAACATTGCGTCCAGCATTGTCGTTACTTTGCGACCATGAAACAGTTGAAAGGGTGTCACCCCGGTGGTCTCTTGCACCGCCGTGGTTTAGGCAAATGTGACGTACGGCAACACTTCGTCCCATGTCTAGGGCTCCACGTCGACGTACATGGAGGTCATGTCAGCGATGGTCTTGTTGAGTCTCTCCGTCAGCCCGTTGGTCTGCGGGTGGTACGCCGTGGTGCGACGATGGCTCATGTGGCTGAGAAGGATTTCTTGCATCAGCGGGGCCATGACCGATGAACTACGGTCTGAGATCAGAACTTTGGGAGCGCCGTGCCGGAGGACGTTGAACTCTATGAAAAACTTGGCGACTTCCACCGCAGTCTCTGAAGGAAGGGCTTTCGTTTCGGCGTACCGCGTGAGATAATCTGTGGCGATGATTATGCATCTGTTTCTTTGCGTCAACGGTGGGAAAAGACCAAGTAGATCCATTCCAGTCTGCTGGAACGTTGCGGTCGGGGGCGCAATCGGCTGCAGGAGACCTGCCGGCTTATTCGGCGGTTTTTTGCGTCGCTGGCACTCGTGGCACGATCGCATGTACAGTGGACGGTCTTCGATAGCTTGGGCCAGTAATACCTTTCACGCATTCAGACCAGCGTGCGGCAATGCCCAAGGTGTCCGGACGTCGGGTCGTCGTGGCAGGCTTGAAATATCACCTCTCGAAGGTCGCTCGGAATTACCAGCAGCCACGGCGAGCTGTTGTTCCCAAAGTTCTCTTTGTATAGTACACATTGTCGAATGGCAAAGGTCGGTAGGGCTTTTGAGAAAACACTTGGCATGGTACTCCCGCGCCCCTCCAGGTACTCTATTAGTGCGCGCAGGTCGGGATCGTCTGGTTGACGTCGTGCCGTGTCGTCGGTGTTCACTGCGCCTAGGAAGCACTCGTCGTCATCGTAGTCGCTGCTGCCGGAAGGTAGTTTCGACGAGGGCCCTAGACAGGCAGTCGGCGTCGTTGTGCTTCCGGCCTGACTTGTAAACCTCAGTCATGTTGAACTCTTGTAGTCGGAGACTTCATCAAACGAGGAGTCCCGAAATGTCCTTGAGGTTCGCAAGCCGGCAGAGCAAGTGGTGGTCCGTGACTACGCGGAACGGGCTCCCGTACAAGTGCGGACGAAACTTTGTGATTTCCCAGACGACCGCAATGCGTTCTTTCTCAGTCGTGGAGTAATATTTCTCCGCCTTCAACAGTGTCCGACTTGCGTAGGCGATGACTCGCGCAGAGCCTTCTTGCACTTGAACCAGTACCGCGCAAAGTGCTGTGTTACTTGCGTCCATGTGAATCTTGGTATCTGCATTCTGATCGAAATGTCCAAGAAGAGGAGGAGTCTGGAGTCGTCGCTTCAGCTCGTCGAATGCCTGCTGCTGCTTCTCGGCCCATTCGAACTTCTTGGCGTCCTTCGTGAGGTTTGTGAGCGGTGCAGAAATCTTAGCGAAATTTCTAACGAAGCGCTTATAGTAGGCACATAGTTCAAGGAACCTTCTGACAGCCGTCTTGTCTGTCGATGCTGGAAACGCTGCGACGGCGCGAGCCTCGTGGCCTAGGAACTTCAGTTCGTCATAGGCGGACCGGCACTTTGACGGCTTGAGGGTGAGTCCGCCGGTCCGTATGGCTTGAAGAACAGCTGCAAGGCATCGCGACTGCTCGTCGAAGTTGCCGGACAACACTACGATGTCGTCGAGGTAGACAAGACAGCTCTGCCACTTTAGTCCTGCCAGGACGGTGTCCATGACACGCAGGAAAGTTGCTGGTGCCGTGCATAAACCAAAGGGTCTATGCACCTTGAACTTGTAGAGTTCATCCGGCGTAACGAAGGCTGTCTTCTCTCGGTCCCGTTCGTCGACTTTGATCTGCCATTAGCCGCTCGTCAGGTCCATCGATGAAAAATATCGAGTGTGGCTCTGCCGGTCTAGCGTGTCGTCTATGCGGGGGAGTGGGTAGACGTCTTTCTTCGTCACCGCGTTCGGCGGCCGTTAGTCCACACAGAGCCTAAGCATTCTGTCCTTCTTAACCCGTATGACTGGAGAGGCCCACGGACTGCTTCAAGGTTGGAGTATGTCGTCGTTCAGCATTTCTTGCACCTGCTCCTGGATGACCTCCCTTCCTTTGACAAAGACTTAATATGGCGATCGAGGCACAGGTAGCGCGTCGTCCTCGGTAACGTTGCGATGCTTCGCAACGGTTGTTAGGCGCACCTTCGACGACGTCGGGAAGTATTCGCTGTATTTGGCGAGGAGGTTACTCAGCTGCCGTCGTCTTGGGCCCGGAAGCTTAGGGTTAATATCGAGCTGCGCTGGCAACGTAGAGTTTTGCTGAGGCGGCTATGACTCTTCAGTAATCGCGTCGATTTCGGCGGAGTTTCGGAATTCCTCAACGTGGCCCACAGCTGCGCCTTTATTGAGATGTTGCGTTTCTTGTTGAAGTTCGTCACGAGGACCACAGTGCGCCCGTCCTTAAGTTCAGTGCGACGCCTATTCTTCTTCAATGCAGATTGTTGGGCTAGTTGGTACTGGGAATTTGACGACATGATGTTGTCTAGTCTCCCCTTTTGTCCTTGTCTTAAGCGCCATCATGTCGTCATATTCCTCTTCCTAGAAGCAACTGGAGGCTTCCCTCGAGCATAACGTCACGGCAGAAAGCTTCGGTGATCCCCACAGGTACGAAAACACTCGACCGCGGCCGTAAGCCGACGTGGCTTGCGAGGACTCGGACCACGGATGACGTCGCTTTGGGTTCCTGCATTGGTGAAACAGGGTTTGTAGCGTCAGCCGGTTCGCTTTGAGGTCGATGACGGCGCCATACTCGCAGAGAAGGTCCATTCTGTGGATGACGTTCCTCGCTCAGTCTTGCAGAACGACGAACTTCAAAGGGCACGTCTCACCGCAGATCCCGACGGGAGCAGTGCATGTCCCGACTGGTGTAATGAGGTGCCCACCGGCGGTTCGCATTTGAGGGCCTTCCACGGCGTTGTCACGTTTCGCAGGCGGCGAGAGAGCCTCCCACTCAAAACCGAGTAGCCTACTCCGGTGTCCACGAGTGCCGATTCGTCGCGGCCGTCGATAACAACGTTTACGTTCTTCGGCACTGCTACAGGAGCGTTATTGCGATGCGTGGCGACAAGAGAGTGGGAGTGCTCCGGCGTTCGCGTGGGCTCTTTAAGTCGCCCGTCAACGGCAACTTCACCTCCGGTAGTTTCCGTGCTTAGTTTTTCCGGGGAAAATGAAAGACAGACGGTCACGGCTGGACCGACGGAAATGCGATGCGGAACGCCGGGAGGATGGGGAAGGGGAACCTCGTGGTGCTGTCGGCGCTGGTGACGGAGGGACGACGGAAGTATTCCTCGATGTCACGACGGCGTTCGCCGTACCTTGGAGAAGGTTCGTTTGGCGCAAACTCTCTTATGCCATTTGGCGGTATGGGCACATCCGGTAGACGTGGTCGGTCCTCACCGCAGTGGTACCAGGGCGGTCGCCTGTCGGCCGTCCGCCACACGTCGGTCTTCCTTGCCGCAGTTGGTTCTGGGCAAGCATGCGCCCGATCTTCCTCGTGTCGTGGTTACTGCGGCGCTGAAGGTTCACGTCGGGGAGGCGCCATGTACGTACGATGCGCTGGAGGTGCTCGTCGGACCATTGGGGCGTAGCTTAGAGCTGGCTTTTCCTGTGCTGCTACGGTGACGGGAGTCTTGGGCTGGAAGGCTAGGTGCACGTCCTCTCCGATGACCTCGACGAGTGAAGGCGAGGATGGGAGATCTGCAGCAGCTAAGATCTTGCGGAGGTCTTCCCGGACGATATCCCGGACAATCTTCCGTAAGCTGTCGACACCGCTGGTATTCAGGTCCAGTAGGGAAGCTGCGACGGTTCGAGGACGAGGCACGCCGGCGAGTCGGTGGTGATGGCTTGCTCGGGCCCTCACTGCTCGCTCAATATTGGTATCTTTGGTTACAAAACAACCGACAATTGTCGGGAAATTGCGTACCAAGCATCCGCAAATTTCGCCCTTCACGCCAAGCATGAGAGCACGAAGTTTCTTCTCCTTGGCGGCCTCCGGATCGGCTTGGGCACTTAGACGCCTGATATCTTCAACAAAGCTTTTACGCTTTAGCTGGGGCCTTGCACCCTTGTGTGAAGGAAGTCCTCTGCTGGTTGCCGATGGTGGTAGTTGATGAATGTCGGCTTCATTTTGGCGGCGCATGGCTCCCACGAAGTAAAGGATGCTTAGTGGTTCTCATACAAGTGCCGCGTGGTGCCTTCAAGTGAGAAGTAAAGGTTCTGGAGGCGGTGCTCATCCGTCTATCCGTTGTGGAGGGCTACACGTTCATAATGATGCAGCCAGTCTTCTACATCCTCGTGGGCTTCGGCGTGAAAGGGCGTCGGAGTGCAGGGAGTGACGAGCAGGATGACGACGAGTGGGGTAGTCATCGTCGCGGTCTTCTTCTTTCGCTTCTGCGGCAAGTTCAAACTCCGGGGGTTGGTCTTTGGTACGGCGGCTTCTTCGGGCGTTGGAGTTTTCTGCGAAGGGTAGTCTCCCGGGAATGAGCACCTCACTTGGCCTGGGCGTCTTCGCAGGGGTACGCTTCACGGGCATAGAATGCGATACCCCGCACCTCCACCGAAAGTGTCGCGAATGGCTATTGATGAGGCAATGATAAATGAAGAAACTGAATATTTAATAGAGCAAACTTGTGTCCAAAACAAAAAGGAAACTGAAGATAACAACAGAGCGTCGCGGGCGTTGAAGTCGGTGAAACAGCTGGATCGAATGCTGGGGCAAGACTGACTCCGCTCGCCATGGGTCCCTTATGTACACTCGTTTCTGGAACAATCGGCGTAGAACTTTCGGTGCGTAGAACACTCGAAACTCGACCAGACGAAAATTTTCTCGAACTTAGGAGAACACCAAGTTGAAAGAATATATAAAAGGAGGTTCCGCTGACTGGAATCGAACCTAGACCTTCTGCACGACTGTCAGGCGCGGTAACCATTCGGCCTCGCACGCGCTTGCTTTTTTTTAAATTTATTGCCAGGATACATATAATACACATATTGATAAAAATAATATGCCCCGAAAACTGCATCTTTCGGAAATTACTTAACATGAAGAAGGGGTTAAAGGCCTATCAGCCAGGCTTGGCTGAAGGTCGTTGTGATGGTTAATTTAAAAGGTTTTGAGCGTGACTAAATCGTCCAGAACTGGCAACCATTACACATCAGTATTTATCTTCTTGTAACATTCTCTTAACCATTTGATAGTTTCAATGAAGTACTCTCGGGGGTTGCTTGCGTCAACATCAGCATGCCGCTCCGCCATTCTGCTCTTCCATATGCCGCGGAGCCCCAGGAGCATGATTATGTCGTAGGGCACAGGTTCACGCTCTATTGTTAAGAACCGGATTCCTTGAGGTGACAGCGGGAGCTCTTTCTTTATGGTGCGCTGAAGCACGTCCCAGAAAAGAAGAGCATCCCAGCAGCCCAAAAAGACATGCTCAATGCTCTCCGGCTGTTTGCACAAATACAATTTACCGACCAGTAGAGGTTCATGCCTTTTGCATCCAGAAAAGTCTTTACTGGCAACGTTTCGCTTTGTAATTTAAAAAAGAAAGTTTTAACCGCCGCTGGTACCATAGCGTTCTTGGACTCGCTGTAACACATCATCTCCCGGGGCGCCAGAGCCTATGGACCTATACCTTAGCATGGGTAGCAACATAGCCACTAGGTCACGCGTCAAAGTTTTGCGTGATACACCACACAAATAGTTCATAGAAAAACTAATGAACAGAAAACGGCAGGCAGATACAACTTCGCGCAAAACACCGGACAGTGGTTCCCCACCGTGCCTGGCAGTACGAAACAACAAATACCCGGTAAAACGTCCAACAGCCTTGTCTGAATAACGGTTCGAAGAAAGGGATCACGCTGGTCACGGACAGAGGTAAAGCGTGAGACGAGTTGTCGAACAAATACGTGACACAGTCCGACACCTCCTGCTCTGGGCTTAAAAAAAGGTTGGTACGGCGAGTTCGCTCCCATTGGGACGCCCAAATAAACACTGAAGATACACGGTGAATCCGCTGGAAGTTAATTCTAGAACACTGCAGCACTTGGAAGACATAACACAGTTTGGACAGAAGAAACACATTGCACACAGTCGCTCTCGGGAAAATGGATAAATCTCTCCGTACCCACCTCTCTGCAGAGGCCTTAAATTTAGCTATTTCTTCTCGCCAGTAAATTTTGGGCTCACGGTAATGTTCCAGAGCTACTACCTAGGTCCTCGCACGCGCTTGCTCGGCGACGCCCGTTGCAATATAATGCACAAGAGAAACAAGGAACGCAACGCACAATTCTCGCGACAGAAATCAAAGGACACCGGGGCCCTTCCAAGAAAGGCTCCAAACAGCGCTTCGAAGGCAGCGCAGTATGTTCCACTTTTTCGACAGCTCTTTTTGGTATATTGTTTCTTCCGCGAAAGGGTCGTTGCCTCCACTGACTAGAGAAGTGTTACGAAGAAAATGGCACCATATGAAAATATCCACATTATAAAAAAATTAGGCGAATAAAAACACAATTTAAAAAACGTTAATTTAAAACAATTACAGGGATAAGCGAAGGGGCAATGTATGTCTCTCTCTCTGTGTGTGTGTGTATGGGGGGGGGGGGGGGTCTGGTTTAGAGTTCACATGATCCATATATTTGGCTTCAACCGAATATGTCTATATTTCTTCCTGACTGAATTCCGAGAACAATTTTTTTTAAACAGCTCTTGTGTCGCTTCCCCGAACGTGCACTGTCCACATGACCGATTTAGAACGCAAATACCAAACACCATTGCTAGATAGACTAACTCCCCGCTGTCTAAGCCTTCAAACAACAAATTGAACACTTTGATTTTTGTGTCATCTAGAACAGAATGAAAGACAGCCAATAGTTTCATAGCAACCATACAAACAGTCTTAAAACGAAACAAAAACAAAAACGGCAGTGGAAGAGTTTATCGAACAAACAAACGAACAATCATTCCGAGCGATGTCGAACTGCACTGAGCTCTCATTTATTCATTGGGCCGTCCTTCAACAAAGCGGTCAATACGCGTTCCCACTCAGCCTGGGTCCCCCTTTCACGTCGCTCGCGAATACACACTTCCGTGTCGAAAACGTTCGCAGCGCGCATGGGACGTGACGGGGGGCGTCGATGGCTGTCCTCCGGTGGCGCGGCCAGGCGTCGTCGCGGAGGAAGCGACTCCTAGCTCTGTGCATACTTGACCCCACGACTTAATGTCTGGCACGTCTCCCTTCGATCGAACTCCCCGTTCTCAGCAGTGACGGCTTCACTTCCCCTTAAAGTGGACCACGGTGAAGGCTGCGGGCCGGGGCCTGTTTCGAAGGGGATGGGATAGTCCCTTCCCTGAAGTCTAATTAATAAACTAAGCCTATGTGGACAACCACAGCGACGTTAAATTATTGGTTCCTGTTTATAGAGCAGTCCTCGCCTGACGTAACCAAATGCTGTGTTAGACTCGGCTTCTTGTTTAAACAATGAAGCACAAATTGGACACCAGAGCGAGCCCAGCGGTGACGCAGCAGTCGTATCCAATCAGTGCCCCGCGTTCGAACGAGAAATATGACGCAAAAAGGCCAATCTACAGGTCTCGTGCTTGGTCAACACCGATTTCTCTAGAAAACAAGAGGTACGAAGCGCCCGCTATGTTTCGATCTCCTTACCAATACCTTCGTAACACTCCGTAATTATACGAAGGACACTTTTTCATTTAGTGCAACGTGCCGGTTTATTCGTCAAATACTTTCCTCCTCTTCCTTCGAACCCTTTTTCACTGCACATGGTTTCGTCTCGCCATATTTTGTCTTCTCCTGAGGCCCTCAACTCGCCAAACACAAGGTTGGAGCCGAAAGTACGCGGAACGTAGCGATTGGACATCGGCGATAAAAGCGTGAAGTCATCGTCGTGATAGTCCAATTGGTGCGCTCCGCCAACTTCGGCCTCAACTTTGTATATGACGAGTTTAAAGGCCCTGGTCCGCTTTAAGTTGTGTACTAGATTCGTCTCACATCACGTCCGACCGCATGCTAAGTCAGCGATCCGGTGGACCCACTCAAAACAGCGTCACAAAAATGAGTCACAATGGCGTCCGTAGACTTCATGCGTTTGGTATAACGGCTAAACCAACCACGCATAGAAAATGCGCCGCGATCCTGCACCTTTTCTAAGCGTGATTGGCTTAGCCACTAGACGCAAACGCGCGAAAACAGTGAGTGCTGTGACGATGCACTTTTGGCTCTGCTTGCTTGGCTCCATCGAATGATAGCGTAGGCGCTACGGTCGGGCTTAATGTGAAACGGAGTGGACGCATGCCAATACCATAGAGCTGGGTGTGCCCTAAAGCATATTTGAAGCTATGGGAGACCGAACATGTTTGCCTGTGCTGTGACAGTTAAAGAAATGACATTCCAATATGTTTTTCTAACTACTCCTAATGGCTGCTATACTCTGTACTTCGTTTTACCTTAAGTTGACACGCAGTCGACGCTGAGGTAGTGGGACCAATGAAAGCAGCGTCAAAAGCGAATGTCGCTCGGCCTTTTCTGTTTATGATTGCTTCGGCGATAATAGAAAACGTAAACAGATGCATGACGAACACCATGATAGTGCGTTTTGGACGCTGTCTGATTGGCCTCATCAGCTCGTAGCGTCGGCTTCGTCTCGACTTAAAGGAATTGTAGGGTGATATCCGGGAGTTACACATATTTTTGCGCTGGTCGCTTAGAGATGGCATATATGTATACACTCTAATCATGGTAACCTTTGTAAAGGTTGCCATGATTGTGACTGTCTGATCCCGCGAAGAACGTAAGCAAAGCTTAAAACAAAACAAACAAAAAAAAAACTGTTGAAATGCAGGCTAGTTGTTGGAAGTTTACCATATACGCATTACCTCTATACGGGGCACACAAAAGGGAATGTAAAATGAAAGGATAGAACAAGTGGTGGAATAGACGCCTCCAACAAAAGATAAACCACGTACTATATATATATATATATATATATATATATATATATATGCTGTAAACGACTTAATTTTTGCGAGGACCTAATTTTCGCAAATTTCGCGAATCGCATACTATTCGCGAAAAATAGGTCCCGCGAACAATTCCCCAAAAATGTAAACAAATTGGAGTCTATATTGAGATACCACAGCGTCCCAAAAATTAGAACCCGCAAATTATTTAAAAACTTCTTCTTGGACCTGAGTCACGATATATTGAACCCGCGAAAACTAAGACATTCACAGTGTATATATATATAATTTTGTTTTTGCGTGTAGCTTTCTTGAGTAAATATCATCACATAAATCAGAACACCGTCACTCTCTGTCAGACTACGACCATGTGTGCGAAGAAAAAACATATATAATTCACGGAGACCTTACCTGACCGACAAACTTCGCCTCTAGGCGAACTTCGTCAGTTGTTAATCGCATACTCGCTGCGTGGAGTCCAGCCTTCACGTGTCGATATGGGTCCATAAATCCTTGATAATGTGGAAGCTTGGGCAAGTTGGTGATTCATGCTTGGATGGAACAGCGCGGATGAACAGTCAAACTCACATGCACACAGGAGGCAAACAGACTCGCAGCGCTGACTTTCAACTCAGATTTGAGGAAGAAGAAATATAGAACTGAGTTGAAAGTCAGCGCTGCGAGTCTGTTTGCTTCCTGTGTGCATGTGAGTGTGACTGTTCATCCGCGCTGTTTCATCCATCCATAAATCCGCGCAGAACTGCTCGTAGCTGATACAAAAGATCCGGCGTTTTTGCAGACATGATGACAGGGTTATCTGCATACAGGTCTTAAGCATGCTCGAAGCTCGCTAGCACGTTGCTTTTATAATATATGGATGCTTCAAACATGCTTGGAGACAGCTTTCCTTTTTTATAACTAATGTAACAAGATCGTCATACGAAGCAAAAACCCACCTGCGACGGTGCGGGAAGACAGTCTTTTGTACGATCTGTTATCATAGTGAACGCAGCATAAAGTCTGAGGGCAACATTACTTCATGTCTCTTTAATGGCGAATCAAGCTGGAGAAATAACCCCATCGCGCGATGGTTAAACGTTTGCCAAACTTCTAACTAAATGCCAGGAAGATACGGACAAAATACATCATTAAACACAGAAGCGCACAAAGTTAACACGAATGATTATTTTGGCTACGTCTCAAAACTTCATTAAAGCACAAGTTGACAACTTGAGCTTGTCCGAACATACAGCTCAGCTTTTATTGCTTTAAATCTAATCACCTTACGAACCTATAAAAAAATGTGTTGAGCGTTTGTTTAAACAGCGGTAAGCAAGTCCGCTCCAGTGGTTGTCTGCTGTCACGGTTGAAGATGAGAAATTCGGCCAGTTTGGTACCGCAACTAAACGTGTAGTTTTTGACGCGCATCCCGCAGCGGTTATACATCACCGCAAGCATGTACCATACTCCTCCAGATTAAAACGGGAGAGAGGGGGGGGGGGGGTGAGTCACCCCAGTATCCCTGGGTTTAATGGCAACTACTCTTATAGCTTCTGTGAACATTACATTTTATTTTTATTGGTGGACAAAAATGAATTAATTGTTCGTGTCAGCGGGACTAGGTACTAAGAGTCGCGAGCGACTGTGCATTGGCACCTTTAAGCTTGAGTTTTATTTGTCTACTACTTGCTCCGCCACATACCGACCACATTCAATGCAACGAGGAACACCGTAAACAAACCAAACGTACCAAAAGAAATATTATTTCTGTTTGGGGCGCCTAGAGCTTATTATTAATCGTGTTGTTTCTCGATCAGTGAACGAAATCGCTGATAGTTCTCTTAAAAACTGAGTGTCGAAATCTGTGTCCACACCAGGGTGCGCACTCTCCCATAGAGTTCCATGCAAATCCGATTCCAATTTTTTTCCTCTCGCCGCAGCGCCATCTGTCTCAAATAGGGGGTACCCGCAAGCAGACGAGTACACAATCCGGTCACGGCGCTGCGGTAGGCTTCTATGGGCCGTTTCCCCACCTGTCTATCTTACACCCTGGTTCATACGATCCGTGTTGTAAACATGGCGATAACGCAAAAAACGCTGTCGTATTTTTCGAAGCAAGTCGGTTTTGGGGGTTTCCCTTCTTTATTAGTGATTCCGGAGAAAATTCTTTACGAGTAATAAATTTTAGTCGTAAGAGATTTGCAAGGTCTCTGTTCCTTTTGTTTTAACCTGATAGCTTGACAAAATAGCGGGATATAAAAAAAAAGCTTTTGCGTGTTAAGTAGGTGCGTAATGACTTCTACAATCTCGGTAAAAGACTGTGTCAAAACTGAGTCTGCTTTTGAACTGAATCTAGAATCGATGCTGCGGAAAGGGCTCTAAAAGTATTGCATCAACAGGATGTAAGGGCTCGTAATATCGCCAGTCATTGATTTTTCTCTTGATATCGTTGCAAGCGACTACGTAAGAAATGCCATGCAACAGAACACGAATGTAGCAATGAAGCTTTTTTTACTTGTTTATATTTGGATTTAGTAAGGCCTTCCACTTATTTAGGCTGCTTCAATATTAGTCACTGACAGCATAAAAGGTGCAGGGCGTGGGTAGAAGACACGCTTATTTCATTATCGCTCTGCAACCAATCGTGTTGTGTTATTAACATACAAGGACGACAAGATGCGAATCACAAAGCACCCTTCGTTCCTCAAGCTGTCAGCGATTAGAGTAGGTTCTGTATTTTTAAGAAATACTCTCAACCTTGGCGGCCTCAACAGCACCGAAGGTGTTAGCTAACAACCAATGTACCTTCGTAAAAAAACGTTTTTGCACGTACTCAGCAACAAAATTACACAACCCATTTAAATGAAAATACCGCAATCAGAGGCATACTGTCCCTAATTTTTGTAAACTTTTTTTAATCAAGCGTTGGACTATGTCACAGGCTTAAGATGAGCTAGTTGGTTCACGGCTTACTATGGGCCAGCTGAACAAAGGTTACACCACACACAAAATCACCATTTACACTGCTGGATTTGCAACTGGTTAATTCTCCTCTTTGTCTCTTTTCGAGTAATTATCGTTGTCGTTCTCTGTTATCGTGTAAATTAAATTTTCTTTTTCGTTTAGCCTCTTCTCAATTTCTTCTTTTCGGGATGAAGCGGTTTCGCATTTTTCTTCTTTCTTTTTTCTCTGCTCGGACGCCATGGCTCCCCGCAGGAACGCTTCCTTCTTGCGGTGGAGTGCAACTGCAAGGGAACCGACACATTTCTCCGTCTTCTCCTTGATGGTTAGGGTACCCAGCAATCTACCTGCAAGTTGCTTTCTGTGTCTTCCCACGATGTCAACTTCGAGTAGTCTTGCTTCACACTGGCATGTACGACAGTAAGCTGCTAGGTGTCCTACCGCGGTTAAGGATCGTAAAAAAGCGGTATATTCATTTCCTCTATCATTTATACAGCGGCCTATATAACATTTCCCACACGTCATGGGAATCCCATAGATGACTTCTTTTTGAGGTTGGACGTACTTGGTCTTGTGTGCTTTGTCACATTGGTTTTCGTTGGTGTTTTGGGCCTTGTTGGTCTTGCCACACATGCAATATGCCTTGTTCGGTGCGGAGCATACGACGTGTTCTCTTTGCCGGCCTGCTTCAGTCCTTTAGCCTGTGAGTAATGTCATGAAGATATGGCACTACCACTATTCCAGGCTTATGTTTGTGCTTTGGTATGTCTCCCGAACCGGGCTTCACATTCTTGGGCGTATTTTTGCATATTTCTATCAGAAGCGCGTTTGGATACTCAGATTCGAATAGCCTAGATATTTGTATATCGAAACTTTGATCAACCTGGCGTTCACAAGGCATTCTTAACGAAGATGTTAGTACTGTGATGGCGACCCCTCGTTGAACGTTTTTGAATGTTCGGAGTCGAACGGTAGAAATCCTTTACAGGAACGAGCTTGATACCTCAAGCAAACGTGGCCTCCTTTGAAGTTTAAGCTCGGATCGAGGAACCTAATAGTTTTATTTACAGGCAGTTTATGATTGAATGTCAATCCCATGCAGCTTGCTCAAATCACATCATGACGTATTCAAGGCATTCATTACTTGGCTCCTCTGCTTCCTTATTACAGAAAATCAAGGTATCATCAACATAGAGACATATGGATTCAATCAGGGGATCTTTCATAACTTGTTGTATGGCGATTCCACATGCTGCATTGAACACGTCACTGAAGGAAGGGGGCCACTCGAGAGCCGATGCACACTCCGCGGTCCTGAACAAATTGCTGGTCTTGATGGGATACTGGCGTCACCATGACAGGAACAAGTAAGAGGTAATTCATATATTGTTATATTTTTATATATTCATGTTTATTTAAAAAGTTCCCTATATTTATATATACTTATATATTTATTAACACAATACCTGCTGCGCCGTTAAGCATTAGGCAAGGGGGGGGGGGGGGGTTCGTAAAGCAATGCGTACAAAAATACGTTTTTACTTTCCACAACAACAAGGAAACATAAATCCTTACACTTAATTGAACACAATTTTTGTACTATTTCGAAAAAAGAATAAAGCATCATTTTTCGAAATTGCAATTAACTCTTCTGAAAGCAAATTCCAGCCCGACTGGTCTGCACAAAAAATGATAAAAGAAACATTGTCAGTATAATAAGACAACTTTCTGCTACTTTTTTTTTAGTGATCCCGTTTTGAAGATACGGGGTGTGCCTTTCGAATGTACGTTTTATGTTCAGTACCTGTTCTTCATCATATATGATGAAGTATGACTGATAGGATATCCCGTGTAGTAATCGATGAATTTTACACGCTGTACTAACAAAGGTAGCTGAATTAGGTCAAACCGACGTGGTAACATTGACGCATCTATCTTATTAAACTGTGAGAACGCCACAAAGCGCACGTTTATTGCTCTCCTCTGACGGGATACTATACAGCGCTTCTACTTGTCAGATCATTGCGTTGCGCGTCCGTTGAAGTCGAAGTTATAGATTGCGGAACGGTTTAGTCTAGTAGACATTGCATGTCCATGGGTACCTTTGGTCAAGTTTTACTTTTTGTTTCTCGGGATCGCCAAATATCATCAGTCCACACTCTACCACGCACACTCTATATCGAAAAATTTCTTATCGCGTGGGTGGTTCTGCAAGCGAGCGCTGCATTTCAACACTTTATATTGGCGAGAGACTCGGCGATGATGCAAGCCACTAGGCGAGGCTTGATCTTCAACACTGAAGATTAACGAGCGTTGTCAAAAGTATTTGAGGTCGACAAACGTCGCCTTTTCGAGAAATTACCTGCATTGAGGCTTCTTCTTGGTCTGCCGTCTTCTTACAATGGTTTATACTGTGATCAAATAGTTTAAACTAGGATGGAGGCGCGAGTCTATTCCGTACGAATCTAAAGGGTCGGCTCACTCACTGCGCTTCTCGCCGCATTTCAAGGTCGCAAAGCTGTTTCTTTCGTCGCGGATTAAGGTTTGTTGGACGGATGTCCATTTTGAAGTTCCTTCAATGCCTTGTTACAGATGCGTTGTGTCTGCGTAACCTTGACAATGAAGCACGTTTGGTATTTTAATATCACAAAAAATTGCTAGGCAATTGCGTCGCATACATGAAACGTTCTAGCATCATGTGAAATCAGGTCACGTGACGTTGATTTTCCCGCTAAAGTTAGCGGGGAGGATGAATTGGTGTATGGATCGCCTGACATCATGTCACGTGACGTCGATTTCCCCGCTAAACCTAGTGGAGAAACTAAACTGGCATATAGGTCACTTCACATCAGGTGACGTGACCTCAATATCTCTGTTAAATTTAGCGGGCAAAACTGAAGTAGTGTATAGATCACGTGACGCTGTGTCGTGTGACGTCATTATATTTTCGTTTCATGTAACGTCTTTGTGACATCATATGACGTCACAGGCTACGGCTTCCCGAACTGCGGCTTCACGAAATCCGTAGTTACTGGCCAAATAAACGTTTTACGTTAAAGCATACGGTGTATATATTTATTTCATTTATAGCGGTATGCCGTCCTAGGCCCGCCGTCACTGCAAGGCTTCTCGTTTTACGCCTCGACTCTACATCGATAAACAAGGCCAAAAAAGCGACACCCTGCAGGCCTTTAGCCGAACGGATCCCCAGTTCAGCTACTCCGAAATGACTTGGTTGTAGTTCCAAGTTCGGCACGAAAGCCGGTGAGAAAGGAACTTTCTCGGGAGCCCGGAAGGGAAGCAGGTAGTTATACACCTGGCGGGTCGCAGGACGGCGTCATCGATCGCCTCCGTCGTCGTTGTCGGCACACCGGCGATCGCGACGCGCTCGGCTGTTTCCTTTATCGGCTCCCCGGGTCAAAAACCCTGACTCTGGCGACGACGGCGCCGCTGGATTTTGCCACGGAGATTCACTGACTGGTCAAATGCACCACTCATACTTCGTCCGAGGGGATAACGGTGCTTTTGTCACATTTCGGCAGTAATTTTCACCTGTAGCGGAACTATGAAACCAGTTTACTGCTTTTATTACCTCCCTGCCCCCCCCCCCCCCCCTTGTCTAGCCGTATCGCACAAAATAGTCTATTAAAGCTAATTTACTGGCTTGATTAAGGTGCGATAACGGGTGATAAGCACGTGATTGCAAGCCGGATATATAGCCGCTGCTGTCTCTGCTCCTGTGGACTGGGGTTGCATGCTTGTCGATGACGCTTTCGCATACACTCTGCACGTGCGTATACAAGATAGGGAAGGGAGGGGTTTATCAGGATGCCATATTTGTAAACCGGGCATGAATTCTGTTATGCATACCAGTACCTCTAAGGTGGTGTATGGTGAGATACGCTTGAGTGAAAAATGGTGTAGCATCAGCGCAAATTCTGTGCGTCAATTCGGGCGCGTTGCTAGCAACAGCCGTTGGCCAATAGGAGCGTGCTCCCAAACGTTTGTGCAACGCTAGCGGCGTAAGCAGTCCAATAGAAAGCGGGATCGGTGGCCGAGTGGGCTAGCACAGACCAGCTCCAAAGCACGTGGAGCGAAAGCTCGCGCTGCAGAAACCAGGGATCCTGAGTTCAATTCCCACCACTGCCCGTTTCGATCTTGATGAGCATTGTACCGGCGTGCTGTCGTGTACCACTACTGCGTACTCCACGTTAAAGACCTCAGACTAGCGGTTGTACCGCACTGGCTAAATTGCTCATCTACCTCGGAGAAACCAGTCGCCCGTTGAGGCAGACTAACTTCAGGATGTACAAACACACACTCCACCAATTTGTTTTTTTTTTTTTTACAAATAGGGGCGTGTGTGCTTTGTGGCATGTGCCCTCAACTAAAAATCTTCTTGCACCTGTACGTCGCATTGTTTTTTCTCTCTTTCTTATTTTTAGAGCGCAGCTCTTAGGCGCCCGTTTCCGGCTTGAGCGGCGTCGGCGTCGCCGTCGCCGTCGGCGTAACCGCGCGGTGCATGATGGGTAAATTTCACCGCTAAGTTCAGCGGAAACTTTTCCCCGCTAAATCTAGCGGAAAAGTTTCCCCGCTAAATTTAGCGGAAAATTTTCCTCGCTAAATCTAGCAGAAAATTTTTCCCGCTAAATTAGCGGAAATTTTTCCCCGCTAAATCTAGCGGAAAATTTTCCCCGCTAAATCTAGCGGAAAATTTTCCCCGCTAAATCTATCGGAAAATTTTCCCCTTTAGCGGAAAATTTTCCCCGCTAAATCTAGCGGAAACTTTTCCCCGCTAAATCTAGCGGAAAGGTTTCCCCGCTAAAGTTAGCGGAAAATTTTCCTCGCTAAATCTAGCGGAAAATTTTCCCCGCTAAATTTAGCGAAAAAATGTACCCGCTAAATCTAGCGGAAAATTTTCCTCGCTAAATCTAGCGGAAAATTTTCCCCACTAAATTTACCGGAAAATCTTCCCCGCTAAATTTAGCGGAACATGTTCCCCGCTAAATTTAGCGGAAAATTTTCCCCGCTAGAATTAGCGGAAAATTTTTCCCGCTAAATTTAGCGGAAAAATTTTCCCGCTAGATTTAGCGGAAAATTCCCCCCCCCCCCTAAAGGTCGAGGTCACGTGACCCCCAGGCCACGTGACCCCCCCCCTCCCGTGCTTTCCCCTCCTCCTCAAGAGCTGCGCTCTAATTCGGGGTTACAGATAGTTGTAAACGGCTTTCATTTTTTAGAGCGCAGCTCTTAGGCGCCCGTTTCCGGCTTGAGCGGCGTCGCCGTCGGCGTAACCTCGCGGCGCATGATGGGTAAATTTCCCCGCTAAATTTAGCGGAAACTTTTCCCCGCTAAATTTGGCAGAAAAATTTTCCCGCTAAATTTAGCGGAAAATATTCCCCGCTAATCTAGCGGAAACATTTTCCCAGCTAAATCTAGCGGAAAATTTTCCCCGCTAATTCTAGCAGGAAATTTTCCCCACTAAATCTAGCGGAAAATTTTCCCCGCTAAATTAGCGGAAAAAGTTTCCCCGCTAAATGTAGCGGAAAATTTTCTCCGCTAATTCTAGTGGGAAATTTTCTTCACTAAATTTAGCGGAAAATTTTCACCGCTAAATCTAGCGGAAAATTTTCCCCGCTAAGTTTAGCGAAAAATTTTCCCCGCTAAATTTAGCGAAAAATCTCCCCGCTAAATTTAGTGGAATACTTTCCCCGCTAAATTTAGCGGAACATTTTCCCGCTCAATTTAGCGGAAAAATTCCCCCCCCCGTGCCTTCCTCTCCTCCTCAAGAGCTGCGCTCTAATTCGGCGTTACAGGGAGTTGAAAACGTCTTTCATTTTTTTCTGTAGTCTATATAAATAAATAAATAAATAAATAAATAAATAAATATATATATATATATATATATATATATATATATATATATATATATATATATATATATATATATATATATATATATATATATATATATATATATATATATATATATATATATATATATATATATATATATATGGTGTTTCAGAGAACGCAGGCCAAATCACTCCTGCGAAAAGCTACTCATCGCAACGAAAAAAGGGTTGTGGCGTTTTGGTCCTGGGGCAGGGGCCCATTTGGAAAAACTATTAAAGTCCGGGATAATTAAGTTGTTAATTATTTTTGCGTAATTAACTTTTTTTAATATTGTGTTTAAGGGCCTGGTTTCAATCAGAAAATTGCTCAGCATCATCGAAAAACACTAAATCAACAAATTGCAGAACGATAGAAAGCAAACGAAACATTTTACGGCTTTCTGAAAAACAGCACAAATTCGACCGGCTTTTAAGTTTCGATTTGCTATCGGAGCGCATCTCGGCCCCGGCGGCACCGCGCCCCGTGGAGAGATAGTGCAACCAGCCTCTGCTGCACAGCGCAGCAGAGGTTGGTTGCATGTATGTATGCCATCTCCTGACGAAGCCGAGCCTCTCGGCGAAACTGTCGTAATACATACAATAAACTCCTAGCATAGCAACTCCGCAAGTACCGATCTCTGACTTATATAAATATATATATATATATATATATATATATATATATATATATATAGGTGAAGCACATTAGTTTGAGAACAATGGACCGGGAAAATGTAATAAGTCAGAGATCCGTACTTGCGGAATTGCTATGCTAGGAGTTTATTGTATGTATTACGACAGTTTCGCCGAGAGGCTCGGCTTCGTCAGGAGATGGCATACATGCCTTTTAAATGCACGTTTAAGGCGGTCGCTTTGTTCTAGAATATTATAGTGCCGTCTCAGTATACCGTTTACATTAGGAAAGTTCGTGCTGTAAGTTAGACATAGATTCGTGCGTTGTAGGTCGGGTTTGGGGGGGCGGTTCGCAATTAAGTCCTCGCGGTTCAATTGTTTAGCTTTTTGAATTGCGTCGTCAATTACACGTAATGGATATTTTTGTTTTCCCAGCATGGTCTTTAGGTTCTGGGCGCTCGCATCAAAATCTTCCTCTTTCGTGCAAATTCGTTTGAAACGGTGGGCTTGGCTGTAGGGGACGCTGTTTTTACAATGGCGAGGGTGGTCGCTCTGGTAATGAAGATAATGTTGTCGATCTGTCGGTTTGCGGTAGAGATTTGTGGAGAGTTTACCATTTTCAATTTTTACAGTTACATCTAAGAAGTTGATATTTGTTTGAGAGTAGACGTAAGTGAAGTTAATGATCGGGTGTACAGAATTGTAACAGTATACGAAATCCAGCAGTTCCTCCTCGCTGTGTGTCCAAATAAGGAAGATATCGTCTATGTATCTCTTGTAGAAAGTTGGCGTTAGGGGGAATTCCGAAAGAAATTTGGACTCTAGCTTTCCCATAAATAAGTTGGCATAACTGGGGGCCATCTTAGTGCCCATAGCGGTTCCGCTGACTTGCCTAAAATATTCATTATTAAATTCAAATGCATTCAGTTCTAAGACCATCCTCGTTAAACAGGCAATGACGTGACAATCCGGGGTATCTGGTCTCTTATGAAGTTCGTACATGTCAATTAGAGCAGCTATTCCGTCGTCGTGGGGAATGTTTGTGTACAGAGAAGAAACATCGAGAGTGACCAGATATGCTCCCCTAGGTACGCACATATCCGAGATTTCTCCTAGAAACTGAGTGGTGTCTTTGACATACGAATCGAGAGTTGTAGGAATATTGCTTATTAATTTGTCTATAATTTTAGGAAGCATGTAGAAGCGACCTGGTCTTGGATTTAGTGGTTTCATCACATTATGTTCGTTAAGGGTTATGTTTCCTGTGTGCTAGAGATCTTTCAGTTTTGACGTTACAATGCGTGAGTAGTCAATCGTTGGATCCCCCTGAAGACGCTCATAAAATTTTGGATCATTAAGTTGGTGGTATCCTTCTCGAGTGTAGTCGACAGTTTTGAGGATCACAATTGCCCCCCCTTTATCAGCTGGCTTGATCGTTATATCGGTCCTGGTTCCCAGAGTTTTCAGGCAATCCCTTTCCGATTTTGTTAAGTTGTACCGTTTTCCTTTCCGCTTATGGTATTCTCGCATTATGTCTCTTTGTACAGCGGCTATGTAAAGATCGAGGCAGCCATTGCGATGAGGTTTCGGTGTCCAATTGCTTTTTGAACGTTGTTGCGTGTTCTGAGAGTTTGAAGGCCTGCCTAAGAAATATTCCCGCAATCTTAAATTTCTTGCAAAATTATCAAGGTCTCGGAGTAACTGGAATTCGTCAAAGAAGCCTGTTGCTGGGCAAAAGTTTAGCCCTTTTGAAAGCAATTTTTCTTCGTCAGATGATAAGGTAATTTCAGATAAATTAACAATTACGGTTTCACAAGGTTCGGTGATGTTTTGTTCATCAGCTGTTTGCTGTCTGGGCGGTTGAATATTGCTACTATATCTATATGGCGTCAGCGCAGGTAGTGTGGGGTTGGGAACCTTGTCTCGTTCGAGCTTACGTAGTTTGGTGGTTATGATACTTCGGTACTTCATTTCCTCAAACGCATTTAAGGTTGTTATTTCCTCTGTCGACAGGGGGTCATTTGAACGGAGGAGGGCGGTTGTAGCAGTAGTTAACTGACTTATCTGTTTTTCGCTATGATTGATAGAAATTTGTACTAGTTTAAGAGAGGCCTCCAGGAGAACGTTTTGCCAAGCCGCACGGTCGCGTTGATCAAGGTTTGTCGTAGCGGGATTGAGGGAGAGCGTTAATCCTTTTGGTGTGATTCCTGCCTTTAGGTACACTTGCAGCGTTGATTGATGAAGCTCGTGCCTGATTCGTTTATCGGATAACTTTCGTACTTTTAGAAATGTGGCACTGTAATTCTGAGTGGGGGAACTGGACTCACCGATTTGTAATCAATCTTCCTTTGGGCGGGGACTTGGCGCAGCTGCCCTGCGCAGGTTGTACAGTCTCGTAGCGCTTCTTTGTCGTAGGGGTGGCTGGGGCGTCATACTCTCGGCGAGCGTCGGGTACCCGTCGGCGGTTGGGGGGGGATGGGGATGTTCTACGGAGCTCTGCACCGGAGCGCTTGGGCGCAGATGCGGGGCGGCGTCTTGGTTCTCGGGGCGGGTGCCATATTGTCTTGGGGAAGTTGGGTTGCACCGCTGGGGCGTGTGGTCATCCCTCAAGGAGCTCTTCCTCTGTCGCAAGTTGACATCGGACGACTGCGGCGTCCTCGGCATGGTAGATGTTGACAGTGTGTCACAGTACACTTTGTCGGGCGAAGCATGGCTTCCCGTGTCGGCCGCATCGGGGATTCTGATAGTTGGCGGGGTGTCGCTCCATCCCGCTGGTTCTTGTTTTGTGTTTTTCATGATAACCTGTTGATAATGAAGTGCCAGGAGGGCTACACCCTCAAAACTTGGATGGACGCCATCGGCTGCAAGGACGCGTCGCGCTGGCATCTCCGAGAAGGCGTGGTGAATGTAGAAGGTGCCCGAGTCACTGCGGCAGAGTCTGCTCACTTCGATGTTGAATTTGGTGACTTGCTTGTTAAACCACCATACAAATTGGTGGTTCGAGAAGCGCCGTCGGCGGTTTGCACTACGGGGCAAGACGAGGCTGATGTAGATGGGTCCAATCCCTGGTCTCGTTGATCGTATGTAGCTCAGGAGCTCGTGGAGGTGTTCTAGGCTTGCTTGGGCGCCGTCCTTGGCGAGGTCGTTGGTTCCAATGTGCAGTATCAAAGTGCTCACAGTCTCGGGCACATATTCTAAAAGTTGCATCACATCCGAGAAGCGGCCGCCGCTGTACGTGATAAATGCGGGGGCCTCGCTGGAGTACGCGTTGAAGTGTTGGTATAGGTATTTTGCTTGGGAGTCTCCAATGATTTCGGTCTTGATTGAGCACTTGGGGTACTTCATAGATAGACGCTCCGCAGTACGGGGGCCGGTAGCCATTGTTAAATGCAGGTGAAGCACAGTAGTTTGAGAACAATGAACCGGGAAAATGTAATAAGTCAGAGATGCGTACTTGCGGAATTGCTATGCTAGGAGTTTATTGTATGTATTACGACAGTTTCGCCGAGAGGCTCGGCTTCGTCAGGAGATGGCATACCATCTCCTGACGAAGCCGAGCCTCTCGGCGAAACTGTCGTAATACATACAATAAACTCCTAGCATAGCAATTCCGCAAGTACGCATCTCTGACTTATTATATATATATATATATATATATATATATATATATATATATATATATATATATATATATATATATATATATATATATATATATATATATATATATATTCCTTCCACTATCTGGAGTTTGCTTCGCCTCTTTCTTTCTATTTATTTTTGTTTTACCTTTTGTCCCGAGCGGAAGTAAAGAAAGGGATGACCGAAGGAGCCATTTCGGGAGGCAGCCAACGGAGGCCAATCCGCGGCGTACTCCACGGTGCAGGAAATAACAAATTAGATTTTTACCGCCTCCGCGGTTCCGCTTAGGTCTGCCGATTTTCAAAGGGTTCCGCCAATCCGATCCTATGATTCCCTTCCCGGAGACAATTGGGGTGCACCAGGCGGAACCGGCGAAGACCGAGAGACCTTCAGGGCTCTTTGTTGCAACCTGGCGGAAAAGAAACCAGCGCCCGATTAGGGTACAGAACTTCGCAAGTCGAAACTTTCCCTGAGCCGACACCTGCTTGTATACGCCACCCTGCAACATAAAATCGTATCTCTGGCTGTACAGTGGCATTATCTGATAATCAGAAAATAGAAACTGAGCGCCACCCGCAACCAGAAAAAAATGCGGTGCTTATTTCAGGGGAAAAGAAAACAGTTGGCGTCGACTTGGGGAACAAATATAATTTTTGTAAAGCTTTGGGATTTGGTTCACAAAATAAAATAAATTAGGGGCGACATATCACGTGATTTGAAAACGAACTTTGCTCCATAGGGGCAATGGTCCTCAATTTGGGTGCTACCTACACCTGCTGAAATTCACATTTCCACAGCGTCCACGCAGCAACTCATCCTGCATAAACTAGTCCCTTTGTCCACACAAGCGTCTGGTACTGTCCTTGCTCAGGGCACAGTTTGTTGAAGTAGGAATTACCAGCGCACGCTCTGTTTGGTAGTGAGCACCACCGCTTCGTCATGACATTGGAAACTTGAGTCGAGGGTATTCGCAAAGTCTAGGGAGCCAACGCCGCCCGGCGGCGAAAAGGGGAGGCTGAGAATAGGCGGGATAGCTTGAGAGAGTCCACCCCAGCGAAAGCGGCATAGCAAACCGGCTCTAGTATACATACTACGTTGGCACGAAGCACACCCTACAGAGAAAATCAACTTGTAATAACTTGCAGCGCACAACTTTCCCGCTCTCTGCATAGGACGTTGGGCCTTCTCTTCTGCAACCTTATTAGCTTGCTACCGTAGACATAGACATGTCGCCACCCCGTTGCGACGCAACGATATGCCCGACTTTACAATATCCGTGGTATATATTATGTGTCACTTATCGCCCTCGGGGTGCGCTCGAGTATGATCACTCCAAATATTGTGCCTCTGCAGTGAGGAGACACTAAATGTTCGAACCGCTTCACGCTGGTTTCTATTCACGTAACCCTCCAAATAAATCGCCATCCTATCGGTTTGATGAACATTCAACGCCCTCATTTATTTCCTTTTCCGTTTCTTTTCCCTTCGTTGACTCTATTGATCTTCTTTTCTAAAAAGCTAGGTAGCAAGTCGGCCTCGCATGGAGGCCGACACATCCCCTTGCTCGCTTTTTTCTCGATAACACAAAACGAGCTAACATATGTGATGCTAAAACTGACGCGGTACAATACAGAGTACCGGCTGTTAAGTTCGCTTTAAGGTTGCGAAGGTACGCCTGGCCGCAAACGCGTTTCGTATGTATTTTTTGTCTTCCCGTACTCGCGCGAAAAACAGCACCGTTTTTCCCCGACAGCAAAAAACCACGCTGCTTCCTACCCCCGCAAGCTTCCATTGTAGCGATCGTTTAAAAATTACAGGAAGTTATATTGGTGGATTTCTCGGGTATAGGTTAGCATGAGCAATGGAAACGCAACACACGCCCTCCTTTGGGGAACACGAACGCTGACCCTTGCACTTTTTTTTGCTTTCTGCTTTGCTTTTTTATTTTTTTTTCGTCCCTTTTTTGACCTCGTTACGGGGTCAGTGTTAGTATTTCCCAAAGTGGAATGTGAGCGGCGTTTCTGAAGGGTCATGCTGACGATTCCCCAAGAATCCATAAGTGAATCTTTCTATATTATTTTTCATCCCTTTTTTTAACTCTGTCTGTCAGAGTACGTTGACGCCCTTGGAAACAGTCATCCATATCACTCGTGGAAAGAACCACATCTATACCAATCGTCGAGTGAACCGCATTCATCGTTTTAACTGGACACACAAATAACCGCCCACGCAGTCCTACTACAAAAACCGAGAGCGAAGAACAACCGGCAACAGCAGAGCGGTAACTGGGCCCGCCCGCATTCCACCGCGCCGCGGCGCAACACCTCCAAGATAACAAAGCCGTAGTGCTGCATGAGATGGCGTTATCATAGAACTCCAACGTTGGGCACAGGTTGGACACGACGAGGACGTCAATGTTCGCCTGAAACTTGACTCGAATCTGAGCGCTGCCACAGCACTGGTTCTCAATCTGTGTTCAGCGCTGTCCTTTTCTGATTAAGCCATCTCACTCAGCACTACGGCTTTGTTAGGTAGGAGGTGCGGCACGGGGCCTCCTCCTTTCTGGCTCCACGCTAGCTGTGCTCGTGACTCTGCCAAAAACGAAAGGGCTCGTTTTGACGAAAACCAGGTGGTGTCTGTCAGTCTGTCACCAACGGGGACAGAGGAAGAGGTTCACGCGTGCTCACGCCAGTGCTTCGGACCAATGGGAGCGTAGTACGCAATAACTAACAAACGAAAGACACTGCCCGGTTTTCGTCAAAACGAGCGTTCTAATGCTTACGCATTAAAACATGTCTTCTAGAGTGTTGGTGAGACTTAGTGGGAAAAGAGTAGCACACAATTTGTGACTTAACTTGTCCGCGAGTGCTTTTTTATTTTTTGTTCTGTTAGCGGTAAAAGGTAATTACCGGACTGATTCACGCTTGGAATAAAAAATGCCGTCTGCTCGACTTGATTCGTGGAGAGACAATTTCAATATCTGAAAAATTACAGTCGGAGGGCACCGGTCACAGCTTTTACTTATTTATCGAAATACTAAATTAAAAATGTTCTAGTTCTGAAGAAGGATCGCCTGCAGTCCCATTCCAACTCACTTTGGGTTTTAAAGTATATTGCATACCAATCATTTATAATCTCACGTACACAATACGGATCTTGTTCCGAAATTCGCTGATCAATCCTGTCTGTTTCAAAAAACGGGTAGAAGTTTGCCTCGGAAAAGTTTGGTGATCTACGACACAACTTTTAGGAAGCGGCAGTTTTTATTTTTCCTTTACTAGTGGGCGGCACCGTACCTAATTAGCACTTTAAGTCACCCGCAACCGCGCATTTAAATATCGAAAGGGTTCAGCTGAATACAAGACAGACAAACCAGAAACCGCAGTGCTGAATAAAACCTTTGTGATGTGCCGACTGTTCGCGTGTCCAAAGAGCCGCTAAACGTTTGTATATTAACCAAGACGCTGTCAAACGAGAAGCCCACGTTTGTACACACCAGGTGTGGGTACTGCGCATTGACATAAATCAGATTCGCGCGAGATAAAGGGTTTGCGCATCCTGAGTAGAGAGCCATGTTTGAAGAGAGGTTGCATCTCAAACCATGGGGAGCCTTTTGCAATTTGTAGGGAATAGGCCTTCCGCGGAGATTGGTCGCAAGTCCGCATGCTCTGCCTTGTCACGTGGCGACTAAGAAAGCAGGCAAAAAGCCTGAGACGCTTGCAGACGGTCAACGCCTTCGCCACCTCCTCGCAGCTGGTATTTCAAAAACAAACCATAAACCACGTGACCTCATCGAGCATTTGGAGACACTCTGCAATCTATGCTCTCTAATGCGGTGTGCTAACAGCAGCGCCACCGCAGTGGCGTGGCGTCAGAGAGTCGAATTAGAGTACACTGGCCAACTTTATTAGAGTAGCTCAGTTACGGAACTGCTCATAGACGCTGCTTGCACGAGCAGTACCCCCCCCCCCCCCCCCCCCCACTCACTCACCACGACTCGCCTCCCGTCGTTCGACGCGCCACACGGCTGCTATGGTAACTGCAGTGTACTCTATAGAATGCGTACGTTTTGAAGCACAGCGTCCAGATGGCGTTTCATCATACTCTACGGAAAACACAGTTATGAAGCGAAAATCTAGATGGCGCGTCAAACGACGGGAGGCGAACTGAAGTGAGGGAGGCGGGGGGTACCCTCTTCCGCGAGAGTCCGTTGCAACCTAAGAACGAAGGGCGAGGGTAACGACGGGCCGGGGAAGAGGAAGCAGACGGAACGCCAAAGAGAGAAGGCGGTTTCTCCCTCTCTTCTCCAGCGTTCCGTCTGCTTCCTCCTCCCCGGCCCGTCTTACCCTCGCCCTTCGTTCTTAGGTTGCAACGGACTATAGACCCCTTTCGAAATTCACGTGGCGATTATTAGAAGCTCAAAACCACTGCACAATGGCGGAACAACTGACGTCGTGAAACGTGCCAGTCATTCCATAGGATAGCGAACGTCGGAGCGCGGCCAACGCTAATATCCGACCACCCAATCAAACAACGTCAAAAGTGCAACGTCACTGCGCTCCTCACCTTGTTCTGTGGGTTTCTTCTTTCTTCTGCTCCAGTCAAACGCATAAAGTGTGCTGTGACGTTGCGGTTTTAGTCCGCCATTGTGCAGGGATTTCACAGCTGCCAAAAGCGGGCAGTATTTCGAAAGGGGTCTATAGTAATCTTGTCACTGGTTGGGCGCTGCCCTTTTGTGATGGCATGCGTATATCCTGTCTGGACAAGATGCGACCATGGTTTTTAGACTAGTGTCTCTCCAGAGCGTTTGGTTGTTTGTGTTTTCAGCAACAATGACCGCGCTGGTATTTTTGCGCAGTTCAAAAGCTTATGACATAAGGTGCGTGTACTGCAGTGAGTGGCAAAAGGAAAGTGTCTCGCCGATTCCTTGCGCTGCCGAGTGATACTAGTTCCATCCTCATAGAACCTGGATCTTCATGACGCTGTTGATGTGAGTCAGGATACTCGTGGTAAGTTTAGGCCGTACTTTAGTTACGGCTACAGTCGATGACAGGTTAAGAGTCGAGTGAAAGATCCTCCGAATGCTTGCAACTTTAGCAGAGCAAAGGCTCTGCTAATGTGATAGGCATTCAACTAGCTGTATTGTCCTCACAGACGTATACTTTTCTACTCGCTTATATTTGCCCGCACGATAACTCCATCGATACTAAAAGAATTTTAAGATGTTTTTGATTTTTATTGCAGTGTTTTTTGCAAGGAAACTATTTCCCAAAACCCTAAAAAGCAACCACTAGCCGTTTTCTTTTTTTTTTTTCTTTTGTGAATAATTTTAGCAATATTAGAGCTCGGCTCGCGCGTTTCACGTAACTAACAAAATTAACATCCCTGCCGACGTATACCATTTTTTTTTGCTATTTACGTAATATCTAAATTTAACGCTTCTTTAATTTTAATTGTTTAAGGAACAGAGAAATTAATTACAGGGCGCCTGTATGAGAGTTTTTTTTTATTTTTTCGAAACTTAGAAGCTTTGCCGCTATGCATATTGTATTTTCTAACCCTTTAAGAAAAACAAATGAATATATATATATATATATATCATCCCTGGCTTTAGTTGATAGTTTGATTTTTAAAGGAATATTTAGTTTCCGCAATATGCCTTTTCTCTCCGCAGTATTACTTTCAGCATTTATTTATCGCATAATAATGGCGGACGATTAACCTAGCTCTCGTTTTAATGCAATGGCGAGATAGGAAGAAGCACTTGGCTCTCTCAACACCAAAACCGATGATCCGCCAATTCGTGCCTACCACAAGGCCACTCCTGCGGCGGCCGGAATCGGGCATGTTTTCTGTGTCGGTTTTCCCACCAACGCCAACTCTACGTTCGTTGGCCGCGTACCAACGTTCATTCACACACCACACCATCAAAGAAACACTAAAAAAACAACGCGTGCTTTACGACCGCCGAGGCTATCTTTCGCGAGCGAAAAGTCTTTCCAACTCGCGTAGCCACCCAGCGGTAAGCGCTTCCGCAGAGACAAAGCGGTGATGACTTCGTTACCACGATGCGAACGGGAGCTAGTGTTGTGGTACGACGCGAAAAAAAAACACAAAGTATGTAGCCCAACGAAAACACACCCGTGCAAAGCGGAACACAACGTAGAGCCGAGCCCAGTAGACCGTGCCTCTTCCACGCCGCCGGCTTTCTGTCTTCGAGCTATGCAGCAAACTTTGTGTCGAGCTTCGCCACGGACGCCATCTTTAGTGCAGCCCAAAATATGCTCGTTCGCGGGTTTTCAACGACGTGAAAAAGTGAAAGTGATTCATATGCTCCCACGCACATTTTATTCGTGCCTTCCAATATACATTTTGTTGTTTTGACTGGTTTTCCTCTGGGAATTTTTGTCGGAGTCGAGTCCGGGTTTTAGAACTGGTACGGTTGTAGGATCCTCTTTGAATTTGATCGATGCAAATCGTTTCATCATGGCTGTATTAGTTGAGCGTAAAACTTCACCCTTTAAAAATCGGAAATTGTTTATTTATATGGTTGTATTTACGTAGTCTATATAGTATTTAAACCGTTTCGTTTTCAGAATTGCGCCGAAACGTTGGAATATAAATAAAACTCCATTAATTCGATAATGTGATGCCGTAAACAAGAAAAAATAGAAATTAACTAATAAAGAAAGCATTACGGCTCGACGACTCGCTTGTGTTCGAGCTGCATCTTGCAGGAAACGTCGTTTAGCTATTATATGTTGTTGTTTTTGTTTGTTTGTCAATATCTCACTTTGATGACACAAGAATTGCACCTCAAAAGTCATGACTCCATTAGAGACAACGCCTTAGTACTGTTCTCTTTCCATAAGTAAGATATTTTTAATAGAACAAAATTGATTTTATCGCAACATGAGAGCTAAATTAGTTGAGAAATTAAACAACGTATAAACAATCTTTTATTGAAAGCGAGAATTTTGTCATTAGGTATCTTATACATTCTTGCAATTCGTCGCCTTTTAATCTTATAAAATGAAGGGCTGTTTATACTCCAACATCGACGAACGCAACGCGCGCCGGCGCAGGCCGACGTTCGTCAGCAGCTACGCCGCGCCAAAAAGCGCCTGACCGGTGGTGTTTACAGTCCAGCGTAGACCAACGCTGGTCCAGCGCGCCCCGACGAACTGCCCACTCTGCGCATGCGCGTCTCCGTGGCAACCGCATCGTCTCTACGGGTTATCTATGGGCGGTAGCGTGCGCCACCTACCCTAGATGCAATCGGTAAGTATGGTTCGTACACGTGTTGTCATGTCATGCTTTAAAATAGCCACTCGGGGTAGCGGTTAGCAGTTCAAAAACAATAAAATTATGGTGATAACGAGTGCAAACCAGCATTTATTTTCTCCGAAATGTCACACAAATGTAAAACAAAAGCCCAATATCGCGTGTGCCGAAATTAGCTGCTTCGCTGGTTCGCCGGAATCGTGCCAAGCGACTCCGGCGATTCCTCCGGAATGCTTCAATGAAATCGATATTCCACAGAGATTTGTTTCTAACAGATAGCCGGTGTGTGATCATCATAGTATACTTTCATGCTGACTTAAGAAATGGACACCGAAAAGAGCGGACGATGCTTAAATTACGCAATGTACGCGTTTGAAAATGTAACGCACTTCAGAAAGTCAATACAAACAATACATGATTCAGTTCAATTGTTATCGCGTACCGCTACTATCGTTTACAAGTTGAGAAAGCCCAGTCGAACATTTTTGGCCGGGTAACTAGTTCAGAGATTTCACTGTGCCCGCCGTTCCCGTAATGCACTCGACGACGCTTTTTCGGTCGGAACGACTGCCGGTGAGTGTGACTAGCACATAATTATAAATAGCACATGCATTAGGTCATCCTTAATTCTAATTAACCCTACCTTTTGCGCGTCATCGAGCTTCCAGCTTTTGCCGGCACCCCAACACCACGGCCCACCACCACCGGCTCGTTATGTCGATAGGCCTATCGAAAATCGAGGCTAGCGCATCCTCGGAGCGGTCCACGTCTACGCACACATTCGGGCAGTCACGCGCACGAACGTTAAATACCTACACTAACGCGGAAACATGACAACAGCACAGGACACATGGCAAGAACGACAGGGTCAGATCCCAGAAATGAGCATCTCGCACACTCCGACTTCCCCGATGACTCCGACGCCCCGCCAACCGGATTCCCGAATGAGGCATTCGCGCGAGGGCTTCTGGGATAGCCTCCGTCGTCGCCGTCGTCGTCTAACGTTGAACGTAGAGCATGTTCAAGTCCGTCGTAAGCTACGCTGTCGCGCGTCGAGCTGCTCAGCGCGTCGCCGCGTTCAACTTGACGTTGGAGTATAGACACCCCGTTCGCAGACAGCGTCAGCGAGCGTGAACGAGCCTCCTGCGCTCGTTGACTGTTCCGACGGAGTACAAACAGCCCTTGAATTTCAGTTGCCGGTTTCAAATCTCACGACCAGGTACTCGCACTTGCAAAATCGCCCCTGTCAGGACATGCACGGATTATGACAACACAGAGAAATGCACTTCAGAATACCTAAACTTTCATAAAAACAAATGTTATCTGGTGTACACAATTAAATCAACAATATTAATTCATTTTAATAGCGCCCGGCATGGCACAGTCTTTTTTTAATATTGCAATCAAATAAACTAAATGACGAAAGCGGTCGCTTTTTATTTCGTTCACACTTTTATGTATCTGCAAGCCGCTTAGAACCTTTTTTCTTTTTTTTTCTTTGCCCATAAGGGACATGCGTTAGGAAAAAACATTATTTATATACATATATTTGTGAAAACTGATTCAAAATATTAGCTTATTGTGATTGATCTCTCTTTTTCTTTTGTATACCGTATTTACTCGCACAATGAACGCACTCGCCTAATGAACGCACCCCCCAGTCGGCTCTCAAAATTTCGACTTTTTTTTCACTCGCGTATTAAACGCACCCCCAACTCGGGCGTCAAAAGTTTGACCCCCTCCCCCCCCCCCCCCCCACGGGCGCGAAATGAAGGCACTTTTCTATCCTGATGCAGCGAGATCGCGAATGCATGGGCAGAGTCCGCGAACAAAACGTCTTGCAAAAGGCGTTAAAAAAAAAAGATCCAACGGAAGCAAGAAAAAAAAATGGAGAGGAGCTTTTTTTTTTCTTCTTGCACAGCGCAGTCTGGACTTTGGGTCGCGCGCCGCGCGCAAGAAGATTAGAAAGAGAAGCCGAGAAGCCCTCGTCTAAGCAAAGCGAAACAAAACAACTTGCGAAAGGCGGCAAAAAAAAAAAAACAATCCACAGAACTAGGAGAAAACAAAACATAGAGGAGCTTTTTTTTTTCTTTTCTTTTTCTTTTTGCACAGCGCAGTTTGGTTCCGGGGTTGCGCGTCGCCTGCAAGGAGATAGAAAGAAAAAGAAAAACGGAGAAGCCCTTGCCTAAGCAAAGCGCACATAATGAAGGCACCCTGCCCTCGCCTCCTCCTCGCACATTGCAAAGAGAAGCGAGAAGCCCTCGAAATGAACGCACATTTCTCTCCTGGTACACCGAGGTCGCGAATGCATTGGCAGCGTGGGCAAACAAAACAACTTGCGAAAGGCGGGAAAAAAAAAACACGAAAGCAAAAAAAAAAAAAAAACATGGAGAGAAGCTATTTCTTTTTGCGCATCGCAGTTTGGTTTTGGAGTCGCGCGGCGCCGCGCGCAAAGAGATAAGAAGTTAAGTCGATTTTTCGGGATAAAAGTACCGTTCATTATGGAAGTAAATACGGACGCAAAAATTTTACTTCGCGTAATGAACGCCCCCCCCCCCCTAACTTTGCATCGATTTTTCGGGAAAAAAAGTGCGTTCATTCTGCGAGTAAATACTATATAGTGTTAGTTTCGATTTAGCTTAAATTTTTGTATTCTAAATGCAATGCACATGCAAAAAAAAAACTCATGTTTTTCCGCGCACGTGGGACATGGCAACACTTTTTGAAACAACATAGTAAAATAGGCTAATTAGCTCACTTTAAAAGACTGAGTACAATAAACAAAAATAATGTGTACAAGAACTTTATTTTATATTATAATATATGAAAACCGCGAAAATACTACTTCCAAGGGGTTAAAAAATACTTCTTCCCCAAGTTTTCCTAAATATAATACATATTCTAATTAGTCCTTAATAGTTGCATTCTATGTTTCCTCAAGCTTATGCATGCAAAATTGGCTTGTCATAGTACAATGTTAAAAAGAAAATTTCTGCGCAAACTGTGAGAGAGAGAGAGAGAGAGAGAGAGAACATGTTTATTATATATGATAGGATTCCCGTCTATGAGTGGTGTGCTCTGAGACAAGGGGGTGGGGGTGGAGGGTTAGAAGGAGGGGAAGTGGATGACTATGGTGCGCTATTAAATGAATTTATGAGCCCCAGATTCCCTGATGAATTCAACCAGGGAGTCTAGGATCGCCTTTCGGTGCTGCTCCTGGCCTCTGGGGTAAGTCCAGTCGCTAAGCCTCCTTGGTTGGTCCTGAGCGGGTAATTTTTCCCACGCCGTTTTTCTGTGGTCTTCCAGGCCTTTGCACTCCCACAGTAAGTGCTTGATACCTGCCACCTTATTTTCTCTGCAGGCCTTGCAGATAGGGTCTTCTTCTTTCAGTAGCCCAAAGGCTGCCAGTTTGGCCGGCGTTAGTGCAGTGCCGGTTCTGATTCTGCGAAGTCTTGTCGCTTCCCATCTTCGGTATCCATTTGGTAGTGGGTCTTCCTCTGTCGGTACGAGTCCCCTGAGGTAGGCTTTCCTAGATTGTCTTGCTAGTTCAGCCTTTTCCACGGGGTCTTCCGTTTCCTCGTTGTCCTCCCGAGTGGTTGAGCCTGTCGCGGAGCTGTTGCTGCTGGCTGCCTCCGCTGCGACTCGGTGAGCCCACTCGTTCCCGGGAATCTGCGCATGGCCCGGAATCCACTCTAATGTCAGCACGATGCCCTTCGCTCTTAGCTCTCTGGCAATCGCTTTAATTCTCTTGGCCGTTCTGCTTTTGGGTTTGCTGTCTCGACACGCCCGGAGTGCTTCTTGTGAATCAGTAAAAATTCTCGCTCTCCTTGGTCCTTCCGTATTTTTCAGTATATCGATGGTCGCTTCAAGGATTGCCCCGAGTTCTGCTTCGCGCTCGGAGGAGTTCTCAGGTAATCTCGTGGTGCTTTCTCTCCCTGTCTTGGGGTCGATCCAAGCCGTGGCCGTGGTTATTTCTGTCTTAGATGCGTCCGTGTATCTGATTTCTTCTTCGTGCGCGTGTTCGTCACACCATTTAGCGTGTTGTGTTGCCGCCCGTGCTCTGCGTCCTTGGTTATGCGCCCTGGGCAGGGGTCGATGATCAACGATGTTTGTGTCTTGCCACGGTGGTGCTGGGTCTTCCAATGGAAGTCTCCCCTCTGCCTCGTAGCCCATGATTTCAAGTAGCTTTCTGCCGTGGTTCGTTCTCTCAAGCCTTTGAAAGTGCGCTATGCTCTGCACCTCCGCCCGGTCTTGGATCTGGTTCATTCCTGCATTATTCTTTAGGTCTTTCAGGGATGTATAATTGGGAAGTCCTGTGACAAGTCTCATGGTGCGGTGATTTAGTCGTTCTAGTCGCTTCCATTGCGTTTTGGTTAGGTTGAGCCAATTACAGCTATATAGCGCCTTGGCCGTTAGTAGCGCGTTTGTCAAAATCCTGATAGTGTCTTCATCGGCTCCCCAGGACTTGGATGTCGTCTTTCGCACGAGCTTTAGAGTCTGCCCCCAGGATGTTTCCAGAGCTGGTAACCATTTCGTACTGCGGGCGGTTTCTTCGAACGTCACGCCGAGTATCTTTATTTGCTTTTCTCTCGTTATTTTCTGTCATTGGATGTGTAAGTCCACCTGGTCCGCGACGCCTTTTCGATGATCTCTCGGCCTGGCCACTACCATGAATTGAGTCTTTTCAGGCGCAGCTTTCATGCCGACATTCTGGAGATACTCGAGGACTTCATCTATCCCTTGCTGCATGGTCTGCTCCTGGTTAGCCATTGCTCCTCCCTTTGTCCATAATGTGATGTCGTCGGCATATATAGTAAATCCAAGGCCCGTAACGCGTCTGAGTCTGGCTGGAAGACCAGCCATCACCATGTTAAAGAGGGTTGGTGATATTACACCTGGCGGCCCATGGCTTTGGCCTTTAGTCCATCGTAGGATGAGACAAAGTATAGTACGAATTCAAGTAACGAAGAAAAATTGAGTCCTTTATTACATAACAAAGGCTGTTCATCTACGATAGCGCGACAACACGGCCGCGGTGACACTGAGCAAAATGGCAGAGCGAAACTTGGAGGTACTGAGCCACGTCACGCGGCCACCGAGAAGTACAGACGTGGAGGAGGAACGCCGGTGTAGTGCGCACACATTTATGCTCGCCAACCAGAGCCGTTTATACTGAGAGAGTTTGGCCTTCTTAAGGAGATTTCGACAAAGTTGGCAACTACAGCAGCGTAGTTTGACAACTGGGGAATTACTACTTCCGTCCGCCATTTTGTGGCTCTGAGTCATGGAAACATCAGGCGATTTCTCAGGAATAAAAAAGAAAAATAAAGTAACGCCATTTTGTGTTATCGTGAAATCAGCTGGTTCTAGCGGACAACAAATTCCGCCAATTGGCCAAACGCTCTCAGTATAAACGGCTCTGTCGCGAACGGACGTGCATCTCCATCCTGGCGGTTTAACTACTGCCTTGTTCTATATGTAGCCCATGGGACGAATTAATTTCGGTGTCCGGTGAGGCCTTAAGCCTCACCAGACACTGCTATGTTTGAAATCGATATTAAACTTCGACATTTTATGCAAATCTGTGTCTCAATTCAGAGGCAAAACAAAACAGTATTCGAAACCGTAGATGGATCAAAAGGAAAAATAGCAAACGCGGTCGCGAAATGACAACACAAAAAGGCGATTTTTTTTTGTATTTTGGATTGAAAAAAAATACGAAAACAAAAAGGATAGGATAATGGTAAGTTATGTGGGAGCCAAACCGACATGCCTTTAAATTTTTACTATATGTCCTTCTTTTTCTATTTCACTCTTTTTCTCTCTCTCTCTTTTCTCCTCGATCAGGATATTGACTCGAAACAATTAATAAAGGAGCAACTCTAACCATAATAATAAAATGATAACTAAAATCCAACTAATCGTTAGCATAGTCCGCGGCCATTTATACTACAACAAAGTCGAACCAAAACCATACGAAAACTTTTTTTTTTTTTTTAATTTTACAGTTCGCTTTTGTTTACGTCTGCTTTGTGTTTTTTTTTCTTGCATAGTTTTTTTATCCGTCGTGCACCGACAGTAATTTCTTTTTTTTCTTCGCCATTTCTTGTTTCAGCCGCTCTCGAAGATTCGACGAGACGTCTCTCGCTTCAGCGAAGGCAGTCTTGCAGAAAACCGTTTCGGAAGGACAACTCGAACAAACTCGGGTCGATACGTCCAGATAATGAAAACGAAAACTGTCGCCTTATTGACTCTTATTTTCATCTCCACCGCTGTTCTGAATTGCATTATCGATTAAAACTGTTTATTTTGTGCATGCAGCTTTTCATTTGGCACGTATCAATTGTTCCTGCAGTTTGTTCTGAAATTTTTGCATTGTGTGGCAATAAAGTTTTCTGGAAATAAAATCTCCATTTTCCACTGGGGTGTGTGACATACTTCAATTGATGATTTCGCCCACAAATCCCCCCCAAAATTATTTTTCTTGAATATTGATGATGACCTTCATATCTTTTTTGGTAATTGAAAGAGCAATAATGTTTGATCAGAACGACACTGCTACTGAATCGCATTATGTTTTTATTCGCAGTAAAAACATTTGCAACCATGAATATCAACACGCTGATAAGGCGATATGTTATTCATTGAAACATCATTTGCGGTTCTAATTGAACAAAAAAAAAAAAAACGCACTGAGTTTAATTGGTACGACATTGCTTACTAGGTCCATAAAACGTTTATAATAAAAAAGTATAAGGATAATTATTTTGGAGATTTTTAGGACAATGGCGGCGAAGGGTATTTTTTAATATAATAAAAAAGCCATTTTATTGGCAGAGCTAGGTGGCAAATTGGCTGTGCCAATTAATGAGGGGTGAGTTGTTGGGGGGATATTTTATGAAGTAACTTGTTGGTGTTCGATCACGATGACCACCTCGAATTGATATCGAATCAACCTTGACCTGACCTTGAATTGACCTTGAATGATTTCTTTTACGATTCCTATCTTCTCATTGGAAAGGGCGCATGGCAAAAGCTGCTGTAATTATTTTTTTGATTGAAGGTTAATGCTGTCTGAAATTAATGCGGTGGCATCGGTCGCATTTCCGAACACGACTGTCACCGAGAGAATTCGCGTTTTTTTACCAGATCAATCGTTACCCGCACGCGATTTCTCAATCTGTCGCCGCATGCAATGACGTGCAGAGAAGAGACGAGAAAAATAATTAACGGAAAGAACTAAGGCTAACTATACACACAAACAACATATCGAGAACAATGAGTTACTTCGTTTTTTTTTTTTTTTTTTTTTTCAACACAAAAGTTTGTAAGGGAGGATGTGTTGAATATTGAGAAGTACGACGTTCCGTCCATTCGGGCATTTTGCCCATTTTGTACTCATTATCTTACAAAAAAAAGGTACCCTCAATTAGACGAAGCTTCTTTTTGTCAATGTATTTATTTACTGCAGACCCAGTGCGTGAGTCAACAGTTTCTGAAATGAATTTCGTCAGGCTTACAGCATTTCGCAGGTTCTTTCTAGAAACTCAATTAAGCCAGAAAAATATTCAACTTTTTTTATTATTAACAATTGATGTTGAATTTTTTTAACGGACAATTTTTTTGTTATTTAAAAAAAAAATATTGTTCTTATACGGAACGGCACTGACATAAAGAAGAGGCAGTGATTTTGTGTCTTTTAATTTTAGTGTGGTATTTTCTTTGTTATGCCTCCTGGGTGTGATAAAATATAGTATTTTCCTCTCTGATTTACACAGCGATAACTCGAAAGGAAAACGGGTTGGTTCACTTATATCACTACTGAAAATGAGGCAGGAAAACGACTGACCAATGCGCGTGTACTTAAATTTTGGATGTTATAAATTCAAATCATCTTCTGTTAGCGCTAACTTTACATCGCGCGTGCGTCCTAATATAATTCCTAATATCTGAAGGAACAAAACACGAAATCCTATATTCTGTATTTCAAGAAAAGAAAACGTCTGTCGGACATTTTTTTTTTTTTTTCAAGTTCAAGTGCTTGTTTTATGCGGCAATGTTTTGTTTAAAAAGTACCATACGAGTAATTTAAAGAGGATTAGTTTTCATAACTCAAGGAGTTTTACAAATATTGTTCGGTGAGCCTTGTATAGGGCTCTCGACCCGACCCTAACTGAAGCAGTCAGCGAAGCCTGGCTTTACAAAATGTTCTCGCTGGGCGGCGCTGTGACCTCTGTGGAGCTGAGCGCAAAAGAAACGTGTGACGAAACGTTACGAGAAAATTGCAAGTTCAGTGCTGTGCGAGAATTTTTGTTCCCCTTTAAGAAAGTACAATAACAATAGACTGCGTTTTTGAAACATCTTTAAAAGTCGTCGTGCCACTGAGTCTTGATCTTTGTTTTTCTTTTTTATTCGAAATTTTGTTATACACATTTCGTCCAGTCACCGCTAGTCGATATGCCAACGTCCTAAGTTCGTTTCGGCCAACGCAGATACAAATGACTTACAGAAAGCACTTGTTGTCACGACTTTTTCTCCTGCGGCTCTTCTTAATAGAAGTATTGTTTTTTGCTGTTTTTTTTAGGGAGGGAGGGGGCTTTGGTTATTTTTTGTCGCTTCTTTCTCGTGTATTTCTGCTCTCTCAAAATGTTTGTACTTGAAAAGTTTTGCCGCCATGTCCAAAATATCGAACGTTGCGGTGACCTGCATTCTGTGGCACTCTGTTGCGTGCTTCGAGAATGCCGGCACACGGAGTTTCTTTCAGACAGGTACTGTTTACGTTCCCGCGCCCTCGAGAACGCCCTTCCTGATGTTTGCGCGTGTGTTCGTGTCCGCAAAGGTTTTTTTTTTTTCCTTTAAAGATAGACTCTAGGTTATTCTTATAAACATACCTTTATTTGAGTTTCTATTTGACGCGTCCCAAAGGACGAGACATTCCCGTCGCTAGTGGCTTCCACGAACGCTGCATTGACGCTTTTGCTGATGCCAGACATGTTATAGAATTTGGCGCTTAATTAAATGTAGAGCATCAACACTTTTCTATAAAGAAACATGACGCGTTTATATCAAAAAAGTACGAGAAAAAAAAAAGATTCGTTGTACCAGTATACATTATACTGTCACATCACATAATATTGCAGCGCGCGCAGCTGGTCAAGTAGGTAGCGCGCGCGTGGTCTAACGGTTATGGTGCCTGCATTCCACGCGAAAAGCCAGGGTTCGATTCCTGGGAGCGACGCATCTTTTGTTCTTCCTGCAATTTAGTTTTTTGGTAAATTCGAGAATCCTGTTGCTTCTTCGGGGTCCGAATGTTCTACGCGTCGAACATTCTACGCCGATTATTCCAGAAGCTCACGCATGTACATAAGGGGCTCCGCGTGGCGAGCCGCAGTCAGTCTCGCCCCAGCGTTCGACTCTGCTCTTACGCCGACTTCGACGCTCGCGACGCTCTACTTTGTTCTGTTTCTTTCTTTCTTTTATTTTTGGGCACAAGTTCGCCCCATTAAACGTTTCAGTTTCTTCAGTTATCATCGCCTCATCCATTGTCATTCGTGACAATAAGTATATATTTATTCGAGGTCTAAATATAAGGTTGCGAGAAAATCCTACCAGAGACCACACAGACGTAAAGGCGCCCATACCACTTTGCACCTAAAGTTACTAGAGCGTAGAGCCAAGGCTACCAACCGGTGGGGCTAATCAAGTGGCAAGAGAAAGTGCAGCGTCACGGCCTTTTGTGATTCTCCTTCACTTGTCCTCTCATCGGTGAAACCAATGGAGCGCAGTGATTTCGCAATGACTTCGTATTTCTCCTGTATGCTTTGTTGAACACTAAGTCGGACCACAGTAGACGCTACGGACCATTGGAGCCTATTGAGCAGCGTCAAAACTGCGCCGTCACTGCACTCGTCGTCTTTGAGCGTTTTCTATCACTGGCTAAACAAATCATTCACCAAAAAAATCACAAGGTGATGACGCATTCACTCTGCATGATTCGTATAGTCGAGGAGAGCAAAGGAACAAAAACGACGAGTGCAGTGATGATACAGTTTTTGAGCTCAGTTTGATTTGGCTTCATTAGAGTTCCTAGATAAGAACTTCCTATACTTCGTTTCACCTTCGGTCCGAGCGCGGCTGATGTTATCAGCCGAAGGGCCAACCAGACAGCGCAAAAAGCGCAACGTCAGGGCGTGCTCTCTGCGCTTGATAGGACTAGCCGGCGTAGGAGCACGCACAGAGAGACGGCGAATACCCGCTGGTGCTATTAGCTGCAGAGAGCACGCCATGACGTTGTGCCTCTTCGCTGTTTGATTGGCCCTCCGGCTCATAATATCGGGCGCGCTCGGACCGAAGCTGAAACGAAGTATACCAGTGGCGAGATTCTTTGAAGCGTCGACACTCTGTTGCTGTAGAAATCGAATGGCGGTGCACAGCAGAGGACTGAGCTGAATGACGCTATTTTGTTCGAGCGGAATGTGCTTTGTCATTTGTATTGGTTGTCGTTACTCCTATACTTCGTCTCACCCTACGATGGACTAAAGGCAAACGCTACGAACCACCAGAACCAATCACGAGCCACTTAGACAATTGACTGGTATTTCGCTTCGATGAACGTTACTGAGTGACTCATCAATTTTACATTGCAAAGAAAGCCACGACACATAGCAGGCTCTTTGCAGTATCGAAGCTATAAAAATGACGCAGCGCATTTTGACTAGGAGCATTATTCGTCCATCTTTAATCAATGTTAAGCATGTCATAGTTTAGCGTGGAACGTGATTGGACCTGGCGGGCCGTAGCTTAGGCCTTTAGTCCATCGTAGGGTGAGACGAAGTATAAAACAAAAAGTATCAGGGGACTTGGGGCTCCCCCTGATAACCGCGATCAGGCTTAAAGTGATAGAGAGTGTGGCTTTTGCCTGCGACCCGGCTTATGGAGTGACGTAACGTAGTTTTTTTTAAATAAGCGAGCCGGTTCAAATGGTGTTTTTAAGGTTTTAATTTTAATAGCACATTGTGCCATGTCACAAAGTGTCGTGTATCTTATCTCGCCCCTCTACCGAAAAAAAACGCGATGCCTTAAACATGTAAATAAAAAAAAAAAACGCAACCAGCAACAACTTAGTACCGCGATGGCAAAAATATTCTTCTATCTAATCAATACCGTGCCCCTAAAAAAAATCATAGACAGAGTCACTATTTGCCTCGAGGCAAGGAAGCGGAGCTTGCGGCAAGCGTATGCGTCATTGCAGACAAACCCCGTGTTTCTTGCACAATTGCGAAGATATTCATCGCCGAAACAGGGACACGGTACAGAAACTGTTGATAGCACTCCTAACGAGATTCATATTGGTTCAATGTGCGGCCGGGTGTAGTGGCAACGTTCGTCGAAAGACTACATTGCGTCTTTGTGCACGAGCGGAACGCCGGAGGGGTTTGTATGCGCGAAAAAGCAGGGTTAGTTAACTGCGTCAAGAACAACATCAGAGACGACGATGACGAAGACGAGGAGTACGCGAAAAGGACTCGATTTAAAAAGAACGAACCATACGAGCAAAACTAACCTCTACATATATAGCGGATGCGTAAAATGGTAGGAAAATGGTGTGTTCATTGGTGCCCGCGGGGGTTGGAGGTTTCTTGTTCCTTGCTAAAGTTGTGGCTTATTCGAGTTGGTACATACTTCAGAATTAAAAACAGCGCGGAAAAAAGAGGACCAGAAAAAGAAGGGACATGGACGCAGCGCTGCGTTCGTGTCACTTCTTTGTTTGCTCCTCGTCTTTTCGCGCTGTTTTTAATTCCGAAGTTCTTGTTCCTTCGTTTTTATAGCGGAGATGCAATCGGCCGTAAAGTTGCTCAGCTTCTCTTGCTCGTTCCAGCAGCGCGAATGCAACGAACAAATTACCAATATACCGAGTGGGCTTCAAAAAAAAAAAAAAAACGACAAAGCAACCAAACCAGGAACGAGACTAATCACGATCTAAATAAAACAAATGCATGCAGGGAAGAAAGAAAAAAGGAAACCGTGAAATGTATAGTAGTTTCATGTCTGTTTTTTTTTTAATGTCTTCTTCCTGTTTTTTTGCTTAACATTTACTTCGTCTTGGGTTTGTTGTTGTTACTCCTGCTGCATACTCGCTCTCTTATTTTGAGCCGGTGTAGAATGTACACTCGCCACGTGTTTATATTTCCATTTGTTCCTGGAAATTTTGAACACGACCATGTTTATTCTTAGTTGCAAAAAAAATGTATATATATATATATATATGTGTGCATTGCTTCGTGCTTGCAGTGTTTTCTGGTAATCATTAAAATTTTGTAGACAGAAAAACACAAAAATAATAGCTTTTCTCTAGAAAAAAGATGAAAATGTCATTTTTGGTGAAAATATATCAATGAATTCTCGCTTGAAACAGGGTATGCGTTTTTTGTGCTCATTGCAAGTTCTGGGTTCGTTAAGGGGGCAAATATTTGACTAATTTAAATTATCTTTTTGATACACTTGTTGAAAAAATAATTCTTTGTATATAAAATATTTATATTTTTTTCTGTCGAGTTTGTAATAAAAACAAAGAACAGAAAATGTGCAGGGTGAAATTCTAGCTCCCGTATGGGAGCGAACAATACTCGAAGAGATTTCCCGGGAGATATCACTCTCGTATTTCCATCATTATACCGGATATCAAATTCACGCGATAGAAGCACTCAATATTATTATTTCGTATATTTGACAAAAACGCTTTACCATTCTATTTTTACATGATTACGTGTCACCAAGTGGATGCTTGCCAGCATAGATTTCTACTGAAGGTGTGTAAGTGCCAGCAAAATGTTTTTTCTCCCCTCTACAAAAAAAATGTATTGAACGTTTGCTGAACGACTTTAGGCGCCTAAAACAGCCCCAATAAAGTAGAGGAGTCCCCTCAAAAATGTGAGGACCGCCTTCCTGTACTAAGTGTGTCTAAGAGCGCACAATTAAAAGCAGAAGAGCTTAGAGATCGAATTGGCGCGAACGCAAACACCGGCGCAAACAGATCCGTATCGTTCGTGTCGGCGAGTCATCAGATATCCTAGGGGGATCATTGGCGCTGTTTTTCCCAATCCGTCAACACTTCTGGACAGACGCGTACAAAGTGAGACGAGCAGAGTTGGAACCAGAGACAGTGCAGGTTTTGGTTCCGGTTCAGGTCACGACTCACGCCATCGCCTTGTTACGGTACAAAGAGATACCCCAAGCCATTAGCTTTGCAGCCAGGTGCGTGATAGAACATGCTTTCACGCCTAATGTGAACTGGTCACGCGTGAACGACCGCTTGGCGTAGGCGCCGACCGCGAGAGGGTGATACAAAAGGATTCTAGCAGGAACATGATCGCCCAATCTTTCTTTTTTTTTTTTTTGGGGGGGGGGGGGGAGGACAAAATCAAGGCTGACCGAAAACGTTTTTTATTTGTTCCCCTCATCGTGCGTGACTTGAAGTCATTACAAAAGGTTGAACAATTGGGGATTGGTGCAATTTCGCCTCTGCCGTGGTCAGATGTCTAGTATTACCGCAAAATTGATGAGTGTGGAATATTTCCTGGCTAGACTTGTTAGGAATTTATAATCTCTAACTTAGTCATGTACACAGACAAAAAAGATTTTGCTATGTATAGGAAGGACTCCCGTCTGTGGCGTGTTCACAAAGTGCTTTTCTATATCTTTACAAAAAAAGACAAAAAATGTTTGCCCCGGAGGAGGCCCGAAGTGACCAGACCCACCCGTACACGGAACACGCTCGTCGTTAGACTCCACAGCAATATGCAAGAGCTGATGACAGAATCTAAGCCCCGATTCAATGCCTCTCTTCTGTTTTTGTGATCACGGTACAAATTGTGTCGTCGTTCTTTTGAAAAAGAGCATCTCTACAGAACAGCCTACGACAAAACAGCGCACCACGAGGTCACAGTGACACGTGCTAAAATTATATGGCCTTAAAACAGCACACGAACAAAATAGCGCAGTAAAATAAGAGAACGGTACTAAATAGCGCAGCGAAAAAGGAGCACTCTGTCAAAATAGTACATTGACACAATAATATGTAATGTTACAAAGACGTGCCTGAAAGTATGTCCGGTGAATGGCGAATACTAAAGCATGTTTGTAACCAAACAATAATCTACGTTTAATATTTGGTAAGGCTTTTCACACTGACACATCGATGGTCTTGTAACATCTGTCGGACGCAAACACATTATAAATTAGGGGTACGCATAGTGCTACTCCCTGAAAGAGGTTTTGTAAACATGGAAAGCTAAGTTTCAGGCAAACATATGCAAGTAATGCATTCAGGTATTTATGCTGAAGTGCTGTACTTACAATTGCATCTCAACTGGCAGCACGCTCCAGCCCCATGGCGTTCAGCTTTTGCCCGCGAAATACCGGGCACTGTCTAGTATGAGACGGCTTTCACGCCCACCATAACCCGTCGTGCCCGTCCCTACTCATGGAGGGAATAAAAACGAAACAGAGGCTCACCCTCCAATAGATGACTAACAGTCAACGAGCATATACCTCGTAGAGATAAAAGTCCCTATCGAGAATTTTTTTGAAAATGTGAAGCATGTGCCGTACTGGGACGCACTGCCTCTCATTGACACTTTCGTTTGGCGAGGTTAACTGAACTACGTTGGAAATAAATGTTAAAAATAGTCAGAGTAAAACGAATTTTAATTTTTTATGACACACGTTTTGCGCATGTCAATATCTTACTTTTTTACTTTATTATTACTGCTGGAAGTAAAAAAGGGGTTTTATTATTGCATCCTAGTTTGCAGATAACGCAAATATAAAATATTTACTAGCAACCGTATAGGTTCTATAATGCCTGAGCCATAGTATCAAAGCAACGGTTGTTAGAATTTGTTTCCAAGAGATTAAGCGGACATTGGTCCCTCTGCTGGCTTTTCAAACGAAACCCGCAGCGATGACGCAGAGCCATGTATCTATGCCGGAGGTACAGCGCAAAGTGAATTTTGGTTCTAAAAAGGTAACGTTTCTCGCTCTGTAGCGCCCACTAAAAACTAAATTAAATAAAATATTTACGGCAGGGTGAGATTTTATTGCGACCACGCGTGAATCCTCCCAATACATAAGACATGAAAAAAAACTTTGATTGAGACATTTTAGTTAATTAGCTGACTAATTAACCCACCTCGCTTTTTTTCTAGTTGCCACCATGACCACCATCTCGCGCTTGATCTGTAAAAAAAACATTAAAAGAAGTTCACTTCTTTTAATTTTAGAACAACTAAATGCACACCTTGTATAGTGCTCTAATATTGAACTAAACAATTTTGCTGAGCTTACGTATCATGCATATAAAAAACGTTACTAAACCAGTATATTTTTGTTGTGTGAGTATGAGGATGACTTCAGTTAGTCTTAAATATCTCGATTAAAAATCTAGTTAAGTAATCTTGTGTTTTTTGTGTGTCTTTGGTTTTGAATTAGAAAGTCAGACTTTTCCCAAATATGTATTATTTTCAGGAAAGGCTAGTTTATAATGGCAATACACTTGAAGCGCAGCATCACTACCGTAAACGGCTTAAACTTCACATAGACCTAATTTTTGAAAATTTCGCAATTTTTATGCTATCGCGAAACCTTTATCACGCGAGTACATCACCCCATGGTAAAAAAAAGAAATAGTATACCACTCTCAATCGTAAAACGCATGTGCCTGAGACATCTTCTGGATACCCTCACTTTACAAAATTCGTGAAATATCGAATCCGCAAAGATAACGTCATTTCATGTATATCTGTTTTCGAGAAGGTTGGTTTTTATATATTGCGTTGTATAGAAAAAGAGACAAGCTTTGCAAAGGATGTTGCCTTTACCAAGCCAAAGCAAGAAAAGGGCAGCGACCTTTATTTTTAAAGTCCGATAATGCCTGAAATGCAGCTTTTGAGGAGCGACCGTTTACAATTATCTAGAATACATCAAACCGTCATTTCGGGCACCAAGTACCTTCCTTTTTATTGAATTTATCCATAATATTAGGAGAAACTAAATTGGTGTGTAGGTCTCGTGATGTTAGGTCACGTGACATCAATTTTCCCGCTAAATTTAGCCGGAAAACATTATTGGTATATAAATCTGACGTCAGGTTACTTGAAATCAATTTTAACGCTAAATTTACAGTGAAACAAAATATTTGTGTAGGTCACGTGACGTGAATTCACGTGACATCAAGTTCGCCGCTAAATTTAGCAGGAAAACTGAATTGGTGTAAAGGTCGTAGAGTGGTAAGCTGGGCGAGTTGGTAAACGTTGGACATGGTTAAAAATCGCGCACAAAGAGACGAACACAAACGAGAAGGGAACACAGAACACAGACAGGCGCGCACTCATAAACCTGTTATATTAAGTGAAGAAAAAAAAGATGAAGCACGATTTATGACAGGGCACAACGGCACCAGGGGGTAAACAGTTCAGTCACCGTCAAATGTTCGAAAGAAGGCAACTTCTTTTTCGCTCAAAGCTACCGACGGCTGACTAACCCTGCGATCGGCCAGGCTCAAGATGGTGAACGCCTCGAGCACCTTGCGCGTTTTTTTTTTTTTAAAGCGGCCAATGATTGATGTTTTTTTTTTTTCAAAAGATGGTGTGCACGTACAGGTTTTACAATGCACCGAAAGGTGACCTCCTACAGTGGATGATAAAGAAATTTTGTGCTCTCGGAGCCGGTCATTCAGACACCGTCCGGTCTGTCCAACATAGCATCTTCCATAGGAAAGAGGAATGCTGTATACAACGCCCGATGAACAGGGAACAAAAGGCCGCACATGTTTTTTGTGGCACGTGTTTTTTGATAAACTTTCCGCTTTGTGACGAACCTTAGAACAAATTTGTCGCATTTTTTTAGGGGCTGATAGTACTACGGGCACACCATACCTACTTGCCACTTGTTTTAGAATATGCGATATTTTGTGTAGGTATGGCATAACCACCACCCGGTTTTTGTCAACGGGGCGCCTATTTTTTTCACCACCTTTTACATTCTTTACCAGCGTTGCTATCACTTCCATTAATACCTGATTAGTGAACCCTGAAGATTTTAGTTTATCGATTTGTCCCAAGAAACTCCGATGAATGGCATGAAAACATGACTTTTTTAGGGATGAAGTGAGGCAAGAGATAGCAATGCCTCTCTTCACTACCTTGGAGTGCGAGGATGTGTAGTGAAGAATACCTTTTTTAGAACGTGGTGAGGATGACCAGCACAAGTGATCGTTTGTCCTCGTCTCTTTGTGCGCGATTCTTACCCATGGTGTAGAGGTCAAGTGACGTCAGATCACGTGTCACCAGTTTCCCCGCCGACCTTGTCGGAGAAACCTAATTGGTGTATAGATCACGTGATCTCAGGTCACGTGACATTGATTGACGTCACGTGACTTAAACACCAAATCAGTTTCATCGCTAAATTTAGCTGGAAGCGCACTGAAGGATGGATGGACGGACGGGATGGCAAATTTAAAACATGATCTGGAGAGGATGCGACCTCCTCTCCAGCATTCGCTCTGTGAAGCAGGAAGTGGTGGGAGGACCCTCCATTTCATTTTTAACCTGTCACCGACTATAGTGGGTCTGGCTGGGCTTTCCCTCATAGATTATCATTAGCAGGGAAAGCACGCTTTACAGAGCACAGTTCGAACAAGGCCGATCCAGCTGAATTCCGACTTCATGTCATAGGCAACATGCCGAAGAGGAACCAAACTTTAAGGAACACAATCCTGATTCCTTTACGGGGTGGGGTGGTTATCATTCGAGCCCGTGCTCGTTTCGTCTTTGTTATTTGGCCCTTTTCAAAACAACCATTCTCAAAACGATCTTCTAGCTTTGACACGTCGCATTTGGTGCATTCCCGTTTCGACTCTTGCATTTCAACCCTTCTCATTTGAGTCCGTTTTCGTTTCGGCTTTCTCACATGGCCCCTTCCAAAACAACCATTCTCAAAAAGGTCTTTTTGCTTTAAATGGTCACATTTGGCACTTTCCTGTTTCGTCGTTCGGATTTAAAGCATCCTCATTTTGGCCTGTTATTGTGTCGCCCTTCTTACTTGGTCCCTGTTGTTCCCTATAAATGTAACGCTTTTATGTGTCGCTTTTTCGTTACCGCAAAAAGTTACAATAGAACATTACATATCTCCATGAAAATCGGCTGATAAAACACATTCTGTGTTAAGACATGTATAAAACAATTGCCAACAAACAAAGATGTTGGCGATGAAGCACGCATGGAGGAGATCGAGAAGTGGCGCTCTCTAGCGGTCAGCTCGGGAACTAACGCTGTGTGGAAAACAAACCGTCAGTCTGCAGTCAATAGTGCATTCGCAGCCGTGGAAGACGATGACGGAAGGTTTTTGAAAGAAATGTAACACTGTTATTTTATCCTAAACGGATCTAGATAGAACTAATCTACGAATACGAATATTTGAAAGGATAAAACATCGAAGACGGGGACGGAAACAGGGCTTCTTTCATTGAGCAATAACATATTCAATAACAAAAATTCTAAAAAACGCCCCTAAAGCTTTCAACTTTCTTGAAGAAGGAAAGACAAAAGTTGTTAAAAAGAAAAAAAGAATTTACTATAAATATAAAAGTTTAAAAAGCGCTGGCGTCACGATGAGCTCACGATGAGAGTATTCTAGTTATCACTGGTGCAAGGAATTCGACTTGACAGGCAGAGCTATCAACGATGAGTTGTACAAGTCTATCTAAGCGTTGACAGGCCGTTGACAGGGCTATAAACGATCAGTTGGACAAATACTTTCAGGGCTGCCTAGTGTTTAGGTATGTCGAGGGTTACTTAATCGTTTATCCGGACGTTGTGTCCTCTGACAGCATCTTTGATGTTTTCAAAGACTATGCAGCGGGACTACCTTTTACGCGGGAAAATCCTTCAAAGGAAGGATTACGATTTTTGGATCTACGGTTACATCCTCATTCCTCGGGTCTTTGTTGGGCCTTCCAGCAAAGATCGGAGAAGCGAGTCCTCCATATCACCAGTTTTCACTCCAAGTCAGTTAAGCATGGCATAGTGCAGTCACTTTATAAGTCCCCATTCTCCAAGTCGTGTAAGCATTTGTCCGAAAGTAGCCTCAATTTGCAGCATCAGAGGTTGGAAAAAGCAGGCTTTCCTGGGGACCTCCTTCGTTCCACCCTTGAGAGATTCATTCTCAGTTCACAACTTCCGCAAGCTGTTGCCAGAAATAAAGGTCGTTTCGCTGTGATTCCTTACAGGCACATTTCCGCGCAACGTTTAAGATCTATCGCGTCCAAGTTCGACACGAGTGGGATTTTTCACTGTCGTATGCGCCTAAAACAGTTGTATAAAAAGCTTAAGGGGAGCAACAGTCTCAGAGGGTGCAATGTAAAACATGCCAAAAAGTTTGTAGAGTGCGAGGAAAGAAGGGTATGTTCAATTCCACTAAGCTGCGGCAGTCAGTATATCGGAAAAACTGGGAGATGCGTCAAACATCGACTCAGAGATCACAACTTCAAAGCAGCAAAGGCTTGAAATGATTATTTTCACCCAATCGTCGTTCACAGCCGCACGTGCGATGATTGTACTCCTTATTTCTCTGATACTAGAATACTGGGTGGGCACATCGACAGATTTGGGAGAGGAACCATTGAATCATTCGCCATGGGGGCTGTTAACAACAACATTCTCTACCTTCATTATCACTGACAAAGAAAGAGGTCAAATTTCTAACACCAGAGATGACTGCATTACTGATACCTCGTCGAGAGGCTAGTACTTTTTAAACTTTTAAGTTTATAGCCCATTTCACTTTGGGACTTCCAGCAACAATATATCTGCCCCTTCATTGTCACTGACAAGGTCAGAAGTCAAAATCCTTCCACCAATGATAACTAGAATATTGATAGGTCATCATGACGTCAGCGCGTTTTAAACTTTTATATTTATTGTAAATTACCTCGCCTTTTTAACAATTTTCTCGTTTTCTTCTTCGAGGATATTAAACCCTTCGGGGGGAGGGGGGGAGGGGGGCGGTTTTTATATTTTATGCCATTGAATGTTTTTGCTCAATTAAAAAAGTCCAGTTTCCGTCCCCGTCCTCGATGTTTTATTCTTTCAAGTATTCTTATCCATTCACCAATTCGCTCGTTTTCAATTATTACAGTAATCTAGTCTTCTATTGCGTTCAGTGTCATCGAAGTCCTTTTGACAGGCAGAAAAAGCGCATGTATGGTCATGCACGGACGTGCCGCGCCAGCCGTGTCGTGTCGGCCGCGAACGCTGGACCGTGCGTAGCCGATGTTGCAACGTCCCTGTTTTTTGTTTTTTTTTGTTTTTTTTAAGCTCTCAAAACACTCACGTGCCATTTCAGTTACCTTGTTTCATCTGACAATCATGCACGACGCGGCGAAAACAAGTGGTGTCTCGTTGAAGGAGAGGTCGTAGACAAAGATGACAGCGCGCAGAAGGCGATTATTAGAAAGTTCTTTAGTTCTGACAGGTAAAATACGTAGACGCTCCGCCTACAGCACCTTATCGTTGCCTTACGCCAAGAAAAAGTGTTGATCGGTTTTAGGACATAAAATGTTCTATGTACACAAACCAGTCATTAAAGTGCATATAATCGTATTAAAACTTTGTATAGAGCTCACTTCCTCTTTTTTTTTTTACTTTTTGTTGCCATAGTATATTATCTGCATGGGCATCGCTTCTGTTCAGATAGTGAACATGTCACGTTTTCGGACATATACTAACTGAGAGAATGTTTTCTCAACATTAAGACTTCCGTTTGCAACGCAAAGAAACGTCAGCGAGCCATTTGGTAGTCTGAGGAAGCGCTCTCTTGTCAAAATTGCATTCACAAAAATACGTGTTTTTTTTTTGTTTTTGTTTTTCAGAAAGAATTACTCTAATATATTTTGCATCGTTTTTGTCATGCGCACTTTAAACTAATTTTGTTAATGAGCTTCACATTTCTACAACGTCAAAAAACCTGAAAATGATGGACTTTCTCCACTCGAATTCGGTTAATAATCGTGTTTAACCTAATTGTTAAGAAAAAGTCTTTAGTGTAAATATAGAGAATATCGTGTTTTACCAAAAAAGAGGGGACCCTACATATACCTTATGGCATCCTCGGGGCCCAAACAAGGTAAGACTCAGAAACAAAGTAGGGAAGGTATAACGACGGTAAAAGCATGCCGAACTAGTATCATTCGGCTGTAGCGCGAACGACAAATTGAGAATGTTCCCAGTTGCGAAAAACCTGATTCGTTGCTGATGAGATTGTTCAAACGATAAGGACCAAAAAATAATGGAACGAAATACGCAAGGTTCAATTGCGAAGGGGTCGTTTTGTGATACACCGTTTAACGACACAAAATAAGGGTTCTGTCAAACCCGGTCGATTGCACAACTTGCAAGTGACAAGCTGTCGTTTTCGGATCGCGTTCCAACGTCTGAAAGGCTTACCATGTGAATGTAAACTTCCTAAACGCAACACATGAATAAATAGCAGTGAGGAGGGTCAATTAACGCAATTATTCCGACCTTATCCCGGGACCGGAGATGTTACTACCGCAACGCACTATCCGCAAACCGGGTAAAAGAAGGGTGCTAGGACGCCCCAAACGTTACCTTTCTTCGCCAGGTGTAAATATTTCAGCTGTCATCGCAGGAGCATCTAAATTCAAACCCCCAAATATAAACTAATTGGTCATTATCATAAACTTAGGAATATGGCAAGTATTTCGCCTGAAACCAAGTGGCGCGCATAAGAGTATAGATATAATTGTATGTTATCACAAATGTACTGTTTCGTTGCTCAGTTCGCAGGATTTCTTTAACTGGTAACTACCATGGAGTTCCCTTGGCCATAATGTTCATAGTAACTGTTTTCGCTCGGGTATGACTAATGTATTGTGCCGTTGGGGCCATCGTAGATTCCTTACAGTAGTGAGTTTATGTTTCCGCCAATGGCGTTATCTTTACAATATTTTTCTTTTGCTTTATTTTACATTTTGTGCGCCTACGTTTCGTGAATTCTGTTATATTTGAAAGGATTTAGAATTTACGTTAAAATTTGGGGATATTTTTTTTATACCAGAGTGTGACTCAATGTGTCGGTGTAAAATTATAGGATTAGACGTGAAGATTACATCAGTTCTCGTAGTTCGGATTTTGCCAATAACGCATGCACGCTGTCGTAGCAGCTTAATATTTGCTCCTTTGCTATGGCGGTGGTAATGATGATTGAAGCTCTCTACTGCGAGGTTCTGCAGCGTGGACGGCGGCGATTCGTAATCGGAGATAATGGCATTCTGAGTGCCATGTTTGTCGTAACACTTTTCAGCTCGGTCAAAGAAGCACCCAATGTCAATGAACCCGTCCATAAAGAGACAAAGATAACAACAAAAAAAAAACCGGCGAAACAAAACGATGACTTATGAAAGCATATGGCAGTCACGCGTTAATCACTCGCGCATATGTTATAATAAGCCGGAGCCTCAATTTGGAAACTAATAAAGGCAGTTGCCCTCACGTAGAGGAAAACGTTGGGTTCATCAAAGTTTAATCTACGTGATGGAGAGAATTAAAGAGAGGCGAAGGGATCGGCGCTAACTATGAGATTGAACTTGGGGATAATTTTACGACAAAGTAAAAGCCATTTTTGTATTGTTTTTGATATGAGGTGATGGTCGAGGGACAGGTTATGTGACTTCTTATTTCAAGTAGCCCGTCATTGTCGTTTTAACTGCGCTAACTTTTAATCGCCACAACTGTACGTTGTTTTATAAGGTTTATTAGACGCTTTCAGGCTGCTGTGCATGGGTGCCACCATAACCGATCTTCAGGTTTTGTTTCCTCTCATTCCGTTAGCTTCACTTCATTATTACCACAGCAGGATAAGGTATTGCCATTTTAGGTGCTACTGCGTCCTTCTTCTCAGCAAAGGCATCTGTGGAGGCTCGTAAAAGCCCGCCTCAGCGGCTCCGAAAGTCGCTAAAACAAAAGAAGGTCGGCTATGGTGGCTCAATCTGGCGCGTGTTTAAAGCGTCTTACTGTCTGCTTCAAATTTTAGGGGGAATCGGTGGCCAAGTTGGCTAAAGCGCATACCCAGCTCGACGCGAGTGGAGCGAAAGCTCGCGTTGCAGGACTCAGGAATCATGGATTCAATTCTCACCCCTGCCCGTTTCCATCTGGATGAGCATCGTACCGGCGTGCGGTCGTGTATCACTACTGCGTGAGCACGTCAAAGACCCCAGGTTAGCAGTCGTACTGCACTGAAAAAATTGCTCATCTACATGTAAACCAGTGTCGTCCCATCCTGGCAGACCGACCTTACGCTGTATAAACATTACACGTCCAATTTGACATTTTTTTATTTCAAATTTTGTCTGGTTTCTCGCTTCCGTTGAACGAGTTCAGTGCGTTGGCAAAACGAAAGTAAGTTTCTTGAAGAAACAAAAGGTTTGGTCTGACCTACACCCCGATTGCACTGCTCATATATTTTATATGAGGTAATTGGGGTTTGCATTTCAACTGAAGCTCAATTCCGCCTACGTATAGAGCTGTTCCCGAGGATTACTTTTGTGTTTACCTCCTGTCGGTGGCAAGACCTAACAATATCGTGCAAATACGGGTTCTCTGCTATTTAGTGTTTTCTCATAAAAAAGGGCGAAATGGCGTTTGGTATTTGTAGTTAAGCACCCTCTTTGCCAAACTACGTCTGTTCTTTTTTTTCTGAAATTCGATTAAAAGATTGATTATCAGGATTAACAGTACTCAAAATTGCAGAACCCCGAAGCTGTAAATGAAATTTTAACTAGAGGTGTCATCGTGGCTGCTGTGGTAAAAAAGTGTCAACTTCACAAACAGCTTTTCTGACCAATCTAGTTTGTTTATAAAGGATGATTGTTAGTGTATCTGAAAGCAGTAAAACAAATATAAAGGGCACGACATCGTTGATATAAATATGGGAAGTTGTTGGGGTGCCAATGCGCGTTTGCGATGGTGGCAAACATTCTTGGGCAATGTACACAGCTAACGCAAATTCAGAGCCCGGTCCCAGTAATTTTTTGCACAAAATCACCGTGACAAAAGAAAATGGAAAAACGAGAAGAATAAACGAGCAATGTTCAATATTTAAAAACAAATGTGTAAGCTGCTCGTTACGTGAGCATTAATGTGTCAATTTGGCCTTGTTGGTTTGTGATCGCAGACAAGCGCCGAAAAAAGACACCGTTAACCCTCTGATGCCCAGTATTGCTCAGGAGCAACAACTCTAGAATTGTTTAATTTCTCCCACACCATGTCCGCCTCAACAATTGTAACGCCCTCTGTCGCAAGGGAAAGTATACGTGCGTTTAGCGGTGAAGAATCGAATTGCATTGTAAAAACAGATCACTTGTCCTTTAAAGCCAAAACTAACATCTAGGGATGGGAGTTATGATGGCGTGCGCGACTGACGTTGAAATTCTGAGAAGTAAAACTAGCGCAAATATTGCAAATCCAGTCACAATTGAGTCTCTTCTATCATAGAGACACTTGTGTCTCTACCAGGTCGTAACTGCTTTTAGTCATTGGACGTAAAATAATTCTGCAAATGCCCAATGTTGCTTACAGTGAACATTTCAAAAACATAATTACGAAAAAAGTTATTTTTTTACGAGACCAGCTTTCTGCTATCCTGTGTGTTGTAAAACCATGTCACGATTTCTAGATGTCCAGTATTTCAAGTAAACTTTTGTGCAACAAAGGGTTAAAAACCGGCAGGACAATTAAGACTGCTTACGTGTATGAACGCGAAAGCATTGTAGTCCCGTGGGTGAAGTGTTTTCGAGTAATTTTTCTACCCTTATTAATGTTTGGGACGAAGTCCAGGACGACGTCTAGGACAACGCCGAGGACGACTTCTAGGATGACCTTAAGGACGACGTCTAGGACAACGTAATGAACGATGCCTAGAAGACGACGTCTTGGACGACGTCGAGAACGACGCCTAGAAGAAACGTCTAGAATGACCTCTAGGACGACTTCTAGAATGACCTCTAGGACGACCGGAAGGACTACGTCTAAAGGGGTGTCCAAACAGGATACTACAAAACGCACGACTCCGACAAATCGTGCGCTCCGCTTCCGGCCGCCGGGGGGAAATTTAACCCTGTCAAATCTGCCGGGGGGAAACTTCCCCCCGTCAAATCTCCCCCTCGCTACCTCCACGGCGGCCTTGCTCTGCTCATCACGTGGGTCCGGAGAGCCACTCACACGCTCTGTTGGCATTTACGGCCATACCCATCCCCTCATATTCTGACGGACGATTTCAACAGTCACCACGCATCATGGGGAAGTAAAAAGAAAAACACTTGAGGACACGCATTATTTGACCTCACTCTAGAACATGATCTTGTAGTACTCAATTACGGAAGTCCGACGTATTTTAGAGTCCTTTAGATGTTTCGTTCGTATCTTCAACCCTCTCTGGGAAAACTTCGTGGTTTGCTGATATTGAAACACACGGTAGCGATCATGTTCCAACATACACTACGATTCAAAGATTGCACGCACGAAGCGGCGTACCACAATGTGTTATACTGACTGGGATCTCTTGAAAACTAAAATGGAATCCGCATGTATCGCGGTAACCGAGCCAAAAGGTCTTGCTGAGAATCTCTTCAACTTCTCATGTGACAAAAAATGTCAACATGACAAAACCTCATACTGCAGCCGATGGTGAATGAGTGTCTTCGGGCCATTCGTCGACGAGCAGAACGCCGGGCAAGGAAGACTAAAAATGTTAAGGATGTTCGGGCCTCTAGGCGAGCGCAAAAACGTGTTCAACGCCACTTGGACAAACTTTCCAAAAGACGCTGGAGGTCACTTAGTTCCAACCTTGACCCGAGAAAACCACTCGATCGAACATGGCAGATAATGTGAAGCCTACGTTCAAGGACACAGCAAATTCACCCGTTCTGCGCCATCAGTCTGAGTCGCCAAATATCAGAAACAGTCGTAGCCGAAGAGTTCTATATCAAGATCACTTCCTGCTCTTCAAAGACCCATGACAAAGTCAGTGCACAGGAGGGACATGTATCCGTAAGTGTATAAAGGCTTTTGATGCATATTTTACCTTAAAGGAACTTGATATGGCGCTCGAGACGTCTAACGTTAAGTCATCCACAGGCACGAATGGTGTACGGTATTCAGTCTTACGCAACTTGGGGGAGGGGGCGAGGACCGCACTGCTACAAATATTTAACTCCTCGTGGGAAACGGGTTTTGTACCGAAGGAATGGAAAATTGCTTGGGTTCTACCAATCTTAAAACCCTGGAAAATCTTCTTTAGACATTAACTCTTACCGTCCGATAGCATTAACAAGTTGCATAGGCAAAGTAATGGAGCGAATGCTGCTTACCCGTATGGAATGGGATATAGAAAATAAAGATCTACATCCTTCGTCCATGAATGGATTTCGACGCGGAAGAAGCAGCATTGACAACGTTATTGACTTAGTAACTAGCATTGAACAAATGAAGGTAGTAAATAAAAAAACAACAGCTGTATTTGTAGACATAAAATCGGCATTTAATTGTGTAGAACACAACGCTATTCTTCAAGATATGAAGGCCATTGGATTTGGAGGACGTGTATACAAATGAATAGCCAATTACCCCAAAGAAAGAGAAGTCTACATATCGACACAGGACGGCAACACCGGTCTTTATCATATTACTAGGGGAGTACCATAAGGAGGCGTCCTCAGCCCCATGCTTTTTAGCATTTCTCTCATAGGTCTTCTAAAAGTTCTGCCAAAAACCGTTCACGTGTCTATATACGCGGATGATATCTGCTTCTGGAATTTCAGTAGATCTCTGTACATCAACAAACCAAGACTACAGAAAGCCATTAACGTTACCGCACGGTACCTACACCTCCGAGGTCTGCATATATCGCCAGACAAGTCAGCGGCGATGGCATTCACAAAAAAACACACGGACAAATGCTGAATTGAAGTAGACGGAAAACAAATTCCATATGTCACGAAGCATACTTTCCTGGGTGTCACTCTCGATAGGCAGCTGACGTGGAGCCCCCATGTAAAATGCCTTAAAACGAAGCTCTCCTCTTTCATCAATATAATCAGGATGATTAGTGGAACCAAATGGGGATGCTCTGTCTCCGCACTCCTTGCCCTTTATAATGCCTTACTTCTCGGACTTCTGCACTACAGCCTGCCTGTTATGCATTACATCTCGCGTACTCTTCTAAAAGAACTCGAGAGTATTCAAGCACAAGCTCTTCGCACATGTTTAGGGCATCTGAAAGGCACTTCTAATTTGGGATCTCTTGCGGAAGCACAAGCGTTTTCTCCAGCCGTTTTAAGAACGCAAGAAACGTTAAGAGCTCATCTTCGTCACAAATCTCGTACATAAAAGCATCAGCTCACAAATATTGTAACAGAGAGACCATCATCTGGGATTTCACAAGTCATCACACTCTTGGAGGATTACATCCCAACTTCTTTTGAAGCTGCGGTAATTCCAAGCTATCCACCGTGGAGGTACCCTGACTAAGAAATCAGAACGAGCATTCCGGGAATCGCTTCGAAGAAAACAATGCCCGCCCCCGTGATTACGCAGACAGTGCTGAAATACATAAACCAAACTTTTGCCTCATTTAGACATGTCTTCACCGACGGGTCTACAATGTCAGCATCATCAACCCTGGGAGCCTATATTCCGTCTCTGGACGCATGCATACAAGCAAAATTGAGCCACGTTACGTCGTCAACAGCGTCGAAACTCGCAGCAATTCGAGCAGCTGTTGCACACATGGGAGCCGAGAGTCCTAGTTTTTGGGCTATCTTTTTGGACTCTTCTGCTCTACTCACCATCTCTACAATGAAGAAATGTAGCCCGAACTTGCAACTCGAACATGATATTCTGGAAGCAGCTCGCCAAGCTTCATGCAAAGGGCACCGGTTTATTATACAGTGGATTCCTGGTCACTCTGGTATAACCCGAAATGTTATCGCTGACAGAGCCGCTCGAAACGCTCATGAGAGCGCTATTACTGTGTCAATTTTGTTATCTAGGTCAGATGCAAATAACTTGATTAGAGATATAGCACCTTCTCTTTGAAGAAATCTTCGATATCATTATTCCTATCTTTACAATATCGATCCCAAACTTAAATTTCGGGCACAACGAGGACTACCAAGGGCAGCCGAGACGGTCCTACATCGCTTGAGACTGAATGTGGCATACACCAACAGCTACCTTCATAAAATCGGTAGAGGTGAGTCATCTGAATGTGCTTCGTGCTGAGTCTCACATAAAATCGAACATGTATTGTGAGAATGCAAGGACTACAGCAGAGAAAGGGAGCTTATGAAGACAGACCTGAGGCTACAAAATGAACAAATGTACTCTGCTTGGTCCATGGATTTCTGCTGCTGAGGGGTATAAAGCTACGAAAGCTCTGATGAAATTTTTAACAGCTACTCGCTTACAGAAATGCTGTAGGGGAGTAGATGAACAGCAATGGCCAATGACAATTTTCAGTAAAACATCGTCGTTAGTTTTTTTTTATTATTATTAGTCTTAATATTTTTGTATTGTGTGCTTTCTCCTTCTATTTTTTTGTTTACCTTTCTCTCTTCTATTTTTATGATTTTCGCTTCCGCTGATTTCACATTGTAGCAAACCAGCACAAGACGCTGGTTGACATTATTGTTTAATAAACGCCTACCTCTCTTAGGAACTACCAGCTTGAAGGCAGCTCTCCGGTGCGCCGCACAACCAAAGTGAGCCTCCGGTCATTTGAACGAAGCGGCACCACGACTGCACACTGCCAAGCACGACTCACGCAATTTTCGTCGCTTAACTGTGTATCCAAATATATTGCACACGCTTCACTGCAGACCTGAAAGATTCCGATGGTCAACGAGAGTACAGAAACGTCGCCTTAAAATTTATCCTAGCGATATCCGAATCAATCCGAGGTCCGAGCAACGTAGGGCCCATTGTCTCTTTTGTGGCAATATCCCCGTCGGTCACCAGCTAAATGCACACCGTTCCTCCTTATTTTCACGTTATACCTACGTCAGACGCCACGCTGAACTCTGAAGTCGCTTTGGACCGGCCTCACATGACGGCTTCCGCGTCTGAAATCAATTTGCCGACACGAACGACAGCGAACAAGGCATCCGACAAGCACCGGCCCAGCTGAGGCCTGCCGCTGCCTGGGCGCTGTCATCTTTCCTGTGACATCACGTATTTGGTTTTGTCACGTGACGAGTGGTCACCTTTGCGTACAATGGCAGCGGCCTTAATGGGGTCACTTTCGAGTGCAGACCGGAACCCCAGTTTATTGCTCCAAGCCCCTCTACCTCGTTGAGCATAGTACACCTATGCTCCTGCCAAGTGATTTTATTCTTAGTTTATGTTTTTGACGAGTGATTTAAAGCTCCCGAAAAATACACAAAGTTGAGCTTAGACAAGGAGACCTTCGTAAATGGATGGGATCGTCGGAAGTGTTATGCAAAATTATGCTAAACTTCAGCGATCCACGGGCTTCGTGGATCACGTGCTCCGTTCTTGTAAAACGCCGCCTCTGGACCTGTCTTGTCTCCCAATTCACTCCGACGTTTCGAATTGGTTTTCGTGTCGTTTCCACATGTCTGATTTTGACTCAGAAGTATTTTTGTTCAATATATTTTTTTAAGAGGGTGAGATTGACTGCGGTTTACTTTTTGTGTTAATGTTTTCTTAGCTTTTTATTGCGAGCGTACTTTTTGGATTTGCAAGTTTGTTTTCAATAGCTAAATTCGTTTTTCCCTAATATAATTACGAAGCCTACAACTTTCGTGTCCTACAAAACTCCGCGCTACATAAATTAAATTATGAAAATGTTGATTACTTGCGTCCGTAAATGTTCTCGTTTTTTTGTTTCTTGGCCGTGGAAGGGAGGGTGGGGGGGGGGGGGCGGGCAATTTTTACGCGCTATGACAAAGTTGCATCCACATTCGAACAAAAATAATAAATTAAAAAACAATCAGGCAGTCTCTGAAGGTAAGTAAAAAAGGCTAAAACTAAAGTGTGACGTTGACATAATAAATGTGCAGCCAGTTTGTTCAATCCCCTCGCCCAAACTCAAGGCGGCTTGTAAGAAGTGCGGTATAAAGTCAAGACTCGATCGCCTTTTTTTTTTGCGATTAAGACAAACGTTTGTTTTTCAAGGTCTTATGTTCGGCATCCCAAAATCTAACGTACACAATCACATAATTATGTAAAGGCTCTTTATATAGAATGCGTCTGAGATGCAACTTAATATCATTTAAAAAAACACACTTGGAACTAAGTCATTATTATTTCACAATAAGGTTACCGACCGGAGTGATCGTCCAGGTGCGAGCGCTAATTGATTATTGAAGTCTCTGGTGAGTTGAGGACGGCCAGGCGACTCTTTTTGAACGCCAGGCCTCCAGCACACGCTCTATGCCTTCCGCCGTGCTTTGATTGCGCGTGCATGCTCAATGCTCGCAAGACGCCGAAGCGACATCAAAGGCTGGAATATCGCGCTGGAGGCGGGACAATTGCCGTTGTCATTCTGTCAGTGACCCTAGAGCACTAAATATCTATTAATTAACTTCATGTGTATTCACTTTAGCTGTGTTGCCCCTCGTCAAAATAGGCCACATTACCTGTTACTATTCAGACAAATACATTTTAGCGACATTGTGGGAAAGTTACAGGGTTGAACAAATTTAATTCTCTTCTTGTCGGTGGAAGAAATCGACATCTGCAGCACCAATAAAATTAGGCGTGTTTTTCATTTACACACCGCAATTAATCCGTCATCTTTTTTTTTAGAGTTGAAAACTTTTAAAGTGTTACTTGCAATTAGTCAGGCTATTGAAAATGAAGAGTTAAAAAACAGGCAGGTATTTTGAGTAAAAAGTAAGAACAATCAAAACGGCCCTGTTCGCTACGTTTTATTGTTCGTTTATTCTTATTTTTTTTAAATATCCGCGGTATATTTACATGGAAGTTCACTGAACAATATAGCAAACAGCACCAGCCAACGTCCGTACCTATTTTTTGCTCCTTTTTACTCGACGGCAAGAGTGGGCGGAAGACAGGAGAAGGAGGTGGGACGTGGATTGCTTCTAAGCCGCAAAGGAATTCGGAAATAGCTTCGGCGGGCATCCCATGTCGAGCCCGTCCTCTATTTGTTGTTGAACCGGGAAAGGGTTCTGTCGTACGAACGTCCGAGAATGGCGCACTTTATGCCCCGTTCGGCCATATGCTAACAGTGCAGTGGAAGCTGCGCACTCGTCGGACCAATCAACAGTATCCCTTTCATCACCTGACTACCCTCTCTGCGCACGTCTATGTGCGGGAGAGTGATCATGTGGCGAAAGATTGAGGTGTGATTGGTCCAACGTGCACGTAGCTTCCACCGCGCTGTCAGCCTAGTACTGAACGGAGTATCTACATCGTTCACCCTTAGGTTGACAGTGCGGTGAGAGCTGCGCGGTCACAAAACCAGTCAACCGGCTGCCTTTCATTCCCAGGCGTAGGTAGATGATCACGTGGATAAAGCTAGCCATGTGACTGGTTTAACGAGCGACAGTGGCGGTGGAACCTTCCACCGCCACTGTCAGCTTAGTAGTAAACGGCTTAGCACAGCATAGCGGTGGAAACTACTCGCTCGCCCTTCGACCAACCGCTTGTTTTTCATCGCTTGCCCCATCCCTCCGCGCGCTGGTATGAACGGAGGCTTGATCACGTTACGAAAGATCGACGTACAATCGGTTGAACGAGGTTTTAGCTTCCACCGAAATGAAAGTTCAGGGATGAACTGAGTATAGACAACCGTTGGGGACGTCGCTCCTTAGTCTTCGAGTTTCCACCTTCTAGCATGCCGGCGCAATTTTCTTTATTGTAAACGGGAAACTTTAATAAAACGAATTCCAAGAGAAAAGATAAATGCCAAAAAAAATGGTTCGGGCGATGACTCGCGACAGCGGCTTTAATTCCAGGACAGGGCGGCTTCTCCCGGTGCCATTGTGGCTGACAATGTTCTGAGGTCGCAAGCGTGACGGGGGTTACGCCACCGGAATCCAAAGTTGTACGCGCTGTGTCGTAGGAGGCCTCGTTTAATATTGGACGCGTTTGTCGGTGTCTGTAAAAGAAGGTCGCGGGTGTCGCGAGCCCCGACACCTGCGGGTAGATGGAAATCTGAGTTCTAGACGTCCCCCGCTGGGCCCGGTTTATTTGGTGCCGGGGTTAAATCTTTCCGAGTATTCGTTATCGGAGAAAAGGAAGAACAATTTTATAATCTCGCTGTCCCTTTTTGGGACGAAGAGTAAAAGCTATAAAGTGTCGTCTGCTCGCTGTGTCTACCAGGAGATGGCATGACAAGCTACAGCTGTCGCTAACTTTTTTCTCGTCAGCGAACCGATCCGCCGTTAACCCTTACAGGTTTGTTGGCCCTATATTTCGCAGAAAAGACATTACACATAAACATTTTGCGAGGTAATAATGTGCCCCACCTAAGCACAAATTCCGTGAAAGCTACCATACACTTTATCATAAACAGTTTCCAGAAATAATTTCGGGAGAACAAGGAAGTGATTTAGTTGTTGGTTTGTATTATATTTAAGAATTACTCAATGATTGCTACGTCACAGCACATATAAACTTTAATTCGTGGGATATTTCCCGCCTGAGCCTTTTTTTCAGAACCGTTCATTATTTCTTTTTCTCACAATTCGGTGTTGCTAACGAAATGCGAGAGCGTAATACGAAGCAGTAGCTAACTTAACTCTGATACGTGTCGCGGCGCAAAAGCCTGAAAAACAAGGAAAGAAACCTTCTGCCAAAATCTCAGCCTGGCTTCCGTCGTGTCACCAAGACGCTTACCTTCTTCAGAACGCTGGGTCACCTCTGGGAGCACGAGGTGACTGCCCGAAAAAGCTACATCTCCCCCCCCCCCCCCCCAAAAAAAAAAGACAAAAAAAGACAAAAAAACTTTGTTTTTTGAGATTGAAGCACGCACTGGCATTTGTAAAATAAACTCTGGCGTCTTCAAAAATGCAACTATAAACATCAGCAAGTGTAAGCATTGGTCCCCAAGTTTTCCCATCGCGTTAAAAGCGCACCTCTCCTTCGCCGGCTTTTTTCTTTCCCCGCCCTAAGTCGCCGTCTCCGAACGCGCTCCGTGTGTGATGCATCTGTACCTCGTTTCACCAGACGACGGAGCATTGCAGACGCTACGAGGCACGCCAGCCAATGCAGTACTGGAAACGTATCACGTCATTACTCTCCCAGCGCGTCCGAAAGGTCACGTGACACTCACATGGCGTTGGATTTGCTGCGATGGCTCGCAGCGTTCGCTTCGCTTCGTGGCAAGGTGAGGCGGAGTGCAGCGTAGGTGTTTACCCGGAGGCTCGCCGTGGATCAACGCGCTCGAGTGGATTGACGGGCTCAGGGGGAGCAAGAGGTTCAAATCTCTCGACATCTGGAGCAATACGGGAATCTCGAGAAGTCGCCCCAAACAAACAGCGCCACATTCGGAGGAAAGAAGTACATCAGGCCTAAGCGCACCTCTCCATCTTTATCTCGGAAAACGTTTTTTTCTTTTGCAAAAGTACGCTCTTTAACAATAAAAAAGTCCCTTCGACGAGGTGGTTTCAGGCGGATATTCAGGATTTGCTTTGGCCAGGCGTATTACGTCGCTCGAGGGTGAAGAAATAAATGAGCTTTTGTTTTATTTTTTCTCCTTAAGAAGGAAGTGCCGCTGGGCAACGTGTCATTGGCACCGCCACGTAAACTGCCTCGGTGAATGGGTACTTCATACTGTTGGGAACTGTACGTAGAGCAACACTGCTAAAACAAGCAAGTAATCGCCGTGTCAGTTTTTTTCTTAACACATACAATTTTTTTTCTAGCGCCACCCCCAGTCCCAAAATTGGATCCGTCCGACCATGCCTTTGTAAGTCCCTGCATTTGTTTGCCAAATTTAGCGGGGAAAGTGGCGTCACGTCACCCAGGGAAAATTGACGGCACGTGGCCTATACGTCAGCTCAGGTTCCCCGCTAAATTTAGGGGGAAAATCCATGTCTTGTGGTTGAAACTTCAATTCAATTTCACATCTAATATTAGCGGAAAATTTACGTCACATGACCTATACACCAATTAAGTTACTCGCTTAATTTACCACGAATATTGACGTCTTTTGACCCAGACACCAATCAAGTTTCTCGCTAAATTTAGCGGGAGAAATCAACGACACATGACATGACGTTACGTGACCTATACAACCATTCAATTTTCTCGCTCAATTTAGTGGGAAAATATACGTCACGTGACACCAACTCCTCACGAATTCCCTTATAATGCAATTTATGCATTATAGGACTGTGAAGCTGCAATGGAAAGGTTTGAAACTCTAGAGAAGATATAAATAAAATATGTGTCGATATGAAATAAATTATGAAACAAAGTGTCAATTTTATACGTATGAAATCGACGCTTTGTATTATAAAAAAATTAAAAAAACTGAATGAAAAAAAAAGAAACAATTAGGCATATTTACGAAGTCCGGATCAGTACAAAGATTCAGGGCGATTGGGTGTCGTCGCTAGTCTAATGGTTGGGGTGTTTCTTCGGGAGAGGTGATGACGGAATATGTGCCATGGTGGGGCGTCGAGGTGCAGGCGGTTTTGGACTCCTCTCGGTCCCGTAACGTGCCGACGGCGGAAGCAGTCTTCCGGTAGCGTAGATGACCTGCCAGCCCAGTACTTGTTTGGGGTGGGTCCCAAGCACCCAGTCCTGCTGCCGGCCGGAGGCTGTCCTCCACTGACCCTCTCGTGCCCTGCTCACGTCCTCCTCTTCTCTTTTCTTCTCTCTTCTACTTCTAACAATGTCCACATCATAACAGAAGCTAAAGGTCACGGGTAATCTTTTCTTCTTCATGGAATTTAAGGGCGGTGCACAAAACTTCCAGTACGGCGCCAACTACTCACTTGCGGCACTCAAGCCTGCGGCCGCACTCGCACCGCTCGTAGGTCATACCAAAAACAGGGAGTTTCTCTGCGGATATGGTGACAGAATTATCCGCAGACACGCCTCGAGCATTTTTATGAACAATGTGACAGGTCCGTCATAAAAGAAAGAACCTCACCTCAGATGATGTCTGCAAACTGTCTTTTTGTATGACACATTAGAGAAGTGTGACCGCGACTTCATCGGTAAATATTTGATGCGCGTCAACACCGCAGTTTCTCTGGACAATTTAAGAAAGCATCGATATCGCGTTCGCTCCAACATTTGTCGCGCAGCATATACAACCATACTCTCCTTGCGTGAATACTTCAACCTACAGTGCTCACCAAACTTACACGGAGAACACGCACTGCATCCTGTTTTTTTTTTTGTTTTTTTTTTTTTCGTGGGAGCGTTAAACACTGGCGGCAGCCGAGCAACGGTTTCGTGAAGTGGCACTCAACGAAATCCTCACAAAGTGCTACTTTAGGAAGAAGATTTTTTTTTAGTTTCGTGCAATATAGTTTTGCCAGGAGAAAACACATATGTTCATTTCATATAAGTTTTGTGAGCGCCAGACGTTCGAAGTGAGCAATGAGTACGATGGTAAGTACTAACACCAGAGCGTATCCATCGTATTTGGGTGAAACCAGCTAAACATACAATTATCAATCATGCATAGAAAGGAGAGGAGAAAATAAAAAAAATGCGCATTCAACCGCTGGACTATCAACTTTTTAAGGAGTCTTCTTCTTCTTCGACTAGCTTTGTTTGTTGGATTAATGGAGCCGACTTTTTCCGTCGTATCCATCAATTATTGTTTTTTTTCTCTTTGTTAGACGTTAGAGTTTTTTAATCGCGTTCTGGAAGTGCAAACTTTTCTCGATGCCCTAAAATCTCGATGACACCGCTCTAACCTCCTTCAAAACACACGCTGTTCGCAATATAAAATGATTACAAAAGTATATGACGTAAGCCTAGAACTCTGATTACGTTTAGTTGCAATCACAACTTATCTTTTATTCTATCGTAATTTCTTTTTTAAGCAACAAACACAAGACCCAAATCTGCTAGCGCCGACGTTTCAACGTCTAAACTAAATTTTGGTTGGTCTTTCTCAGTAGAATGTCTAAAATGGTATAACCAAAAACCAAACGGGCAAAGAAAGGTAAATAAGGGGCGGCTTTCGGATCGTAATTTTTTTTATTCCATTTTGAAACCAAAAAGTGGACCTTCTGTCCCTCCCCGCCAATAAGAAACGACGAGAGCTTCCTTACTTTTACGACTGTCACTTTGTAAAAGTGGAACGCCAAATCTGCGAGCAACAAAGTTATAAAATGCAACAGCAAAAAACAAATGGACAAAGAAGAGAAATGGATGTCAACGTGTAAACGATTGAAAGAAAATAAAATCCCAATAAATATATATATATATATATATATATTCGTTTTGTTTTCTTAGATGTCGGTGAAAGCAGAACAAGACGGAGAAAGTGGGCTTCAAGTGTGAAGATCGACTTCTCGGGGGGTCAAATTCGTGCCCTCTTGCTCCTTAGCGCTGTATAATACAATATGTTGTGTATATTAACGCAGCCTATAACCAAAACGGTTTAAATTAACCATTAGAAACTATTAAAGATAAACTTGTAGATGGTCGCTCTTCGGTTATAATCAAGGGTCCGGCATGAGCATGGACTAGCGACCAAATATGTTTATATATTTTTTTTTCATAACGACAGACTTGTTCTGGGTTTTCAGGATGACCAGGAAATGAAAATCAAGCTACCTTTTACAGCGAAGCAGTTTGTGGCAGGCTTCCGTGGATTTTTCATGTGCGTCAACAAAAACTCTTATTTCCCCGTTAAATTTAGCGCAAACATTTCTCCGACAAACTTAGCGGAAAAATTTCTTCGCCAAAATTAGCGCAAAAATTCTCTCCCTAAATTCATCGGAAAAAATTTTCCAGCAAGATTTATCGAACAAATTTGCCCTCCAAATATAACATAACAATGTCCCCGTCAAACTAAGCAGAAAATATTTCCGCGAAAAATTTGTTTGAAAATTTCTCTACCAAATATAGTTAAAAAATTTCCCCGCTAAATTTAGCGGAAAACATTTCCCGCCAAATTTAGCAGAAAAACTTCCTCGCCAAACTTAGCGGAAACGTTTCCCCGCAAAATTTAGCGTAAAATTTCCCGCTAAATTCTCCGGCGAAATTTTCACGCAATGTTTAGCGAGACAATTAGTGGGACGGAGGAGGAGGAAGGAAGCGCACCGCACTCTCTTTGTCGTCGTTCCAAGCCGCTTGCGTGCCTAGTTTCCTTTCCTTCCGCGGGGTGGCGGTCCCGTCGCCCGTGTCTTGTTTCCTCCGGCTCCTCGGGGCGCCTGTAGTCCTCGACATGTGTATGCAAAGCTCTCGTCATGATGACCACCGATCAAGAAAATAAATGTGTCCGGACCTTTGTTGAAGATTCTGGGTCACGTCTGTTTTGTGTGCTAAACAGATTCGCTGGTCATACCCCTTCACAGAAGCAATGGCTCATGATTTTTTCTTACCTAGATGAAAGCAAATTAATTGACTTATAAAAAAAACGACAGCAAAGAGACAAAGAGTGATGAACATAGAAAATAACAAATAAAGGAAAACCACAAGACCGGTTAGAGGTTTGATCTGTCGATCCTGGAATCATGATGATGTGTTGTGCTGTGAACCTATTTGTTTTGTCGACAGAGGCTCGACGTCTGTTTAGTTTTTCGAGGGATGGGGACTTGGAAAACGCCGTGGAGATGCCTGGAGCAGATCTGAACGGGGGATGAATTTAAGAATTGCTGTTGATTCTGAGCATCCTGATAAACAGGAATTATCTGCACTTTCGATTTTCAGTTCAGAGGTTGTCGATTAAAGGAGATGCGAACAGAAATGTGAACGAGGCAAAAAGTGTCCGCGCTCAGAAAAAAAAAAAAAAAAAAAAGTTGCGTCAAAAAACCAAATAGAATTTTGGTGTTCTGCTTGATTTATCAATAACCATGCAATTGAAATTATAACGTGATAGGCTCATTCTCGAAAAATTTGAATAAATCTTTTAGTATTTTGCCACCATTGGCAACCGCATTGTAGAGCGATCTTTTAATAGAGGGGTTAATTCGCATCACATTTTTATCATCCATCACGTTTTACTCAACAAGTGGTTTAATTGGTATTTTGTTCTGCATATATATATATACGTATATTGGATTTGATTTTAATCGTTCTACAGTGTTATGTTTTACGCTTGTTCTCATATTTTCATTGTATTACTTTATTTGTTTATATTATTGAGAAACTAAGTTTATTCTAGTATATAACTCATAAAAATCACAATAAGTCCTTTAGTTCAACCACTGTGGCACCAGCGACTCCTTGACCTGTGAGTAAAAGATGAATTTAGTCTTCGTACATAAATTAAAATCATATACTGTCATGCCTCGTTAATATGGACCCCGTTAATATGGATACCCCGCTATATGGACTCCAGTTTCGGGGACAAACTGGGAAAATACATGCATTTTTGTCTCCTTAATATTGACAACTCGCATTATGGACGATTTTCTGGGGAACGGAGGCGTCCATATTAACGAGACATCACTGTATAACGGATTTCTTAAAGGACAACTTCTTTATTCCTCTATACAAGCTATATTCCACACGCGGTACAAAATCGAAGGAAACCTTTATCGTTTGTCAACGTAGACGAGAGCAAACATATATTGCATATATACTGGCAAGATTAGTCACTCGTGGATAAACACGAAATTGCATTCACATATGCAGTTACCTAGTTTCATTCTTGGCTTGGCTGTTATAAGCAAGTTTCTTACATTAGCATAACAGCTGGTATTCAAAAACGGTCCATTCATTTTCTTTTCAGCTTTGGGACCAGATCATGTATAAAAAATGTAGCGAATTTCATATCCCGCGGTCAACATATTTTAATTTTGATACTGTCAAAAATCGGCGTTTTTTTAAATTATACTTTAGTGAACGGTCACTACACTCGACCCGGAGGCAATTGATTGCCGGGTACTCAGCGGAATTTCTCCATTCGCTTCGTTTCTATTCGCAGAGTCCTCAGCGACAAATTAAGAAAGCCCAGAAGGCCTCGAGCTAAAAGGACTCGTAGGTGGCGCCATCTGCTTGTATTCTTTCTCAATTATTTTCTTCTTCTCCATCCCGCATGGCGGGGAACAATTAGCGCCGCCTGGCAACCCATTCATTTGCCGCGATTAGCGGCGCGGTGACTCTCCGGATCGGGCTCGCGAGTCTCACTTCCGGCTCGCTTCCTTCCGGAGTGCTCTCGGGAAACTGAGGAAACTACCCCTTTTCTTCTTTCGAGAGAGAATAAACGAAGAGGGGGCAAAACGAAAGAGGGGGAGGATAGGGGAGAGGGGGAGGGCCTTTTTAATGTAGTCTGCGTCTCATTAAGTTATGTAAGGCATGTCGTCAGCTCGCGTCACAGTCAACACATGACCAAGCTGGAGTCGAGAAAACATACACTGGACTGCGTTCTACATGAAGTCCGACAGCAGCCGTGCTACGATTTGTCCAGCCAATCAGGCAGTCCCAAAAGCGCATCGTCATGTCACTTGTCCCCTTTCTGTTTTTGCTATCATCACCTAAACCAGGGGTTCTCAAATGGAAGTTCTGGGACCCTTTGGGGTCCGCAAAGGCATTCTAGGGGTCCGCGAACCCCCGCCTCATCAGTCGAGCCCGGAAATAAAAGTTGTCTCTTCAAAGATTTAGAAGAAACACTCCAATGTTCGGGTGCGTTTTCTCGTGTATATGTTAAAAAAGTGAAGTTTACTTCACACTAGCCCTTAGTTATATCCATTTGTTAAATCACTATCAAATTTACCCAAAACTTTCTCTTTCTCTCACCACGAACCTTCCATCATCTCGGCCGATTCATAAGGGGTCCGCGAAATATCAATGGTTGAGAACCACAGACCTAAACCAATCACGCACAGTTAACAAGCCGTAATCCTGCGATTTTAATAGGCGCGTGCTATGAACAGGATGCACCAGATGGCCGAAAACTGACTACTCCACACGGTAATATTTAATGAATCGGTAATAGTTTCTCGTAATTAAAAGGACCGTAAGCAAAGATAGTGAAAATTATAAATTACCCTTTAGGCCTCTCTTAAATTTTTGTATGTTTCCTACTATAAACACTATAGGTTCCTCTATGGCAGTGATAACAGACAAATATTGTTTGTCTCGACCACGATAGTTCTTTATCAAATTCTAACGTTAATATTTTGCTAAAGTGAAAACTCTAGCTTCAGCGAATTCCCGATTAAAAAATTGTCGGTTTGCAACCGTGGTGAAATTTCCGTTCCTCGTAATATAACAAAAATATTTCGTGTTAGTCTGCGCCAGCTTCTATATTCTTTAAGATTATCATAAATAGATGATTATATCCAGTATGCTCGAAGAGGCGTGAAGCCACATTTCGTGAATTCGTGGCATTTGGCGTCCCATAATGCAACGCACAGTGTTGCATTATGGGAAGTTACAGACGTACACAACAAATCAGTTTTCCCGCTAAATATAGCAGGGAAGTTGAATTAGTGAATAGGGGTATGACGTCCCATAACGCAACGCGGCCCGCAGTGGTACATTATTGGATGTCAGACCTACTCACCAATTCAGTTTCTCCGCTAAATGTAGCGGGGAATGGATTTGGTGTATATGTCTGGGACGTCCCATAATTCAACTCGCGCAGCGTTGCATTATGGGACTCTCAGGCGCCCGTTCCCGCATATAGCGGTTACGCCGACACCGACGCCGACGGCAGAGGCGAAGGCGAGGCGGATATATGCGGCAATGGGTGCTTAAACGTTGCGGCCTAAAAAGAGTGAAGAGCTGACAAGATAATTAGTATTTAGATTTAAATGTGTTTCTGTATGGCTTGCAGAAGCAGTGGAACCGCGCGGACTTACGAAACGCTACCGGAAATAGGATACTTCCCATCGTACATCTACGCTTTCGGGTCTCGTTCTGGAAAAAGTTTAGATTGATAGAACCCGTCCATAGGTTTACAAAATTATCCGAGACAGTGACGCACCCATCCTTGAAGTAAACGCTATCGTAACGAAAGTTAAAAAAAAAAAATAAATAAAACACGAGTAAAAATCTTGGACTGTCAGAGAAAGAGCTTCCAGGAACGCGGCCCTAAGATCCCAGGATGGCAACCTTGAAGAGCGGGAACGCGTGCTCGAGTTCGCGGAAGTGACGTTTGGGAGACAAGCGGCGAGACGGTGCAGCTGCGAGGTCGACGTTGAGGCGGGCGGGCTGTCGAAGCAACTTACTGCGCGTGCAGCCGAGGCAACTCGACCGAGAGAGCGTTTCTCCGACCACAAGCGGTCTGCTTGACACTACGTACGCAATTATGCTCAAAAACTTTTTTTTTAAATTTTATTGGGGGGAGAAGGGGGGGGGGGGGGGTGGAGAGAAGGAGGGGGCCCTATGGTCTGCGCTCCGTTTCCCACTAACTTAATTAAAATATTTAGAAAGCGCGAAGATAACAAGGACACCAAAGAAACGAAGGAAAGACGACTTTTGTCTTCATACCTTCTGCATTCTCGTTTTGTTCGCCCGCTTTTACAACCTTTTAATTAGTCTGGACCAACTAGCCCAAACCCCCGCTTTAATGCAACGTTAAATTCGATCACAAAACTGCATCGTCACGGCTTTCGCCTCCTTTCTGCATTTGTTATCATCGGGTAACTGTAGAAAGGCGTAATCGGCGGTATTATTTTGATACCTTTTTTGGGGGAAAGCCTTGACAGTGTAGGGGAAAGCCATGGCGACCGGTTACTTCAACAGTGCAGAAGCTAGGGATGACGCTGCGCGATTTGAGTCGAACCACCATTCGCACACCCCTACAGTTTTTTTGTCTTTTCTGTTGAATCTTTTATGCGAACTTGTATATTTCAGGCCAACTTCTACCACTTACATGTCTGAGCCCCTGTTCGGGGTGAAGGGTGTATATATGAAAGACAAATTTAATAAAATAGAACGAAGCAATCAAAACAACAACAACAAAAAAACGCTGTATCACGGCGCATTTATTGTGCTTGATTGACTCCATCAGGTATTATCTTTGGCTGCGGCAGGACTTAACGGAGAGTCTTTGTACTGCGTATACGGGCGAACGCAAGCGCTGTGCTATGCGTAAGCGTTACGTGCCCCACACCTGCGCATGCGCATTGTCGCCTTGCGCCAATCCAAGACGTATAGCTAGGGCTCCGCACACCCGCAATGCGGAACACGCAAAGCAGCGCTAACGCAGAGTGCTTGAGGTTGCTCGTATACGCAATGCTAAAACTCACTATTGCGAAACTCACTAAAAGTATAGTTGTTCCAGATAAAAAACAAAACAAAAAACACTACACAACTTTCAGGGCTGGGCAGTATCGCAATACAAATGTACCGCGATAGTATCTTAGAGATACTTTCGAGTATATATATCAGGGTGTCGAACCGAACCCGAACCCGAACCGAAAACCGGATCAAAACCGTTATTTTTGACCGAACCGGAACATAACCGAAACCGAAATCGAACGCTTCATGTTGAACCCGAACCAGAACGAAACCATAATTTGATGTGGCGGTTACCGGTTTAACGAAAACGGTTCAGGGCCAATTGTGTCAATAATTGGTCTAAATTGGAAAAGTTGCGGGAGTGTATTTTTTTATGTTGCCACAACTAATCCTTCATAATGTGAAATATTTTTACATTTCGTTTTTATTGCATACGTAATCAAAAATAGATCATCGTCTGGAGAGCTTCAACTTTGCTTTGTTCCTTGGATTGACCCTGCGGCACGGTAGCGGCGGCGGCTATTTCCAAGCACCGCTTGGCCGCTTGGCTACGAAATGTCCAAGTGTCGGAGCGGATTGCGCCACTGTAGGCACGGAGGCCAACGAGTCCGCGAATGTTTGACCTCAAGATGGACCGTAATTGCAGTCGGTGAGCCATTTAGCCAATCGAGCACCGAGAGCGCACCACGTGAGCTTCCGCTTGAGTGCAGCGACACCCTGAAGGAAGGGGGGACAAGTACCGCGCTGCTTCGGCAGTATAGTTTATAGGGTCGCCTGTGATCCATTTCAATGAAAAACAATATTTTCTTCAACGTGCTCAAAGTGTTACCTTACGAAAAAATTGCGGTGGCTTAGCTCGGCTATGCCAGAATAAACGTAGCGTGAGCTTATGCACACAAAATGAGAGGCGCTATCAAGCGGCTCCGGTGCAGCGTCAGACGTGGCTATACTGCGCAACGGAGGCGCACAGCTGGGCACGCGGCGGCGCCACTGCGTCTGCCGCGGCTATGACGTCACTCCTCTGGAATGCGCAGACCGGCGAGGTGGGCGTGGCGGCGGCGGAGCGCGCGGCAACGGCGGCGGCGGCTCCGGCGCGCCAGCTGTGCACCGTGTGACGTCACTGCTCTTCGCGCATGCGCAGCATGGAGCACGGCTCATTTTGCGAGCCACGCGAAACTGCTCAACCTCGGCCACTGTAGCTCACGCTACAAAAAAGAAAAAAACATAGGTTGTCGGAGGCAACGTTACTCGACGATGATTCGTCGACGCACCGCCCTGGAAGGAGGCCAGGGGTAGGAGGAGGGGGGGGGGGGGGGGAGAAGAAAATGTGTCTGTTTATTTTTTTGTAGATTTGTCAGACTAGCAAGGCCAGCATGTCGCCTGTTCAACCATTTTCTCATTTTTGTTTGAAGTCCTCTTTCATCGTCTTCAACTGAGTATTCGAGAAACGTCGTTCGCAGTGGTGGCATTACCGGAACTTTTTTCGGTGGCTGGCAGGTACAAATGAGCCGGTCTGAGTCCCTCAGACCGGGTCATTTGCATAGAGCGTTGTTTGCAATAAAACGTCAAAGTGACTAGACAAAGCATCACCACGAGATCCAAAAGGGGTGTCCAAAGAGGACACTACAAATCGCACGACTCCGACAAATCGTGAAAATTGAAGCGTGAGGCGTCCGCTTCAATTTTCACGATTTGTCGGAGTCGTGCGTTTTGTAGTGTCCTGTTTGGACACCCCTTTAGAAGATCGTTTTTTTCCGCCGGAACCCCAAGCGCTGTGAAGATCTAGTCACATTTCATTATATATATACGTGCGTGTTCACGTGCCCGGTCATTGACACATCGGCCAATCTGGCCGACGTATAGACGTTTGCAAGCGTGGCGTCCCGGCTGGTGCCCCATCCGTGCCAGCACGCGCAGCATGCACGTGAAGATAGCCTTGGCAGGCCTGGAATTCCACGTGCTTGCTCACACGAGGAAGAGCATGGCGGCCGCCAGATGCCCTGTTTGCAATCGTCTATACACGACCACAGCTTAACGGGATGAGCTAAACTACCCCAACTGCGCAATTGACGTACCTGTTTCTGTGTTTTACGGCAGATTTGTTTTCTCTCGTAACCCTGTCAGCCACTCTGGGGCATAGCTGTGACATCTCACCGGGTGCCAAAAACAGGTAGCGTGTATAAAAAAACACGTGTGTGCAAAACAAGCAATCCAAACCACAACATATGAAGGACAAGCAATATAGCTAAAGACCTTTTACTGCTTACAAAATCAGAGCCCAGCGTGTGATCTTCACAGCCCAGCACGTGCGTGTTTGTAGCTTCGCAAAGCGAGCGAAGCACGCGCTATACGCACGAAAACTAAAGATGGCACCGTCCACAAGCTCTGTTTTGAAAAGGTCTATAGACCCATTCCGAAAATACGCCCTCTTCTGGCAGAGTTTCAAGTACTGCACAGCAGCGTGTGCAAAAGACACCATAAAAATGGAAAGTCGATCACTTATATATAGTTCACTTAAGAACAGTAATATACAAGTCTGGCCATATAAATGGTGTCTTGCTCACGTCACTGTGCAGAGTTTTCATATCTACCTGAAGAGGGAGTACTATTGGGATGGGGTCTATTGCAAGTATCTCGTGCTCAGAAAAGGCTGCAGAGAGTGCTCGGACAATATTAAAAGGTCCAGTTAGGGACCGGTTCGAACCGGTTCGCGCTTATCAAAACCGGTAACCGGAGTGATATGTGCGCTACCCTAAACCGGAACCGAACCGGAACAAAACACAATGCTACTGAACCCGAACCCGAACCGAACCGAAATACTGACCGGTTCGACACTCTGATATATATCTCTGTATCGAGATGCCTTCAAAAATGTATTTGTACCTCCGTAGTGAAATACATTTTAGATGTATCGCTTGTATCGCGATACTTTGCCATACTTAGGTATCTCGTTACATTCGTTGTCTTTTTAAAAAAAAATTTAAAATATGAACACATCAATTTGGTGCAAGTTGCTTCGTAATTTATAATAAGAACCCGGCTTATAACCTAATCCATCTCAATCACCAACATAAAAAATAACTGTGATTTAAAAAAGATTACGGGCAAGAATAACAAAATCCGCTCCACTCAGAAAGCCCTTCCACCCTTTCCAAGTTTGCAAAAAACGCCCTAAAGGAGTTGAGTAGAGAAAACAAGGATCCTCTTGTAAAATCTCTTTACACAATGGGTGGCTCAGAAGCCTATATTACGACAGTTTGAGATGCGCCCTCATGGCAAAATCGGGTTCATTTAAGACAGACGCCTTTTTCAAGCATGGTACGCAGTCTTTACCTTTCTGCAACTACTGTAAAAGACTCATTTTTCGCGGGCTCAATATTTTGTGATTTAGGTGAAACCCGAAGTTCTGGAATTATTTGCGGACTCTAATTCTCGCGATGCTGTGGGATCTCAATATAGATTCCCATGTGTTTAGATTTTACCGGAAATGTTAGTGGGACCTATTTTTCGCGAATTGTAGGTGATTCACAATATTCGCCAAAATTAAGTCCTCGCGAAAATTAAGTCGTTTACAGTATGTGGTTCAACGGTTAGGACATGTTTTATTTAGCCGCATTACTGATAAATGAAGTGTTTGAGGTCAGAGGAACAGCATAGAATTACACAAAAAAGGAGCACAAGCATAAATTACCTTTCATATTCGCCACGAACTGCGCCCTTCCCGCTTAGCACAGTTCGGGAGCAAATGTATTTTTATAAGTATCTGTATCTGTATTCTGGAATACTTTTTCGCTGGTATTGCAGAAGTATCTCAGGAATATCGCGTTACATAAAAGACAAGTGTATCTCAGTATTTGTATTTTGGGTCTTAAAATACATGTATCTCCGTATTTCTATCCCCGAATACTTCTTGAGTATCACTGCCCAGCCCTAACATCTATGAACAGAATGTTCATAAATTACCTTTCTCTCTTTGACTGTTTTTTTTTTTTTTATTGAGCTCGAAGCATATATATATATAAGCGGAATTGCTTTTTAAATAAAATTCAGTTCTGTTTCAGAATTTGGGTTTGTCTGTAAATTATCGTCCCATTCTTCGATTTTAGTCAATGATGTTCAACTATACATTTCATCTCAAGTAAAGGCGCAGCCGGCGCTACCAGCAAACAATACAAACGAGCGTCGACAAAAGCGCGACTGAAGCCAACTCACCGCGTCTGCCTTTTTTCTGTGCTTGTGGTATCTAGGCCAAACCAATTATTCGCGGCTAATTTTTCGAGACATTTCACGTTTTGTAGATGTGTCTGTGGATTTGTATGTGTCCTAAAGTGTGACTACGCACTCGATAATGGTGAAAAGTGCAATCCTCTGCGTCAACCGACAAAGCTAAATATTTTTCTCCAGACACTTTTTACACTGCCACGTCATCGCGAACATGTTTTTTTGCGACCGGTTCTTGAAGCTGAAACAGAATAGAAGCATCCGATAAAGTGGGTTTATCGTGTGTGTGAGCAGTTTTGTTTATGTTTTAAATGCCATGGACATGAAGCCGTGTCGGCCTATTGTTAGGGTAGATTTCGCCATCTTAAAAACGAATTTTTCTACTGATGTTTTTCTTTTGTTTCTGCTTTTAAAGGCGCTTTAAAATCTCCGAAGATTCGTGCAGTCTTGTAAGAGAACGGTGTTTCTAGAGACGTGTGTAAGCCCAAAAATGTTTGAAATCAAACCCGTTCTCGTCCTGAAATTCGCCTCCAGGCTATAAATTTAAATGTGCACCATTAAAAAAAATCCTACCGTTTTTAATATGTCTTTGTCACGACATATCTCGTATTTCTGTTCGCCAGTCAATTCTATCAGGAAATTTATACTTCCTTCAATCTCCATTTAAGGCTGTGGTTGCTTGCTGGTCAGAGATTAAAGCGTGCAGGTAATTAATTAAATTTAACCAATGATTGGCTCGCGCATTCATGTTACCTTTCATTATTCTTTCGGTGTTTCTCCTAACGTTTCAAAGTGCAGAACACACATGCGAGTGCATACATTCTGAGAGTAGTACCAAAACCGAGCATCACTGGCTGACTGTGGCTAACTCCGAAGCGCCGACTAAACTCCCTTTCAGATTGTTCATAATTGTCAGTGTTGATTCGAATTTTAAGCCACGTTTAAATATCGCCAGCGGTGCTACGTTTATGCGCGCAGGATCATAATAGCTGATATATATTTTTATTTGTTTTTTTCTAGTTTACTCGAAAGTAACCAAAATCAGCCCAGCCCACACACGTCGTCTAATCGGGAAAGTCTTTAAAACTTCGTCTTTTCTAACCAAGCTTCTGCATTGCAAACGAAATAAAGAAGAGCGTTAAAATAATATTATCATGATGTGCAAACTCAGCCAAGAAAAACTGACATAAATGGGAACTGGAAAACGTAAGTAAATAGTTTTAACTCAACTGGCCAAGCCAGACTTTTAATCGCTTGCTCGTTAACTGTTATCGACCGTTGAATAACTTTTTTTTATAAGTTCCATAACTCTCTTTTCTTGAGCCCGGCAGCCAGTGGAACGTAATCTAACCAAAACTCTATAAAAACCAAATAAATAGGCATCTGATCTTTTTTTGTGTGTCTGTGGTGGGTTTGAGGGAGGGGGGGGGGGGGGGGGTCAACCGCAGAGCCATTGACAAACGACGGTAATTACGATGAATCGCCCCCGTTAAAAAGAATATTTGATTACGTAATAATTACAAAAATAAACTTCAAACTAAAATGTCTGAAAGAAAGCAGCGAAACATTAGCAACGTTCGAAAGCACATGTCCATGCCGTGGTATTTGTTTTGGCTTAAAGGGGTGGAGAGACGAAATTTCAGCGCTCATTTTTCAGCTTTAATGTGTTGCATGTTGCACCCTAACCTCAAAAACACCAGTCTTCCGTTAAAAAGCACAAGCAAACTAATTTTAAAGCTAAATAAACGATCTTTCAATGTGCACCTGGTGGATGCATGCGGAGCCTATTTGGGAGGTAGTCTAGCAACGTTGTGGAATCTGCTACGTAGTCGTGACGTAGCAGATTCCTTCGGAGCAGCGCCGCCTTTTGGAATTTCAACATTTTCCTTTTTTAGCTTTCCTCCTAGCTCAACTCACAAATCGCGCATTGTACCAAACGGTCCAAGAAGACGGAAAGGAAGGACTCTCCTCTTTCTCGGACCCTCGTTCGTGCAGCCGGAAACAGCCATTCTCCCCCTAGAAGATTAGCCCATCCCTCAAAACCAGACATGTACAAATTACACAAAAAAGGTAGTTAAGTTAAGTTACTGAGTAGCGACGCCAAAAGTAATTGGAGAAGAGTAGAAATTACGCATTTGTTTTAGTAATTGAGTAAACTACTAACTACTGTAATAAAAGTAGCGAGTTACTTTGAAGTTACTTTCGAAGTTACTTTTTTCACATTTTTTGTGGTAGCAAAATGAACAGCAGTTTTGATCCGTGAAAAACCCTGTGAGCATAAAATAAATGCATTTATTTTATGGCTTGCGTTTTCACCAGAAATAGTTTATTCGCTCGCAGAAGCAATAGACTTTCAAAGTTCTTATCGCAGAATTTTTTTAGATCATGCGGATGACTGCGCGTCTCGTTGCAGTGCTAGTGCTACGCTACTGAAAAAAAAAATTGTTTTGGTTTAACAGAACCAAACAGCCGCACTATTTATGAACAAGGCCCTTGCGTCTACTTTCCCACAGAACACATATACAGACAATCATTGCGTTGCGCATAAATAACATAGGGAATGACCAGATCGAGAACACGATTCTTCATACAAATGCAATCTTCACAAATGGTATCTTGGAGCGAAGACGTTATCTCTGTCCTGTAAACAGCTGAAATCATGCTGTCGGTCGCGGTGATTGGCAATCTGCGTGCTCCGCGGAAAAGCGAACCCTCAGGTTTTTTTCATAAACAGTGCGGCTATTACTCGAGTAAATACGGTATACTTCGCCGCTGACGCCGGGTCCAACAAAAGAATCTCCCAAGGGTGACTCGCAATCCTCGCCGGCGCCTAGAGTATCCTGACGCGCCTGACACGCCCGACAAGTAAATCGTTTTCAACAAAGAGGAGTTCTCCCCAGAGTGTCGAACCGGTCAGTATTTCGGTTCGGTTCGGGTTCGGGTTCAGTAGCATTGTGTTTTGTTCCGGTTCGGTTCCGGTTTAGGGTAGCGCACATAATATCACTCCGGTTACCGGTTTTGATAAGCGCGAACCGGTTCGAACCGGTCCCTAACTCGACCTTTTAATATTGACCGAGCACTCTCTGCAGCCTTTTCTGAGCACGAGATACTTGTAATAGACCCCATCCCAATAGTACTCCCTCTTCAGGTAGATATGAAAACTCTGCACAGTGACGTGAGCAAGACACCATTTATATGGCCAGTCTTGTATATGACTGTTCTTAAGTGAACTATATATAAGTGATCGACTTTCCATTTTTATGGTGTCTTTTGCACACGCTGCTGTGCAGTACTTGAAACTCTGCCAGAAGAGGGCGTATTTTCGGAATGGGTCTATAGACCTTTCCAAAACAGAGCTTGTGGACGGTGCCATCTTTAGTTTTCGTGCGTATAGCGCGTGCTTCGCTCGCTTTCCGAAGCTACAAACACGCACGTGCTGGGCTGTGAAGATCACACGCTGGGCTCTGATTTTGTAAGCAGTAAAAGGTCTTTAGCTATATTGCTTGTCCTTCATATGTTGTGGTTTGGATTGCTTGTTTTGCACACACGTGTTATTTTATACACGCTACCTGTTTTTGGCACCCGGTAAGATGTCACAGCTATGCCCCAGAGTGGCTGACAGGGTTACGAGAGAAAACAAATCTGCCGTAAAACACAGAAACAGGTACGTCAATTGCGCAGTTGGGGTAGTTTAGCTAATCCCGTTAAGCTGTGGTCGTGTATAGACGATTGCAAACAGGGCATCTGGCGGCCGCCATGCTCTTCCTCGTGTGAGCAAGCACGTGGAATTCCAGGCCTGCCAAGGCTATCTTCACGTGCATGCTGCACGTGCTTGCACGGATGGGGCACCAGCCGGGACGCCACGCTTGCAAACGTCTATACGTCGGCCAGATTGGCCGATGTGTCAATGACCGGGCACGTGAACACGCACGTATATATATAATGAAATGTGACTACATCTTCACATCGCTTGGGGTTCCGGCGGAAAAAAAAAAACGATCTTCTAAAGGGGTGTCCAAACAGGACACTACAAAACGCACGACTCCGACAAATCGTGAAAATTGAAGCGGACGCCTCACGCTTCAATTTTCACGATTTTTCGGAGTCGTGCGATGTGTAGTGTCCTGTTTGGACACCCCTTTTGGATCTCGTGGTGATGCTTTGTCTAGTCACTTTGACGTTTTATTGCAAACAACGCTCTATGCAAATGACCCGGTCTGAGGGACTAAGACCGGCTCATTTGTACCTGCCAGCCACCGAAAAACGTTCCGGTAATGCCACCACTGCGAACGACGTTTCTCGAATACTCAGTTTGAAGACGATGAAAGAGGACTTCAAACAAAAATGAGAAAATGGTTGAACAGGCGACATGCTGGCCTTGCTAGTCTGACAAATCTACAAAAAAATAAACAGACACATTTTCTTCTTCCCCCCCCCCCTCCTCCTACCCCTGGCCTCCTTCCAGGGCGGTGCGTCGACGAATGATCGTCGAGTAACGTTGCCTCCGACAACCTATGTTTTTTTTTGTTTTTTTTGTAGCGTGAGCTACAGTGGCCGAGGTTGAGCAGTTTCGCGTGGCTCGCAAAATGAGCCGTGCTCCATGCTGCGCATGCGCGAAGAGCAGTGACGTCACACGGCGCACAGCTGGCGCGCCGGAGCCGCCGCCGCCGCCGCCGCGCGCTCCGCCGCCGCCACGCCCACCTCGCCGGTCTGCGCATTCCAGAGGAGTGACGTCATAGCCGCGGCAGACGCAGTGGCGCCGCCGCGTGCCCAGCTGTGCGCCTCCGTTGCACCGGAGCCGCTTGATAGCGCCTCTCATTTTGTGTGCATAAGCTCACGCTACGTATATTCTGGCATAGCCGAGCTAAGCCACCGCAATTTTTTCGTAAGGTAACACTTTGAGCACGTTGAAGAAAATATTGTTTTTCATTGAAATGGATCACAGGCGACCCTATAAACTATACTGCCGAAGCAGCGCGGTACTTGTCCCCCCTTCCTTCAGGGTGTCGCTGCACTCAAGCGGAAGCTCACGTGGTGCGCTCTCGGTGCTCGATTGGCTAAATGGCTCACCGACAGCAATTACGGTCCATCTTCAGGTCAAACATTCGCGGACTCGTTGGCCTCCGTGCCTACAGTGGCGCAATCCGCTCCGACACTTGGACATTTCGTAGCCAAGCGGCCAAGCGGTGCTTGGAAATAGCCGCCGCCGCTACCGTGCCGCAGGGTCAATCCAATAAACAAAGCAAAGTTGAAGCTCTCCAGACGATGATCTATTCTTGATTACGCATGCAAAAAAAACGAAATGTAAAAATATTTCACATTATGAAGGATTAGTTTTGGCAACATAAAAAAATACACTCCCGCAACTTTTCCAATTTAGACCAATTATTGACACAATTGGCCCTGAACCGTTTTCGTTAAACCGGTAACCGCCACATCAAATTATGGTTTCGTTCTGGTTCGGGTTCAACATGAAGCGTTCGATTTCGGTTTCGGTTATGTTCCGGTTCGGTCAAAAATAACGGTTTTGATCCGGTTTTCGGTTCGGGTTCGGGTTCGGTTCGACACCCTGGTTCTCCCTGGCGTGGTAGGTCGGAAGGACGCGAAGGATTACGTGAACAAGCTTCGTCGCTCTTACAGTTGCAGCTGGAAGCGGGAACGTGCTCCCATGAACGAATTATTCTTGTCTGCGTTTGTGCGCGGGGGAATCCGGCTTTGCAAGGGAGTATGCGCTGACGACGAGGCGACCATGGGAACAGGCGTCCAGCTGCGATGTCATTCCAGTGGCGCCTACCCAGGAACCCTCAAACCGCTTGAGGCAGAACTCACTAAAGGCAGACAACTTGAAAACAACACCAACCCTCGGAGTGTCCCCGTCTTTCACGGTTGCAGCTGGAGGCGAGGCGGCTGCGTACATTACCGGATTAGGTCAATACCCGATCAAGGCTTGTTAAGCATCTCTTCCTGGGTTTGTGTGCGCCGGTGGTTTGGCTGCTCGTCGCCACCTTTGCCCAAGCACGCCTGTGATGCAGTTTCTACGGCTGCCGAGTATAAGTGCGTGGGAATGGAATGTGAGGGGGACCCTTGTTCGGGAAGACCACTTCATCAGCCGGCGTCTTATTTATTTCAGCACTCAAACTTTTGTGGTGAGCAAAATTAGCACTAGATCTCGAAAGTAGTTAGTAATTTGAGTATAAGTTACCTGAAAAAAGTAGTTAAGTTAAACTACTAATTACCCAAATAAAGTTGTAATTGAAAGTCACCAAGTTACTCGGAAAAGTAGTTAAACTACAGTAGTTTGAGTAGAGTAGTTTAACTACGTCCAAGTCTGCTCAAAACTCGAACAAAAGTTGCTTTCCCCACGCCGTTCAGCCCTAAGCTGACAGTGTTGTGGAAGCTACGTGCTCCTTGGGCCAGCCACGCGCTCGTCACCCCACGGGTACTTCGAACGGCTCGGTTGTAACGCGCTGACGCTATTGACACCACCACAACGCTGACAACGCCAGCAAGGGCAAAGCTCATAAGCACGCCTGCCTTGCTACTCCACGAGCGTGGGAAAATCTTTTCTTTCTGTTTTTGTTTGCGCCTGACATCCCATGACGCATCGGGCTCTCCACTCGCTTCTCTTCGAGCGCTTGCTCGAGTGCACCGTTTAGAACGAAAAATATAGCCAATCGTTCAAAATACAAACGTGCGATTATCATTTACGGTGATTATCCGTCATGCTTGACTCATTTCCGAACGAAATTTGAACATTTCAATTTTTGCTTCCGTACCTCTTTAATCACAAATCCATGGAAACATTTGGGTGCATCGTCATTGCTGTGAATTACGCATTGCCTCTTCGCTGAACTCAGACCGTTGCCTGCGGAAGTTGATAGTTGTTTGTATCTGTTACTTCTTTTATTCTTTATTCTTTCTTTCTTATTTCCAGGAACAGCCAAAGCCTGAATGCTCGTATACACGAATACACTCTTTCTACAAAAAAGGAAACACAAAAACATTGATCCCAATAAAGCTGAAAGCTTAGGGCATTTTTAAACGAGCGTTCACTATCGAAGATATCAACCTCCGCGCTGAGTGTATTAATACTGTTTTGAATACGCAATATGGGGGAAAGGAAACAAAGGTCTTGCACATAGCACGTGTTGGGGTTGCGACTGCTCACGCGTGGAGCTGATAAAGAAAGTAGAGACACAATTTCAGAACAAATTAATGTTCCATGCACAGATTTGTGCAAAAATACATAATCTGGAAAATTTCGCCGAGCAACTAATGTCTGCAAATTCATCCTGTGTAACATTGACTCGTGACAGAAACAAAAACCGGCGACCATAATAACGGTCGTACACAATGCGTGCCAGCTTCCTCTGAACATGTTCTAACCTCTCAGAGCCTGCCACACTCAAACAGTTCCAGACCACGTAGCCGAACTCCAGTTTTGAATACACAATAGAGGTGTAAAGCCTGACAAGATACGAGGGCTCCTTGAAATCGCGGGTTGTATACTCGAAAACGAGCCTAAACGTCGGAAGCATGAACTCACCAAATTTGACAAATGTGCATATGACTTTAGTAAAAGTCCTATGACGTTACGGCCGAAATAAATTATCCGAAGTAAACAAAATAGTGAATTTCTTTTAATATAAAATTCATATTGCAGTATTATTAATATAAAATTTATATTGCAGTATTATTCTACAAAAAGTACAAAAACAAATATAGAGGGGTTTTTCATCTCAATTCAGGCATGGTGTATAATAGAACTTTTAATGTTGCTCCCGAAAAATAAGTTTAGGGAGCTTCCTTAAAATAAATAAAGAGCGCAAAAAGCACGCCTGACGGAAATCTTTGTTTGTTTCGTTTTGTTTTGTTTTCAAGATATTGACTACTGAAGCGGACGAGGCGAAAACTGACGCATCTGCCACCTGTTGGGGATCGTATATTTGACCGTTCGATATTTTTTCACTTCTCGAAATAAAGCACTAGGATTCGTTTGTGACACTTTAGAGATAAGTTTTATTATGCTAATAAAATTGGGAACAGTTTGATATTTTAACCCATTTGCTACCAAATAATATTTCCAAAATGTCGAACCTGTGGTTAGTTCATATTTTTTGTCGAAGTTTGGCAAGTTCTTACGTGTGCCCTATTTAAGATATTATATTGCCCTTGACATCACCAGAAAGCCCCAATATAGCTCTTTTAAAAGGATACAAATTTCATATAATGTGGTTAAGAAGAAATCCGTTACATACATTTGATTTCACGAATGTTTAAACAAATCTAACAAATTCGGAATCAAGTTTCTAAAAGAAAGCCATCTTTAGTTTGCTTGATATTTATGGGTAGTGGCTACAGCCGTTTATTGACAATATAGATATATTTTATAGTATTTTTATATGACCGCAAAAAAGCTTGAATTTTGTCAGATGCACGTTGCTAAATAGTAATAATAATAAAATTAATAGTATTTAATTTATGTGTCTACAAACAGCGCAGGCCCTTTTGTGGGGTACACAGCAAATTCCGACAAGATAAAAGTATAAGCACTGAGAAAACATAGCTAGCTCAAGAAAGCACTCACAATGCAAACGTAGAACACTATACTTCGTTTCACCTTATGTGCGAGCGAAGGCAAAACTGGAAGCGCGAGCACAGAAGCTCCGTGCGTTCAGGCTTTGCTCGAGCGCGCGAGCTGGGGAGAAATGCAAAAAGCGCTGGTCTCGCGCTTCTAGCTTTGGCTTCGCTCGCAGGTAAAGTGAAACGAAGTATAGCGACATCTGACAAGCAAGATAAAGTCAAAAAGCGGCACTGAAAATACAAATACAGCAACCCCACAAGAGCAAAAAACGATCAAAATTGCAAACCACTGGGATCATGCAAAAAATATACTTTCTAGATTGCGCCGAAAAGTTGACTTGTCACTGAATATTTCTAGGAGCGTACAATTCAACTTAATAAAATCATGCTGCATTCGTATTAGGGGAGACGTGTGAAAAAACGTGGATGGATAGAAAAAAGTTGCGATTTCTGTTCGAACGTGGTGGGGCGTGAAAACATGCAGCGCTTAGCAAGACAGGACAGTCGACAAGCCCATTGACAAGATTGTGTAAAAACAAGATATCCCGACAACGCCCTCTGTGAAACAGAGTAAATAAACCAAGTCTCTTGAGCAGCCGATCGTATTTATAATAAAACCTACGTCAAAAAAAAAGGATAAAAAACGATGCGAATAAAAGCGATGTTGCTAAGTAAATAACGTACACTACAGATTACGCACATTTTTACTTATTTTTAGGTTTACATGTAAAGTAAAGAATAAACATGAAGCAATTTAATACAACAAGCCACAACGTTAGCGAGAATAGCAATTATGCAAGGATCCAGTCACAGCGAACAACACACATGATTCAAGCTTTAAATACGGTTATACAAACAAAATACTATATTTTATTTTTATATTTTCTCATAAACGACAATCCTACCTTGCCAGTAATAAGAAACAAGCAAATAAAAAATTTGTTTTTGTAAAAGTTTGTTTCAAATTTGCTGCGATTTTTTTACATTCGTTCGTTCAAGTATTTGTAACGCCTTTTATATTAAACATATCGTATTAACCTTGCATTTAATTAAAAGAGCTATGTTAGTGCTTTTTATAGATGTCAAGGTCGGTAAAATAGTTTAAGTAGGTCACACTTAAAAATTGCCGAACTTCGCCAAAAAATATCAGAGCGGCACAACCTGTTTTCTGCAAATGTTTTGAGAATCGCATATTTGAACAATCGCTATTTCGTTACTTCTCAAAATACTGCACTTGAGTTGCTCTGTGACACTCTAAAATATATTTATTACGCTTAATGAATTGCAAAAATAAGTAGTTTAAAGTAATATATAAAAACAAATGTAGAACGTTGTCTCTTCTATAATTCTCTCCGATGTTTGGCAAGTTCTAACCTGTGACCTACTTAAGATATTGTAGTGAACTAGACATCACTTGAAAGCTCAAACTTAGCACTTTGTATTAAATGCAGATTCGATACGCCAAGTTTAAAATGAAATTTTTGCATACATTTGAATAATCACATGTTTAAAAATCCAGCACATACGAAACCGATTTTTATAAAAACGTCAGTTTTATTTTGCTTAGTGAATTATTAAGTATGATTGTGGTTTATCAGATACTTAAAAGAGAGAATATAGTATTTGTTTGTATGACCACAATTAAAGCATGAATTATGTCAGTCGCTCGTCGTGACCGCGTCCTCGCGTAGATGCTATGTGGGCAGGTATTGTGGCGTGGTATAGTCAATCACCAAATATATATACTTTCATGAACAAGTAACCTTAAAAAAGGGTAATTGTGCATAATGCTGAGTAAAAAGTATTTTACACCTCAAAAAGGCTTGTCGTTTTACAATGCACATCTGACAAGATTCAATCTTTAACTGCAGTCATATATACAAAATGCTACATATTATTTATATATTCTAATAAACCACTATTATACCTTTACAATGTACAAAATTGAAGCAAATAAAAAATGGCGTTTTCAAGAAAATAGATTTCAAATTTGTTATATTTTCGAAACATTCGTTATTTCAAATGTTTGCGGCTGATTTTATCTTGTATATATCATATTACATTGTACTCAATGAAAAGAGCTGGGCTTGTGTTTTATGACGATGTCAAGGTCATTAAAATATATTCAATCGTTTACACTTAAGAACTCTCGAAACTGTGTATAATACAAGCGAAGGACACAGTTTGACATTTTTACAAGATCATGGAAAACAATTAAACTGTTCCTAATTATCTAAGCACATTAAACACATTTCTAAAGTGTCAAAAAAGCGTCCTAGTGCTTTATGTTCCGAAGTGAGAAAATGGCGAACGACCAAATACGCTATATTCGAAAGGGGCGAGAAACGTCAGTTTTCGACTCCGCAAATTGAATAGTTCATAACTTGAAAACTAAAAAATCCGCTGAAGTTCCCAGTTGCACTTCCTTTCATTAAAAGAATAACCTCCCCTCCCCCCCCCCCCCCCCCCCAAGAATATACATCATTTTAGTCAGAATTACCAGTCTACCCCAAACACTTGCCTGAATTGAGATGAAAACACGCGGAGACTATTAAAGGTGATTCGTGCATAGCACAAACCCACAAGTTATACATATTCGCACTTTACAAAGCCTGTAAGTGTAGGGTGACAAATTTCAACTCCGGGACACGTTGGTCGCATAAGAACACCGTACTACTCTGTAGTCGGGTAGACGTTGAGACTGCGACAGAATCCCGAACTCCGGCAGAGAATCGTGCCTTCCGTCGCGCTTTGGATGGGCGCGCTCACGACATCCGGAAGCACTACCGAAGGCAAAAAGCTTGCGTCGGAGGTGGAGCTTCGGGCGTTATCTTAAACGGTATCTGATTGTAGGATCGCAGTTGTCCATCTGTGAAATAAAAGAAACTGGAAATTTAGCATTATCATGTTCGTACTATAGCTCTATCCCAATAATTGCATACGAGGCACTCCTCACTCTGCAAGATACACGCGATCCTAAAGCCGCTTTCACAATCCTAACGCGTGGTGTAAAAGACAGTCGGAATGCACACACTCAGGCGTGATTCTTCCGTGAATGACGGTTCTTTTCACATTGGTCATACAAAACCCGTGTACAGACGTGTTCGAAGCGTACATATAAATTAAGGAATCCTGCTTCGAACATGCCGATAATTATGTCATCCTCTCTGCAGCGAGCACAGAACATTGATTCATGGCCCAAAGATTTTTTTTTTTTTTTCAGGCGATCTAATATGGTGTCCGAAGACTGCCCGATCACCATCTTGCTACATCGTCACGTATATTTTTAATAAAGTAAAAAACAGAACAAAAACAGAAGTGCTTTAAACCGAAACATGACTGGAGAGGAAGAAGAAATGTAGAGGAGGAGAAAGTTGGCCGAAGTCACGTGATTACACCAACTGCGTTTTCTCTTCTTTTTTTTTTTTTCGTTTTGCCAGTTGTGCGAAGCAGCCAAAAAAGGCGCACGTCGCACGCCGCACGATAAAAACGCAAAAGTCGAGCACCTCGTGCTTGACGTTTGTGCGTTTTTTGAGCTCTTACCAATTCGTGTTCGTAAGACGAGCGATGTTTTCAGCCAGGAGAAGGGGCGACGACTTGGCGACGTCTTCGTGCGAATCATCTTGGTGGCCGGGCATGTCGTGCGGAATAACTCCTAATGGTTTTGATCGGTAAACGATCTTTCTTTCGAAGCTAGACAGATGTGCCGGCACCGTGAAGGACAGCTCTGAAGTAAAGGTCGCACGCCCGTCGTCCGCCGCCGTCGCTTAGCCCCTCCCCTCAGCCGTCCACCCGCGACTCCTGCGATATGACGCCTTGTTAAGAATTACGCAGAGAATGCAAAGAGAGCTTCCTGCTCTCTGTGCAACTTGTTTTTATTTATTTTTTTAATCAACGTATTTGCAGCTTCTTAGAATCCACAAAAATGCGTATAATTTTTTTTTTTTTTTTCATTTTTAATATTGAGTTTTTGCATTCAATGTCCAACGACCGTGAATGTATTTGGTGTGTGTGTGTCCGAACCATAGAAAATGGCACGTGGCCACGGAGAGAGAGAGAGAGAGAGAGAGAGAAATTTTATTTCCAACGACGCTTAGTCCGCGTCATCTACATGTCTTTTGCCGGAAATCAGGCATACGCCGGTGGTGAAGCAGGTTGCGTCGTCCCTTTGATGTGAACAATGTACGAGACTAGCTGAGGCCAGAGCGTGGATTGTGCTTCCCCGTGTGGTTTGATCCAGCTTTCCCAGTTGCCGGGTGTGGGAGGAGTTAGCATAGATGAGGGGAGGTAGTAGGGGGATAACTGCGCACGGGGACAGCTCCAGTAGGTGTGGAGGGCATCGGGGTACACTCTTAGAAAAAAGGGTCAGCGTAGTCCTCCTTAAATGGAGGAACGAGTCTGACACATATGTTCCTTCAGAAATGGAGCAACGTTTCCTCCTTCAACAAGGGAGGAAAAGTTGCTCCTCCGTCGAATCGGAGGCGCATTTCAAAATGGCTGCTCCAAATCGAGGTCCTTCCGGCACGCCATGGACGTTCCACCAGTTCCACCGCAACGCAAAGTATTCTGATAGTCACCGGACAGGCAAATGCCTCCCGCTCACTGGCGGTCTGCCACTGCTTGGTCGGCAACACTCGACAGAAAAGCACCACGTTGACCGCCTAACAGCGACCGAGCCCTCCCAAATCGAGCAGACATTTCCAGTGCACGATGAGCACTCAATGACCACAGAACACGAGCTTTGCACGTCGTATATTTATTGGCGAATCCGGCTGCCCGTGCAGGTAAGGAAATCCGCACCCCGAATCATTTCGCGCCGTGAATAAAAAAAAAACAAAACAAATTTGCCGGAACGCATCGAGCCACAATGGCCAGTCAATTTCGCGTCACTTACCCGTGCTCGTTCTCATATCGCAATTACTCCGTCGCAAATCCCACACAACGAATATGAGCTCTAGGACCGATACGTAATCCCATGCAACCGATACGGTGCGCCGAACGATTCTCTACAACTCGCCAAAAGTATGCTACCGGCTGATGCGAACCTCAGGTGCCTCAGGCGAAAGAAAATACGGAGACAGTTGCACCGTCCACGGCCAGATGGCGCGCGCAAGCAAACTCTAAAAGCACTGGATATATAAATATCATCCAGTGTTTAAAGCAAACTACTCCAGGTGGCGCTGTTACCACCCAATTCAATATTTTTATGAAAAAACAATTTGTAACTCCAGTGACATCCAACATTCACTTTCACGCTCCCCATGCTTCGCACTGCAAATTTCATCGTACATACACATTACACACACAATGCACTGAACAACATACACACATCGCAACGCTACAGCAGTGAGAACATACATGGCACACAACACAAACCCCTCGTCACTGACGCTGGCCATTGCACCAGTGGTATATATACCGTACGGATTTAAGGTACCTATTTCCGCAGTGACTGCCTAAGAAGGAATAATATTGCGAAAAAATTACTGCTCTCGCACGAAAGTCTGCCGATAAGAATGTTTTTAATCGTTCGAAGGCATACATCTCCAAGTAGAATGTAAGCTTAAACATAGTAATTATTTGGTGTAGTCGATAAAACAACCCCACCCGCCGGCAAAAAAAAAAGAAAAAAAGAATACGCGTTTATGGGTGAGCATTGGTGCGCCCTGATGTGTCCGCTTCCCCGTGTAGCAGCTCCGACCGCCCAGATTTATGCGTCCAGAAAGTTCAGAACGAGCGAGCCAGTCTTGTTTTCTGGTGCTAGTCGAGAGAAAAACAAGTATAAAGGCTGAACCGCATGTAAGCGATTAAGCAAGCGACGGTGACAGCGACGAGAGTCTGCGACGAGCGACGGAGATTTCCCACGGTCGCTCGCCGCGTACCGCTCGGTTTTTGGATTTCTAGAAATCGTCACTCATCGCCTGGGTCGCTTGCTCACGCCCCTCTCATGCGGCTTGCCTCACCGCGCGACAGCGAAGCGGGTCGCCGTCGCTTCTCCCGTCGCTCGCCGAATCGCTTGCAGGCGGTTTATAGTTGAGAAATCACCGTCGCTCGTCGCCGACTCTCGTCGCTTGTGCCGTCGCTCTCTAAATCGCTTACATACGGTTGAGAATTAAAGTGCGAGCGCGAGGATAGCTTTGATCGGTACGCATCGTGCGTGAGAGCTTGAGTTTCTTTACCTTCAAAAAGTCGTGGGGCGTTACGGTGACGCATTGACGATCGCTGCAATACTTTCGCGCGGAGTTTAGGTGTAGCACCAGGCAAAATGGTACCGCAGGTTCTCACGTCGTAATTTTTTTCGGGGTTTCTGATTATGACATTTCTGAGTGGAGATTGAGGTAAGGAAACTAGAGGCAGAGGTATTCGAAATGTGCCATTAGGTTTTCAAAATGCTTCTGGGAGCTAGCGAAAACCCAAACAAGGCAGCGAACCCCCAGTTCGAGGTCTGCTGCACTGCGTGACAGTCCTGGCAGCCTGGCATCTTCCAGCTACGACTCTTGCACCAGATTTATAATTGCCCGGTATAATTCCTATGTCGATTTAGGGGCGGGGGATCAGGCGGTCCTGACCTTCCCTTTTAAACTCTGCATGTGCAACCTTTCAAAGGTACCAAAGCCCGGTCGCAATACAAGAAGGAACAGTCAGGATGCAGTGATGCAGTGCTACAGTTAAGCGTCTTAGTTTTGTGTTGTTTACGAAGCAAGGTGTTCAGTGTTAACACTCAGTACACAACTGGGTACTTCCCCAAACATCTTATGCTAAGTCAATCTTAACTTATCACCCCGTCTCAATCACATCAATCCTCTGTAGAACATTGAAACTTCTCCTTAACCGTGCTGTATCAAAGGGGCCCTGCAACAAATTTTTGACTTGTTTTTAATTTGCACCGAACCTGAGCGCACTGAACGTAGTAACTTAATGAAACTTTTTTTTCTCGAATTTCGCTTTTAAAGTTATAGATAAATTAAAATTACAAAAACAAGCAAAAAATAACCTCCTTCATGACGTCCTTGGTCGCTTGAGTGACCTTGAAATAGAGGAGGGGTAGTGAGCTCGGCAAGCGCTCACGGCTGCCGCACTCCGTGTTGACGGCTCGAGAGGGCGCCACTAAAGCATGTTCTGGATAGGCTGTATGAAGCGGGCAGCCAGGGCGGCTCGCATTGCATTTGCTGCGCGATTAAACACTAATTCGGCATGGCACTTCAACGGCCACAAACGATAGCAAACAGAGGGTAAAGATCAGTTCAGAACGGGAGCCACTTTGCGCTGCCATACCGCCAAAAGGCCAGATCGCAAGCTAAACCTGCGCCGAAGGCCTTCGGAACGCTCAGAACCGGTCGGATACTCGCGACGGTATACCACCGCAGCGCCGCCGCGTACATCCGGGACCTTTCTACGCTCGCTGCTCGTCGGTGCCTGATCCCACTATCCCTTTCTGGTACGCGCCGCCTTTTCTACCGCTTGGTGGCGGGTATGTCGACACCTCATTTCTTGTTTCCGTACTTTATAAACTGCATCTGTTTCTTTTCTGATCTAAAATACTGAACAAAAACTACTTTCACAAATAATTGAAATGGTTCGCGCCTCTTATATTTTGTATTTCGACTAAAAAAAAATCTTTTAGCGGCTCTGGCCAGTAGTCAGGCCAGGACCAAAGACCTCACATATCGCGCGCTTTCGGCACCGCGGGTCACCCCCATAGGTGGAGGAGGTTTCCACGTCGTCCGGTTAAAATATGACGCACTGATATTTAGTTACTCTCTCCGTGCCCGCTGGCTTGCCCGAACCCCAAGAGACGCGGAAACCGCAAAAAAGTTAGACGCTTAAATATGGTTGCAGGGCCCTTTAACTTTTCTGGAGGAGAATGACATACTCTTGCAGTCACAGCACGGCTTCCAGCCAAATCGCAGCTATACGAGACTGCCCTTGCCACGGTTATGCATTACATCAGTGACAGTATTGTTCTCCTGTGGCGTATACAGTGTGCCACAAATCATCATCATGGTGTTTTTAGAAGAAGAGCACGTGAAGCCAGATTAAGACCGAACGAACATGTGTGTCTCGTGGTGTTGGCCGGGTCCCATGATGTAATAGTATGTATTCTCCCTTCTTGAATAATTTTTTATTTTATTAAACATATTTTCTCATCTTTTAGCACTTCAGAAGTGGGATGAGCTGCTCCTCATTCATACCTTACGGTGAGTGAGCGAGACTTTGCGATTCGTCAAATCAGTGGTGCGAGGCCTGACATCGGAACAAGATCCAGATATTGCGACAAGGCGAGTTGACCTCACTTTGATTCCCGAGATCTTACTGACTGTGATTTGTGACCATGCCACGGAAAGCAAAAAAAATACACCATCTTCCCGAGGGGAACCATGGGGTGATGCGGAGCATCGTGTTGGTTCCGAGGAAAGAGTCAGTTGCGTGCTGACGTCGAGAGATGGCGCCACCGACTGCCCTAGCGTTACCCCCTACGCGAGCCTTCGTCGCGGCTCGCGGCAGAGAAAGTTGGAACGCTCGCCGCTCGCCGTTTATTTTATTTTTTTCACACTTGAAGGAGAGGAGACAAGAGGAGGAGAGTTGCGCGTGCGCGCGCGGTGTGAGGAGAAGCCAACGCACGCGCAGTGCACGCAGCTGGTAGAGAGAGAGAGCGGAGAGAGTAACGCGCAGCTGTTGGAGAGAGGGAAGGAGGAGAGTTGCGCGTGCGTAGTTCGACTGCCGACTACATCGCGGACGCGGGACATAGACCCGAGCAAGAGATGCTCCGCATCTAAAACAAAAAACCTAACTCAACAGGCGAGGTCAATGCAGACATGATGGAGATGATATGGCACGAGTGCTACGACAAAATCAAGATCTTGAGCGCCTGCCATTGACACAGTCGAGTCGACCGACGTCTTCGGATACCTCCATGCGGGTGGCTCCGCATGCGTTAGCTGCGATTCCCAAGTTCACCGCAAGTGATGGTGACATCGCAGCAAAACAAGTGGATTACCGAGTTTATCCATGTCACTGAGTAGCAAGGTGGGACGAGGAAGAAAAGATAACCGTGGCCAAATTGAAGCTGTCAGGACCGGTGCGTGACTGGCTGCAATCCTGGGGCGAAGCTTGCAAGACTTGGTTGTCCTGGGAATCCGCGTTTCGGGACGCTTACGTCTGCCTATTGTCGAAAACTCAACAGTGCAGAATCATAGAACGCCGAGTGCAACAGAAGGGCGAACACCACGAAACCTATGTTCACGACAAAGAAAAGCTTTGCGTTTGCCTGGGACTAAATTTGGAGGAGACGAAGGCGGAGATTATCACGGGACCAGCATTGAGCGAACTCAGCTACGCCATGCGAAATCGATCTCCCCTTTCTATTAACGACCTTTTACGTGATATTAACAGCTACGAGCATTTCCAGAAGAATCGCGACGCAAGATTCCTGTTGGACCGTAAACAACAAGACGAGAGGCCACAGCAAACTTCTAAAGCCTAAAGCCATGCCCAGAATAAGAAGCCGAAATGTTTCAATTGTCAGAAATTTGGCCACATTGCACGAGATTGCCCGGATTCACAGCGGGAGAAAATATGCACTCGCTGTGGAGAGCAAGGACACAGTACAAATAATTGTCATGAGTGAAAAGAAAATGCACTACAAGTGGTCAAGGATAAAGACTGGCATAAAGTTTGTGGGTCGTCGCAAGCGTTCAAATCAGTGAACATTGATGGAGAACCAACAGCTGCTCTTCTGGACGAATCCCGGAGAAAAGCTCACCGGAGAAAAGCTCACCGAAGAAAAGCTCACCGGAGATAAGCTCACCGGAGAAAAGCTCACCACAAAACCGGCGGATGTGGAGAAAAGCTCACCGATTTGTTTTTCTTTTTATATGGAGGCTGTTGGATCATACGTAACATATATCAATTTATTATCATTAAAATTCGTCAGCTTTGTAAAAAAAGTCATTTTTGTATTATTTGTTAAGCTTATTGGGTATATTGCTCCCAAATTTATAATTGCGGGCGAGTGTTTTCTGTGGCTTACTCTGTAGGCTATGAAAGCCCAACTCAAAATTTATGAACTGGAAGAGCAGGAAAAAGTTCGAAAACTTAATAATGTCTGCCTAAAACCTAAAAATCAAAACTATAAATGCCAAAAATCCGAAAGTGCATGCGCAACAACGCGGTGCCGGAAATTCTCTTCGAAGCTTTTGTTAACCTTTGGAAACAGGATAAAACAGTCAGTAGGATATTGAGGCTTTTTTCTTTCATGGAGAAGCACGTGTTCTAGCCGTTCGTGCTGATGTTTCCACACGTTGCCTTTGTGTCATAGTGCCCTTCTACGGCGAGCCACCCATGACCTTCAGAGCTGCAAACTGGCACCGTTGTTACTCGTGACCTTAATAAGAAGTAGTCTTCTGTAAGGTAGCAAATAGGGCGAGTTGATAAGCGTTATACATGATAAAAACCGCTCAAACGACGACGACAGAGGGAAGACAACAAACACGACAGGAAGAATCTGTTCTCGCAACTAAAGTCTTGTTAGTGAAATTAACAGAAAGAAAACAGCGTAGCCGACACTGGTTACATCAACAAACACCTACTTATCTATTAGGCACTACACAATATTTGGAACTGAAACGGTTCACACACCGCCGCATTTATATTAGCTCACAAAGAACAGAATCAGAGTAGCGATGTGGGCGAGTTGGTTCATGCTTAGAAATAAAGGAAACAGCGCGCAAACGACAAGGACGGGAGGAAAAAGCTCGTCCTGTGTACTTCTTTTCCTCCCGTCCTTGTCGTTTGCGCGCTGTTTCCTTTATTTCTAATCACAAAGAACAAACCTCTTTGTTTGACTGAGCTATCGACGGCACAATGCCAGTTGTCAGTAAATTGTTGTCATTTTTACCGGTGTACGATGTTCTGATTTTATACTTGCGGCTTCATTAATATACAGAATGGGTGATTGCTAAATTCTGATGAATTAGTAAATATGCGCAATGAACTTCAAGAATATTACAAAAAAGTGGACATATTTTTAGAGAAGTGACGAATGCGAATTGTGTTAAATTGAAACGTTTGACGCAGAATCAGCTAAGTTAAAAAAAATCGGTGAGCTTTTCTCCGCATCTGCCGGTTTTGCGGTGAGCTTTTCTCCGGTGAGCTTTTCTCCGGTGAGCTTTTCTCCGGTGAGCTTTTCTCCGCCGCCCCTTCTGGACACCGGTGCGCAGATCAGCCTGATCAAGACGAAATTTGCCGCCCAGCTAGGCAAAAGAAGTAGCAGTTCCTAGCCGAAAGGAACAAGTATGTGGCGTAGGCGGAACATGCAAGTCCTTAGGGGCGATCCAAGCCGACCTTGAAGTAGACAGCAAATTCTTCAAGGTTGTGAGAATGCAGGTGGTTCCACACAACATTTTCACGGGCCCCGACATCATCGTGGGAACTGACGTCATTGACACACCAAAGGTTGTGCTACTTCGGAAAGAGGGAACGATTATATGCTGCTAGACGAACGAGACTTTCCATTTCTCAAAGAAATCAAGGTTGACCATGATGATATGCCAGTTGCGTTGTCCACCAGAGACAGTTTCAAGCATGAGAAAAACACTGTACAATGGGTCACACTTGTTTCAGATTATGACAAACAAAACAGTCATAATTCCTTATAGCTGGGGAGGACGAGATGAACTACCTGTGCGAGTTAAAAGACGGGAATACAAGTCTTTCTATCGTGAACATCACCAACTCTGACATCATCCTCAAGGAGCGCCAGACAGTTAAGCGTGGAGACCTGGTCGAACTTCAGGATACCGATGAGCTAATGATTTCACAACGTGTAGTCCACTACGTTTGAGTGTGGAAAGGAGGGCCTGTCTACAATCAACATGGAAGAGAACAAGGTCGGACCGTCTGTGACCAAGGGACTCAAGAAAGAAATCTGTGAGATGTTGAACGAAAAGTGTGAATGCTTTGCAATGAGCACCAAGAAACTGAAATGCATTACAGTTGCGGCCATGGCTATACAAGAGAAACCAGGGTGTTCAGCCGCGGGTTGACCGTGGGTTGACCGATCCTTACCGCGCATCATGGACAGAGCAGCAACTACTTCGGCAAATCACCAGCGAGCTTAAGACCAATAAACTCGTGAGGGACAGCGAGTCGGAGTACAGCAGTTCAGTGATCCTAGTTAAAAAGAAGCAGAAGAAAAAAATCATAGTCAAAAAGAAAGCAAGAAAACAGCCAAAGCGTTTCCAAGACGTGACAAACTCTAACTGACTGAGGACAGCCAGCAAGTCAGATTTGGCCGATTGTTGTCATGTGGCGTATAGTGTGCGCCAGCAATCATCATCATGGTGTTTTTAGAAGAGCATCAGAAGCCAGCACGAGACCGAACAATCGTGGTGTTGGACGGGTCCCATGATGTACTATGTATTCTCCTTTCTTTAATTATTTTATTGAACATATTTTCCCAACTTTTAACAATATCGACAGTCGCATTCCTGTTGATTTGATTCAACTGATCCGCAGTAATGCGCTTGACATGCTCGATCACGCCGTCCTGATCAGAAAAGCCGCTCGGGCTGGTGTCCGAGGCTCACTACTACTTTGGTTGACTCGCTTTATGGTGGGTTATAACTTATACCCAACGCGTGCTACCCAGGGGCAGATTTAGAGGGGGGGTCCGGATGTCCTGACCCCCCACTTGATTTCTGCATGTGTAAAATTTAGGGCGTAAAACGAAGGAGAGGGGGTTCCTAAACATATGGTACGCTGACCAACACCTGCCCCCCCCCCCCCCCCCCCTCAGGAAATTCCTGCATCCGCCCCTGGTGCTACCATGGGTCAATATTCAAAGCTATCCAGCTCTTTCTGAAGTTTCACAAGGCTTCGTACTTGGCCCAACTTTGTCCTTGTTCTATGTTAACGACATGCCGCAAAACAATAACACCCTACTTGAACAGTAGCCAGACGACAGGTCCATTGTCGCCCGCATCACTTCTCCCGACTGCTCTGTCCGCCTTCAAGGCTACATCACTTGCTTTTCAGAGTGGGCGCATGCAAACTGCCTGACCATGAGTGAGGGTAAGAGCATAGTGATGCGTTTCCGCAACACCAAGACTACCAGTATTCCCCTATACACCATCTCAGAATCCCCCTTATGGAAGGTACGACGCGCATCAATCCTTGGGGCAACGCTTGTAATGTTTGTACCAGCACTGGACTTATCTCTCCACATTTCAAACATAGTGGCTAAAGCTCGGTGCACTTTGGGCTTTGCGTCACGGTTGTCAAAATTCTGTGGCTTTTCAAGACTTGCTTTACACTGCACTTGTTCTACCAAAGTTGGAGCACTGCGCATATGTGTGGCACCCATACCGAGTCCACTTGACTTACCAGCTGGAGGATGTGCAACACCGTGCCATTTGGACACTGTTCACTTGTCCCGACCTCTGACGTGATATGCTTCTATCATAAGAGATGTGGTTGCAGCATTCGAAGTGGCAGACAGAAAAGCACCGCCACACTGCGACTCCTGTTGCCCTCCAATTGCTGCACCTTGGACCGGTCGCTCAAAGGCTCCTACATCTCAGTGGTTCGACGCAGTAAATGGACAGGACAGCCTGTGCTTTTATATTCCAGAACAGTACAGCATCAAAACGCGGTGTTGTCCCGGCTGCAGTTCGGGACTTTCTCGGGGTCCCACTCGGCGTTCAGATGCCCTTTCCTGAAATTCGTGAAGAATTGCGAATTTTGTGTCGAGAACTTTCTCGGCACTTGACTTAGCCCCGTCGCCTAGTTATATTTTGTGTTGTTTGTTTTTCTTAACATCCTTCTTCTCAACCTTAGGCGATTGGCTGACAGGCACACTGCGTATGGGTTTTTGCTGTTCTGTCAAGCCTCGCACGTCGTCCCGGACCACATGTCGTGCAAATAAAAATTACTATTACTATGCATAAGTCACTACAAAGGTTTGGAATTGTTGCAAACAAACAAGGCAGAAGCAAAAATTAAGTGTGGTACAATTGAAGCATCCTTTGTTCCTACCTTAAAATATTGAACAAGCGCCCCCTCAAAATTTGAAGATAATCGCGAACAAATAGGGAATGGGCACATCTGAGATCATCAATTTTACATATTTATGTACTGTGCATATTTCTTCAGATGTTTCAAATTTTGGGGGTGGACACTTAGTGCGGAATGGGCAGATGCACGGTATTCTAAGGTCGATAAAAAAAAGCCCTTCATTGTCTCCAACAGTGCCGCCTTGTGTCAGCTGCGGACTTAGGCATGTTACAACCCGTCTCTTCATTTGACTTCGGTGTTGGACATCAAGAGACGAGATTTTCGAGCGGTGGCGCGTTACAATTTCAAAAGTGGTTTAAATGATTCCAAATCACTGGAACGGTTGTGATGTGCTTCTGGGGACGCTCCACCATCACGTGCAACAGTTTCGTGTTGGTTCAGTGAATTAAGGCGTGGCCGCACCTCTCTCAAAGGTCACACTGTGACCGAAGAAAACGCTGCTGCTGTGAAGAGGCTCGTTAAGGAGGATCCTCGGCTGACTGATGGTGATATCGAAGGGTCGCTGAAGATTAGTTCCCCGAGCGTTTCGGCGATTCTTCACGAGGACCTTCGTCTGACAAGCTTCATCTCTTGGGCGCCCCAGAATTCGACGGAAGCTCAAAACCAGGCAAGGGTGGAATGGTGCCAAGGAATGCCATACCGATTCTAAAGTGGCAACGCTAAGAGAAAATATCTGACATTGTAAGGAGTGAGAAAACGTGGACCATCCAGTGTGCTCTCGAAACCAAGCACCAGTCATCCGTTTGGATATTGTCTGGAGAAACTCCACTGCTAAGGCTCAAAATGCCAAGAGGTGTTGAAAAGAAAATGGTGGCAATCTTCTTTACAATCAATGGGCAAGTGGCCACAGTGGCACTGGAAAACCAAAGACTGCACAATGATGCACCACAGTTTGCCTGCCAGCAGTTTACGAGGGGAGAGACAATAAAAATCGGCTAGAGGTGTTGAAGAAGAAAAATCAGAATAGGAAAACAGAGATTAACCTGGTTTGTTAATCCCAGTTGGCTACTTTGCCTAGGGGGAGGGGGATATGGGGATTAAAAGAGAGAATTAAAAAAAAAGAAAAGAGAACAGTTTGGTCCATAAACATTGAAGGGTGAAAACACAGGCCAGCCGGTGTACAGCTCCCATCACAATCCCTAGACCAGGAACAATAAAAAGACGGACTATCACACTCTACTCAACCAATTTATGCCGACAAGAAGCAAGCTGGAAGAGGCTGTCAAGACAATACACAGAATGCCCGATCAAAGTTGTGGTTTCGATCAGTTTCACAACATGACTATCCACGGGTACATCGACTGCACAGTAACCGCACGTATGGTTAACTAAAACGCTGAAACCTGAAATAGAATAGTGCAAGCAAAGAGCATACGTCAACTTCCAGCGAAACAGAAGGTGAGCTCGGCGACTGTTGGCGTCTTCGTGCACAAACACTCTCACAGTAGAGAGCACTGCCATAGCGATACTGATGACGCGCGGAGCCAAACCACAAAGACTATAGATGATCATCGGTTGACAATGGGAAACACGGTGAAATCGGCGACGGTTTGCGTCTTGGGTCACGACCACTTTCACAACCGGCAGTACTGCCATAGCAATGTTGGTCATGTGTGAAGAAACAGAACACAAGGCGATCATCGGTTCACACACTCGGTAAGAATGCAGTATTGTAGACCCACAGACTAATAACAGGCAGAGTCGCTGCAACGGTGGATTTCGCGGTCACCATAGTCACGGGCTCACCGTCGTGACGCTCAAATAGGGTCAAGCAGACTCGGGCAACCCTTGCGCATCCACCGTGACCGGTGTACGTAGCACCATTTTAGAACTTGGCGGTTCATGACGGCTTCGTTTACTTATTTGACGAAATGAAGGGCAGAAACCAGCATACTGCTCTGCATTCTTGGCAGAATATACTATGGACGCCCTGTGGTTGACATACAAAGGTTCACAATTTCAGGTAACTTATCGTGCTGCATGGGCATGCGTGGGTGCACAAATACTGCTTATCAAACTGCACATGCAGCGTGTCTGAAAGAAAATAATAAAGAAGTCCCAAAGCCTAGAGCAGCTCACGAAAATAAGGTGGAATAACTTTCCTCCAGTCAGCCTCAGAAAGAAGCAAGACGTCTCGTTCCTTCCTGCTTCTCAGATCCGCTTGGGGCGCGTTAGTGAAATCGAGGAAAACACGCTGTTGCTATCTTTCTCCCCTCTCTTGTCTTAGAGTGTGCAGTCACAACCTGTGACATGAAGAGCTTGACGCTGTACGCAGAAAACGCAGCTGGAACGAGGACCTCGGGGTCTCTAGACGACATGTTGGAAGTGGCGAGGCACTTGCCAGGAACATACTGCACCGTGAACCGGTAGCGCAGCAGCTGGATGCGGAACCACTGGACGTGACGAGGCATGAGGTCGAGGTCGGTGGAGCCCAGAAACCGGACCAGCAGCTGGTGGTCGGTTTCGACAAAAGAGCTCAGATTGTGCATCTTTATGAACCTCTGGATGGCCCACAGGACTCCCAGCGCTTCCTTCTCGATTTTGCTGTACTGCTGTTCGGCAGTAGTCAGTGAATGCGACACAAAGGCAACCGCTCGTCGCTCACCAGATGTTGCTCCTGCAGAAGGACGGTACCAAGGCCGTACGAGCTGGTGCCTGCAGAAACGGTTGCTGAATATTCTGGGCTCTTTCAAGCCACGCTGGTGCTGGATGCCACCATCTTCTTTAGTGAGTCGAAGGCTGAAGCTTAGCCAGTCCCCCAGGTCCAGACCGTGTCCTTGTTTAGGACGAGCGCGATTGGCACAGTGGCGGTGGACAGGCACAGCAAGAAATATCCGATGTGGTTCAGCATTTCCAGGAGGCGCTGCACGCCCTGCACGTCTGTCGGAAATCGCATACCCGTGATGGCGGGGTACCTTGTCGGGGTCTGGTGCTATGCCGTTGGTGCTCAACACCACACTGAGGAACTTGAGGGACGACACCCCGAGGCGGCACTTGGAGGCGTTCAGTATAACTCCTGCTTGCTGCAGTCTCTCGAGGACTGTAGTTGGCTGTCGGGTTTAGACCGGTCTCTGCCAAACACCAGGTTATCGTCTACCATGTTGACGCATCCTTTAATTCCCTCGAGAATCAGTGACATGGGGCTCAGGAACACCTCTGGGGCCGACTTAATTCCGAAGGGCAGGCAGTAGTAATAGAATCGCCTGAAGGGTGTAATGAACGTCATGTACTCCTGGCAGCTTTCGAAGAGGCGCAAATGGTGAAACCCGGACATTGCGCCCAGTTTCAAGAAGATGGTAGCGCTTCCCGGCAACCCGAACGCCTGGTCGACGGTCGGCATTATATGCTGCTCTCGGAGGATGACCTGGTTCAGCTTGGTTAAGCCGACGCACAGTCGATAGCCTCCCGCTGCCTTGGAAGCCCCGACAAGGCCGGCGCACCATGCCGTAGGAGTCTCGACCACTAAGAAACTCCATTGTTTGAAGGCAAGGACACGTCTCCTTTCTGCATTATTTCAATGCTGTTCAGCCTTCTTTTCCGAGAGTACCCAAAGTGCGGCTAGCATGACATTGCATGCAGACGACAGCGATATTGGCCATAGTACGATCGAAATTACGGTCTAGATCAGCGTCAGAACATGACTATCTGCAGGTTGATCGATTATACCATAGTCGCACAAACGGTTCCCTAAAACACTGAAATCTTAAATCGAATAGCAACCAGGGAGCATATGTCATCTTGCCGTGAAACACAGGGAGACTTGAGCGACCAGTCGCATCTTCGTTCACAACCAATTCCAGGATAGAAAGCACTGTTTTAGCGATACTGATGATGCACAGAGACACGAACCAAGATGATCCTCAGATGATCGTTGGTTGGCACTCGGACACATGGCAACATCGGTGACCAATCACATAGTCGTTCATGACCACTTTCACAACAGACAGCAGTGCCTGAGCATGTTGGTTATGCGCAGAAAACAAAAACAGGGCGATCAACGGCTGCCGCACTCGGCAAGAATGTAGAACATTAGGCGCACAGACAAATAATCGGCATGAGACTCGCAGCTATGCGGATTTCGCAGTCTCATTTGTCACAGGCAGGCAGCAGCTCTCGAGTCTTGGATGAACTCGTATCATCGGGCCTGCAACTGCCCGAACCACTCGCACGCTGCTAATGACTGACGACTCTGAACAAGAACTACCTTGGATCTGTCATGACGGACATGACATTGCGAGACGTGCTAAAGACGGAAACGAGTGCAATAACACCTGATATCGGAAGCCTGACCGCAACCAAAATGTGCAGCACGTCGCACTAGGTGCGGCCTGCAGTTTTTAATAAACATAATTTTGGCCCGCCTAATTTTTTAGTTGTGCACCCTTGGTCTAGCACTTCCCAGTAGATAATAGGGTTAATAGGAGTCGTACCCTCGCTCCTAACACACATTTCCATGAGTTCCCAGAGAGCTGCCAGGTGACTCAGTGTGTATCGAAAACCACATATTCCGCTGTTCGCATATAATTATTCTCCCGATAGTACCTTGTACTTGGATATGCAAAAGGAACAAAATGATTAAGGGCAAAAAATGCAGAGCAAGAAACGACAATAAGGGGGTTCCTCATAAATCCTCTGAAGCCTACTAAACAAACTGGTCTTCGACGAGTTAGGATCTGCAAATTGGCCTATGAAGGGAGTGGCCTGTTTTACAAGTTGTCTATCGACAAATCGGTCTTTTACCAACTGGCTTTCAACAAATTGGCCGGATACCACGACACACAGGCATGAGCGCCCGCAGAAATATTCCCGGAGGGAGAAGAGGGGCCAGAGTAGAAAGCAAAAGCCTCTCGTTTTCTTGCGTCTTTTCCAGAAGTAGAACGCAGCAACTTCCACACACTCCTCCTTGCACCAACACCTCCGGTCGCCCTTGCACACATGGGACGTCGGCGACCGTTCGCGCCTTCGTTCGCAACAGCAGCACTGCCATGTGCAGCTCCAGAAACACAAAATTAATGTAATTGTCGGTTGACACGATAAGGGGTAACAAGAACGAACGGGCGCCTATGCACAAAGAGAACGCCGGCGACCGTTCGCGTCTTCGTACACAACAGCAGCAAGGCCATCTGCAGCTCCGGAAACACAGAATTAAGGTGATGGTCAGTTGGCAAACGGTAAGGGGTGACAACACCGAACTTTGCACAGAAGACGCACAGATAAACCACACATCACAGTCGCTACAGCGGTCGCGAGAACAAGGGACCTCAAAGGGCCACAACTCGCTTGCAGTCCTCGTAGCGTCACAGCGTTGTAGTCTTTGCACCGCTGGTTGCAGTGGTCGCAGCCAGGGTCAGGGCCCGGCAGTCGAGGCGGCCGAGGCAGCCGAGTTACGATATGTGGCCGAAGAGGCCGAGGTGGCCGAGGCCCGAAGCCCGCTGCTATCGCGGCTGATGCCGCTGATCGCAGCCGCCCAGTGTACGTAGCAGTGTCGGCATCGTTTCGAAGTTTAGCGGTTTATGACGGATGTGTTTAAACTTCTTTCTTTATGAATGTCGAAAACGCCACGGCAAAAGAAACGACTGAAGGACCGACCTCGTCGTCTTGGCCCCTGCGTAAACGGCTTAGATCCAACCTGGGTGCTCAAATCTTGTTTATCAAACAGCGCGCAGATGAAGCTTGGCGTCAGTGGATAATAAGGACTTTAATCTTTAATTTTCCTTCCATCGGTCTGGGTTTCTTAATGCCTGTTTTGGTAAATAAAAAAAAATAAAAAAACTTAACGAAAAAAAAAACAAAAAAAACAACACCTTCGACCACTTGGTCAGTAGCCCGATGTTCTACCCCTGCGCCAACTAGACAGGGGGGAACTGAATCTCCCCCTTTCATCCAAACTTCCGTTCCTCCCTTCTCTGGGCAACTTGACCACAACAAGGAGGAACAGTCGCTGTTGCTACCTTTCTCCTCCTTTTTTTCTTAGAGTGTAGCGCCCGCACACCTTGCAGGATGGGTGGCCGCGACGCCGTTCAATTCGGTGTTGAATGGCGTCGTTAGGAAGGGTGAGCGTCTGGGCCTGCCGGATGAGGGAAGCGTCATGACGGGAAAAGAGAGCAGGTGGAGCTGGGAGGGTCCGTGCATTCTGGCGCAGGTCCACGGAGAAGAGAGTGAGCGCGACTCAAACCGACCATTTCTCAATCGGCGGTTGTTGAGCGGGAAGAAAGCGAGTTACGAGCCTCGAGTTTCGTTCTGTCTAGTTGTGCTCTCATATGTCTTGTACAAATCAATACCTTGGCGAGCACGAATACCCTGTCAGTGTTCTTTTAAAGGGTTGACTACCGCTTGGGATCTTAGATGTTTCGTAAAACGCGCGCGCTGTGAAATATTTCTTTCCACCGGTGCAGCAAATGACAAATACTGCTTGGGTGAAGTGTCAAATATTCATGTAGTCAACGACCTTCGTCACGTACGAACTTGTTTGTCAACCCATAAGATGCGGACATACATTATGAATACCGCTATCCTTTATTTCCAAACTCCTATAGCGCGTGAAAAGCAATATTTAGGGAAAGGTCGTATAATTTGCTTAGAATACATTAAAGACTACTTTTTCTTTATTTTGTTTGAAAAATTTACTAGAAAGTTGCCTTATATATATATATATATATTGTTTTTTTTTTTTTGTTGCTTGTTTGCCGCGTACAGGGCAGAGATAAGGGCATGGTGCCTGAACAAGCCTCTGCCCCTTAAAGTTCAGCAGCAGAAGATAGTTGCATAATAATTCTGCAAAACATTACACAATTAAAAAAGAAATAAAAATAACAAGAAAAAATAAACACTGCATTTATTTGGTAAAAAAAAGATATCAGCGTCTGTAAAAGTTAATCGTGAAAAAAAAAAAAAAAACTAAAATGCAATGTTATATATTTCCGACATGCGGAAATCGCAACAACAAATTCAGAAAAAATTACAATGATGTCCGGTGATCCGACGAAACGTGACGTAATGATATCACGTGGCACAACAACTTCACATCGTGCGACAGGTTACGCGTCATTGCCACGTGACGTGACGTAGCACGTTGTCGACGTGCTCTCACGTGATATATTCACGTCACGTGGTGCGAATCTTGTTTTCATTAAATTTAACGGGAAAATAAACAGACAAATGAACGGGCACACGAACAAAGTTCTTTGATAGCGCGTGTCGTTGAAAGAAGAAACAACTTTCTACGCTTTAATGAATGACAACTTCTACGTAAATCGATCTGAAGGCCAGAGTGTTCCATTAGCCGAAATTGAAGATCCGAACAGGTCTGTCCTTCCTTTCGCATTTAAGCGCTCTGCCGAGCAGACTAATAAATGAATACGGAAACGATGGTGTACCTAAAAACGAAAACAAAACAAAGACAAAATCGAGAGCATCGATGGAGACGCCAGGGAAAGCGAAGCAATGATCGTCTCGGGCGGTTCAATAAATTTTAATTAAGAGGTTTTGTAATAAGGACGCTGGGGGAGGAACGTGAGGAAGGAGAGAAGGAGGGGGGGGGGGGGGGGTTAAGCGACGTGCAATGAAGCGCCCCATGACAGCCGAAAAAGGATAGCCCGACAAAGGCTAACCAACCCATCTAAAAATAGATATCTCAAAGCCGCGGCTAAGAGGCTAAGAGCTCGTGCGACGTTCGTCGGGGAAGAGTTTTAGCCTTTATCTTCACTGCTTCTCTCATTTTTCGCTTCAATTTTTTTATTTCGACGGCGTGCTCGTTATTAAAGCCGGTAAATAATGGGAACACTATAAAGAGGGAAGCAGCAAAGCACCGCGCGGAGTGGTAGGCCGCCGTAGTAAGCGTAGTAAAAAAAAAAATAAAGTATAGTCGCGCCAAAATGCCAAACGCACTCGCGCGCGCTGATCAAAGGAGCGCTATCGGCGTGTTTGCAAACATTCTGTTTTGTTATGCTTCTTTCCTATTATTTGAGAGAGTAAAAATGAGGGAGGCTATAATGTATTCCTGTTTTCCTTTTCATCACTCCCGTATCATTAAAAGACAGCGTCACGTGATGATCTTTCCTTCCCCTCCCCTTTTTTCTGAATCCCCTTTTCATCCTTACATTTCCCCCTTCGCCACTGTGCCCAAGCCCCGGCCTTGATGCAACTGAAGCTTCACCGTGTGTCCCATGCGCGTTCTGCCGGTTTTTTTTTCTTCTTTTTCTAATGATATATTTGTGTCGTTTGTATTTCTTTGAGCGGTGGCGACGTCATATGAACACGATGCTCGTTTAATCTGAACATTAGATAATTAGCCCTCCATTATCGTACCGCTGTTAACACGATACTTCAACGCGTGCCGAGATTGTGCGAGATGAATGCGCACGAGATGAATGGGCTAGAAGAAGAAGCAAAACGTCAGTCAACAATTGGTCGCGTTTTTTTGTTTGTTTTTGTTGACGCGATAGGGTGGTGGCGACTCAGTTTTCACAAAAAACGGGTCCGATTTAATGTATTTTGACTACAAATAACATCGAAGCCAACGTTTAGCTGCTCGTGATGCAAGATGGTTTCATAGCTTGCTAACTTTACTATTTCAAGGTTAAATCGCACTGAAATAGAGGCCGCACGAACTTAGGGCTATATATTTTCTTTTTTTGTCTGACCAACAAAATTAGACAGGGGAATAGTTATTCACTTTTTAGGTACCTTGATGGGATCATCAACCTTCGAACTCGAAGCGATAGGAAACAAAGATGGAAAACACTACACAACGGTCGGAGAGATTCGATCCACTGTAATTTTACGTGCCTGATTAGATGACAGCGTGTGAACCATTATTTCCCAATTTTGTGCTTCTTTCTGCTAGAACTCATACCCGGGATCGACTGTGTTTCAACAAACAAAAAAAAATATACGTACGGCAACGTAAAAGTTACATTATAGCCGTGGGCAGCAAAATGAACAAAAGTCAGTGATGGTAGACCTCTCAATCGCTTGCAAAGATTACATCTTTTTTTTAAAGGTATGTTTGCTTCATTTTTGCTATTTTATATTTTAAAACGCTTTCCATAACGTCACGGTGTACTTCTCGAACTTGCAAAATTCTTTAGTTTTAATAGGCAATTATTACGCGCGTACTTCCCTCGATATCACGCGAAAGGTTTCAACAAAAACACAAGCCTATTTGGCACAGTGAACAGTTCTAAGATGACAGGTCGACTTGACTTTTAAATTTCCCCATGCTCGCTGAGTCCTTGCCAGCGACAGTTGTTCCGAAATAGGACCAATAATTGGGGCTCGATTATGTTCCTCAAGCCGATGAGGTTGCATCGCAGCAGCTGGGCATCTTGCCGGTCCACAGAGAAACACGGCGGGAACTGAAGAAAACACGTAGACAAATTTTCCTGTACGCAACAATATATAAAAAAGATCCACCGATATTACTGGACTACATTCGGAGAAAAGCTCACCGAGAAAAGTTCTCCGGCGGCGGAGAAAAGCTCTCCTAAGAAACGCTCACCGGAGATAAGCTCACCGGAGAAAAGCTCACCGCAAAACCGGCAGATGCGGAGAAAAGCTCACCGGCCTTTGAGCGGATGCGGAGAAAAGCTCACCGATTTTTTTTAACTTAGCGAATTCTGCGTCAAACGTGGCAATTTAACACAACTTGTATTCGCCACTTCATTTAAAAAAAAATTGTGTCCGGACATTTCGTCGAACGCCGTTTCATCGAACGCTGTTTCATCGAAGCCGTTTCATCGAACACCGTTTCATTGAACGCCGTTTCATCGAACACCGTTTCATCGAAGCCGTTTCATGGAACGCCTTTTTATCGAACACCATTACAGCCCAAAATATTTTTTGTAATTTATTTTAATTTTCATGCACAATGTCATCTAATTCTCCTTTTTTAAATCGCAGGGTGCAGTGACGAGATAAGTACCATCGAACATATCCTGCTTCGAGAAGAAAGCCTCCATGAAACAATGACCCCTCTCCATGTCACATGAAACAATTAAAAATGAGACATCTGACAGCGTGTACGTGTAACCTTGGGTTATATGAGGATCCAGAAGGGTTCTGTCTTCTTGGGTGACAGAGTACACCCAGGGCTTTACTCTTGTCTGGTGCGGGTTGGCCTTCCTAAGAAGGCGTCCTGAAGATCATTCATAGGAAAAAGGGTCGGCGATAAAGATGACAGTGAAGGGGAGGTGGTTCCAGGTCCGGGTGTAGCCCGAAACAATGTTGGCAGAAACTTTGTGCAGCTTTTGTCTCTATAGAGTTTGAAAACTAAAAGAAAAAAAAAAACAGAAACGTTCAACTTGAGCATAAAGTTGATAATCAGAGTATCGTCATATTTTATTTCGTGTGCTCTCCTGGCAGAGTATCGTAATATTATAAGCTTGCTGTCCTGTCAGTTAAATGCTTTCCGTGAATAAACCTTGGACTAAGCGTAAGGGTGCAAATGAGCTGGTGTGAATTGCACATTACTGAAACCCCCAGACAGCCGATAAAAAACGAAAGCTTTTCAGTAAGTCGCATACCCATTTGTTTTTATTTCTTTTTATACCAATTCTTTTTGATTCTAGTAGTTTGACTCCACCTTGAAAACAATTTCACAAGTGACTACCTTAGTCTTAACAGATGCAAGGTGAAACATCTATAAAACACTACCCCAAAACTGGGTACAAAGAAATTCGATGAAACGGCCCTTACCGATTCGATGAAACGGCGCATGTCCGTGGAAGAAAGAAACCTCGTTAACATTGATAACATTTGTTAACATTTTCAAAGGTTAACACAAGCTTCAAGGAGAATTTCAGGCACCGCGTTGCTGCGCATGCACTTTCGGATTTTCGGTGTTTACAGTTTTGATTTTTAGGTTTTAGGGAGACATAAGTTTTCGAACTTTTTCATGTTATTCAAGTTCATAAAGTTTTCAGTTAGGCTTTAGTTGCCTAGAGAGTGAGCCACAGAAAACACTGGCCCGCCATTATTAATTTGGGAGCAGTATACTTAATAAGCTTAGCAAATAATACTTAATAAGCTTAGCATACGTTCGTCAGCAAAGCTGACGATCTTGAATGATAATAAATTGATATATGTTACGCATGATCCAACAACCTCCATATATAAATAAGAAAAAAAAAAGATCGGTGAGCTTTTCTCCGCATCCGCCGGTTTTGCGGTGAGCTTTTCTCCGGTGAGCTTTTCTCCGGTGAGCTTTTCGTCGGTGAGCTTTTCTCCGGGATTCCCATTTTACTTTGCGTTCGGTTTATGTGACAAGTAATAAAAAATACAAAAGTATTCAAAGCCTTTAAGGTATCAAAAGCTGCTTGCCGAAAAAACTTGATTTGTTATCCTTTAAGTAGTCAAGATGGGCGTTCATACCGTTCCGGTCTGCGTTTTAGAAAGCAACGCCTCACTGCTCGACGCTAAAGAAAATCGTCTGCCAAAATTCTTCTGGAGGGGCAAGTCGCAACGAAGATGAACGACCGTTTCGAGTGCAGCGCTGCGCGCGCGACAAACAGGCGGCAGGAGAGGACTTGGGCGCCCCAAGTGCGGGCCTCAGGTGGGGAAGAATGGACGACACAAAGGAGTCATTTTCCCGCGTCAGAAGTGGATGCTGTATATACCTCATTTTAGACCTACCCACTTCAGAATTCGTTTTTAGTACTTAGAGTTTTATACTTCTATACTTTGTTCCAACCTATATATATATATATATATATATATGGGAACCCCTTTTTAGCATCATGTTCGATATCCGCCAGGATGGCATTCGTGCATCAGGAGATCCCTTCCACCAATAGATACAAATAGCTTTGTTTGGTGTCTCAGCGAATCACCAAGGCAGTCGGAGTTGGCTGAAAAAACTTAATTAATAGCAAAGCGCTCGGAAGCTCATTGTTGCAGCCAACGTACGCGTGCTGCTGTGAAAGTTGGCTTCTTCGATTGTTTGGAGTCAGGCTAGACATCGTTGTGTTCACTGTCATATTCATTTATTTCTGAAATGTCATCTGTATCTTCATTTTCGGCATACTTCTTTATTTAGGTAGTTAAGAATAGAACAGGTCTGGACATGATAGCGCGTAAAAATTATTAGAATTGTTACTGAAGTTTTACACGAACACAGCAAGTGATGGCCTCAGCGTATTTTTATTTGAAGCAATATTTACGCATCAACATTCATATACGTATCACTATATCTAGTATAATATTAATAGCTTAATACTTTTTTTTACCAACATTAGACGTATTTCATCCCTAATTCGTATCCAGATTCAATTGTATATATATTTGTTGTTTCTTTCCATGAGACTTTAGGACGTCTCCATTAACCGCGCCTCTTTTTTCCTCTAGATATTTCTTCATTTGACCCCCCAATTCATATCTAATTGGCTTCACTGCACCTCATAGTGTTTGTCTACAGGCATCACCCTCTATGTGCTATCGGTACACATTTTCTATTATTTTTAGTCAGACCTATATTTCTGCCTCTTTTTTTAATTTTGTTTTTAAATTTGTTTTTAAACTGATATGGACAGGATGTCTCCTTTTCCGGGGGCAAGGGAGTGATCAGTCTTCGTAAGTATAATCAATGATTACCATTTAGAGTCCATTTAAATGTCATCCCGCGCACCGCTGGGACGCATTCAGACGCATCTATTCCCTCCATTGTCTTATGAATGCATTTCATTTTTAGTTTTATTTTTGTTCTAAGGCTAGTGGTAAGAGAAAATGCAAACTGTGGACAGTTCCGGTCTAGGCTTCACGTCACTCCTCAATTCCAACTAAAGTTATTTTTATTTTTTTATATTTTCCTTGAAGGAAGTTTGTGTCACTCACCTCTTCGGTTTTTATTTCTTGTTTAAAAAGTATCTTTCGTGCATTTAGGATTGTTGGGCTGACTGAGATGTTAGTCATTTCGCTGCCCAGTGCCACTGTTGTTGGACCTATGTTTTTGATAATATTTGACTTTCTTGCTTTTGTTTCTAGAGGTGAACTGTAAAAAAACGAGAAAACCAGACTTGCCAGGAGGCTACGAGCAAAGTCTTTTAGAGTCGCGCCTTTCTCGACGTTTGTAAAATCGTTCGCAGAAAGAAGAAAGGACGAACGCAACTCCAGTTAGTATTTTCCACCCCGCAAAGGACGGAGCATAAATCACACAACAAAGTGTTCCTGCGTCTTGAATTTCATTAAATATCTATTTGATTTATTGAAATAGCTACTGCTTATTTCTTTTCACCATTACCAGAGGAAGAAGAGCGGTAGAGTAGCTTTAGAAGATAATTTTCCTGAGTTGGCCCTCGCGGAAAGAGGTCCTTCTACAGAGCCGCAAACTCGCGTTATAGCTTTAGAAAGGCTGGGGGTGAATCCTCCCATTGTTTCGCTCCTCCCTGTAGTCCTTCACTGTTACTGTTCGAGCCTTGTTATGAAGTCTATACATCAGGGATCTGTTGTCCCAAAAAAGCGATTGTCTTGGCGACACGTCAGAGTATATACGCCCCGAGACTTTCGGGGAGGTTGCTCTGAGACTTGTCCTTCCCAGCTTCTGACCCCTTTTACCTAGGGTGAAATTGGTGCATCATATAAGGCAACTTCATTTTGTTTTTTCGAAATTTCAAAAACCAAACACACGATCATCTTTTTTTTTATTTTTTAATCGAGCTGGGCTCAACATTTCAAGCGAGCATTGGTTGTAAACGCGGACACAAAATGATTTTTTACTTTCACAAAATACTGCTAAACACATTATTCTTTGGTTATCATAACAGACCAACCAAGTGTTTGTTTTTCTCTCTAGGCACTAGTATTCGAAAAGAACAATAAACAAAACGAGCAGACTATATATATCCCCTTTAACACAAATGCTGACCAAATGCCTACGTGATCTGGTTCGGATTGCCTCTCATCAGTGGTCACCATAACCACACGCCGGAGTTGGCAATCCACAGGGTGCGCGCTCTATGCACAGACATCGTTAAGCTACGGCTATATTTTCACCACAGCCATTTCATAAAATATAAAACCCGAATTCCTACGTAAGCTTTCATTATAACAACGTCCATGTCTACAGCAACGCGACACTGCTTCTGCCTAGCCTCATCTGACTGTCATAATCTTGGGATGATCATCGCAACTATGTTAACATTGTTATCAATATTATTATATGAAACAGAAAAAACAAACAAAAAAAAATGAAAGCCGTTTACAACTCCCTGTAACGCCGAATTGGAGCGCAGCTCTTGAGGAGGAGGAAGGATGGGTAATCAGGGGAGCGTATACCCCTCCTCCTCCTCCTCCCCTCATTCTTCAATCTCCCCCGGGGTGGGGGGTCACGTGATCTGGGGGGCCACGTGACCCCCCCTCCCCCTCCTCCCCCAGGTCACGTGACCCCCCCCCTCCCCTCCCCCTCCTCCCCCTAGGTCACGTGACCCGGGGGGGTCACGTGACCTTGGGGTGACCTTGGGGGTCACGTGACCTTGGGATGGCCTTGGGATGGGGTCACGTGACCTCGGGGGGGGGAAGGGGGTCACGTGAACTTGGGGGGTCACGTGACCTTGGGGTGACCTTGTTGGGTCACGTGACCTTGGGATGACCTTGGTTACGCCGACGCCGACGGCGACGGCGACGGCGACAGCGACGGCGACGCCGCTGAAGCCGGAAACGGGCGCCTAAGAGCTGCGCTCTAAAAATAGTCAAACTTTATTCATTTGAAAGTACCCCACGACACAAATGCCGTTTAAATTGCATAGGGCGTGAGTACACCGGTGTGAACGTTATGTTAAAAGGCTCGTCTTAGATACATGACACATAAGTCCAATGTGGTTTAATGAATATACCTAGAAGCTTTTTGGACGTTTTAGAAACTTTGAATAATTAGTAGAAGAAATTCCTCAGCCCCTTCTTCGAAACGATTACACGTCGAGACTAAAAAAAGAGACAAACACCGACATTGGACCGCCCACGAACACCTCAGCTGTTGTGGCAACCCGTACAACCTTCCTTCAAACACATGTTCTTTTGTGGCAATTTGGTTACCTGCACGAGTACAAATAGGTCGTTCACAAAGTATATTTTGACTCGTGCGCGAGATATAGTTTTTTTTTGTGTTCGCACTGAGAGACTATGCTCTCATCGGACAACCTACTGCTAATCGGAATCAACAGGATGCCGATATCAGCGACTCTTGTGTCTTTTTTTGTTCTCCGCATTCCCTTTTCCCTTAATATGACGGTGCCCGAATCGGCAAAACGAAAGCTCGAACGGCTCGCCGTCATCGACGGCGAAAACTTCTGGCGACTGCGATCTGCATACCGATCGAGTGTGCCCTGGACAAGCACGACCCTCGACGAAGAAACTTCGGAGGCCCACCCTTCGCCGCCTCGGATCCCGACTGCCACTCCGACGTCGCTGTTGACCGAACAAACGTCTTCAGGTGACCTCCGCCCTTCTGTTTGCAGGTGCATCAGTGTGTCGTTTCGAGAAAGCCCTGCCTGGGGAATCGCGCCATCTGCCACCGAATACGAGGAGGGCCGAGTGGCGAATGAACCAGAAAATTGAGAGCACACTCCGAGGTGGCTGTCAAGCGGAAACGGGAAGCGGTCGATGCGTCTACTGAGAAGGGGTAGAAGGCGCACCCAGAGGTACAAGAGTGGTGGCCAAAGTCGTACTCTGGAGTGTAGGGTAGCACATGCGGATCTTCCGCTCAAATTGGACCTGAAAAAAACGGCGTCTGGACATAAAAAGCTCAAACTTTTATGGAATATACGCTGAGCAGGTCAGTTTTACTATGGGAATTGTCAAGGCGTAACTTTTTTTCTATCAAAAATGAAGCTAGAAACTTGGCAATGTCAACGTTACTCGCATTCGCAGACGACCCGCCGCTAGGGAGCCTAAATTGTAGAGAGGGTCCATTTAAAATCGGGGGGAGAGTTTGCAATTTAAGGCTGGACGCCTCCCTCGCCGATTGGTCGCAAATGCGCATGCGCAGCGTTGTCTCGTGGCGAGGAAGAAAGCAGACGGAAAGGCGGAGAGCGCAGAGACGCTCGCTTAATGATCAACGCGTTCGTTAACGCCGCGCAGCTCGTGTTGCAAACGCGGCCATAAAACGCGTGACCCCGAACGAGCGATTCGACAGTCTCTGTAATAAGGCTCCCTAAGCGCTGCTTTTTACTCGTGGCGCCATCTCCCGATAGGCGCAGCAAGCAGACAACAAAGTGCGTCGTCTGCTCGCTGTAAATAAAAAAAAAAACAAAAAAACGTTAGTATTACTAATTCAACGCCACCAATTGCAATGATTACGCATTTGGGAATTTCGCACTCGTGTCACTGGTGGCACATCTCTAAAAAAACAGAAGTACCAGTGGCCTACGGTATTCTCATCCACCACTGTAGCAGTTCTATATATAGGGTCCGTCCCGTCTTGATATAAACTGTGGGATGGGAGGCTATGAGCGGCATCTGCTTTATTCTAAGTGCGTTTCCGAATTACCAACAAGAGCCTGTCAGCCCTGCACCACTCGAACAAAACGAACCGTTCGTTCACTGAGCCTATGAGGTTCCACCGGAGAGTTCTAACGGCGGACCTTGCCGACATATGCATGGGCTTCCTTCCGCTTTTCACGGACTCCTCGGAGAACACACGAGAGATCAGAAAACACTCCAAGATTCCCTTTGTGTTCATTTCTTTTAATTTCTTTTCTTGTCTACCACGGTAGACGCGAAGCACTCGCTGTGTGCAGACGGATGGTCTTAGCGGTATACTTTTTTCGGTCAATAAAATTGAAATGAATTGAATTGAATTGAAATGGAGATGATGCACTTGTGAGAAGCCTCTGCTCCAGGAGCTCTCTGCGGGGGCTCTGTCCTTCGCTGGGGAGAAGGGAGAGGAGGCCATCTAAGAAGCCGTGTTTCTTTTACCTTGCTTCTGCTTTTGTTTTGTTTATCTGTCCCACTCTCTTTGTGCACATTGTGTGCACTGTTTTCTTGCAGTATCGTCCGAATTATTTGTCGTTGCTTTCTGACGTGTGCTATCGAGTTGCGTGGCGGATTCCGGATGTCTATAGGTCGCAATTCTTGACTTCTTTTATTTTATTTTTATTATTGGTGTGTGTTTTTATTTTATATGGATAGGGGATGGCGTGCCATCTTATTTCCAAGTCTAAAGAACTCAGCTGTTGCCATATGTCTTTGTTGTTCGAGAATGTTTGGTTCGCTAGCTTTTCTTATAATATTAGTGTGCTTGGTTTAAGGCTTGACCGGATTGAAGAGAAAGGGTAAGGTCTGAGACGGGTGATGGATGCTCTCGCTTATGGGTGGCTTTGGTAAAGTTCAAAGTGGTTTTGGAAGTGATAGTTTTGTTTGTTTTACTGTATGGTTTTGTGAAGGCTTCCCTCGAGAAAATAAATCGAATGCGAGTAGTGAACATAATAAAATTGACTCCTGATGGGGCGACCCATAAACAGTTCAAAAACCAGTCCTCGCCTTGCACCTTTTTACAATATTTTACGTGTTTTTTTTTTAATTTTTTTACAAATTTAACTTTCGATGAAGTATCGCATTGTGGCAGAGCTGGTTTACTTTCCGTTCAGCATTGGGGAAATCCATTTCGAAGTGTGATATGTCTCCATTGTAATGTGACGCATTCTCTTAAAATTCATGAAAATTGGAGGAAATAAGAGTCCCAAAGCAACCATATCAAGGTTTGATCGAGGCTTCCTATTTTATCTCATGTTTTCGCTCGTTTATAGTTTCATTTTTATTTTATTTACTTTTCTCGAAGGCATCTAGCAATGCATTACATTACAGTAAAATGAACAAAAAAAATCACGTTTGCGGAACAATAATGTTATGCTGGTACTTGTAAAAAACGACGAGCGTGATCGTGAACAAAGCTGAACTTTTATAGAGCTGGTTTATTATATTTGTTTAATGACAGCGCAAAATATATTGACTAAGACAAAGTATAAACACAACAATCGATGCGCTGATTGTAAATATAAATATGGTTGTTGATGTTGTTTCTTTTCTATAATACCAATGACGACGATATTTTAATAAGAACGGTATCTGTACTCACTTTTCAGCGGCATAAGTCGCCACCGTTCGGTTTCTTCAGGTTTTTGTTCCGAGAAGTTTCGGCGGCGCCCTCTCGTGGTTTCCGCTCCCGACGTCACGACCAGAATTTTCCTGGCCGTGATTGGCAGAATTCGCCTCGCCGTGAACTGTCGACTGGGCAGGCATTAAATCAGTGTCGAGGAAGCTATGATTTGGCCAATCGCGATCTTCGACCACAGTGACGCTTATGGTGCCTCACGTCGCTGATAGAGTCACTGACACCTTAAGAATGGCTGGAGCGTGGCGGGCTCCGCGCATGGCATTATCGCTCCTAGGCCAGTGTGATTGCGGCATTCGCCGATAAGAGCGGCGAAGAACCAATCCCGAAGCACGAACGCCACAAGCCACGTCTTGCGTTTCATTAACTGCCAGTTACGACAACCAATCACAGGTGCCATTGCGACATGCGTTTTATTGCGGCGTTTTATCTCCGCCGGACTTGTGAACCAGCTGCCCGCTACGAAAAATAATTAAAGAAAAAAGGTCATTGCAGGTACTGCGTGCCCTCATTTCCGAAACAGGAAATGGTTTATCCAATAAGGGTATACTGATTATTTCCTAAAGACACGAAGTTGGGCAATGCAAACGAAGACACGCTACGAATGCGTGGGGATATGTGAGACGCTCTACATTTAAACTCATTATTAATAATAATAATTATTATTATTATTATTATTATTATATTATAATAATAATATTAAGAATTGTTTATTTTTTTCTGATGCGATGAAGTATGATTCGGGTCTGCCAAAGCCAGAATTGGCTTGTGTGGCTAAACCACCAGTAGTAATGTTATAAATCAATTAATTTCAACAATGTGAAAAGTGCATCACCACATAAACCACACACACACACAAGTTCTAAGAAAAAATAACATTGAAGCATTGGTCAAGTTAGTGTCCATAGTTGTTGGTATGTGGATAGTCACATTACATGAAGAACATACACACACACACATCAAAATATAAGAAAAGTGAAGCACAGGTCATGTCAAGTTGCCACAGTACTTGAGTTACAATAAAGATCACATCAACTCCTGATGAACCAAGTTCATCAATGTTAAAGTCCAAGGTAGCAAGCTCCACAGTGACTGCTTCTGTGAGTTCCGGAAGGCGAGACAACATAAAATACTGGCTATTCCATCTGGTCTCCACGTCTAGCGCCAGACGTAGTGCGTCCTTTCCCATCTTCTTTTAACACTCCTCCAGCCTTTTCTGAGCTGATTAACTGTGCTTGTAATGTCCCACAATATGCTTCAATTTCTTGCACAGGCGATCAATGGCCGGAGAACGGGATCTCGCGTCATTAATCGCCAGTTGAAGCGTAATGCGCGAAGCAAGCTCTTTCAATCCACGGAAGTCTCCTTATCGCAGCACGGATGTTTCGCCCGTTATCCGTTACGATGAACTTCGCACATTCATCAGGTATCTCCCAGTCACGGCACATTTCGTCCAGAATATTTGCGATGTTCTCAGCACTGAATCGCAGCCATGTGTCGAGTGTTCAATGGGAAGCGCTTCATCATGCATTTTGGAGTGAGAAGATGGCAGGTGAAGCTCACGTAACTTTCATTAGCGCGCGATGTCCACATGTCGCTTGTGAAGGCAACAGCGGTAGTGCCGCCTTCAAAGGAACTGTTGGCCTCTGCTTTCACCTGCTTTCGCGTGTCGTCATACATCCGTGGCACAAGCACGCCCGAGACTGTAGAGCGGGATGGTAGGCGATAGTTGGGAAAGGCTTCTGTCAGAAGTTCTTTGAAGCCGCGGTCTTCCACAATGTTGTAAGGCTGTAAATCAAGCGCCACCATGGTGGCCACCTTGTTATTTAGCGCTCGCACCCTCTTTTCTGGCAGGGGCCTCCGTGCGGCGCACGAAATCCGTCAGCGTCGGTTGATCTTTTCCTTGCGCACCAGCGGTAATCCCACGATATTCTTTCAACAACGCAGGATGTACTTTGAGATGGTTGACAATGGGCGTTGTCGTACCTGTGGGCGTTTTAAGCGTTGAATCGCATGCCGTACATTGCGCCATCGATGCCGTCACACTCGCAAATTATTTCCAAATAGCATTCCTCTCTTCGTTTTGGTGCCGTTTCCCGTTCGTTCCTCCGCTTCGCAGACGGTTCCCCGCAATCACCTCTATCCGCCATAACACGGGTGGACAAACCCGAAGTGAGCACGGTTTAAAAAGTCAGGAGTCACAAGGGAACAGAAACTCGCAGATTACCGCTACCGACACCGACGACACCAGTTTAATTAGGTTGAAGCCGCCATGCAGCTATGTCGCTGTGAATGGGCCTTGCTTACCAAAACTGAAACCGAAAGCGAAATTTACTCTTGCGAATGCGTTCTTGAATATTCGATTAATTTGAAATATTTGTGTTACGACGAATATTCGAAAAATACCAAAGACGTAGTTTACGAATCGAATACGAATATTAAATGTATAATATTCGATTCGTATTCGAAATTTCGGATATTCGCCCACCCCTAATTAAGATCAGTGTCCAGGAATCTATGGTTTGGCCAATCGCGATCTTCGACCACAGTGACGGTTGTGGTGCCTCACGTCGCTGATAGAGTCACTGACACCTTAAGAAAGGCTGGAGCGAGGCGGGCTTCACGCAACTCATTATCGCTCCTCGGCCAATGAGATTGCGGCATTCACCGATAGGAACGGTGAAGAACCAATCCCGAAGCGCGAACGCCACAAGCCACGCCTTGCGTTTCTTGAGTTGCCATTGACGACAACCAATCACAAGCGCCACGGCGACAGGCGTTTTATTGCGGCGTTTTATCTCCGCCGGACTTGTGAACTAGCTGCCCGCTAAAAAAAATAATTAAAGGAAAAAGGTAGTTGCAGATACTGCGTGCCCGAATTTCCGAAACAGGGAATGGGTTATCCAAAAAGCGTATATTCATTATTTCCTAAAGACACGATGTTGCGCAATGCAAACGAAGACACGCTACGAACGCGTGGGGATCTTTGAGACGCTATAAATTTAAACTCATTAATAATAATAATAATATTAATAATAATTGTTTATTTTTTTCTGATGCGACGAAGTATGATTCGGGTCTGCCAAAGCCAGAATTGGCTTCTGTGGCTAAACCCCCAGTAGTAAAGTTATAAATCAATTAATTTCAACAATGTGAAAAGTGCATAAGCACATAAAACGCACACACACGAGTTTTAAGAAAAAAATAACATTGAAGCATTGGTCAAGTTAGTGTCCAGAGTTGTTGGTATGTGGATAGTCACATTACATGAAGAACATACACCCACACACATCAAAATATAAGAAAAGTGAAGCACAGGTCATGTCAAGTTGCCACAGTACTTGAGTTACAATAAAGATCACATCACTTGCCTAAGAAAAAAAAATCTTTAGAGCACAGTTTAAGACGCCAAGAAGATGAATCTGGTTTGTGCAGGCGCACTTGATTTAAATTAGGTCTCGTAGTGCTTGTTTCAATCTTTTTTTTTTAGTCCAACTCCAACACTCTTTCAGGGAGACTGTTGAAAATGTTCGGTACATAAAATATTCTTTGTCTTCTGCCATACCTCGTTGATATTCTCGGTACCTCAAAGCGAATGGTATGCCTGAGTGCCCGAGCTGCAATGTGGAAAACTTTAAAGCTGTCATCCCAAAAATGTCTTAAAACAACCATCTCAGTAAACAGAGCTTGACATAATGGAAGATTCATATGATCAATTTTTTCTTGTTCTGTTTCGGTATCAGTGCCGTATATAATACTTCTAAACATTCCAGTCAATATATTGTCACTTTTCTTTTTCCATAACGTAGAACAGCCACCAAAATGGTTATTCCATAGCGAAGAACACTGTATGCCAAAGTATTAATGACCATCTTTTTAAGATATCGTGGAACAAGAGATTTAATATTATAAAGCATAGAGTTATTACAATAAACGCTAGAGGCTCAGCTGGCGCTAGTGTGCTGTTGCATTTTGAACCAGACAGCAAGCAGTCAGAAATTGACTTCCGGTAATGCATTTCTATGGGAAAAAGCGAGTGCATTTTCTCTCTGCGCTCGATTATAAGAGCAAATATCACGAATAATTTGTACGTACTAGGCACATTGGATCATTTCTCAGTCACGCAGACGAAATAATTGGTCAGTTACAGCATTTGTTTTTTTAAAATTCGTGGCATGAAAAACGGTGTTAAAACCGCTTCGTACGTGTATTTATGTGCACTGTCGGACACTGTTAGCGCGAACACGGCGTCGACGCTTTCCAGCATGGGGGATATACGTGCCAAACGAACGAAGGACATGTGGGAAACCAAGAGAGACGGTGCACGCAGACGATCAAAATAAATTGAAAGCCACGTAATATAGTCATATTTGCAATAAATAAGTACTGCTTTATTCTTTCTGCTCATGAATATGTGCGAAGATGCTTGTTCTGGGTTCAAATCATCACACGCACGCTCCAAATCTTTGCAAATAGGGGGAGCGAGAGATCAGGTGCCCGATAAAAACTGCCCGACATAGGAAATAATAAAACGACACACCTTTCGTAGCTCACGTGCTTTATTTTTTGCGTTCGAATATTTCTTTAACCGATCGTAAAGATGCACGACGGAGTCATTTTCATCCAATGACAGGACGGGCATATTAGCAATATTAAGCACCACCGAAATGCTAGCAAACCTTGAACCCACTCTACATTCCTTTCGATCGTTAGTTTTCTTAGAATCGTCACTCGTTTTCACATACCTTCCTTGAAACAGAGGTTTGGGCCTGAAATAGAGAGAAGTTTAACATCGTTCAGTGGTAAAGAAAAATGCTGTAACTAAAGCAATTACACTTTCACAATACCAATAAAGGTACATACTATCCGGTACAACCGAAATAACAAACGTTATTCGTGTTATTTTCCTGCGAAGAGACAAATTCACGCGCATTTTCCCATAGGAATACAAAGGGAGGCTGGAAATGTAGACTGCATGCTGTCTGCTTCAATTTGCAACCGGAAGTCCCGTAGACACTAGCGCCAGCTGAGCCTCTAGCGTTTATTGTAATAACTCTATGTTATAAAGTAGACAGGAAACGCGTCTGAGGTTTTTACATATAGTTCCCATGTGCGTATTCCATCAAAGGTCACTATGGAATTCGATACCTAGATATTTCACATGGTCCACATAACCCACTGGAGTGCACTTACACGAGGTACAAATTGATGAATGTAAAAATAGTGGCGTATCTGGGATAATAACATTTAACGAATTAAGGAAACATACCGGACGTGTCTTTGTGTTGTTAATTTTTAAGTCATTTTGCTGAAACCACTCAATCAAATGTGTTGTTTCACGATGGCGAAGAAAAATTGATTTTTCGTATTCTATATGGCGTGACAAGAGTACAGTGTCGTCAACAAACTGATATAGTGTGCAGCTAACTATTGAATTTGACATATCATTAACAAACACATTAAAAAGTAACGAAGACAAGATGAATCCTTGTGGAACTCCGGATTTTAAGGTGAGCTTTGAACTTCTTTTGTTACCTATGTGGACTTGTTGACATCGTCCAGTTAAATAATCTTTTAGTAGCTCCAGAAATGGACCTCGGAAGCCAATATGATAAAGCTTTTGGAATAGAATGCTGTGGATACCACTGTCAAATGCCTTTGAAACATCCACAAAGAGGGCACATATGACCTCATTTTTTTCGAATGCATAATGTAATTTATCTGCAAAATCTTCAAGTAATGGCTGTGTACCTCGTCCTTTGACAGAACAATATTGATTATTGGATATGATTTCAAACTTTTCAAGAAACTGACTCATTACTTGGAACAAATGCTTCTCTAAAATTTGGCTTATACAAGACAAAATCGAGATGGGACGATAATTTTCGACCTTACTACGATCTCCTCCTTTATGAAGAGGCTTAACTTTTGAATTTTTCAGATTATTAGGGAATTTTGTTTGTGCTATGAAACCAGTTAACATATGCAGAAGGACATTTTCAATTGCATCAGAATTGCGGATGAGATCATTTGCTCTGATATTATCAACCCCAGGTGATTTTCTAGTTTTAAAACTAAACAGCAGACTTTTAAGATCGTATTCAAATAAAATAATAATAATAATAGTGATAATATTATTATTATTAATAGTAATATTGGTTTATGTTTCATTGCCCACAAACAAACTAGCGTTCTACTGTGCGGAGCACAAACATGTGTGAAATATTATACATATAAGAAAAAAATAAAAATCACAAAAGAAGCACTGACAACGAACACAAGCAAAAATCTAGGGCTCAGCCTGCCTTGGCCTGCCTAAAGCTAAGGCATCCATTCGCAGAATTGTTGCATACAAGCCTGATGGGCAATAAAATATCAAAGTTATTCTGATGAGCGTTATTTAAATCAATTTGAACCCTCAAAAGAGTTGACACAGATGATGTACAGAAGGGGTAAAGAGTTGATTTGTTCCTAATAATTCGGGGTGGAACGTGGAAGTCTATAAATTGCAATGAGTCCGTCGAGTTTACCTCACCGTGAAGAACTTTGAATAAAAACATAGAATCTCGGTACTGTCTTCTCACAGTCAGTTTATGAAATAGAAACCTGTGAAGCAATGATCCCCGTAGTGGGTAGAAACACCCCCTTCAAATACACCTATCATAGACAATTCTAACCATTCGCTTCTGTACATTTTCAGTCACAATAGCTTGCGAAATAGTCAGGGAATTCCAGACCGCAGAGCCAAACTCTAACTGTGATCTAACCAAAGACCTAGAAACTTTTGCAAATATCGCCTTCTTCGCGCTGCCATCTTTGTCTGGACTGTGAAGCTCCTTCTGAGCATGCGCTGTTGCTCTGCTGTGCGGCAAATCAGACGCTGCGCATGCGTCCACAGCTCAGTGACTCAGCATTTTTCGCTGGGGTGATAAGCGATGGAAAGGTCTATACAAATGCAGTACACATGGAGGTGAAGAAAATTTGTGACATAAACGTGAAATCATACCTAGTACTCTTAGCGCTGCATTTACGGTTGCAATACCATGATTATTAAAAAAAAGTGCGCTGTCAAGACAGACGCCAAGATCTATGATAAACGATACGCCAACAGTATAAGCAAAGGAAATTCTCTGGCGCTTTCAGATTGCACAATAGATCTAGTTTTTTGGGGGTTCAGTGACAAACAGTTTTTCGTACGCCATTTAAAAACAGAATCTATATCAGGTTGAAGACTGGAACAATGAGATACTGACTGGACACTTATGAAACGCTTAACGTCATCAGCGAATAGAAGAATCTTGGCATCCGTCACGCAAAAAACAATATTTATTTATAAACAAAAGAATTGACATGGGTCCTAGAATTAAGCCCTGTGGCGCACAGGAACTCGAAGTAAACTCATCGGAGTAACTACCGTAAACACGAATCAAATTGCGGCGACGACAAAGATTGATAAACCGAGTGGTCCGAGTGAAGCCCCATTTAAATTTTTATCTGACACCGTTGTTCTTTTTTTTTTCGGCGTTATAGTGATCAGCATAACGAGTTCATATTATCGAGTTTTATATTAACGCGTGCGAAACCTTTACGCACGCAAAGAAATAGTAGTGAGTTTTAGTTTTGCGTATACGAGCAAAAGCAAGCACTGTGCGTTTGCGTTAGCGTTGCGGTCTCATGGCTGCGCATGCTCGAAGTCGCCTTGCGCCAATCCAAGATCGCAGTTTGGGCGCCGCACATGCGCAGTGTGGAACACGCAACGCTAACACAAATGCAGAGGGCTTGCGTTCGCTTGTGTACGCAATACTAAAACTCACTAGTGTCGTTGCCACTGGGCATCGGCGGATCCCGAACTGCCTCTTTGATTTGCGCATGGCGACTTCGCGCATGCCCAGTGTGGAGTACGGAGCAGTAACGCTAACGCGCAGCCTTTCCGTCTGCTCCTATACGCGGTACTAAAACTCTATACTGCTTTAAATTTACTTTACAGAGAGTTCCCAAGAAAAGAGAACCGTGTTTTTCGCCACGAGTAAATAAGCCATGCATCACAAAACGCGTCGTAAGAATGTCACGCTATCGGATGGAATAAAACGCGAAAGTTTCATAACATGACGTCCCCTTGATAAAAAAAAAAATTATGCTACGGACACGTAGCGTCTATTACAGTAAAAACAAACTTGTCTACAAGAAAACAATATGCACTTTCTTGTTGACAAGATTTGTTTTTTGACTCAGCAATCGTTTTTTAATTAAGCGCTGAAAAGGCCTCTAGACTGGTCGGAAAAGCTGTTATTTTGAATTCATCCTTCGCTCTTCTGCTTACAAAAAATATAATAAAAAAGCCGTACCTTAGATGAACCACAGTGCGCTCAAAAGAAAGAATATACGTGAATACGTGCACACAAAAAAACTGTACCTTGAAAAAAAAAAAAAAACGGATGGAGCGCGACAGTTAGTCGCGCTCCAGTTGGTTGTCCGGGCAACAGAAACGAGATTAGACGGGATTTAGAGTCGTTCGTTCACTTCATTTTATTGCCGTTTCATTTGATTTTCGGCGCGTTTATTTAGTATACGCCTCGCAAGTGGGCTCATTTTCGTCTTCTGCGCATGAGAAAGGAAGTAGTGGTGACGTCAGAGCGCCGAGCCCTGATTGGCTTATCGCGACCCCTTATCTGAGCGTCGTCTGCTCCTTTGCAACGTCGTCTGCGTCTGTCTTACCTTTCCTCCGACTTTCGAAAGTGCAGGTGTTTACGAGCGAGCTCGTGAACACCTGCACCTGCCTCTCAGAGAAAGCAGACGAAATAACTCGAGTGGTACGTTGTTTTTGTCTAACAACTAGCAGACGCGCATCAAGGAGGGAAGTCAGAGGACTCACTGGCAAGGTGTCCCAAGGCGCCGAGGTTTGTTTGCTAAGAACCGAGAGTGAGCGTGTTAGTGTCCGCAAGTTCCCTCCCAAATACTTTTTCCCTCCTTTCGTGTGCGGCGAGACTCCTCACTCTTTAACGGCGACGGAGGTTTGGCGCAGTTAACGTCGTCTGCTTTACGTCTGCTAGTCAAAGCGATGGCTGCTTTACCTTTCCTGCGTCTGTCGGAGATTCACCGCTTTTTCACCGGCGAGAGTCACCGCTGCCTCGGAAAACAAGATGACAAGAAGAAGAGATTGACCTCTTAATCTAAACTTGAGGTCAGCGATCAAAGTATAATACGGGAAGGGTTCACAATTGTCGCGCGGGCATATTCCATTCAGCACGCCAGCCGGTCGTGGGCAGACGGTCTTGGCCAAGGACCGTCGGAGTGCCTGCTAGGCCTATCTGCTGAGCTCGCTTGGTCGGGGTCAGTGGAATCGTGGCCGTTGGAGCATTTTCCGGGTGTTTGTGGATCCAGCGTTCTTGTTCGTCGTGGTTTATTTCAAGTACTTTCTACTTTTTTTCTTGCTGCTTGTAGTCGGGACGCGTGAGAAGAGCGCGTACAAAAATAAACGTCCGTTGGTCGTCGCGATCAAGTAACTGAACGACGCTGTCGGCCATGCTGATTTGATCGTAAGAAGTGCGTAAGACAGCTTCGGAGCTGTCGTAGGATTCAGGCACGTAGCCAGGATTTTGTTTCGGGGGGGGGGGGGGGGGGGGGGGGCCCACCCATGACAAAATGCTGTATGAGGGGGAAAGGGGGAGAGGATGTCCCAGCAAAATGGACAAAATGATTGTGACTTCACGATTAAAGGGTTGAGGCCACCTGGATTGAGGTTTGTGTTGGCCAGTGTCGACCAAAACCCACTAGAAATAGGATTGCGGGCTATGTCTTTGGCTTCTTTAAAAAAGAAAGACAGAGCTGAAGTCGATAAAAGAAAATATAAGAGGGATAGAGTGTAGTCGTGTGTTCAAGTGACTGTAAGCAACGCTAGCGTTCTAACCTAGCATTTCTCGCGGCGTGGGCCCGCGAGCACACGGAGTATGGCAAAGGAAGATTTGAGGAAGATGGCGTTTCAAAAATGTCGCTTGCGTCGGTGACAGCGACGGACTCCAATGGTTGGCTTCGGCACAAAAGGAAGGAATTTTCCGCGCTTCTTCCTGTCTAGAGCCCCCTCTTACCCCAAGGGGTCCTATTAGGCGCGTTTTATTTTTCGTTTATTATTTTCTTCTTGTATTTGTCTTCTTGTTGCCGTTCCGTTTTCATTTGTAATTTTTTTTCGTGTGTGTCTTTGACTGTTTTGCTTCTTACCTTTGTTACCTGTATATCTATCAATCGAGATAACTGTAAGTAAGCAAAGGGTGTGGCAAATATCGATGGCGTTCTAAGGGAAGTTTAGGGAAGTGGAGATGAAAGATATAACCGAAGAGTAGAGAAAAAAAGTAAAAGAGTTAAAGGGATAAGAAAGGAACCCTTCGCTCTGCAAACCGTGTATCAGGGCGTATCGGTCGCATTTAGAACCCCGGTGATAAAAAAAGGTAAAAACATATAAAACGAGAACAGAACTACTAAAGGCATCAAATAGAAGGGATGGGGAAAACCGCAAGACAAACTGTCTCTGTCTGAGAAGGAAACGATTTGGTTGACGTGTTTGCGTTTCATCGTCCTGCTCCGCTTTTCGGGCTGGAAAGAAAGCTTCCGAAAATCTGTCCCGATTTTTGTTTCTTTCTTTCAGAGAGACTCTGTAGATAAAAAAATGAACGACGACAACGACGCTCCACTGCATTTTCCTTCACAAAGCGTACAAAATAAATGGGTAGGGCAACGGAAAAAAAGGGAAGAGGTCATTTGCCTGTCCGTTTTAGTCGACGTACCCAGCCTCGCTGAGCTACATTGACAATGACCCAATAAGTTTTTGTCCCCTTGGTGTGTCACGAAGCATGACTGATGAATGTTACCCATTTTTTACCTTAATCTTATTCACTGATGCACTTTTTTACTTGATAATGCCACATTGAGCTATTGAGCTGACTTACTTCGCGGACTGCGAAATATGTTTTAGAGCGCAGCTCTGAGGCACCCGTTCTCGGGTCGAGCAGCGTCGCCGTCGGCGTCAACGTAACAGCGAGCTTTGCATTATGGGACGTCATATTTTCTTCGCTAAATTTAGCGGGAAACAGAATTGGTATTCAAGTCACGCGGCGTCAATTTCTCCGCTAAACTTAGTGGGGAAAGTTTTGCTAAATTTCCCGCTTTTTTAGCAGGAAGCTTTTCGCTACATTTAGCGGAAAATTTGGCGAACATTTCTGGCTAATTGGGAGGCGACGAGGAGAGGAGGGTATGGAGCGGGATGAAAGGCATACCCTCCCCTTCGTACCCTCCCCTCCTCCTCTTTATTAGCTGCGTTCTAATTTCGCACTACATGAATTTGTAAACGTCTTAATATTTATTGACTGTTCACCTGTTGTGTTGACGCGGTAGGTTGCCGACGTTGACGTCTATTTTTGACACAAAATAAGTTTTATCCCCCGAATTTTAATTATGATAAAACAGCGAAAACGAAAAGTCACGAGGAAGTGTCACGAAGATTAATCGTCCCAAAAGATCATCACGTCATCTGACTGTGACCTCCCAGCAATCTGCGAATTTCCGTGACTTCATTAGGTTGTCACACAGTCACACAGAGTCGCGTCACGTCTAATTTTAATGCTCTCGGTGATGTTGTTTTTATTATATCGACCTCTTTTAATCCCCCAAATAGGCGTCGTCATCGCTTTTTATTTCATTATCAACTAGTAACCGGAAAACAATTCCGCGGGATCTGCTGCAGATATCTTTTTTTTTTTTTTCGATTGAAGATCCAGGAGGAAAAAAAGAAAACTGACAGCAGTGATGGATTGAGCTTCGAAAGCTTACGTCTCAGCAGTGGGAATGTCTGAGTTCGAAGTGAGTTTAGTTTTGTTGTACTGCGAGACCTAAGCTTTTGAGACAAATTGCGGTCGAACGGGATCAACGTTATTTCTTTGTTTTCCAATTTCAGGTGAAGTAGACTTCCGTTTTACGTTAAAAATAAAAAAAAGACACAAGAAAAAATAAGCACGAATTCACGAAAGAAAATGGGACCGATATGAAGATACTTTGAAAACTTTGAGGGAAGTACCAAAAAGTGTCATGTAATGTAAAATAATTACATTGCGACGACGAAAGCGACGACGCTATAGGGTAGTTTGGTGCCTGACCATCGAGCGCCAGACCTTGCGCGCAATGCCCTGCTTCCATAAAATGTTTCTATATGAATAACTGAACGCGTCTTTATCATTTTCTGTCGGCCACACATCTTCGTATTATTTGGTGGAGGTGCGGGGTACATCATCCTTCGTTCATCGTCCTCATCACTCTAAACCTCGGCTGCAGCAGACCTCCGCCAAAGCCGATCCACCTTCGGCCCATAACGCCATCACAAAGCCCCCGTTCACCTCTACTGCCGCAGATGCCGAAGTGTCGATAAGACAAATGCTCAAAGAACTAAAGTTACGAAGGTTATAATGCAGGTTATATATTAAGTGTGGCTTGAACATAATGAACTAATGATGTGATCAAGAGACGGACGCGCAGTGATGGTACCCTGCCCTGTCTCCAGCCGAATTTGTGTTAATAACAGTCATATGAATTCCCCAGCCCGGAATGCGACGTTGTGGGGCTGTGACTGGCACAAACGTCTGCAAGGAAGTGGAGAGGAGCTGCCGGTCAAAAGACACTGGAACACAGGCTTGGCGATTTTTGTGTGTTTTTTATTGTAATCGAAATTCTCCCTGTAATGGCCCTCAAGAGAGGGCTGACAGTATTTTCAAAAAAAAAAAAAAAAAATCATTCTTCGCGGTCGGCAGCAGCCCTTCGTCTTTCTGTGCGTCTTTGCCTTTGTCTTCTACGGCTGTGTGCTTTTCATTTTACACTCAAATCTCCTTCCTTGATCGGAAGGGTCGTCATCTTTAAGCCCGGTTCACACAGTTGCGTTTGACTGCGTTTGACTGCGTTGCGGCAGCGAGACACCAGGACATCCCTGCTGCTTATATCGCGTGCCAAGAAGATTCCTTGAATTGGATTCTACGCTTCACACGAAGCACAGATGCGCGGGTGACTCGCAGTCGGTTCTCGCCGCAACGCAGTCAAACGCACTCAAACGCAAGTGTCTGAACCGGCCTTTAAAGGAGGGTAAAATGTGACGAGGGATATTCTTGCGCTTGGGCAGTGGCGCGCCTGATTTTTGCGCGCCATTCTCCGCGCGCACGGCCCGGCTTTTAAAAAAAGATATTTCTATCTCATTGAGTGAACGCTTCTTCGTCCTTTTTTGCCGGCTGCACATGTTTGTAACAATACCGTAATATTGTGCTTCACTGAGTAACATTATAAAAGGCTGCACGGTATCACAAAACTTGTCAACCCGCATCATCGAGAAACGCTAGCATTTTTTAGATAACCATAACATTCAATAATCGATTTTCACGCATATTAAGGATTTTCGAACTTTGGTTCACCTCTCGATCAGTGCATGCGGATTGATGCAGGCTGCATTAGTAATGCTGGGAGCTAACCCCGCGTCACGTGATATAATGACGTAATCAGACCTGACGTCCCGTCACTTCAAAATAAATTACTAAACATTAATTTTTTTCTTTTCTCTCCGAAATGACTATTTAACATCTTCCAGGAAAATTGAAACCGTCGCACGTTAACCGCATTGTCAAATTTTGAAGTATAAAAATGGCAGCCAATTTTTAATTTATTTATTTGCAAATTCGTGTATTAAAGCGCCGCAAAACAGAGCAGCCAATATGGGTACCCACTAATCTTTATTGTAGTGGACTGTATCTGGGATGAATCCCCACCCCTGCCCGTATCAATCTGGATGAGCATCGTACCGGCGTGAGGTTGTGTATCACTGCTGCGTGATGCACGTTAAAGACCCCAGGGTAGCGGTTGTACTGCACTGGCTAAATTTCTCATCTACAGCCGGGAGACTCGTCGCCGTTGAGGCAGACCAAGATCTAGGCTGTATAAACAAAAATACACCCCAATTTTTGTTTAGGCTGGATCGCGGATCGGAAGCCCGTTGGTGGCACCACTGGCGGTCATTACTTGACACTAGACAATACACGCAAGTCTATGGGAGAAAATTACAAAAGTATGAATATTGACGCTCGTACGCTGTGCTCGAAGGCGAGTATTTTATGATGTGCTGCGATCATTATATCGAGTGTTTGGAGATATAATCGGTATTTGTCAGGCGTTCGAACGCCGATTAAGAAAATCAAACGTGCCGGAGCTCCCAAGGGTGAGCTGGCAAGCTTGCTGTTGTTGTGAAGTAAACAAACGAACTTGCCGTCAATAAAACCGCCCTCAAGAAAACCCCGAAGTTGATGAATGTCGAAAAAGTTCAATGTTGACTGCGGTTTTCCAGAGGTGAGCGAATTCCGTGTAGCAAAGCCTTCGAGATTGTCGTTTGCAAAACCCAACTCATCAAAATTGCCACAGTCTCCGCGGTAACTCTAAGTAACTCTTGTCTGATTGAGCTGCACTACATTTTTCGCCCAGCAGAGTCCCTCTCAACCGCAAAACATTAATTTATAAGAACTGTGAGGGCTGTCAGTTTTAATGTTTATGCACAAGGGCTATTTCGCTGGCTTCCCGAACAGCAGCCAAAACGTTTCAGTGCCTACAACAGCCAGAAGCGGGGAAAATGACACATTTTTTTCGTTTTCTCCATAGAAGCCTATGCATTAGCTGGTCTCAAGTGATGGCTTCCGGTGGTGCCACATGACCCCAGCAAGACAGGCTTCGATCCGCAATTCAGCCTGCTACAATAGAGATCTGTGTCAGTATCTGATAACGCGACATGTTTGCCGAAAGAAGAGAAAAAAAATAACAAAAAATTGACCGCATCTCCACGTGGTGAATGATGTTGCTTGGGGCGAAGCTCTGGTGGTGCTTGTCTGCGTAGACGCGGAGCCGCAGCATGCCGAGCCTTTTCATTCATGTCAGTAGGAGAATGTGTGGTTTTCTTCTTTTTCTTTTTTTAAGCAGACAGATGGGATGACATCTCAGAACCCCCTACTCTTTTTTTTCTTCCTTTTCTTTGAGCCTTTTCATTCATGTCAGTAGGAAAATGTGTGGTTTTCTTCTTTTTCTTTTTTTAAGCAGATAGATGGGATGGCATCTCAGAACCCCCTACTCTTTTTTTTCCTTCTTTTTCTTTTTCATAATTTTTTTCATCTTTTTTTTTCCAATTTGTTTTTTTTTGCCCTACACGAGCACGTGAGCATGTGCTCATGTGCTCGTGAGCACGTGATCTCACGAGCAGAAGCACGAGCACCCGACGCCGGGCCTACGGCGGACGGACATACGAACATGGCTAGCCCCTAAGGAGCTTCGCCCCTAATAACAACTGCTGTCACGGACAGATTTAGCACGTACTCCATGCCTTTCGCCGTGCTGTAGCTGTGCACGCGCGCTGAGGTGTACAAGGAGCCAAAGCGTATTTAATGCTAGAAAGCTCGCGCTGAAGCAGGAGAACATAAGCTGCTACTTTTTGTCCTTATCTTGTCAGTGACAATAAAAGATCACTAGCACCGATTAAGCCTGCGCCGTTTGATTGCAATCAAACGTCGTCCGACGTTTGACAGCATTTTAAAAATGCATCTTTGCTAGATGCATCGGAACCCAACGAAAACTTTACACAACTACATTTTACTTCCACGAAAAGTCGTGAAAAGCTTGTAATGTTTCAGCGAGCATTTTTGAAGTGTTGTAGTCAGTGTACACACGCTCATTATTCCATATCGATTGTGATCTCTTTTTGCTCCATGGCCTTTATCCTTAACCCTGAACCACTTATTTCTTCTTGTTTTTACGAGAGCCGAATAATGAGTTATCGAACTAGTAGTTATCAACCGGACGACAGTAGAACTTAGAAAATAAGGCGAGAAGTTGGACGTGACACTTTAAGCATGGAGTAGTTTAATCCTTGCCTGGCTGTAGAAATGCCTAAACGTATCTATGTTAAATCTGCATTTCTACAGAAAGCTTTTACTATAATTCAGGGTAAATTACATAGGCAATACACAGATACCAAGAAAGGTTGAATGGGAGGTTATGCGTGTCAGGATTTACTCGGAACGAGTTATACTCTTGCCACAACTAAGGTACCGTTTTTAATTTTGTTTTTTCGAAGTATGGTGGCGGAGAAGTAACGGCAACTCAACTCAAGCGCCTAGACAGCCGAAGACGGGGGTTTCTCGGTATGAAATTGCACGAAATCATGTGTGTGTGTGTGTTTGTTAAACGGGGGAATTCTTCGCTATCAGTTTTAGCGTGTCGTAAACCGGGGTGCGAGGCCAAATCTGGCGACGCGAGGGATCCGTGTGCGCTCAGCGGTCACGGATTAGCGAACCGTGGCCCGGGCGGTCGCTCGGACCGCCATGTTTCACCAAGGAACTCGTGTGGAACCGACACGTGAGCTTTGATCACACATGATTCTCCCCCCGGCGAAAGCCACCGGGGCTATTCGCCCCGGAGGCTTCCTTTACGCGCTTCTCGGATTGGTGGATGATGTATTTTGTACGCAACAGTAGTCGCTGACGGCTTAACAAAACGCGGGGCATGGGCGTGACCCGGGAATCTTTTGATCAATCCGCGGTCAATGAGATTGCTGTATGAGCCGTTAGAGAACCCGAAGAATTAATCACAAAGCAAGAAGCGCTAACATCAAACGCAACGCCTTGTGTTTCTGAGGATCTCAGTGACAATAGAATTCACCCCCAAAGTCACAAATATTTTGTGCGAATGTCTCCGCAAATAAATGTCAGTCGGCCTTAAAAAGATATCTCGTATTTTCATCCTGAGCACCTCAGTTTGGTTTGTACGGTATGTCTTGAAAATGGATGAACGCGGGGCTTCCGAAATAATTGTGGCGTAATTTAGAGCGAGGACAAAGATAAATAGTTATGTTTTACGTTTATTGAAAATGGAGAAAAAAATAGCCGTCCTTTTAGGATGGCTGCGGCAGGGCCACAAAACGCACTACATAGTGGTGGCAATATCGATATCGGATTCGTTACAGCATAAACTAGTTCACTGGCGTTTTAAAATTTTAGAAAAGCTCCAACTTGAACCTTCCAAGACCTTAAAATTGCACGTCTAACGGAGGTTATTTAAACGAGCGTTTTCCTGATCCTGATATTGCCACGCGTGTCGGCGAGCGGGCGCATGCGTACGTGGCCGAGTGGTTTCCGCGCTTGACTTTCGCGCGGAGGCCCAGGGTTCAATTCCTGGGAGTTGCGCCTCTTTTAGTGTTTATTAGAGTGTAATGTTCTGGTAAATTCGAGAAACCTGTTGTTTGTTCGAAGTGCGAATGTTGTAGTCGCCGAATACCGCGACGGCTTTGCGACGTCGTCAAAGGTGCGCCAAACCGCCGTTGCGAAGTACCGCATCGTTACCGAGGACGATGCGCGCCGCGCCTTGTGCATCGATCGCCGTACAGAGTCTCCGTAAAAGAAAGAGATTTGATGCATGAGCAAGTTCAAGAGGTGGATGCTGAAGGACGACATAATCCTATCTTCAAGCAGTCCATGGGCCTTTTCAGTCGTACTCGTTAAGAAGCAGGACGGGACGCTTAGGTTCTGCGTGGACTACCCGCAGCTGAACGCGATGACGAAAGAAGTCTATCCACTCCCCGCATCGACGACACGTTAGACCGGCTGCGTCACTCCGGATACTTTTCATCGATGGACCTGAAGAGCGGCTACTGGCAGATCGAAGTCGACGAACGGGACCGAGAGAAGACAGCTTTCGTCACGCCAGATGGACTGTACGAGTTCAAGGTGATTCCCTTCGGGCTATGTACGGCGCCAGGAACTTTCCAGCGTGTCATGAACACCGTACGGGTAGGACTGAAGTGGCAGAGCTGTTTCGTCTACCTCGACGACGTCGTAGGGTTTTCTGGCAACTTCGACGAATACTTGCGACGACACCGAGCAGTTCTCTAAGCCATACGGAAATTCGGACTCACCCTCAAACCGTCAGTGTTGCGGTTCGCCTATGACAAACTGAAGTACCTAGGTCACGTGGTTTGTAACAAAGGCGTTCGCCCAGACCCAGAGAAGACTCACGCCGTCGCAGCATTTCCACCGCGAACAGACAAGGAGGCCTTGCGAAGGTTCCTTGGACTATGTGCCTACTATTGGCGCTTCGTTCGGGATTTCGCAAGAATTTCCGCACCACTCACAAACTTCACGAAGGACACTGAAAAGTTCGAATGGGCCGAGCAGCAGCAGAAAGCATTCGGCAAGCTGAAGTGACGACTCCAGACTTTTTCTCTTCTTGGACATTTCGATCAGGATCTGGAAACCGAGATTCACATGGACGCAAGTAACGCAATACTTGGCGCGGTATTAATTCAAGTGCAAGAAGGCAAGTCGGACGTTCTCCAAGGCGGAGAGATATTACTCCACGACTGAGAAAAAATGCCTTGCGGTCGTCTGGGCAATCACGAAGTTTCTTCCGTAAGGGAGCCCGTTCCGCGTAGTCACGGACCGCCACTCACTCTGCTGGCTTGCGAACATCAAGGACCCATCAGGACGCCTAGCTCGATGGAGTCTCCGACTGCAGAAGGTAAACATGACTGTGGTGTACAAGTGACACCGCAAGCACAGCGACGCCGACTGCCTGTTCAGAGCCCCTGTCGAGACATCTCCCGGTAGCAGCAACGACGATGCGAGCAGTGTACACCGACGACATGGCACGATGTCAAACAGACGATCCTGAGTTGCCTGCGCTAATCGAGCACTTCAAAGGACGAAAAGGTACTATCCCTCATGTGTTCTCGAGTGCCCTGCCGACCTTTATCCTCCGACAAGGTGTACTTTACAAGAAGGACTTCGGAGGCAACAGCTCGCCATGGCTGCTGGTAATTCCTACCAACCTTAGAGAGGAGATCTTCCAAGCCTGACGACAACCCGACATCTGGACACCTTGGTTACAGCCGTATGCTGGCCCGAATTCGTGAAAAGTATTACTGTCCAAAGCTCCCGAAGACCGTTCACCTTTACACACGATCGTGCTACGAGTGCCAGCAACGCAAAAAACCGCCGACGAAGCCGGCAGGTCTCCTGCAGGCGATTGTTCCCCCGACCGCATCGTTCCAGCAGATCGGAATGGATCTACTTGGTCTTTTCCCACTATTGACGCAAGGAAACAGGTGGATAATCGTCGCCACCGATTATCTCACACGGTACGCAGAGACGAAAAGCCCTTCCATCAGGTACGGCTGTTGAAGTCGCGAAGTTTTTCATCGAGTTCATTGTCCTCCGGCACGGCGCCCCCGAAGTCCTTATTACAGACCGTTGATCATCGTTTATGGCACAGCTGGCCCAAGAAATCCTTCGGCTCAGTCACACCAGCCATCGTCAAACCACTGCGTATCATCCGCAGACCAACGGGCTGACGGGGCGACTCAACAAGACAATCGCCGACATGATCTCTATGTACGTCTACGTAAAGCACAAGACGTGGGACTAGGTGTTGGCCTACGTCACGTTCGCCTTCAACACGGCTGTTCAAGTGACCACTAGATTTACACCTTTCCAGCTGGTAGATTTTCGGAAGGTAACGACTATGCTCGACGCGATTCTCCCCACGAGCCAGCTGACGAGGAGAGCGACGACGCCCAGGTTGTTGCTCAACGGGCCGAAGAAGTCCGTCAGCTCGCCCGAGTCCTGATTCAAGACCAGCAACGCGTTGACGAGGGCCGCTACAACCTTCGTCGCAGGGACGGCCACTTCCAGCCCGGAGACCGGGGGTTGGTGTGGACACCCATCCGTCGCCGCGGTCTCAGTGAGAAACTGCTGAAACGGTACTTTCGAACATACAATGTACTTCGTCGCCTCGGGGAGCTGAACTACGAAGTTATGCCCGACGGAACACGAACAGCATCACGCGGCCCACCACGACCTGAAGTCGTCCTCGTCGTGCGCCTCAAGTCGTACTCCGCACGATAATACTGTGAACTGTGATCCCGTGCAACGCTTCATAGGACTGTGTTTTGCCAGCCTCCGTATTTTCCTATTATTTCGTTTACCTTGCTCTGTTTTTCCCCTTTCATGTGGCGAAGAGACGATGCTCTTTTTAAAGGAAGGATTAATGCCACGCGGGTAGACGAGCGAGCACGTGCACGCGTGGCCGAGTGGTTACAGCGATTGACGTTCGCACGCAGGCCTAGGGTTCGATTCCTGGGAGTTAGCGTTTTTTATTTATTTTTTCAGTTTAATATTCTGGTCAATCCTAGAACCCTGTTGCTTGTTCGAGGTTCGAATGTTCTAGTCACCGAACATTTTACGCCGATTGTTCCAGGAGCCAACGCGGGTACATAAGCGCAGTTAGTCTCGTTCCAGCGTTTGATCCTGCAGTTACGCCGCTTCGACGCCCGCGACGCTCTGTTATTATCTTCTGCTCAGTTTTCGTTTGGGCACAAGTTCACCCCAATAAACGTTTCAGTTTCCTCAGTTATTCTTTGTTTCGTCACTTTGTCATTCGTGACAATATCATAGTAGAAAAACCCAGAGACAATGAGGTAAAAAGGGCAAGAACAACACCGTCTCAGATCCTGATATGTTTTCCCTAAGTCAAGCGAGAAATAAATTATTTCCTGCACACAACCTACTAAAGAACACGCTAGTGAAAATATAAGCAAGCTCGTAACATTGTTCGTGTCTTATTCGCTGTTGTGCTCCTTCGTGTATATTATGTTCTTCAGGCCCCAATGAATTCCTTTTTGTGAATTCAAAAAAAATTTGTTTTAGTATACACCCCAAAAAGTGTTTGCTGTTGCACGCTCTAACACAAGAGCAACGAGAATGAAAATACGTGAACCCTAAAAACTCCACTCTTAAATAAATTGTTTCTTTATACAAGGTCTTTACTTATAAAAAAAAACGACTAAAACCTGAAACCGCAAAATATTCGGTCTTGCATATTTAGTTGGCTCATGTTCTTCCCATTCAGTTTTATCTTAGGTCAAAAAGTGTAAACGTGTAAATGAAATCCCGAAATAAAATCGTACGGTCTTAATTTTTCTTCCTTCCGTTTACTTTTCTCACGCTCCTTTCTTCACCTTTTCACTTCCTTCCTTTGCTTTGACACAAAATATCCCGTTCCCTAGGCTTATCTTCAATGCGATACAGATCTTAATGACCGCGCATTCTAAGAGCACCGGACACGGAGTGCAAGGGTAAAAAAAAAAATCGTCTTATCTAGTAGCTTAAGACCGGAAGGTTTCGGCGAAGTAAAAGGGAAGAACTCTGGCCCCTGGCTGGAATGGTTGCCTAATTGGACGCACTAGGGATCTAGACATCACGGCGCGCCACTACAATGCTTCTTGTTACTTCACATTATTTTTTATATGGTGGCACTCCTTTCAATTTACTGCATTCATCTGCTGACATATACATTGTACTTAAAGTAAAACTGCGGTTGTGTTAAACAGAATTTTTATATTATTTGAAGAACGAGCGAGCTAGGCATTCTAATCCTTATCCGGAAAACACTGAGACCAAAAACGCAGAAATGTATACCTAATGTTGTTGTTGTCGTTGTTACTCAGTTTTCTTTAAAAAATCGATTAGGATGTTTTATTCAGCAACACTAGATGTTTTAAGTGCACCAAGCATTCCTTGTTTTTAGTCGTCGAAATCTCACGTGATCCTTTGGTATTATAAAGTTCATTGCTTCTATTTGTAGAATTATTTTTCCCGATATCCGATACGGGCTCCACCCAGTATCGACCGCCCTTTAGATATGTATTCCTAGCCTACAAAGATAGCTTTGCATTTTGACATATAAGGCTGCGACAAAAAAAAAATGAAAGACGAGTACAACTCCCCGTAATGCCGAATTAGAGCGCAGCTCTTGAGAAGGAGGAGGGGAGGGTATGGAGGGGAGGATATGGCCCTCCCCCCTTCCCCTCCCTTCCACCTGTAACGCTTCCCTCCCATTTAGCGTAAACGTTTCGCTACATTTTCCGCAAAATTGAGCGGAAAGAATTCTCCACTAAATTTAGCAGGGAAATATTTCCGCTAAATTTATCGGGGAAATTACTCCCTTAAATGTAGCGTTTTTTTTTTCTCGTTAAATATTGCGGGGAAATTTTTCCGCTAAGTTTAGCGGGGAAATGTTTCCACCATATTTAGCGTAAAACCTTTCCGCTAAGTTTAGCGAGAAATATTTCCGCAGTATTTTGCGCAAACGTTTTTCACTAAATTTAGCAGGGAAATATTTCCGCTAAATTTTGCGGGGAATTTTTCCGCAAAATGTTTCGGAAACCTCTGATAATACAACGCGCGGTTACGCTGCCGCCCAAGGCGACGGCAAGGCCGCTCAAGCCGGAAACGGGCGCCTAAGAGCTGCACTCTAAAAGTTTAGAGCGCAGCTCTTAGGCGCCCGTTCCGGCTTCAGCAGCGTCGCCGTCGCCGTCGCCACCGGCGTACTCGCGGGTTGCATTATGGGACGCTTTCCATAATGACGTCACATGTAACATCACGTGTGACGTCACGAGGGTCACGAGTGACGTCACAAAGGTCACGACCTCCAGAGTTAAGGGTACATGAAGGTCATAACCTTTACGTGATCTTCACTCATGAAGGTCATGACCTTCACAAGTGACTTCACAAGGGTCACTAGGGTAACGAGTGACGTCACGAGAGGAGGAGGGCGAGCAGGAAGCGAGGGGAAGGGGAGGAGGAGGGAGGGGAAGGATGGAGGGGGAGAGGTGGAGGAGATGAAAAGGAGGAAGGGAGGAGCAGGAGAGAAAAAAGAGGGCATACCCTCCTCTCCGCACCCTCCCCTCGTACTCCTCAAGTGCTGGACTCTAATTCAGCATTACAGGGAACTTTTTCCGCTAAATTTTCTCTGACTACTCTCCATTTTCCAGTGTCACCGCATTAAAAAATCAAGCTGAGTTGCATGACCTATCACGCCGCCGTAAACATGCCCGTCTGTCATTATTTCACAAGCTCTATCACCATGCACCGTTTCACGACGATTTTTTTTTAAACACCACCCATTATTTTTCCATGTAGCGATCATTCATTCAAAGTAGCGCGCATCACATGCAACTCATCTAGTTACGCACGATCATTCATACCACGGACCATAATCGGCTGGAATAACCTACCGGCTCACATTGCAACTGAACTAGATATGTCTAACTTTCAAGAGCTCGTGCGTAGTTATACTAATACTTAAGGTCATTTTTTATTCCTTGTACACATATTGTCTTTTGTATAATTTGTGTTTTATCTGTGTACTATATAATTTGCTTGCCCCCCCCCCCCCCTATGTAATACCCTCATACAGAGGGCCTTTAGGGGTATTTTGAATAAATAAATAAATAATAAATAAATTGTAAACGTCCTTCATTTTTAGAGCACATCTCTTGGGCGCCCTTTTCCAGCTTGAGCGGCGTCGCCGTTGCCGTCACCGTCGCCGTCGGCGTAACCACGTGGTGCATTACGGGACGTTTTCTATAATGACGTCACATGGGACATCGCCAACATTATTAGATTAACTGAGTTACGGAACTGTTCATAGACGCTGCATGCACGAACAGTACCCCCCCTCACTCACCACGACTCGCCCAGATTCGCTCGACGCGCCGCCGGACGGCTGCTTTGGTAACTGAATCGGGATACGTTCGTTTCAACGTCACTAGAAACGTAAAAACCAACTAAAAAAACTCTTTTTGTAGTAACTTTTATTGGAGATTAGTACAAAATGGGGGCGGGTGATGTTTTCTAAAATTTTTAGTTTTTAAGGTTTTGCAGCACAATTAATATTGTTTTTATACAACCATGCCTCAGCGGGGATTTCAGGTAGCGCGTCCCGACCTAGGCACATTTTAACTGTGGGGGTATTTCGCGGCGCGTCCACAAGGGAGACGGGGGCGGAACCCCTGTAACCCGATTGAAGCCAAAAATAGATGTCACGTGCAGTTCCTCGAGTGACCGCTGTGGGAGAAATGGCGGCGTTGTGATCGCCATTTGGCGCTTCAGCTTGTGCTCTTTAGAATGCACAGTTATGAAACGAAAATATAGATGGCGCTTCGAACGACTCTAGGCGGATTGAGGTGAGTGAGGGGGGGTACACCCCTCCGCGGGAGTTTCACAACTGAGGTAATCTAGTAACGTTGGACATCGCATACGACGGCACGAGGGTCACGAGGGAGGAGGAGGGGATAATTTTTTCCACTAAATTTATCAGAAAAAAACCCCGCTAGATTTAGCGGATAAATTTCCCCGCTAAATTTAGCGAAAAAATTTTCCCACTAAATTTAGTGGAAAAAATTCCCCGCTAGATGCAGCGGAAAAATTTTCCTGCTAAATTTAGCGGAAACATTTCCCAGCTGGGTTTTGCGGAAGCAATTCCCCGCTAAATTTGGTGGGACATTTTGGCGCTAAATTTAGCGGCAAAATATCCCCGCTAAGTTTAGCGGAAAAATTTGCCCCTAAATATAGAGGAAGATTTCCCCGCTAAATTTAGCGATAAAAATGTACCCGCTAAATTCAGCGGAAAAGGTTTCCCGCTAAATTTAGCGGGAAACTTTTTTCGCTGATTTTAGCGGGAAATATAGCGAAAATTTACCACTAAATGAGAGGGGCGCAGGAGAGAAGGAGGGTAGAGTAGGAGGAAGAGGAGGGGCATACCCTCCCCTCCGTACCCTCCCCTCCTCCTCCTCAAGAGCTGCCCTTTATTTCGGCGTTACAGGGAGTTGTAGACGTCTCATTTTTTTATTGGGTCATTAAGGAGCTATTATACGTGAATTGACAAGCTTGTCTTCTAAAAAACCTACAGTTGCGACTGCGTATGTGCTTACACTCTATTCCCCTAGCGTCTTGTGGGCGCCGCTATATTGTCACTTTGCGAAGAGTGCGCCCTAATTACGTTAGTAAGGATTCTAAAATGCGCCTTCCCAAGCTTTAGGTATGGCGTCAGGAACATCAGGCAAGATTGTTTTTTTTTCAGTCGCGGGCTATGCTAATATTTACTGAGGACGGAAAAACGTTCCCGGCAATTTCAGTCGAAGCTTCAGATAACTGGCTACAATGATTCAAAGCCTCGCAATCCATTAAGTCACGTCACTCGGAATTTAAGCTTATTATGTGGTGTTTCATACGCGAACGTAAAGCAGTTTTTGGCACAAGAGTCTGTTGAAGAATGGTGGCAGGTGTACCTTAAACGCCACGCGAAATAGTTCTGAAAGAGAGGGTTCTCACAGACGGCACTGAGAGCGCCGTAGTGTCGACCTTTGCTGCTTACCTCTTACAGACAACAGTAGAGCACCCAATTTTTACCATTTCCCGATACAACATACCGCGCGAGAAAAGTCTTCAACAAATTGGCGCAATGACGATTCCTAAATACCAATGCACCGCTAACAATCAATTCGGCGTTTTCTCATTCCATGTGTGGGTAGTGCGCCTGCGCAGAAATCAGACTCGCCTGAGGCGAAGCATGCGCGCATGCGCAGTAACGACAGCAGCGCCGGCGCAGTGGCGAGAAGTCGCATAGTGGCGCTGGTGTAGAGTCAGTGGCTCCGGTGGGAAATTTTTTGGTACCCATATTATTATTATGATCCCAAACCGTCATTTTTCCGGACGGAATCTAGAAATCAATATTGGACGCTACTCGTAATAGTCTACTTTTAGAAGCTCGAGTTCCAAAAAATGCCTTCTATTCTCGAGGTCGCTTCGTGAAACTCCTCACGCGCATGCGCAAAACGAAAAAAAAAAAAAAAAAAAACTTCTATTTAGATTAGGCTGGAGGGACGGAGAGGGAGAGAGGGAAAAGGTCATGGCGGGGGAGCTCTGAAACAAAAGGATAAAAAAGGATTACACGGCAGCAGAACTGATGAAAATCCCCGTCAAGGCGCATGTTTACCTTGGAGGTATGAAATATGGGGGCCTGCTGCCTTCGCGTTCCGCTGCCGTTTGTCACGCCCATCGGATCGATGATCACGTGGGTGCGGAATTCACTGTTCCCGGCATGCCGATGTTCCGGCTGTGCTACGTCTTTCGGGATTTTGTACGTAAATGAAAAATAGGCGCCCTAGAATACGCCCTGTTGATCATTTGGTGAAAGGGCCGGTGTCGTTGGAAGTAACGTTTGAAACCGAGAGCGTGATCGCGTCGTCGTTGGACAGCACGTGCGCTGACAACTGCACTGTCGACTTTTAGACATGACATCAATCCGTTTATTTTTTTCACAAGATATCAGAAAAAGCGCTGCTGGGATGCTTGACATCCTCGCTTTGCAAAAAATCAGATTTGCTGCCTTCTTTCGTTCGCTTTCTCTTTCTCATTTTCTATTTTTCTCGGCCTGTTTTGTTACGGTACGACGTTGTAGTGGCGTGAGTTTTCGTAATTACTTGCTTGTAATGTGCTTATAGACATCGCATCATTACCCTTACTAAGGTGTCTAAGAAATAGCCATCTTGATAGGTTTTATATATTACAAAAACCCGAGTCCGAGAACGCCAAAGAAAGCGAAGCGTTAAAGCATTTTTTTTCCTAATATTTCTTCCAAACATAACACACAGAGTGAACCTCTGACAGAATGCTGAATGCATACATGTTGTTAGAGTTCTCCGAAACGCGGTAAAACACTATGAGCTCGCCTGCGCGGCCAGTCATTAATTTTCAAAAGCACCAATCCGAGATTCTAACCCCCCCCCCCCCCCTTTCTTCCCCCTTCCACTCCTTACTGCGCTGTGCTCCTTTCTTTCTACCCGAAAGAGCCGAAACCCCTCATGTTTTACGACATCCCTGGGCGTTCGAAGTTCCCTCTTTCAACCGCCCAAAGCGTTCCTCCTCCCGCCTTGACCTCCCTCTCCCTCTCTCCACTTCTCCGAGCCCAAATTGCGCGAAGAGCAGGACGCTTTCTTCTTGTTGTGTATTTTACTTCTCCACACCGGTGACAAAACGATTTCCCTTTTCTATTCTTCGCACGCCTCCTACATTCTTCCAGTCTGGAGGTCGCGGAATTTGTAGTACGCGATGGCAGAGAGAGTTTGACGCGTGGTACCTAATAGGTGGCGCTACAGAACCACGTCGTGAGACCCTCGCGCCTCGGCACACCTGTCCTCTTGCCCACTCCCCCCCTTCCTCTCTTCCTCTCCCCTCTTCTATTTCTCCTTCGCGATCAATGACGGTGTTATTGGGGAACAAAGGCGTTATGAGCGGCCTCCTTCTCGGAATGCTTTCCCTTTCCTGCCCGGAGTTGCGCGGCACTTAGTGCGCACGTCTGTGCGTGCGTTTGTTCAAGCAGCGTCTCCGTGTGCTTCTTGTATGTCTGTGTGTGTGCGCGCGTGCGTGCGAGGGAAGCAGGCTTTTTATGAGTCGTGGTGGCACGCGAAAGGACCTCTCTATTGTCCGAGCTGGAGGCAGCTGCTTCGGTAATGAGCTAGTCCGCGCATTGCCAGTCGGGCGTGGTTCCTCCATTCTTCCTTTTTTTCCTTCCCCTTTAAGTACTTCAAGGCTTTTCGTACTTTTTAGAAAAAAAGGAAGACTTTTATGTATGCAGCGATGCTGCATTCGTGGTATCGCGAAACCGGTTTTGACATTAACAGAGTGACGCGCAGAATTGTAAATAAACAATAAACCTCGTGTGTTACTTACACGAGCTAGAGTTTTGAATATGGCATTCACGTCATTGAACAAAGCACTGACCCGCAATTAGTTTCCTCGCATCCGCGCTATGTTCGAGAGGAATCAAAACTATGTTATTAAGCTTACACTCCTCGAGTATACTGTCTTCTAAAAACTAGTTATCTCGCGTTATGCCAGGCGTCAAGTGATATCGAGGATGCTCTTTTTGTTGAAATCTGCGGAGAGAGATAACTTGGCGATAACTAATTTGCTAAATTAGGCTGGCTGTAGGTGCAAATAAACACTTCTGGTAACAGTATCACTTAGAAGAATGGATAGTTGTGCGAGTTGGTGGGATTTCCTCGTGAAAAGTGCGCGAAAACACGTAAGATGAAGGAAAGCGTTTTAGCCAAAATAGCGATGCCAAATAGCATGATTTTCTGACCCTATGGTTAACACGGCCTGCGAAAAAGTAAAGAAAATTATCCAGGTAGATCCCGGGAGAGACTGCGTGGAAAGAGACGTGGATAACAAAAAGGTGGCTACCATCTCTTACGTTCACGGCATATCGCACGGGTTGACGGGGGCCGCCTTAAGGTGCAGAGTGCGTGTCGGCTTCTCGGCCAGAAACCAGTTGAGCCAGATTTGCCCCTCCATAGAAGATCGCAAAAAAAAAAAGAAGAAAAAAAATAGTCAGGGTTGCACCGTGAATTATGGTACAAAGATCGTGCCATGTATCATTGGCGCTGTGTATAAGATACCTTTTATTTGCGGGCAGGTATATATCGGTTAAACGGGCTGGTGTTCGAACATCCGTTTAAGATTGAACATCCGTTTAAGGTTTATTGTTGTGACTGAAGGTGTTGGCCAAGATTGAGTGACACTGAAGTAATTTTTAAGCACGATGACCAGCTGTCTAAAGATACAATGGAGGCGTACAAAATAAAAAAATGGGAGCCTCTTGCGTCAGCCAACTTGTCGTCATTACTAGATAGTGAGATGACATTTTTTTGAATTTGGGATAGCTTTTCTAACCCTTGTCATTACGCTATTATTAATATTCATGTAATGCAATTGCGCGAGATCGCAGTGCCATAGAATGAAGGGTAGTTTTTTGTATCTTCCTAATAAAACTTGTCAGTTGATAGTCAGCACTTGTCCCGCGTGTATCTTTTACGTTCTCGTGTTTTCGCGCTATTTTTTTCTGGTGAACGGTATCATCTTGCCTTACAAAATAATATAAAGACGCACCACAAATTACCTAATGAGTACTTTCATGGAGTATCCCTACTTGAACGAGTATAAATCTCAAGTTTCCTCGAAGCATACCAGGGCTCAATTAATTTGATGAGTGATAACAAAAAAAAACACACACACACAAAAAAAAAACACGGCATTCTAGAGCATTAACATAAAAACTGTCGGCGTAGCTTGTGGGGTTCTTTTTTTGGAGGTCCCTCTACTAATAATCGCCGCCCAATCGGTATGCGTTTCGCTCGTCACCGTGGGAGCTACACAACACAACGAGATGAAAGCGAATGGGTTTACAGTACCTCCCGGTTGCCCGTCGTTGAGAGCCGGCAGTCCAGGCACGCCGACCCTTGTTGTCGCCCGTCGTTCAGAGCTTGCAGTCGGAGTCCTTGTCCAGGCCTGCGGATCGTCCTTCCCACGCCAGCGCTGCGTAGCTGGCTGTCCAGGGCTATCACAGCCCGAGTGTCGCTGCGGAACCACCCGGGATCGTCATAGCACAGGTCGGTATGGCCAGGGCTTGCCGTTTTGACCGGTCCGTCTCCAAACCTCCCTGGTGGACCGCTCCGCGGTTCGCCATGGGCCAGGCCAGGCAGCCCGGCTCCGTCGTTCCTGCCCAGCTCCAGCCTCGCTCAGCGCGTACTGTCTCGCGCCAGCTCGTGACTTCTCCGCCGACCGCCTGTCACGTGCCCTGTGGCTTGTCTTTCACCCTCTGCTCCCACATGCTTTTACCAGCTGTTGTTAGCATGGTGGCATTCTTCAAGTCTCAAATCAAGTAACGGACGAAGTTAAGGTGATACAGACAACACGCGTGTCTCAAATGGTACAACACGTACTCCGAAAGTGTTCTGGACATGCATCACATAATACTAACATTCGCGTGAGTAGTGTAGTCATCGATAGTTTAATGGCAAGATGTCAGGATACCGCTCCTCTGGGATGAGTAACCGACGATGTGCTATTGAAGACCGACATCAGGGACTATAACAGATAGAAGGAGAACGCTCCTATAAAAAGCGCTTTGTCGGTCTTGCCCACGTGATTTAGAAAAAGCAAATTCTTAGAGGAGCTGTGCAACAATTTCAGTGCTTTGCTTAAATAATTTGGGAGTTGGTGTATCGACCTTTCTGAAGTAATGAACAAAAAACCGCTTCTGCCTGCATGTCCTAGTTTTTTTTTTTTTTTTTTTTTTTTTAATGGACAAAGATTGATGCTTCCGGCACCTCTCAACTCTTTCACCATCTTCCGAGTCACGTGCGCTGTGACGTCAAAGGGGGATGCGTGGGGTTTTGGAGAAGCTCTCTCTTTAAAGTTTAGAGCCATCAGTGAGCAGCGAGAACTCACCCACTCGCGACCACGTGACGACGTGTTTGCGCAGCGCGGTCAACATGGCGAAAGAAGGAAAGTCTAATCCGGGTTCGGCCATCAGACACTGCCCCCGTCCCCCTCCGGCTATGCCCTCCGGATTCTGGCGGCTGTTCGAAGTAGCAGATAGAGCTGTCGGTTTTGTTGACCTTGGATAGATGGCGCCACTAGAACTCCGTATCCTAAAAGTTTTGTCGATGATACAAGGTTTTTGACGCATTTATATTTATTTTGGAACAACAAGTTTTATAGAAAAATTACCTTTTATCGAGCAGGTATTTGCACAACTTCCTATCTTTTTGCGTTAGGCCGCGTGATTCTCACGGCCGCCACTTGCGGCTGCAGGCCGGAAAATGTTCTAATTTCTTCTCCGCGATTACGCGGCGGAATCGCAACATTTCGAAGGAAGGAGATGTGTTTGCTATTCTTTGTAACAAGATAAACAATGTCAGAAGTAGAAGATGCAAATTCTTTCAACTTTAAAATCGGTGCACAGCTCCTTTAAGGCGACGAGCTCATTGCTAGCACTTACACTCAAAACAAGAAAAGCAAAAACAAGACGTCCGTTCAATTACAATTTTCCACGTTAGATTAGAAATGGTCACTTTTAGCAGGGTAAATGGTAGCCTATTTTGATAGAGAGATATATTTTAAGTTTCCTCTCAAGGCCACATTTCAGGAATTAAACGGATACTTTTAATCAAAATTTGCGTCAGGCTTGCGAATTACGAGTAGGCTCGAACATAAATCAGCTTTTACATACCCTTGTGAAAACAATTACACCGGGAAGTAAAGTAATATAAGAGCTTCATAACATGTGTGCCAGATTTCGCCTCGCTTGCTTTAAGGCATGTAACACGACCACCTCCGCACGGGTCACCGGACACGGCAGAAATTTTTTCTTACTTGTGATTCGGCGTTCACACGCTGTCATGGATAAAATGGTAAGTACAGGGAAGAGGACACTTGTAGTCACTTCTGTTAATGCCACAGCAGAGGTATTGTAAAAGTATAAATGCGCCAGAGTATACTTGGCCTTCTCCAGAAAACAGCGTCGTTTCTCCGTGCGGATGCGAAGAATAATGTGAACAGCACTGCAATTTATATGTCGACAGGGCCACCTATAACTACATTCTATACTGTCGATTTTATTTCATCTCGTTTTTCCATGTGTCACGTTTTTAAGCCACGTGATAATTTTTTTTTATACTTGTTACCTTTTCACTTAGCGTGAAGCGTCTAAAGATCTGTTTCGAACTGCGTAACAAAAATGCGGTGCGAGAATTTTTAATATCTGCGAAAGCACAGAAATCGGAAGTCCGAAAATCGTGATAATCTTCACAGTACAGAAACTCGAGAGTGGAAAGCAAGGCCGAGGGCGAAAAAAATATTTAGAAAGGAAAAGAAGTTGCAAAAAAGGGGATAGGGGGAGTGCACCCTTGTTTGCAGAGTGGTAAAATTGCGGATCCCTCGCTCGGCGGATCGAAGTTAAAACACGACATATTCGCGTTGAAATGAAACGGCAGCATGACTTTCCATATGCCCCGCGAGCGAAAACGGAACTCGGATATTTGCCGCCTCTTTTCTTTCACTCTCCCCCTCACTTATTTCACACACTCTATTGGCCTTTTTTTCACTTTTTTTTTAAATCTCGATGTACCTTTACTTCCGCACGTCAAATCTTGAGTTGGAAAAGCTAGGTAAGACAAATCACCACATTGACTGCAGACTTGCAGACAGAGTGCGGGCAGAAGCGAAAACACACGCACGACAACCGTGCCATAATAAAGTTTGGGAAAGTGTGGGGTGAAACTCTCATATATCAAATTCGCTAGTGGTGTTTGTTTACACAGCGCTGTCAGCGTAGCTCCTACCATTGCTTTGAACGGCGAAAACTTGTCAACTTCATGGAGCCTTCACCTCCCAGTGGAGAGGAATGCTTTGGGTACTCGCGGAACCAGTTAGCCTTCTGCGCTATATCACGCAACTGCGATCTCATCCCCAGCTGCACGATCTAGAGGCCAAAGCCAAAAGGGTCACCGGTCGTCCAATGTACCGGAGCCCAACTATAGCGTTCACGAAGTGACCACGTCCTATTTCTCAGACACCCAGGTATATGGTCACCATGGAGGTAACATGTAAAACCAAATAGTTCGTTTTTTTTTACATTTTTTTTACGTTACACCGTTAAAAGGAAGCTTCTGTCACAGTGTCGTTGAGCGCTATGGTAACTGACAACTGAAGAAACGCGAAGAGTGGAAAGTACCGGATATCTCATTATCGTTTAAAGGCCAATAACATTGGGACATCGGCTAATAAGAGCGCGGAAGAACCAATGACGTAGTGAGAAACGTGAGCATATTAGGTCACGCCCCGCTCGTTTTAAGATGTCACTGACTGTACGGCATGCAAGTTCGTCTGCTCCCTGAGCACCTCGTGGGTTTGATTTACCCCCCAAACGTGCCCGCGTGCTTCTTCTTTCCTCCCGACCTCAAGCAATGGCGATGCGGGTTTGGCTGCCTCTCCATCGAGCGTTACATGCGCTTTCTCCATGTTGTCTTTGGTTCGCGTGCTCCTTGTCCTTGCATTCCAATGTGCGAAAGAGGCCTTTTGGAACGATTGCTTGCTCTCCGTATAGCATAACCGTGTTCACACTTAAGGCACCTTGCTTGCGTATAGTGTCGTAGCGTTTAAATCCAGTATCCTCTCGCTGAACAGTCAACTATCGTCAGCACTTCTTCCTTTGTGATTGTAACAACGTTTTCGATGCAGCTTTTGTTTGTGCTTGCTTTGAAAACTTTTTTATTATTGATTTCTGGTTTCTCTCGTACACATTTTTGCGTCTCTTCGGCAACAAAAAAACAAATTGGAAACATATTTTGTGCAAGAGATGTGAGCCTCACCTTAATCTGACTCCCATGAATCTTCTTTTTCGAGTTTTCTCGCGAAAGATAGTGCAGTCGTAGCGATTTGTAGGGCAAACGTGCGCAGAGGTAGAATGAGTACTGGAAGAGATTTTTAAACTTGTGCGGTGATCAGATCTCAGCACATTTTGTTTTGCAATCTAAATTTTTGAGTCTCATCTGAATTCGTTATCATGTTCCTATTTGTACCTCTGCCCCTCTTCAATGTTTGCGCCGCTGTTAGTTTTATTCGTAACCGCGAGTTTTCAGCAACTCCCGAAAAAGTCGTGTCTTTTATTGCACTTTTCGAGCCAAGCTTCATTTATATTACCATCGAGGGTTGGTAACTGATGAGTAATCTTCAATATCGATATATTTTTAGTTTTATTTCATATCCTCAACTTCAAGTTTAGAAATGACTTTTTTAGACGAGCATCATCCTAGAAAATCAATCTTAGTTCACAGAACCTTAGAGAACGACAGACTAGCATATGCACTTATAACGTTCTAATACAGTACATGGATGTGAATTTGCACCGAAAAATAAAGTAGTTAGGTGCTCAGAACCGAACATTCGGGGAAATTTACCTCGAGCTCTACTCAAAATTTTTCGTCATATTGAACTTAGTATATTACTATACAACGACGTGTTATGGGTACATAATAGATGGATGATTGAGTGGGTACAATTCAAACTTTTAAGTCCAGAAGTTGTATGTGCCACTTAGCTGCTCCTTTCATCGCCCCCCCCCACCCCCTCCCCCCCAAAGAAAAAATTAAAACAAAATTAGTGAGTTTTTTTACCACAAAATATGAGCTAAACATCGCCGAACGCTCACTCTCCTTCGAAATACAGCGCCATCGATCCGAACTAAATACGAAAGTTTCAGAACTAACCGTTGTCTAGTTTAAAAGTTCGAAAATATTTTTTCAAAACTTCATTAAAAATGGGGCCCATTTTCTTTCGTCTTCGGTAACCGGCGCCATAAAGTATTCCAGAGCTGTGTGGGCCGCACAAAGGCACGTCGTCGGGCTAGTTGGTGGTCCATACTGTTTGGTGGGAACAGCGCAAAAAAAACGTAGGAACAAAACGAAGAAACACCCTGCGCCCCGTCTGTGTGTTTCTTCTTATTGGTCCTACGGCTTTTTCGCGCTGTTCTCATCAAACTGTGTGGGCCGCCTTTTTACCGTTAAAAAAATTCAGAAAATCACGCATAATTTTTGAAGAAGATAACGGTTAGTTCTGGAACTTTGGTATCTGGATCGCACCCATAGCGCTACATTGAGGCGAAGAATGAGTGTTCGGCGATGCGTAGTTTCTTTTTGCGGTAAAACGACTTCTAACAAAGGGTTTCGAAACTGTCGATCATGAGCGGCCACTGATCTCAATGACAATTGCTGGATCGCGTTTGCCCGCTCCGCGAATGCGGTCACTGGCGGCCATCTTTAGGTAGAGTTATATCACCTCTAGCCAAGATACAGTTGCTGAAGCAACTTGGCAGCCACCATCATCCATCCATGGCAGACGGCGTTTTGGTAGTTGTGGTGGCAGTCTGCCATCATAATAGCGTTGGTGATATTCCGTGATTGATTGAAATTGTTTGACGAAACATGTTTTTAAAACCCGGCGTGAACGGTAGCCCGGTCTTTGAGGACCCGGTGAAAGTTTCACGAAATCGCGCAGCACCGGAGAAAAGCAGCACAGCACGCATCGAAAGTCGCATCGAAAGAAGCATCGAAAGCAGACGCCGGTACGGAGCCTGCTTTCGATGCGAGCTGCACTGCTTTCCCCCGGTGCTGCGCTTTCGTAGAACTTACGCCGGGTACTCAAAGACAAGGCTACCGTTCACGCCGGGTTTCAAGAATCTGCTTCGTCGAACAACTTCAATCAAGCACCAAATATCACCCACGGTACAGTGTACTAGATCTACGGCTTTTTTACATTGCGCTGTCCGCCATCTTACTATGATGGCTCTACCTAAAGATGGCCGACCGTGGCCGCATTCCGGTCCATAGGCAGAGCTGGTCAAACGCGATCCAGCAATTGTCATTGAGATCAGTGTGAGCGGCTATTAATAAAACTAAGGAATATGGGTTTTAGAGGCCCCTTCAACGCGTTCTTGAAAGCCTATATTACAGACAGATATCAGTTGGTCAAAATTAGCAAGTTTAAAAGTAAATTAACATCACCTAACTCGGGAGTACCTCAGGGGTCAATACTGCGACCCCTTTTATTTAATATTTATGTGAACCAAATAGGAACTGGACATCCCGATTGTATCAGTATGCAGACGATACCTTGAAGCATATCTTGGTACTGAACGCCATGCTTTCACGAATTATTTTCATGTGAATGCCCAATCTGCTAGAAATAAAAATATAGATTTCGAAGTGTTTTTTAATCAGGTTCCTTTTTGTTCGATGTAGTAATGTTATCAGAAACGTGGTATCGTAATGATAGTGATGTACTGAAACTTCCTGGATACGTTAGCTTTTCCTTAAATTGTACTACTCGCCGAGGTGGCGGAGTATGTCTACTAATTAAAGACACAATTAACAGTAAACTATTGTCAGATTATTCATGTATTACACGGGACTTTGAAGTATTAACAGTGCGCGCCAAATGTGTGATAATAAGTGTGTTTTATCGGCCTCCAGATGTCAATAGTGAGACCTTTTTGGAATTTTTCAACACATACCTTCGTTTTGTCAATGGTAATAGTTATATCGTAATTTGTGGTGGGGATTTTAATATTGACATGCTGAAAGATACTACATTGAAGAGGGAAATGAATATGATCACAGAAACCAATGGGTGTATGAACACAATAAATATTCCAACTAGAGTTACTGTAAGCTCTGAAACATTAATTGATCTATTTATTAGTAACGCCGATAGTGAAAATATAAAATCCGGAGTTATAACCTACCATTTAAGTGATCACCTTCCAATATTCATGTGTTTGAAAACTAGGAACCCCAAAACAATATAGAAATAATGTATCGTACCCGTTTCAACATATAACCACCGGAAGGTTGAATGCATTCAGACAAGAGATTGCAGATACTAATTGATGTGATATGTTTGATTCAGAAGATGTAGATGAAGTCTATGGATATTTCCTAAAACTATTTAAAAGCATTTATAGTCGTCATTTTCCGTACAAAATGTTTAAGGCGAGTAAAAAAATCAGAAAACCGTGGATAACACCTGATTTACTTGAACAAATTAAGACAAAGAACGCGATGTACCAATCATTCGTTAAATCTAGAGACCCGCAAAGTCTACGGCCCTTTAAAATATATCGCAACCAACTAACAAAATTATTACGTACAGCTAAAGCTGAGTATCATGATAAGGTGTTTAGGGATACAAATGGTCGTATGGACTTGGTTTGGAAAAAATTAAATTCAGTGTTAAATCTTGGTTCAGGCCATCAGCCAGTTGATAATATTAACCGGGACGGTGTGCATCTAAGTGACCTTTCCTTAGCTAATGCTTTCAGCGAATATTTTGCAAATTTATCTGCAACAAACGTTAATACTGATCCTTGCAGATACATAGAAGTCAGAAATAGTAATTCCATGTTTCTTCAACCTGTCGCAGATGCTGAGGTATTTTTTACATTTATGCAATTAAAAAACAGCTCTAGCTGCGATTGCGATGGTCTTCAAATACGCCCACTATTATTTTTATTATTATTATTAAAGAACTTTATTTTCCATTTTGATACATAGATGAAGGAAACAAGGGAAAAAAGCTGTGAGAACAGCTTGACAGAGCCCCTTGCTCTCTTCTAGTGGCATATACAAAAGTCAAAACAAAGCAAAACAAAGCAAAGCAAACAAAGTTCGTTATTGATATAATGGTGCCGTACGTAACCCATATTTTTAATCTTTGTTTTTCTCCTGGAGTGTTTCCTACGGCGATGCAGGTGGCGAAAGTATCTGTCCTTCACAGAAAGGAGATAAAAATAATTTCAGTAATTATCGACCAATTTCAATTCTTCCCTTATTTTCTAAAGGCCTCGAAAAAGTAATAAAGTCCCGTCTCGTACAATTTGCGAATAAGCACGATTTACTCACATCTTCGAAGTTTGGTTTCAGAAAAAATCGTTCCACGGAATCAGCCCTCTTGTCCCAAAAAGAATATATATTACAAAATTTTGAAGAAAAAAGAACGGTTGTTGGCGTGTTCGTCAATTTTACTAAAGCCTTTGATTTCGTGGATCATAATATTCTGCTTTTCAAACTTAATTACTATGGTATTCGAGGGTTGCCGTTAGCACTGCTCAATTCATACTTGAGTCACCGCTTGCAATATATTAACATTAGTGGTCATTCCTCCGATAGAAAGCGTATTATTTCAGGGGTTCCACAGGGAAGTATTTTAGGGCCCCTTCTTTTTAACCTGTATATAAACGATATTGTGAATATAGACCCTGTTGCTAAATTTGTAATTTATGCAGACGACACTAGTATATTTATTTCCTCTTTAAATAGCGATGAAATTGCGGATGCTGTTAATTTTACTTTGTCAAGGTTGGCGACGTGGGCAAAGGAAAATGGACTAAGTATTAACACTGCAAAGAAAAAGGTTATTTTCTTTCGTCCGAAAAATAAACAAATTTTTATGCCAAGGCCTATAGTATTTAGCTCAAGTCCGATAGAGATCGTGGAAAATTTTAAAACACTAGGTGTCTTTTTGTCTGAAAATATGTCGTGGGATAGCCATGTAAATTATTTGGTTTCCAAATTGTCACGTGTTGTTGGTTTAACGTAATCGCCACAGCCGATTTCTACCAGTTCGCATGAAATTAATTATTTACCATGCACTGTTTTACTTCACTCCTCAGTTATTGTAACCTTGTCTGGGGCACAACAACGGCCTCCTACCTGAACAAAATTTATCTGCTTAAAAAAAAAAATGTTAAGAGCCATCTTCAACGCGCCTTATGACTCTCACACTGAGAATATGTTTAGTAATCTGCAAATATTAAAAATTCATAAGCTATCTTATTATAGACTTCTACTCACCATTAAGAATTAAATTAAAAAAGAAAGTGTTCTTATAAACGAGATAGTTAGATTAGAAAAAAATAATACGGTTTACTTGACCCGCCATAATGAATATTGGAAGGTTCCCACATGCAGGTCAAATTATGTGCAACAAATGCTTCGGTGTTTAATTCCAAAGCTTCTAAACAACTTTGAAGAAGAAAATAGAAATATAGAAACGATATCTCCTAAAGAGTTGCGTAAGATATTTTTACATATTTAAGTGTTCTGTGTCTTGTTTCTGTTATCCCATTTTATAATGTATAATTTTCTGTATGATTTTCTTTTTTTTTTTCTCATTGCACGAAAACTGTTTGTTCACTGGCTGCCGATGGGGCTGAGGGCCAGTCAAGCTTCTTGTTGAAGCTTTTTCCCTTTCGCTCCACCATTTCTTTAAATAGAAATAAAGATTATTATTATTATTATTACGGCACAGTGATGAACAAAGTGCATTGTCCATTTTTCAGAAAGATATTGAAATAATAATGAGCTGGTTTTCTGCTAATCACATCTTTGTTAATTCCAGTAAGACAAAACTAATGTGTTTTCGTAGTCCGTATAAACATTTACATCTTAGCATTCCGTTATTTCTCCATTCACAGAACTGCACACGTTGCACTTGTGTAGCGTTAGATTATGTTACACAACTAAACATTTAAGATGACATATAGATCAAAATCTCCTGTGGAATGAGCATGTAGAATATTTCATCAAAAGAATGCGTGTTGACTCGGTTTATTTGTACAGGACGCATAGTGTAGCGACTATGTCATTAAGAAGGAGAGTGTATAGTGCACCGGGTGAGTCTATTCTCTGATATGGTATCTCCTTATATGGAGTGTGTTCTAATTATAAAAAAAAACTTGACAAAATACTCCATAAAATTGAAAGTAATATTACTTATGGAACAACCTACTCAGAGTTGGAAATGAATCAGAAAGTGAATGTCTTAAAGTTGTTATTCATGAAAAAACTGCACTGCTATGTTATTTAAGTAAAGCACTATTTTAAGAGCAACTTTAAAATCGTATTAGAAAAGGAATGAACACTTAGGCGCATAGAAAGGTTTGTTATTCCGAAGATTTATACAAATTACGGAAAAAAAAAACACGGGCATATTACGTCCCCATTTATTTTATAGGCTTCCAGAAACTTACTATAACATGAAGTCACCGAAACAAGTAAAATATGAACTAAAAGAGTGGTGTTTGAATTTTGAAGTGTAAATTGGCTTTATTGTTTTAGCATTCCACTGAGTTTTGTCTCTTTTCTTCTTGTCTGATTTTTATTTTCTTTGTGTGCCAGTAATGCACACAATAAGGGGATTTCAGTATTGCAGCCCGCTGGACGCCAGGTACCGCATACAAGCACACCAGTGCTGTTGCGGGCCTACATATGTAATATGTTTATGATGTGAATAAAGTTTCTTCTTATTATTATTATAATACTTATATTCTTTAGGGGCGAAGCTCCTTAGGGGCTAGCCATGTCCTTCCGTCCGGCCGTCTGGCGTCGAGTGCTCGTGCTCCTGCTCGTGAGCTCACGTGCTCACGCGCTCACGAGCACGTGAGCACGTGAGCACGTGCTCGTGTAGGGCGAAAGAAAAAATAAAAAAATAATGAAAAAAAAAATAATGAAAAATGACGAAAAAAAAATATAAAAATATGATGAAAAATATGTTTGCGCAGTCGGCAGGATTCGAACCTGTGCGGGGAGCCCCAATGGATTTCTAGTCCATCGCCTTAACCACTCGGCCACGACTGCGGGACGAGTAGGGGGCTGTAAGATGTGTTAGTAACTCAAGAGCTGGGGATGTCATGGATGAAACGTTGCATGTAGCCGCTCAACGTCTATACAGGAGAGGGCGCTGCGGTCAAATGCATATATAATCGCGTTAAACTTTGCATGCATTGGCTCAACGTTTATAGACGAGAGGACGCTGCAGTCAAATGCTCAAATGCGTATATAACCACGTTCCGTACCACACATTCTCTTTCTGACATGGATGAAAACAAACGAAAGGCTCGGCATGCTGCGGCTCAGCGTCTACGCAGACGAGCACCACCAGAGCTTCGCCCCAATCAACATCATTCACCACGTGGAGATGCGGTCAATTTTTTTTTACACTCTGTACATTTAGAGTTTGTTGTCTTTGCGTAATTTATTTGAATTAAGAGAACGTCGTGAAGAAAGCTCATTATATTTTGTGGCTTCAAATATTTAAAACGTAGTACGATGCTCAACCTTGTGAAATTCGGAAGTTACGGTTTATAAACAGTAACACAATGAGAACAGCAGGGTTTTACGGCCAGTTATAAGTTCATGTTCCCTGTTCTACACCTTTGTTTTGTTTTCTTATCTCTCTTATTTTTTCGCTTCTCCCGTTCGTATCGCTGCCTGCTTTTTTTTCTTCTTATATTTGTTTTAAATATGTTTTACGTTTGAGTCAACGAGCGTGTGTTCCGTGTTCATTCCTCGTGCCCCGTCCTTACGAGCGCCGTTTATTATCGTGTTTAACGAATACCCCATGTCTCAACCTTGCGTCGGGGTGTCTCTTTCGAATGCCCGACCTCGAGCAGTACTGCTTCGTGCCTTCTGTCGTGCTTTGACTGCGTGAGAGCGCTCGAGGTGCAGGAAACGCCGAGACGTTGTCGAAGGTGGGAAACCTGCGCTGGAGGCGGGACAACTTAACCTCCCCCTTCCCTACACTATCTACGTATAAGTGCGTCCTCAAAGTGACACCGACGTCAAAAAGGCGAACTTCATGCGGCAGTTCGGAGGTTTTCTTATCTAACCTCTTCTACGTGCGATGCGTGGCGACTTATCTTCGGCCACCGGGAGCGGGGATTGCTGGCGCGGAGATGCGCTCCGATAAGACACCGAAACCTAGAAACGCGTTCAAATTTAACGCTTTTGTTTCGTTCTGAACGCCATATAATGCAACGTGTGCATCATATCACTGTGATGTAGGTGAATTTAGTAGTTTTCGATAATTCGCGTGAAGTTTCTAATTAAAAAAAAACATACCTTTAAAATTAATCTTCGATAATGAATTACTGAAAATTAATTAAAAACCCAATTATGCTGAACGGTAATATTATATTTCTTAATTGGCCCTTTAAAAAAACCACTACAGTATCAATTTGTCTTTTCTTTTTTTGTGCGATGCGAAGTTTTTTGCATCAGCAATTTGGCTCGCGCTTCAAAAAACACTATTTATACGCCGGATTTGTGTTTTAATATTTTTCATTAGGCAGTGGACAGCACCTTCCTGATCTCCTCCCGAATGACGTCGCGGATAATCTGGCAAAGGTTGTCGACACCGAGGCTGCCGAAGTCAAGTGGTGATGATGCCATTGCCGAAGCAGCATGGGAGCCGGCGTCTCGATTGTAGTGGTTCGATCGTGCTTGAAAAGCCCGTCCCATGTTCGTGGCTATAACGACGAATTCATCTACTGTCGTAGGGGTATAACGAGCAAGGGCGCCGAAGATTTCGCACTTTACGCCCCTCATCGGGACGCGCAGCTTCTTTTTCTCGCTGGTCATAGGGTCGGCGCGGGAGCTCAGGCGCAGGACGTCTTCTGCGAAGCTCGCGACGCTTTCAATCAGTCCCTGGGTCCTAGATTGTAGCAGATATTCGGCCCTCTCTCTCTGGTGTTGACTGGCGAAGGTACGCGTCAGCTCATTCTTGCAGAAGTTTTACGAAGTGAGGGAGGCTTCCTGGTTTTCGAACCAGCTCCTTGCAGTGCCTTCAATCAAGAAATAAAGGTTCTGTAGGCGCTGCTCGTCACTCCACCCGTTGTGGCGGGCCACGCGATCGTACTGGTTGATGCAGTATTCGACGTCCTCATAGATCTCGCCGATAAAAGAAGCTGGTGTCCGCGGAGCGACGGGCAGGACGACGACGGGACAAGATTTTCTTCCTCCGGTTCTCGGGCAAGAGACTCAATTCGAGGGACTGACCTCTGGTACGACGGCTTCTTCGGGCTCCGGGGTCTTCGGAGAAGGGTAGCCTTTCGGGGTTGAGCACGTCGCTTGGCCAAGATGTCTTCGGAGGGGTACGCTAAACCGGCATTGAATGGACTACTCCGCACCTCCACCAAATGTCACGAATGACAAATGATGAGGTGGAGGATAACTGAAGAAACTAAACGTTTAATGGGGCGAACTTGTACCCAGAACAAAAATAAAGAAAGGCTAGCGTCACAGGCGTCGATGTCGGCAACACAGCAGGATCGGGTGCTGGTTCAAGACTAACTCCGGCTTGCCACGCGGAACCCCTTTTGTACATGCGTGGGCTACTAGAACAATCGGCGTAGAAGGTTCAGCGTGTAGAACATGCTAACCTCCAATCAGCAACACGGTTCTCAAATTTACCAGAACATCACAGAAGAATCAACAAAATGCGTGCCCGCGGCTAAAAATCGAACCCTGGCTTTCTGCGTGGCAGAAGAGCGTGATAAATGTTAGGCCACGTGTGCGCTGCCTACTTGGTCAGCTGGGCGCGCGGCAATATTTTTCTAATAGCGTAGCCGTTAATTTGTTTATTGCTCTTTCATCCTCAAATTTTCGCATTCATAGATTCTAATTCAATCATTCATCCGAGCAATCGAAACACTGAAACATTTCAGGCCACAAAGAGTGGCCATTCTGCATTTTAGAGCGCAGCTCTTAGGCGCCCGTTTCCGGCTTGAGCGGCGTCGGCGTCGGCGTCGCCGTCGGTGTCGGCGTCGGCGTCGGCGTAACCGCGCAGTGCATTATGGGAAATATCCCATAATGCACCGCGCGAGCCCCCCCCCCCCCCGAGGGTCACGTGACCCCCTCAGGGTCACGTGAACCCCCCAAGGTCACGTTACCCGGGGGACGTGACCCTGGGGGGGGGGTCACGTGACCCTCAGGGGGGGGGGGGGGGCTCGCGCGGTGCATTTTGGGATATTTCCCATAATGCACCGCGCGACCCCCCCCCTCCCCCCCCCCTCAGGGGTCACGTGACCCCCCCCCCCCCCGAGGACATTGAAGAATGAAGGGAGGAGGAGGAGGAGGAGGGGTATACCCTCCCCTGAGTACCCTTCCCTCCTCCTCCTCAAGAGCTGCGCTCCAATTCGGCGTTACAGGGAGTTGTAAACGGCTTTCATTTTTTTAACTAGTGTCCATCCAAAACTATTTGCTACACTTCAGGTGCCCCCCAGGAGTCTATAATTTGGCCTCTTCTGTTTCTCGTATTTGTTAACAAAATTGCCTCATGTGTCAAAAAAGTTGATCTTTTATTGTTTCCGGATGATATTAGGATTTTTAGGCGCGTTGATTCTCCTCTTCATTGCTGTGGTCTTCGGCACGACGTGAATAATATTCTGCAATTGTCTTTGGCGAATAATGTGTTTCAAAGCCATATCAAAATAAATTTCCCCCTTTTGAACAGACAACCTGCTGTTATGCGTTTTAGTTTATTTATTTATTTATTTATTTATTATACCCTCAGGGCCGAAGCATTACAGAGGGGGTGGGCAAGGGAAGTACAAAAACGCTGAAAATGGTTAGTCCGGCACAGATCATGAATAGTAACTTGTTAGTGCTTCTTTAAAGAGAACAAAATCGCCAATGGTCGCAATGGGTGAGGGAAGGCCGTTCCATTCACGAGATGTTTTTGGGATGAAAGATTTGAAAAAAGAATTTGAGATGGAAGTGGGTATACCAACTTTGCAGCAGTGATCGAGGCGAGAGGATACGTAGATGGGGGCACTGATTAGTTGCTCTTTCAAGAGTGAATTGGCATAATAAATTTTATGAAATAAACAGAGACGGGAGATAGTGCGACGAGTGGAAAGACGAGGCAGTGAGAGACTAGCTTTCATGGATGTGACGCTTGATGTACGATGGTAGTTTGATAATATAAATCGTGCTGACCGGTTTTGGATGGCTTCAAGCGCTGATATGAGGCTTTCTGCACCGGGATCCCAGACCGAGCACGCATATTCAAGTTTTGGTCGCACCAGTGTTTTATAAAGTAGTAATTTTAATGATGATGGAGCTAGAGAAAAATTACGTCTTAAATATCCAAGCATGCGGTTACTGTTATTAACGATATATTCGGTGTGAGTTTTCCATGATAGGTCAGAAGAGATATGAACACCTAGATATTTGTAAGTTGATACGTTTTTAAGGTGGTTATTTGATAGGAAGTAGTTAGGACAGAGCGCTGCTTTGCGGGAAATCCTCATTGTGTTACATTTCATAATGTTTAGTTTCATGTGCCAAGCATCACACCAGGAAGAAATTGCATTTAAATCAGATTGAATTATGTGGACGTCAGAGTCATTAGTAATTTCACGGTAAACAACGCAATCATCCGCAAATCCGCTTATGGATGAGGAAATGCTAGTAGGTAGGTCATTTATATATATTAAGAATAAGAGGGGGCCTAGGACAGAACCCTGTGGTACACCGGACTCAACAAGGGACGATGACGAGTTTTTGTTATTAACAGTTACAAATTGCGATCTGTTAGTGAGGAAACACTCTAACCAAGATAAGATATATGGATCAATACTGAGTAGGCTAAGTTTGTATAGTAGAAGTTTATGCGTTACCGTATCGAAAGCCTTTGCAAAGTCCAGAAAGATGCAGTCAGTCTGAGATCCACGGTCCAGAGCCGAGTGGAGGTTGTGGGTGAAAACCAAGAGCTGAGTATCGCTCGAGAAAGATTTGCGGAATCCATGTTGAAAAGGGCTAAAGAAGGAGTTGCACTCCAGGAAACGCGAGAGCTGTGAAGAAATTATGTGCTCCATAATTTTGCAGGGTACGCTAGTAAGAGATATTGGCCTGTAATTTAAAGGGGAGAAACGGTCACCAGCTTTGTGAATTGGAACAACCTTCCCTACTTTCCAATCCTCAGGTAAGACGCCATGATCAAGTGATTGTTGGAACAAAGATGACAAGATGATCGAGGAGTACATTTTGGTATTTTTTAGAAATTTCGGGTTTATCTCGTCGACACCTGATGCCGATGACAGCTTTAGGTTTTCAATAATTTTAACAATACGTTCGTGTTCGACTAGAGTTACTCCTTCGGAGTAACTCTAGTCGAACACGTGACTGTAATGAACGATCTCGGTGTGCGTCTTGATAGCGCGCTGTCATTCAATTCTCACGTTTCTTTTATTGCTGGCCGTGCGATAAAAACTTCGGGTATTATATCTCGCATAACTCAAAAGTTCAGACACCTGCCTTGTATTATTCGTTTATTTTGTGAATTAGTTCGCTCACGGCTCGAATTTGCCTCGGTGGTTTGGAATTCCTTACGACGTACACAGTCTCTATGGATTGAGACGACGCAAAAAATGATAATACGCATTGTATATAACAGGCACTGTCAGCGTCGCTATCATCATGGTTATGAATTTCTTATTAATAGTGTTTTACCTAGGTCTTCGTAAAATAGAAGATTCGAGCCTGATTTGATTTGTTGGCACAGGGGGGTAAATGCTTTGATTGATGATAACCTACTTCATCATTCTGTCGATCTTTATGTTTCTTGTCGTGTTACCAGAAATGTTACTGTCTTTACGTTCAATTCATGTCTAAACTCTCACCACTGTCCCTTATTAAAATCTCATTAAATAGAATGGCATCCTCTAGCTTGGACATCTTCACGGACCTCTCAGTTTTTCACCGTGACTTGAAGAGCCTAGTTGAAAGTTGAAACTGTAGTACATTTTGTGTGAAATGCGCCCACTATTTGAAGCCATGTCATTTTGTATATTTGATGCTTCGCATGTGTTGCTGCTTTTTCTTTTCTCCGTGAGTCCGCTAATCTGAAGACCGGCCTGGTTGTTTTGGGGCACATAAAAATAAACATTATTATTTGGTATTACTATTAATATTATTTGTATTGATATTAGTAATAATAATAATAATATTATTATTATTATTATTTTATTATTATTATTATTAGTCGGCGGCGAAATTGTGCCGGGGTCTGACCAGTGCACTTTGTACAGGAACTCCAGAAATTCGTTGATCCACCGGAACAGTCATGGCCCGTTCGCCGACATCTTTCAAGTATTGACGCTACACGTGCCGTGGTAATCTGCGAGCGTCATCGTGCTTCGCTTCGCTGAGGGTCTGCCACTGTATGACATTTCACCTGTCCTGGTAATCTGCGAGCGTCATCGTGCTTCACTTCGCTGAGGGTCTGCCACTGGAGGACGCCACTTCCGTCACCAGAGCTCCGCTGGCCATAAAAGCCGTCGTCCAAGCTGCATCTACTGCAGTCGGCGGCGAAATTGTGTCGGGGTCTGACCAGTGCACTTTGTACAGGTGAGAAGGAAAACTCCACTTCTTTTAGTTTTGCTGTTTGTTCGCCGCCGACTGCACATTGAGTGTTTTTTTTTTTTTTGAGGCATGCTTTAGGACCGTTTCGAAGTCTCTTTCGCTTTACACTGCTCATGGAGTGCATCAGGTGCGACAGATCACTCCCAGGCGATGGGAGGTTCTTGACCTGCACATCGTGTCGGAGCAGTTACCATCTCGGTAAACAATGTTCTGGGGTCGCGGAGAGCACTTTTTCCGGAATGGGTGCTACCCGAAGAGAATGTTGGAAGTGTCTCACTTGTCGCACCGGCGAGGCTCGCTCTGGTGCAGGGGCGTGCGGTGGTGTTTCTCGGGATAGCTTCAGTGACGCTGATGGTAGTTCGCAAGACCCCCTTAGCCTCACTTCCGTTGGCAATCAACTGGCGTTAATGAATTCCGCAATTCAGCAGCTTCTTCCGTTAAAATCCAGTGTTGAGTCTCTTCTGCCACTTTCGGCGAAAATGGATCAGTTGCTAACCCTTCAACCTGCTGTGGAGGAGCTACGCAATACTGTGGCGGGACTTCAGTCAACCGTCGACTCCTTCAGTACGAGATATGACGCAGTACTGGTGCTTGCAACGGCTAATGAGGAGTCGGTAAAAGATCTGCAAAAGGATGTCCAGGATGTCATGGCTGCAATGGATGAACAGTCACAGGAAATCTCGCGGCTCAAAGAGGAGCTAAACACTTCGCAACAGTACAGCCGCCGTTGCAACATGGAGATTCATGGTCTTCCTTATTGTCCTGGCGAAGATCTGTCCAAGATCACAGAAGATCTTGCTCAAAAACTAAGCATATCGTCATTTAAATCCTGCGACATTGCTGCTATCCATCGTCTACCACAAAAACGGGATTCACTCTCACCGGTACTGATTCAGTTCGTATCTGTGACTTCCAAAGAGGCATGGATGGCTGCACGGGGCCGGTTACAGAGGTTGTCCCAGTCTGAAAATCAAACGAGGCTATTCTTTAACGATAACCTTACCCAGAGAAACAAAGAACTCTTCTGGCTGGCAAGAAATAAAGGCAAAGACCTTGGCTACAAATTCGTGTGGCTAAAAAACTCAAAAATATACGCGCGAAAGAGCGAAGGTTCACCGGTTGTGCGCATCAACGCAGTGAAGGACTTAGAAAAGCTTACTTGAGGAACGATGGGTTGTTCTTCGTTTCCAGACTGCCATTCTTTTGTGCAGATGTTAGGACCTGCCTCGGAAGTCTCACTAACGGTTATTCATGTGAATATTAGGAGCGTACGGAAACACTGGGACGAGTTTACAGTTTCCACTAACAACTTACAACCCCCGGTTGACGTATTCATTCTTACAGAAATCAGCATTTCAACTTTTCAATGTAATCAGTTTGCTTTAAATGGCTACACAAGACATTTCTGCACCCGCGATAAGGGCAGAGGCGGAGGTATTGCTATCTACGTTAGGGAAAAGTGGCTCACGACCGGCCTAAATGTGTCTTTTGCTCATGCGGAGTCTCTTGCTCTTAACATTTCCCTCTCGGGTTTTTCACTGGTTTTATTAGCAGTATACAGGCCTCCGTCAGAAAACGCTTCACTTTTCCTGGCGGAGCTAGAAGACTTACTTAAACAGTTTCGCTCGAAAGAACAATTTTGCCTGATAGGTGACGTCAATATTGATACCCTCAAGCCGACCAAATCTATAGTATGCGATTATTTAAATCTTTTGTCTGAACATGGAATTGACAGTGTTATCACTCTACCAACAAGAGAAGAGCTGTTGTCTGGGAAGCTGGTGGTGTCCTGCATCGACCATATAAACATACGGGCTCCCGATTCCACAATAAAGGCTGCTGTCATCACACGCAAGTTAGCCGACCACTACTTTGTCGGCTGTCGATTAGATAAGCAGGCGGTAGGAAATAGAAGTAGCATACCGGGAAATTCGTTTGTTTCGATTACGGATACAGCAAAATTTGATGCCTTCGTGTCTGCCTTCGACTGGGATAAATTTTTGAATTCTGTTGAGCCCGCCAATATTTATGCGGACTTCGTCAAGGTTTTTCAGATGTTCTATCGTGACTCGAGGAAGGTTGTTTATTTCAAGAAACGGTCGGATAAACCTTGGATTACGGCTGATATTATGGCTGCAGTCAAAAATAAGGATGCCGCGTGGCTACGCTCCCGCCGTGCTCCAAACAACCCAAACTTGAGGGCAGAGTATCAAAGCGCAAGGAACAGAGCGAACGCGATGATAAGATCAGCTAAGCGTCGTTACTTTCAAAAACGGTTCTTTGAGTCGAGATCAAAGCCACGCGAAACGTGGGAGTTGATTAACTCATTCAAAGGGCATGCTGCAAAAAAATCGCTTTACGACCACTTACAAAAGCATTTCGGCCCAAAATTACAGACGATTGTCAACGACTTCAATGAACTTTTTGCTGCCTCGTCAGGTGTTACTAGAGATGAGGGGCTCACATTCTTCCCAGAAGTTCATAGGGTGTCGGCATCTGCGTTTTTACCTCACCTCGATTTAGCTGCATTACGCGCATTTATGTTTTAACTAAAGCGCAACAAAGCGCCAGGTGCTGATGGAATTCGTGTTACCGACCTATGCCGCACTTTTGAGCTCATTCAGCATGTTCTTCTTGCAATGATAAATGAATTTCTGATAACTGGGTTGATACCTGCAAGCTTGAAAATTGCACTTGTAAACCCAATTTTCAAGGGAGGGTCACCTAATAAACTAGAATGCTATCGTCCTATTTCTATCGTACCCTGCATTGCGGAGATACTAGAAAAACATCTTTACACTGTAATGTCCAGTTATATTAAGAGTTTTGACATACTGTCACACAGCCAATATGGGTTTGTATCTGGCAGGGGCACGCAGTCTTTGCTTGAGGATTTTTCAGACCTATTACATCGGGGATTTGATCGTAACCTCTGTTCTTCTGCTATTTTTTTGGATGTGGCTAAAGCGTTCGACACGGTCAGTCACAAAGTTTTACTTCACAAACTTTATGAGTACGGCTTCCGCGGTCCCTTTTTTAGTATACTTCAAAGTTTCTTCTCTGAACGCTCGCAAATTGTGTCAGTAGGAAATTTCAAAAGTACTCAGGTAAGGCTCAAAGCTGGTGTCCCACAAGGTTCGGTTTTGTCCCCTTTGCTGTTTAATCTCTATGTTAATGATATCTCACTAAGACTTGATTCCTGCAAAATATTTCAGTATGCAGATGACACTGTGTTAGTCTCTAGTCACCTTGATTTTCACCACTCTGTACGGTTATTGCAGCATGACATAGAACGAGTAATGGACTGGTTTTCTGATAATTTATTCATGGTTAATGCCGATAAAACAAAACTTGTCTGCTTCCGAAATCCTTTGAAGCGTACGACTCTTGATACATCGGTTGCTCTGCATAGGTCTAATTGTCGAGACTGTGAGTGCCCCACTTTGGATTTCGTCAGTAGCGTGAAGTACTTAGGCGTATTTTTTGACTCGGACTTGTCTTGGTCAACACATTTGTCGCACGTCTGTGGCAAACTTCGAACTGTTAGTTGTTTCCTTTTCAACAGCCGTATTTTTATGCCATATGCTGTCCGACGATCTATCGCTCATGCGCTGGCTTATAGTGTACTTAGATACGGTATAACGTTATTTGGCAATTGCGCAGAACTCTGGCAGAATAAAGTAGACCGCATTTTGAAAGGTTTATTGAAAAGTGTTGGATATCAGCTTGCTTTTCCTGTGGATACTGACATATTTGAAGTTTTACAAATGCCAAGTTTCCGCTCACTATTCTTAGAATGTGTCGTGCTTCGCCACTTCTGGTGTAATGATTTTAAACATTCACTTGTAGCACGTAGGGAGCTTCGCAGCTCAAATCGTTTCGAGACGCCTCATTGTTATACCAGATACGGTAAGCGAGAGCGTGCTTACTATGTACCTTTCATTTTTAATAACCTCCCCGATTTCTTCTTTCAAGCTACCACAAAAAGCAAACTGAAAAAGCTGCTAACTAATCTGTCAATCTAGGTCCGCTGCATGGGCTTTTGCTACATCCTAGCGACGTGTGTTGGTGTGTAATACTGTATATCATGTTGTTGTTTTTTTTTGTTCTTTTTTACTATAATGTGACTTCGTCATAATTGTTGGAATGTGTCTATTACTGAACTTTTCTTTCTTTATATTTCGCCGCTTGACTGCCGGGTTCTGTCCTTCAAGCCACCTATTGGCTTCGACAGACCCGTTTTTGTATTTTGTTTCCACTTCAAATGCTGAATAAAGATTTATTATTATTATTATTATTATTATTATTATTATTATTATTATTATTATTATTATTATTATTATTATTATTATTATTATTATTATTATTATTACTATTATTATTATTATTGTTATTATTCATAATATTAATATTATTATTTATAATTCTTCAGTTTTGCAATATGCAGATGATATTAAGATATTTCATGGAATTCGCAGTGTCAGTGATTGTAGAATGCTTCAAGAGGATGCCTGTTCATTCTAAGTTTGGTGTATGACTAATACCCTCATCTTAAAAAAGGCAAAAGCCAAAGTAATGTCCTACACGCGAAAAACGCACATCATTTGTTTTCACCGCAGTATTCACTCAGAGGTTCTAAGTCGTGTTAGCAAAGTTCAAGACCTTGGTGGGACGTTTGATTCTTCTCTCCCCTTCGACACAGATATTGACCAAATGATCATGTCCACCTTGCGCACTCTGGGTGTTGCCTGTAGGATGTTTAAAGAATTTTCGAACCGGAAAACGTTCTTTCTTCTCTACTGCGCGTTGGCTCAATCCCATCTGGAGTACGCCGCGGTGCTCTGGAATAGCCTCTGTCCCAGCAGCTCCTTCAGGCTAGAGCGAGTGCAAAATAAATTCCTGTCAATCTATAGACATAGGTACTTTCGCGATAACTCATGTTTGTTACGCAATGATAGTTGAACGAGCGTTCTACATTTGTCTAGCTTACATCAACGCTGTGAAAAAGCTGATTTCTTATTTTTCGTTAACGCCATTTACGGCTTTATTGATTGTCCTGACTTGCTGGCTCAGATACCACTTAGGGCTCTACTACTGATCTCTATGTCTATTTGCTGGATCGCGTTTTACCAGCACCGCCTATGGCGGTGCGGGCCATCTTTTTAGTAGAGTTATATTATCTCTAGCCACCATAGGGTAGGTAATATGGCGGACAGCGCTATGGCGGCAGGCTGCCATAAAAGCAGCGCAGCTCGCATCGAGAGCAGACGCCAACGTTACTATACTTTAGTTCACCTTACGATGGACCCCAAAGGACGCTACGAGTCACCGGACCCAATTCATAGCTCGGAATGTGACACGTGTCCTTCCGGTTGGGCGGAGCGACGCGAGGAGAGCGAACTCACGAGACTAGCTACGAAATATGAATTGGCTAGTGTAGCTCGTAGCGTCCATCGCGGTAAACGAAGTATAGAACATTCAGTTGGTAAACTCACCGTTGAAACTGGGCCGCTGGCGTCCATCGAGACTGAGCTAAATACGACAACAGCGCCACTCTTTATCAATTGTCTTGACTGTGGTCACCTTGAACCTTTAGAAAGCACGTTTTTACGTAAAAACCAACGAAAAAACTCTTTTTGTAGTAAATTTTATTGGAGTTTAATACAAAATGAAGGGCGCGTGATGTTTTCTAAAATCTTTAGTTTGCAAGGTTTTGCGGCACAATTAATATTGATTTATACAACCATGCCTCAGAGGTGATTTCAGGCAGCGCGTCCCGACCTAGGCGCATACTAACTTCGGGAGTAATTCGCGGCGCGTCCGCTTAGGAGGCGGGGGTTGCACCCCTGAAGCCCCTTCTACCGTATCTGTTTCGGCGCCAAACTGGCCGATTAAAGCCAAAATGGAAGTCACGTGCAGTTCCTCGAGTGGCCGCCGCCGCTCGAGATATTATTATATTATTATTGTTATTATTATTATTATTATTATTATTATTCGCGGACTGAGTCCCGCAGTCCGCGAACAATGTTAAAAGCAGGAGTACCCCAGGGCTCAATTCTGTCTCCACTTCTATATAATCTGTTCGTTAATGATATTTCAAAGTCTCCTCTCTGAAGTCAAGCTTTATCAATATGCGGACGATACCGTAATAGTCACTCGACATCTTAATTTTGAAATGCCGCACGCTCCACTACAGTGTGCTGCGACTTCACTCATGGATTACACACTTCCAGAGAGCGTCATCGAGGAAAGTACAAAAACACAACTGAAGAAATTGATGAACAGTTTGTCTCTTTAGTATTCCTGCAGCATTGTTTTCTCTCTTTATTGTTCTTCCGGGTGTATAATTCACATTTGAGTATGACTTGTGTGGTCTTGTGCAACAACTCTTCTCTGACTTGAACAGAACCGTATTTGTATCATGTACATATATTTTTGTCTATGATTATAGCGTACATAGTGTTCGTGCTATGAAAAACTATTACAATATTAACAGACTAATTAAATCGCACGTTCCTCTTTGCGAGCCGATTGTGTTGTACTTTATTTCGTATAGTTTCTGTCAATCAAGTAAGAAAGTCTATCGCGCATGCCCTGCGCTATAGCATAGTTAGGTACGGTATAACGATTTTTGGGAACTGTGCTGAGCTATGGACAATTAACATCGATCGTATATTGAGGGCCATGTTAAAAAGCGTTGGGTATAATTGGGATTTTCCGGACTGATATTAATGTTTTCGAGGCACTACAGGTGCCGAATTTCTCTGCTCTTCTTGTACAAAGTGTAGTACTTCGCCACTTTTGGAGCAATGATTTCAAACTCCCCTTCGTCAGTCATAAAAGTCTCCGACATACGTCACGTTTTGTAACCCTTCGTTGTGTGACGCGCTACGGAAAAAGAGTTCGCTCGTATTATGTGCCCTTCATCTTTAACACACTTCCAGAGAGCGTCATCGAGGAAAGTACAAAAACACAACTGAAGAAATTGTGTGAGTGCGTGTGTTTTGTGACTCATCTACAAGACAAGCCTACTCTTCCTGAAATTCACTCTAAGGAGACTGACATTTCGGGTGACATGTTTTGTATCCCCATGTGAATGCGTGATTTTCCTCTTCCTTTTATTTTACAATGGTGGAACTTTTCCCACAAACCTCTGTGGCTTTGATCAGTCCCGGAACTGAAATGGCATATTTGCACCCCAGAATAAAACTATTATTATTATTATTATTATTATTATATTATTGCTGCGGGATGCCGCCCAGTACGGACGCATGCTGCGTCTGTCTCCGTGTGTTTTTCGGGAGACAGCCCAGATTTCGCTGCGCCAAGTGCCGCCATCGCGTACATCAGAGATGTTTAATGCTCGCGGCCGAGGAGCTCCTTCTTCTGACAAGTGGGGTAAGCCCATTTATCTGCAGCCACTGCGACGGCTCCCTACCCGCTAGCCCTAACGAAGGGGATGTTAGGGCTAGCGAGGAGTACGACCCCGGCGAGCAGCTTGCCGGCGACAGCCAGGGGGAAGGCGGCTCCCCCTCGCCCATTTCTTCCTGCACGGCTCGCGCGGCTGCCCAGCGCGGTGACCTTGAACAATCCCAACAGCTTCTGCACGATCTCCTCCTCGACGCTTTGGAGGGGATCTCGTTCCTGACGGACCAGGTGGCCTGCTTGACCGAGGAAAATAGGCGGCTCAGGAATGAATGGGCGCGATCCACGGAGCAACAAACGTTGCTTGTCTGCTCGCTCCGGGACGAGGTCAAGGCTTGTCGCACTCAAGTTGCAGGCCTGGGGAAGGCAAGTGGGGCGTCGTCTTTTGCTGCAATTGTTCAGAGCCGCAGCTCCCCGCCCGCTTCTGAGGAGCGAAAACTGTCGCAGAGGTCCCAGGCGAACCTACAGAGCTCTCCACCTGAATCTGGTATCCTAGCCCTCCCGCAGTCAACGCAGTCGGCATCGGGTGCCAGGGGCGGTGCACACTCCACCCCTGCACCACTCAAGCCGGCACCTCCGAGGATTGAGCCGAACTCCACTGCATCATGCCAGGATGGGGCACCTGACGGGCGCGCGGCACGTCTGGGGCCGACGCGCCCGAAGGCTCGAACCCCCGCGCTGACTGGGGCATCCGAGACCTCGAAACTGAGCGTCGCCTCGCCGTCAATGAGTTGGAGAGCCTTATTTGTCACCAAACTGGCGCCGGACACCACCTGTGAGGATGTCTCCTCTCACCTATCCTCCATCGGGCTCGACAAACTGGAGTGCCGGCGTTTGAAGACTCGGCACGACTCATACGCTTCCTTCCACGTGTCCGTGGCTGCCGCGGATTTTGTGAAACTTGCTGACCCTGCCGTGTGGCCGAAATCCTGCCTCTTCAAAACTTTCAGAGGCACCCTTCGACAAGCCCTTCTCCATGTCTCAGAGGGCCCTCCCACGACCAACGAAAGTTGATGAGTCACGTTGATTTATTTTATCAAAACGTCCGCGGCTTACGCACAAAAACCGAATGTTCTTTTTTTGTAACGTTACCCTATCCAATTATTCTATATTTTGTCTAACGGAAACTTGGTTATGCTGTGACATTGGGTCCTCCGATTACTTTCCACCTTCTTTTGTGGTGCAGCGGCGTGACCGCGACTTGTCCACGCGCGATACAACTGGAGGCGGCGTGTTAGTGGCCGTTGACAGGCATTTCCGCTCGAAAAGACGCGAAGATTTAGAAAAGTTTCCCGAGAGTTTATGGGTAGAAATTGAGTGTGCAAAGAAAGTACGCCTTTTTATTGGCCTATTTTACCTGCCTCCGCAAACGACGCCCGACGACTTTCGCACTTGCCTCGCTGGCATAGAGAACACCGTTAACGAGTTACACGGGTGTAATATCTTAGTGGTAGGTGATTTTAATGCTCCAGGCATCAACTGGACGCAGTTTAACGTTTCTACTGACAACTTTTATTGCAAGCAGAAAGGCAACGACCTCCTAAACTTTGTTTCTTTTTTAGATCTTGCACAACACAACGATATTCTTAACCATCAGGGTAATGCTTTAGATTTATGCCTCTCAAACATGGACTGCGTGCGTGTAGCCCGAAGTGAAGTTCCTATGGTTCCTCTGGATCAGTATCATCCTGCCCTTGATTTAGTGCTTTCTTTTGTTGATTCCTCGATTCGCGCTAATATTGAGGCTTCTCCTCCACGCATCTTATACAATTTTTCATTAGGAGACTACATCGGGATGTTCCACCACCTCTCGAGTGTTGATTGGTCTCCGGTCTTGGAATCCTCTGATGTAAATGAGCAGGTAGCTCTCTTTACGAGATTAATTCAAGAGGCCATGGACAGATTCATCCCATTACGATCTTTAAAGAAACCTCGCTTTCCTAGTTGGTTTTCTAATGAACTAAAAACACTACTGAAAAGAAAGAACTTTTTTCACAGGAAGTTTAAGAAAAGTGGCCTTTTAAAGTGGGAGGTAGAATTCAAGAGCTGCAGAAAGCAATGTAAGACGGTCCTAGATCGCGACCGCCAGGCTCATCGTTGCTCATTGGAATCAGATCTTGTCAATAATCCGAAGAAATTCTGGAGGTACATTAATTCACGCTCTGGGAGGCATATGGAGTCGAAGATTGTCCTGGATAATCACGAGAGCGACTCGAAGTCCGTGCCTGAGTTATTCGCTGAGCATTTTAGGTCAGTCTACAGGGATTGTACGCAGCGTTCTGCACCTGCGCTGCCTCACTTAGATGGGTTTGCTGAGTTGTTAAGTTGCATTAATGTCGATGAGGAGTGCGTCCGGTCCTGTATTAAGAAAATGAGAGCAACATTATCAGTAGGGCCCGACAGCATTCCCTCGGCGATTCTCAAAACTTATCACGACATATTCACGCCGGTACTGTGCTCTATATTTAACAACTCGTTAAGGCTGGGAACCTTTCCTGAAGCGTGGAAAGTCGCTGCTGTTGTTCCGGTCTTAAAGTCGGGGAAAAAAGGTGATATTTGTAACTATAGACCTATTTCTCTTCTCTCTCCATTTTCTAAGCTCTTTGAAATGGTCGTCCATCAATTCCTGTCATTCAAATTTCGAAACTTAGCAATTCCCAATCAGCATGGTTTTATGAGCGGGAGATCAACTACTACTAATCTTGTTAGCTTTATGTCTGCCGCATCTCGTGTGATATGTAATAGAGGTCAGTTAGACGTTGTCTACTTTGACTTAAGTAAGGCTTTTGACGTGGTCAATCACATTATTCTTTTATCCAAACTTTCCTCCTATGGAGTATGTGGCTCAGTACACGACTGGCTAAGAAGCTATTTGTCAGAGAGAGAGGCGTATGTCCGGGTCAACAACATGAACTCTTCGTTATACAAGGCTCGCTCTGGCGTTCCTCAGGGATCTGTTTTAGGACCCCTTCTGTTCACAATTTTCGTAAATGACGTCTCTTTTGCCGTTTTAAATTCTTCATTCCTGCAATATGCTGACGATATAAAAATGTATCGAGAAATATTTACTGAACATGATTGTGCTAAGCTCCAGGAAGATGCATGTTCTTTCTACCGATGGTGCTCTGAAAACGACCTTTTCTTGAACCCGTCCAAAACCAAGGTCATGACGCTCTCTCGGAAAACTCACAATATCTCTTTTGCATATAATATTCAAGGAGAGACTTTGTCTCGAGTAAGTGCAATGAAAGATCTCGGAGTCATGGTTGATTCTCGGTTGCGTTTCTCTGATCATGTTGTTAGGGTGGTTAACTCGTCATTGCGAATGTTGGGCGTTGCCTCTCGCTTAACCAGGGAGTTCGAAAACCCGACTGCTTTTATCACGTTGTACTGTTCGCTATCCAGGTCGCAGTTAGAATATGCTTCAGTTGTCTGGAATGGAATTTCTAAAAGTCACTCCTTGGTGATCGAACGTGTGCAAAAAAAGTTTGTTTCTATCTTTAAACATCGCTACATAAAGGAGGATGTTCACTGCTTAACATATGAGTCTGCGTTAAAGCGTGTTGGTTTGCTTAGCTTGCACCGGCGTCGGGAGAACGCGGACTTACTATTTTTGTTTAAAACGATGCATGGACTCATCGATTCTCCGAGCCTGTTATCGGAACTGTGCCTTAGGGTCCCACGTGTGCCTACTCGTCTTCGGTCATCTTTTTATGTGTCTAGAACGTTTAGTCCGGTAAACCCAATTGTGAGAATGGCACAGCGTTTGAATCATTACTCTGAAAGACTTGATATTTTCCACCCTTGCTACAGGACGTTTGTCCTTTCTATTAAAAACTTGCCCGTGCAGGATGAGCATTGCTGAACGGCTCTGTTATGTATGAATTTTGTCATCTCCATGCCGTTCTTTCTGGTGGTGCACTTGTTGTCCTACGGTCTTGAGTTCCGTTTCTACTGTTACTGCCTCGTTCTTACTTTATTCTACTAATTACTCGTACACTACCTAGTATTATGCTTAAAAATGTATCTTCTTTCCTGTGGAGATGTGTATAATGTTTATTTGTTGTTTTTTTTTTTTATCCACCAGTGTACCAGCACCAAGACCTCAGGGTTGTTCCTGGGCACTGTATAATAAAGATTGATTGATTGATTATTGAAACAGTGCAAAGGATGGGGCGCGCGAGCGTCTTGAGACGCGGCTTGCTCGGCTCGGGTTGAGACGGTCCCGCACGGCTCGTGCGCTGGCTTTGGCCAGGGCTTTCCTTTCCCCATTTTCAGCTGAGCCACTGTTTCTAGCAAGTCGGCCCTGGTTCGGTCTGCACGTTCGTTTATTCTACCGTTGATTATGGACGTGACGAAACCCTAACATGCGCCAAGTTTTCAGTCACCAAGGGTTATACCTTCTTACTCGAGCGACGCTAAAACGACTTAAATTAGTCGTGTCACATATCGAGAGCTCACGACCACCGCTAGGGCCTGTTTCGAGGCCTGTGGCTGGCCCCGAGATGCTCGCCTATTCAAACCAATATATGGCAAAACTCTCCCCATAGACGGCTCTGAACTCTACCAAAAAGATGGCCGCCAGTGGCCGCATTCGCGGAGCACGCAAACACGATCCAGCAAATAGACATAGAGATCAGTTGATTCCACAGACGGCGGCCCGTGCTCCTATGCCTTTTTATATTCCAGTCGCGTCAAGTGTACACGATCTAGTGTTTCGTATGTGAAAGACCTACAATGGTCTTGCCAGTCACCTGGACACGTTTTGTAGACGTAAAGACTTTTTTTTTTAATTCTTGTTTTTGTTGTATTATTCCAGATAATACTTACGTGGATGTTTGTCGTTGATGCTGTTTTTATTTCTGCTGAATATGAAGATGTCGCTGACTTTTCAGTCACGTACGAGTATTTCTTCTCTGATTGTATTGCCGACGTGCAACTTTAGGTTATTGTAAAAGTGTTTATTTCCTGTCCTAATTTTTTATTGGGTTATGCATTTACAACTTTATGTGTGTTAGGTATAGAAAGTGTTTAGGTGTGCTAGTACTAAGACCGAAATGTCGTTCCTAGGCACCAAATAAAGCCGAGTTTGATTCATGAATAATATTATTAATATTATTATCGCCGTTGTCGTGGTTGTTATTGTTGTTGTTGATGGTGTTTTTTTTTGTGGTTGTTATTGTATATATAATATTTCCCTCGTTTGCTTTTGTTTTGTCGTTTCTTTTTCCATTCTTAATTTGTCCTCTCCCCGCTTTTCACCTCCCGAGACACGAAAGTTGCTTCCTTCGCCTTGAAGAGCCGCGCAGCGAAAATTGGCTTGTTTATCTCGCTGCGACGGGCGTCGCATCGAGGAGCGATTGCAACGACCAAACTAAAAACTGTAGCAAAAAAAAAAAAATATATATATATATATATGTACATAAACACTAGTGAGCAGGTGTGCCTTCCCACTTCGCGCGAGAAGTCGCCTCTTGATTTTTCATCCGGGTTTGGCGCGAACTCAACATGGTGCGCTCGAGACACTTCCGACTCAGAACGAAATTTCCGGGAAGTGCTCTAACCCGTAAGGCGTGTAAAATTTCCCACTTATTTTTGTTCTGCTTATCGTAAATGTAAGTAAGCACTGTTTTACAGCATATTTACGAGGAAGGCGTTTAATTAATACATAAAAAGGCAAACAGGTATTTTACTTTTCTTTTTATTTGCTTTAGTTTCTTTAGAATATTCCCTATCGAAGAAACTTAGTGCGGGCATCTTTTTTTTTTTTACTATTTTACCTGAAAGCGCTGGAAATTAATCTTTACATTTGTTAAATTCCTTGGTTATTATAATTTTAATTGTTTAGTAATTTTATTGTTGCCCCTCAAAAACAACTTACGGTGTGTATGGCTGAGTTGTTTCTACCTAATCACACAATACATGTTCGTACAAATTTTAGAATGTTCTATCAGGAATAATAAGGGCTCACACAGGAGCATGCCCCAGTGTAGAGTATGAGACCAAAGAAAACCCCCAAATTAGGTTTGGCTATTTATTTTTGGAAACGTTTGGTTTTTTGCGGTGTTTTTTTTTAGCGAGTCATAATTTTTTTTTTTTTTTGGTTTAAGGCTATTACGATATGCTCTAAGCAATGTTCGAGGCATCCTTATTTTGGCAGAGTGGTCCTAAAACTTTGTTAACTCGCCTGGGTGATTTGCCCTCTCGGAATTATATTTCAATACAATTACACACACCGCGACACAGCGAGCGTAAAACATAAAATTTACGTTTCCTTTTTAAATTTATTGAAACAGAATTTTCACCAGTTAAATTTTAGTCTCTGGACTGGTGCCCCGCACATGCCACTTTCACTCCACTAAATCTACTACTTTAGAAAACAACTCTTCAACAAAAAAAATTCAAAAAATTAACACACTGGCGATAGCTTATTCTTGATAAATGCGTCCCTCTCTTACGAACCACGCGATATCTGAAACTTCCAACCTACATCTACACGCCGCAGATTAAGGATGCTAGCAAGTTTCAGATAAAATTTAAAAAAAGACGCTGCGAAAGCACCCCGTCTAAAATTATCACGTGAAGTGGCCGGAACAACCGAGCCACCGCCCTTTCCGCACCTTTTTTTCGGATTCTCTTGGTTGGGCTGGGACCAGCAGGATAAGGATGGTTACGTAAACTCCTTTCGTTTCACTCTTATTTTTTTTTTTTTTTTAGTAGTGAGCTTTCTTTTTACCTGCCGCAGAGCTGCTTGCGCTCTGAAGCCTCTTTGAATGTTGTCGTTGATAAATATTTTTTTTTTTTTGCTGTCGAATTATGGAGCGGTAAAAAAAGCATCCCCCACCCCAGCGGGTCTTCATTTAGCAACATGCCAGCTTAGCGCCAGACGCTTTTTCGCCGGCTTGTGTTCATACACTCCAAGCTACGCGTTTTAAGGGGCGGGGTGCTTCCTAGAGCATGTTGCGAAGGAAACTTGTTTCATATGCGTAAACATTTATGTGGCTCGATCCTACTGGTTTTACCTTCGCTTCACATTCAAATTACGAACGGTAAAGAGCAATTTGGTCGAGCTTGATGTCTCCGCATTATGAACTCAAATCTAGCCCATTACATGTCCAGACAATCATCCAATACCTATACTTAATCTCACCATAATTCACAACTCTTCTCAAGCCACGGGCCCATAGGACCAAAGAGGCAGCGCCGAATGCGCAGTGCATTGTGTTTCCTCGTCTCGTTCTGTCTATGGTGTGGCTGGTTTATTCAAGCGCACAAACTGCGGGCCGTTAGCTTGCATTTGCAGTATCTAACTGATCAGTATAATTTAAAGTTCCGCCCTGCATTGGAATGAACGACAGATCAACTAATGTACTTGGTTGGTCGTACGCAGAAGGGATGTGTTCGCAGCCACGTTTCTCGGCCAGCCACTATCAAGTGCCCATGTCCTAGCGAAGAGAAAGCGCTAAACTTCATGCATGGCTTGCATTGACGTCACATCAGCCGCCGTTGCTCCGGACACGCTCCGGTGCCCGTACCCTTTTGCAGCATACATTTGGCAACATCTTCTTCGCGGCAAGCCTTGCCAAGAAGAACAAATTAGATGGTGCAAAACGTGTGCTGCAGAAGTTACGGGCGCAAGAATGGTACGGAGCGATGGCGGCTGCTACGGTGCCATATGACGTGCAGGTCATGTATATGTGAAAGTCGGTGTATATGCATGCGTGTGTTTTCTTCGTTTCATGCGTCTTCTTCCTTTCGTGTATCAAATTTAGCAGTATTTAAGATTAACCAGATCGCCTACGCGCTCACTCTATTCACGTGAAACGTCCTTTGTGTCGTCAGGGGGTCTAGAGATTTGTGAAGCCGAAAAGTGAAGCCGCCGATTAACTCGATATTGATTGGCTGAGCGAGCTGATGACGTCACACCCCGTAGCCCGACGCTGATTGGCTGGTTACGGTTCTGGAAGAGCGCCAGGGGTTTAAAACTTGGGTTAGCTCAAGTATCTTCATTCCAGGAATTGCCATCAAGCGAACATGCCGCGCGTTAAGCCAGTCTCTAAACTAACCTACGAAGAGCGCCGAGAGTACAGACGTCAATCACAGAACAATCAGACGGAAACCACACGTTTCACGTGCAACGCAATTGCCCAACCATTTGATATGCATTTTGTCGCTAGCATCGTCTAACGATAGCTTTAGTGAGTTTCAAACGCCTGTCAGACGGGCATTTTAAAGGCCTTCAGAACGAACGGCGTATTTGCTCGCGATCTCGCGCTTATCGGCGAGTGCTGTTCCGCGATCCTTTAAAGATGTTCGTTCTGAAGGCCTTTAACATGCTCGTTTACAGTGTAATAGCGTCGTTTGAGTTGATGTTTGTTACTCTCTGTGTTCAACAATGCGGCCTACAGTGACATTCCCAACACAGCCATAATGATCCTTAAAAAAACGAATGCAAGAACCATAGATGACGATACAGAGATTTACAACGTATGTGTTCTAGCCAACATTTAAGTCAGTTTAAAAATCGTATGGTGCGTATTTTTATACAGCCGAAGTTAGTCAGCCACCAATGGGCGTCTGGAGTCTCAGCTGTAGATGAGTAATTTACTCAGTGCAGTACAACCACTAGCCAGGGGTCTTTAACGTGCACCACGCAGCAGTGATACACAACCGCACGCCGGTACGATGCTCATCCAGATCGAAACTGGCAAGAGTGGCGATTGAACCATAAATCCCTGGGTTCTGTACATCAAGCTTTCGCTCCCCGTGCCCCGAGCTGGTGTGCGCTAAAGTCACTAGATCCTGAGAAAGTAGCGTCATTGCCTTAAATGTCTCCTAGCCAGACACAGGCAGATACTAACACACAGACGACCAAACCTTTACAAGGAAATTGGCTGATCGGTCTCCGTTGCAACCTCAATCTCCATTTTCGGTCTATTCAAATCCTGGAAACTTCGAGAGTTTCGCTCTAATCCAGTCGCACTAAGATCGCCATGGAGCATCATCGTAACGAAGGCGTTCCAGGTCAATATAAGCGTATTTGGCTCTGTGTATGCAATCAACTTATCAATCATGCCCCTGTCCACGGATCTCTTATAATGATATAAGCGACGTGCGCGACCAATAGCGTCGCTGTGGTCGAAGTTCACGATTGGCCCAAAGAATTGTGTGCTCTATTATTATAATGCATGCTAAATTGTCGGTTCACAGCGGGGCAAATCCTGCCAATCGCGGCGAGGCAAATCCTGGTCGTGCCGTTGGGAAAGGAAACCATAGGAGGGCGCCACCAAAGCGTCTCGTCGCTTATTGTGTTTCTTGCGTATTTTAAGACAATAACATTATTTTTCTATGCCTCCAAGCACCGACACCGCATATGCTGGTGGTACGAAGATGTACGCTTGTTTCGATGGTGTGTCGATAGCAAAATCGTTGTATTCAAGAAATGCCTTGATAAAGCTTCCGTTCACCAGAGACCTTATGTCTGCTCACCAAGAACGAAGAGGTCAATGAGAAAATGCTCATTTTATAAACCAAAATGACAACTATGCTGGGAGCTTGGTGCTACTTTTCCAATGTCCAGTGACTTTAGTGTGCGCATAGCCCACCCGACAATCAATCCCCCACCACCCCTAAAGTCAATTTACAACTTTTATTTTATAAAGCTTCTCAGTCTTGCCGCGTTATACCTTGTTGTTTTGATTTCTGGTGTAAAGCATGCAATATTTGTTTAAATTCTTGTTATAACAATAACTGAGGAGGACATGTGCGGCTCAGGTGGAGGTTTGGCAGCTGCGTCGGTTCTCGCTAATTAGTGGTCTGGTCTGTGGGTGCATGTATGTGTACCTACTACCTTCCACCCTTTGATTCTGTTCTTACTTCTATTAAAGCGGGGTACGGGAAAACTGCGTGTGTAGGCCAAACATTCTCTCGCTTCGTCATCAAGTACTTCCAAGTACGAGTACAACTTAGACATAGAAAAAACAAACTTCTGAACAAAGCACAGACGGAGCAATACGCTTGCATGCGCAATTAGGAGGGGACGGAATAGGGTGCAGATATATATTTACTACTTGCACGGCTGCGTGGAGCGCACACTCGTCAGGCCGTTGGAGCGCGGTCTCATATCGGCAAGTATCAAAAACTGCACCGGGGCAAGTGCGAGTGGCGCAAACTGCTGACACCCTCGTTGAAGAGCGGCAACGATCATCGCTGCGCGGAAGAGGCTTGCTCGGCGGCATGACAGGTGGGCTGTGCGGGCGCGTGTCGGACCGCCCGTTGGGTCACCCAAGCACCGGACTCACAAAACCTCCCCTCCAAGCGATAAAAGTTCGAGGGCGTGATTAATTGGGCGAGCGCGTTAATTAAACGGAAGAGGCGTGAACCCACCGGCCGCCATTAAATAAAGGCGAAGCTAGAAAGCAAAGAAACCGATATTCCAAAATTAGGGCAAAGGCGGCCGAGTGCCATTAGCAAAAGCTTGCCCCCGCCGGGACCGTGGCTCGAATGTCTCGAATTGGAGCACTCCAAAGTTATTTTTGGTCCAACATTACAAATTGCAATTTTGACCGTGGATATTTTCATATCGAATTATGTGACTTCTATCACAGGTCAAATTCGAAGACGGTCTGCGTTTTTCTACGCTATGCGGCGCGAAAGTTCGTCTGTTTCTTTCGCGGGAGTTGCGGTGACGTCAGTTCGACGCCGAACTCTTATTGGACTATGCGGAGGGCAAGGTCGTCTGCTTCTTGCGCAAGGGTTGCGGTGACGTCAGAACGCCGAGCTCTGATTGGCTCGATTGAAAAGATAGTGGGTCGTCGTCTGCTCCTTTGCAACGTCGTCCACTATTCAACCACTGTCTTACCCTTACGAGCGAGCTCGACTTCGCCTTTCAGAGAGGACAGACAAAATAACTCGAGCGGTACGATGTGTTTTTGTTTAACAACTAGCAGACACGTATTAAGAAGCGAGCGAGCGCGAGGAGGCGGAGCTAAGTATAACCTCCTCTCCCACCTTCACACCTCCTTTTCCTTGCGCAGAACACTAAAATGCGCCCACAATTGCAAGGTGCATTAAAAATAATTAGTAAGTAGACCTGAAGGCATCTAGAATTTAGGTCTACCCACTGTCCTATCAATCAAAATCAATCAAAGCGGCATCGTTCTGATGTCATCGCAATTCCCGCGCAACCAGCAGAAGACTTACTCTCCTTATTGTCAATGACAACTTAGGAAACACAGTGAGCGGCTTATACTATTCACTCGTCTTGCATTCTGATTGGTGCTTTGGCGTTCCTGTTGGCAAATTCAACCATCTGATTGGCTGTCGGGTGATAATGAGATGAGCGCGACTCGACTTGTCCGGAGTTTCCTAAGCTGTCGGTGACCCTATCCACATTCATGTAGAAGAACTCAACCCTCTGACGTAACGCCACTGCGGTAATGCTGTTGTCGACTCTGCGCATGCGCAGATGAAGGAGTCATATTGGTACTCGTACTGGTCTTAAATATTGCAGGAGGACGCTTAAGCTTCGCCTTTCAAAGATGAATGCGATAGATAAATATTGGGTGGTCCAAGTCACCAGGCTCGATCTAAAATGGACCGTAAAAATCGACGCCTGCAGTAGCAAACTAAAATTTTCGTCAAAGGTGTATTTTACAGGTCGGTTTTTTCTTGTAAAATTAAAAAGCGTGGTTCTTTTTTTAGTAGACAATAGGGCCAAGAAACTTGCCAGGTTCTACGGCGGGCGGCGACAAAGACGACAAAGTTTAGCATGGGGGTGTGTTTGGCGTTCGTATTGATAGATGGCGTCGGGAGCAGCGTTCGACGGTGCAGCCGACCAGCGAAAGAAAACAGACGAGGCAGACGAAATCCGTTTGCAGCAAAAGCGCCACCGTGATGCGGACACGTTTTTTTACTTAAAGTTTTGCTTTTATTATCCGCATTTATTTTTTAACCGAAGGTATATTTCAAAAAAATTATGTCAGTATAATAAACCACGGTGGTCGCGGACCGTCGCGATAAGGAGGTAGAGCCATCTATAAATACGAACGCCAAACACACCCCTCTACTGGACCCCTGTCGTCTGCATCGCTGCCCGCCATAGAACCTGGCAAGTTTCTTGGCCCTATGTTTTACAGAAAGAGAGCTACGCTTTGTAATTTTACAAGAAAAAACCCGACCTGTGAAATACACCTTTGACAAAAAGTTTAGATTGCTGCGTGCAGGCGTCGATTTTTACGGTCCATTCTAGATCGAGCCTGGTGACTTGGACCACCCTATATAAACTCCCGCTCGTTCCCTATCAGCGCAAGGGTGTCTTCGTGGCCTGGAGAAAGGAGAGGCTGCCGTTCGACAGGGCCGTCTTTTTTAATGCTGTTCAGTCAAAACGCACCGGCCACAGGCCGGGGAACTGCTGAGGCTTTGGCCAGTTCCACCGTAATGACGACTGAAGGATATCGGACCGTACTTCGCCGTCTACCGATAGGTAAATTGACCCTTAATTTTGTGTTTTCTACACGGAGATCTCGCCGCGCATTGATATCGAGCAACTGACTTCCGAGACACTTTGCGTGACGTGGTTGACACCCAGGATATCACCGGAATCGGCCAATTCCACGTGAGTCAAGTCTGGATGGTGACATGCGGAAACATATTGGCCAAGGCCGAACTCGTGACCAAAGCCGAGCTGCGCGTAAAAGGGTGCCGATGCCTAATCATCGACCCGGACACCAAGAAGATCAAATTGAAGCCTCTTTGGCTACCTGTTCACTTGTAGAATCTGCGTATCAAAGAAGCACTATCGCCTTTTCGGCATGGTGCTTTCGATTTTTAGAGAGAAACGGCGCTGCGCCGGAATGGAACAGATGAAGACGCCCACAAAGAAGTGATGTTGACCCTTCACGAGGGAATAAACGCGAACCAGATACTGCACCATCTCACGGTGTTCAGCTATCCAAGCTTGGTGCTCGTTGCTGGTCGCCCTCCACTATGTCTACGATTCTGCCGAATTGGTCACATTCGTCCCGAGTGTTGAACCCCACGATGCGGTAAATGCCAACGCTACGCTCATGCCAAAAGTGATTGCGTCACCGCGTATGCAGACAAGCTCCGTCAAGCGAGAAGCCCAGCTTGAGACGTTCGCTCATGCCAAAAGTGATTGCGTCACCGCGTATGCAGACAAGCTCCGTCAAGCGAGAAGCCCAGCTGGAGACGTTCTTCTTGAACACCTAATGGACCTAAGCGATGTGGTCAACGCAAGAGGAGAAGTCATCCTTTCCAGCACCGCTTCAGGGGTACAGCTGGCAGCCCTACTCCACATACCCCCTGCCGTCAACCCCGAGTTGGCGACGATCGTCGATGTCTGTGAATCGTTTGTGCAAGACGACTCCAACATTGCGCTCATTAAGTTTTTTGTCAAACAGCGAATTCGCTCCTTTAAGTACAATGTCAGCGGTTGCTTCTCAGGAATTTATTACCTCGACGAGAGCGATCGACCAAGTCCATGGGAACATCTGTCAAACGACCCGCTCAAACATTGGAAAAATCGTCTCAGTTGTCTACCAAGGATGCCGTGATCGGCCACCACAGCAACGAGAGAGGCGACGCAAAACAAAAACCAGAGGAGGTATGTGAGCACCCTTCCTGCCGACGTGGTGAAGGACAGAGATGAACTATCACCTTAGCTAACCCCTCGCTGCCATTTCCTCCCCTGAGCTCCACTACCATCAACATCAGATGTTTGTGTTAAGTTTTTCAGTATAGTCCGTTCATAAAAGTTTATTATAAGGTCATGTACAAAAAGGGCTAAATTATTATTAATAGCTTCAAAGTTCGCTTTGCTATAGTCGCGAATGCGTTTGGTCACTTAAGAGGAGTTGGGTGTAGGAACCGTTAGAGATGTGCATAACGAACTATGATCACTGATGCCTGGTAAATAAGATACTTAGAAAACAAGATCCCGTGCACTTGTTAAAACACGATCACGTAGGTCTTTTGACGTAGCTGTGACTCGTGTGGGTTCAGTGACGAGTTGTAAAAGATGGAAATCAGCGCACAAGCTTAAGATATTGGAACACTCAGAGGAATGACAACTGTGAGAAGGGCACGTATATGACCAATCACAATTATGATAATTAAAATCGCCTGACAAAAATATTGAACAATCCGGTAATATTGCAGTACCCATGTTTAGTGCATCATTCGAGTTATTGACAAAGACAGTGAAATAGTTAGGGGGTCTATACCAAGCACAAGGTGAAACTCGTCTATTCCCCGCTCGGAAGCAAACACAGATAAACTCAAGCTCAGTAACAATATTTCCCTGAAATGATTCAATCGTCGCTTTAATTCCAATCAATACTCCTCCTCTTGATCAACACTCCCTATCATATAGATATATATTAAACCTTATTTTTCGCAAGCAAATATCGTGACTGTAACGAATTCGAGACAAAAGCCAATTTTAAGCTAGTACCACGATATCAAACGAAGAGGAGTCTATAGACCTTTCCAATGTTTACAAAATCACAGTCCAGCGTGCGATCTTCACAGTCCAGCACGTGCGTGTTCGTCGCTTCGGAAAGCGAGCAAAGAACGCGCCATACGCACGAACACTCAAAATGGCACCGGCCACACGCTCTTTTTTAGAATGGTCTATAGACGATTGCAAGCAAAGCGACTAGCCGCCGCCATTTCTCTGCTCGTGCGGGAAAGCTCATGCAATTTCATGCTTGCCAAAGCTATCTTCACGCGCACGTTACACGTGCTTGCACGCCTGGGGCACCAGTCGTGATGTCATACTTGCAATTGTCTATAGTCGCACAGAATTAATCACGCTTGCTCAGGAGCCCAGCCTATGAGCAATAGCTATGCCGTCTTCAGCAAGCTGCACGTTAGCTTCCCGATGAGCACCTCCCGCACTTTCTCTTGGGATTGGGCCCATGTCTCACAAGGAATGTTGATGAATCCATGAAATATTAAGTTATCCCGTCTTTACGTACCTGTCCTTCAATTCATCCACGCGAGCTCGTAGCAGCGTATTTGTTTTCTGCGTGTCATTGACGATCACCTGTGCTACACGCAGTTCATTCGGCCACTCGTCGGACATTAAGTCTTTGTATTCAACCACTGTTAGTCTAGTGTTTATTTCAACGACTCGTTTTTCAATCGATTGTTGGTTTCTTTTTATCTCGTTGACGGATGCCATCAGACTAACCTGGCCCTCAAACTTAAGGGTACGGCCATTCACTTCATGGAGAAGCTTCAGCATTTCGTCAAGCTGCTTGCCTTGGCTCTCAACCTTAGGTCCCGCACTCTCAGAAATAGAAAGGGTATATTTTCACACCTCTTGTCCTATATACGACAGCCTAAAACTTTAGTTCGACATACATTTACTAGCGTCGAACAGACTGCCCCAACTTTTACGAGGCGCTTAGGAACGTTGATATATACCTCATTAAACAGCTAATTACACATCAAACACGAAAAAAAAATGTTTGAGGTTTTATCAGTAGAGCTAAGAAAACCCTGATTATATTTTTGTAGTAGTAACAGGTACATTAGCTCTTTTATTAAGTTGTTCCACCCGGCTATCAAGCCTCTCGTGAAATTTAGTACCGTCAGATCGACGTCAGTGCGCTGCACGTCGAACTGAAGTTTCGGGGTGTACTATATGGGACATGGGGTGCAACAACCTTTACACTTTTGTCCTGAAAGTTCCCGTTAGATTGAATATCCCCGCTCAAAAGCAGAACTAAAGAACACAAAGCATCAACACCGTTTGAAACACAAAGACACAATGCTTTCGGGCGAGGCAGCACTACGAGACACAAATAGTCGCATTTTACTTTTGAATAGTTGTGACGACTACCCACCTGCAGTATTAAAACGGCAGGATTAGACGACGTTTGCATGGTTGGAAAGCTGACTCGCCCATTGACGAATTCTGCGCCAAGCAGGAGACGGTTCGTGAAGATCCCGATGTTGACGATGTCGATCCGGTGGCGTGATGAAATGTCGGCGAAACCGAAAGAATTTCTTAATGAAGCATGGAATGTTTACTGAATTCACTGGCGGAAGCAATCTGTGTTTGCTGGCGTAGCTTGCATCCCTGTAATGCAGTCGGGCCGGTGTAGTTCACTGTCAGCGCGAACAAGGCGAAGCTCTGCAGTATGAAAATGATAAGATCATTCGACGTCCCCATGGTTGGAAAGCTGCCTTGCCCACTTTTGCTTATGTTCCGTCCTTTCGCGCAAAGGAAAAACTAAACTGCCCTTTTGTGAGACCTCAATAGTCTTCACAAACTAGAATGTGAGAAAACCTAATGAGTTTTAAGAAAAACGCGTTCTTGTCAAATGTCAGCTTTAGCGGTATGAACAGAATCGCCACAATGATGCATTGGTACGCTGCAGGTGTAGGTGTTTTTGTCATCTAAAACGCCCTCACGGCGTGCCTTTGGGGAGGAAAGCGCCATGGGCTTTCCAAGAAAATCAAACTTTTGAACAGCAACGGAGCCCTCTCAAAACACGATGTTGTCATCATGCGTACATTCGAATCCTCTACAAGAACCTACACCGGAAAACGCCGTTTTCTAAAAGTCGAATACCAAAGACTCTGATTTTCATGTTGCCCAAAGCAAGTGAAATTCAACGCGAACTGCTTAGTGGACCAATAGCGCTGGAGTACATTCGGTGTGCGATAGAAGGTTTGCCGAACTCTAAAACGCCAGGACCGGATAGACTCCCAGCCTAGTTTTGCAATGAGCATAAGGAACTACTGTGCCTTTTCTTACTCAAGGTCTTTCTAGAGGCTTACGATTGTTAACGCTTACCATCATCGCTTTGCAGAAGCCACACAGTATTAATCCTCATACGTGAGGATCGACGAGGATGTGCTTCCACCCTAACACCTTCCAGTCGTCTCATCTCCTCAGCTTCGCTACCATCAACGTCAGAGGACTGCGTTCACGTGCGCGACAATCCTAATTGTAGAAGCTCCTTTTAAAGGAATTTATTGACCTTGTCGCTATACAAGAGAAAAAAGATTTTGTCTGACGAAGATACTGCTCTTGCACTGGACCCCTTCTTTTGAAACTATGAGGTATGCATTAGTCATTATGATGGCTTGTCGGGAGGCCGTTTATTGTTCTTGAAGAAGAACTTGGGGTATTAATCAATTTCTCATAGTGACGATGATAAGGGAAGGTTCATATAAATAAAGGAAGGTTCAGTGGATAAGGGATGATAAGGGAAGGTTCATATGTTGTGATTTTTGGGGGGTACATACTGGTGATTAATTTCCATATATGCATATAATGACATTAGACAGTGTCGCTCATTTTTGGAAAGCCTGATCCCATTTCTAAGCAACGACAAACAAACTGCTATATTTGGAGATTTTAACCGTGTGTGTAGCATCAAAGACATGTCGGTGCCTGGTAAGGTACCCGGTGCTGACGTTTTTTGTCCTGAGAGGCACCCTCCCGTCGTGCATGTAAAGAAAAGGCTCGAACGGCTCCATACCGCTCCCCGGGTGCGCTGGTCCACGACCTCGTGCTCTTGTGGGCTCTCGTATTCTTCTAATATTCAACAGTGCACTCAATGACGAGAGACGTCATATTTGAAAGAAAATTATAATTTGTTTTAATATAATGGGACGCTCAGACAATGAAGAAGACATCATGAACGCATTTGAGTTGCATTACAAAAGCCTCTTTGAAAAAATGCCACGTTTACACAACCAGTTGGCTAACAACTTAGTTTCTTTAATGCTCTAGGTAAATCAACTTCAATGAGATCTCCTTAGTAGACCAGTAACATTAGAAGAAGTTCGATGCGTGGTAGACGAATTGCCAAATTCTAAATCACCAGAACCTCATGGACTCCCTGTAGAGCTTTACAAGTCATAGAAAGACCTGCTATGTCCTTTCTTACTTGTGGTCTCTTTGGAGGCGTATGTAATGAGAACTTTACCGCCGTCATATTTGACAGCCATACCGTGTTGATCCCTAAATGGCAAGATCCAATCAAGTTAATGCGCATTGAAAGCTATCAACCAATTAATTTATGAAATGTTGATTACAAGATTTGTGCTAAAATTTTAACAAATCGAATACAGTGTGTTACGTCACGTGTTATTGGAGATCACCACAGCTGTGGAATTAGAGGAATACGTATACAAACTAATATCCATGCTGCACGTATGGTGATAGAAAGCTGCGTTCTTCATGCTGTCAACTCCCCACTGTTCAGGCAGACTTGCATAAAGGCTTTTTATTACGTGTTTCATGCTTTCCTGTATGCTATTTTACGTCATGTTAACCCAAGACCAACATTTTTAAAGGGCGTTGAGTTATGTTGACGTAATTGTGCCAGCAGGCTTATAGTTAACAGTTCACCTTCAAGTGGAAGTTTTCTAGAATCGTTCGTGAAAAACTCTCACTCTCTCAAACTCTCAAACTCTTTATTTATCTCCATTTGGAGAGGGGAGAGAGGTGAAAAATCCACTCAGATGTTGCTTGACGAGCCTCTGCCTCCCTGCAGCGGCGAAAAAGGACAGCATGTACATACACATAATGTTTTTCACAAGCACACTTATAACACAAAAATAACAACATTAGGTTCCGTTATCCCCTCCTTTATTTTTGCTTTATTTAGAACCCCTCTGTTTAAGTGTACTTAACAGCTCTTTCGTGGAAGGTTTCCGTTTCGACTCTTTTGAAGTCAAAGTATTGGCTTATACATATGATATAGCTTTCTCTTCTGCCGATAAACGCAGAGTCGACAATGTACGTAGGATAACACAAAACGTCTGTGACGCGACCGGCGCACTCGTTAATAAGAAGAGCGTAGGTTTTTGGTGTGGGCAATGTGCTACAATACCTCCAGAGTATGCTGGAATATCAAAGAGCAGCATTGCTCCTCTTTACTTAGGAGTTCCTCTTAACTGTATTTGCAACAATAGTCATTACTGGACTGAACGCGTTTCAAAAATCAAATGTCGAACTGGCAAGATGAAATCCAGCAGTGTTCAGTTTTGAGCGAGCTAATAGGGAGTTTTAGAATAACGTACGCAATTTTAGTGCACGCTAGCGCTAAATTTAGCGCTTGCTTTAGCGCACACGACGCAAGAGAGTTTTAGAATAGCGTTTCTCCGCCGCGACGCAAAAGCCCAAGCATCTCGCGCTTGCAACGCCACCAAGATACAGTCACGATTTTTATTTCCTACACAGAATGCTGTAACTTTAGAAAAAAACAAGTTTTTCGGTCCAGAGTTTTATTTTAGATTTGTTTAAACGTGAGAATGCGACGCGAGCGGTTGACCGGTCGTGTCCGCTTGCGTCGCCTCGGCAAGAGAGGTCTCGTACCTTCGCACATCGTACCTTCGCCGAGAAATGTTCGCGCGTCACAAGCATCAAGTTGCCGGTGATCGTTGCCAAACCGAGTACAATGTCGTCCCGTATTGAAAATCGCAGTCGCGAGGATGCCGCCGACGTCGCACTCACGACGCCGCCAAAGCAGCCGCCGACATAATCCTGGAAGCCGCCATTTTTTTAACTCTGCTCGTCTTGGCTTTAGCCAACTTCTCATCACGAATCCTCCTTCGAGAAGCGCAAAGACTCTTTGCGTACGCACGCTATTTCCGGGAAATAGCGCACGCTAAAATAGCGCACGCAAAGCGCAAAACCTGGTTTCCGTTCGGAGCATGCGCAGTGGCGACGACGCTATTCTTTGCGTACGCAAAGCTTTAGCGTGCGCTATTCTAAAACTCCCTAATGTCTCTATTATGTTTCTCGCAGCCAAACTTTCGTATATACTTCAAGTCATTTGCTGTGTCAGAAGCAATACTCAAACATTCCACAGAGCGTTTGCTACTTTCATATGGAGTTCCACTGGAGAACCTGTACGACGTAACAACCTCTTTCGGTCCATCGATGTTGGCGGTACCGGTCTCATACACGTCTTTCTAAAGCAAGTAATATCTCGGCTTTTGTTCTTCATAACTACATCTCATCATTTCCTTCGTACTTACTTATAGACGGAATTCTCGAGTGGATTACTTTATTTGGTGGTTACGACAATACCCGCAAGCAGATCACGTTATATGGGGTGCCTCAAAGAAGTACTGCGCGCGATTCAGTTTCTAACAGCTCGTTTTTCTTTGCAGGATTTATTTAGAGTTTCACGCAAAGTCTTATATGCTGCTCTAATTGCCATATCGTTTCCTGCACCTTTGTAACGAGGCATATATTGTGAAGGCCCTGGAAAAGAGGTCTTCATACATGCCCGAAAACTACGTGTCTCGCCTCCATAAGCTCTATAAGCTCCATACTTCTACGTTACCTGTAAAACCCTGGCTCCGTGGACATGGATTTTTTGTACCGTGTTCAATCTATTGCCGCCTTTGTAACAAACTGGAAACTATAAAGCATTGATTTATTTTCTGCACTGATGCTTACCCTTTCTGGGATGTCCTACAAAAGACACTGAAGAAAGACTTGAATATCAATGCTTACACCATCCAATTTTTGCCTCCAAAATCAAAAGAGCATTTTCTCGCGATCTGTTTACATTAGTATGGTTGCATAGCCTCTGGAAAACAAGAACGATTGAGAGGAATGTTGACTCTCCGATCTACCTAGTCAAAATTTATTGAAACCTTATCTCATGTACGAAGTGTATTTAACATTCTTGACGAGCGGCCAGAGGGGTATATTCTTTTTGATTGATGCACCCATCTACCTGAGTTCTAGCATGTGCATTTTGTTTTTATTTAATACTCCTTTTTGTTCCTTCTGTCTATTGACGACGACAAATCTCTGGAAGTATTCGATAAGAAATTATATGTAATAGGAATTGTTACGTGATAAAAATACCATGTTGTAATCTTGAGTGTTGTCTTAAGAATAAATTTAAAAAACGTGTCTGCGTGGCCTGGTCGGTAGCGTGTCTGGCGCCCAACCGAATGGTCGTGGGTGTGAATCTCGCCCGCCTAAAATTCTTCAAATGTTTTCTCATAAAAAAATGAATTACTTTATAGTTTAGTTTAGAAAACGCTACTATTTAGTGTTTTTTTTTTTTTTTCTCGTTTAGGTTATTGTAGGATATCTGCTTATTTAAATGCCTTTCATCTCCTTACTTTGAGATCCACACATGGAAATAATAGGTTCCCCTCCCCTCCCCTTCTATTCTATTCATTTTACTCCCCTCCTTCCCCTCTCTCTCTTCCCTCCCCTGCCCTCACTTCCTCCCTTCCTCCCATGCTCCGAAACAGACCGCTTCATGGTGGAGTGAAATTGATCTGATCTCTCGTGGTCAATAGCCAGTAATCGTTCGTAATTTTCTCTCGGAGATTTGTTTGTTGCGTTCCATTTGTCTGGATGATTCCCACAGGCTAATTTCGAAGTTGTATGATTTTTATTTTTTGCGGGATTATGAATAATCTGAAAAAAAAGTCATGCGGTCATATCTTGTTCTATATTCTAAAGTTTGGAGCTTTGCGATTTCACATAGTTCTGTGGGAGAATAAGCGCGGCGTATGTAGGGTGTCCCAACGCACCCGGCTCGGTCTAAAATGGACCGTAAAAATCGACGCCTGCACGTAGCAATCTAACCTTTTCGTCAAAAGTCTATTTCATAGGTCGGTTTTTTCTTGTAAGATTACACAGCGTAGCTTTCTCTCTGTAAAAAATAGGGCCAAGAAACTTGCCAGGGTCAACGGCGGGCGACGACGCAGACGACCAAGTCGAGCAGCGGGGAGGTTTGGCGCTCGTATCGATAGATGGCGCTACCGCCTTGTCGATACTGCTGGCGACCGCCGTGGTTTGTTAAAATGAACATAATATTTTAGTAATGCACCTGTGGTTAAAAAATAAATGCCGGGAATAAAAGCAATATTTAGAAAGAAAAATAAACGCGATTGCATAAAGACAGCGCTTTTGCTGCCAACGGATTTTCTCTCCGTGTCGTCTGTTTTATTTCGATGGTCGTCTACACATTCGGCCGCTGCTCCCGACGCCATCTATCAATACGCACCCCGCAACTCGACCTGGTCGTCTGCGACGCCATTCGCCGTTGACCCTGACAATCTTTTGGCCCTATGTTTTACAGAAAGGGAGCTCCGCTTTGTAATTCTACGAGCAAAAACTGACCTGTGGAATGCTCCTTCCAGGAAAAGTTTAGATCGCTTCGTGCAGGCGTCGATTTTTACGGTCCATTTTAGATCAGACCTGGTGACTTCAGACACCCTATATTTGTTAAAAATAAATCTGGAATCTAGTTGCTGCTTCTGGTTTTCAGTTTAGCACAGTTTGTCATTCTATGCGGGTACTACGCGATTTTTGCATACTCAATAACGGGTCTTATCAAGGTCTTGTACGAAACAGCTTTTATTCGAGGTGTTGGACTGGTCAGGTTTCGTCTCAGGTTTTACACTGCTCTATTAGCATCGAGCAAGAATGCTCGAAGCAAACGTGCTTGGAGCATGGGAAAGGTGCGCTTGCTTTCGCAGAAAACGCTGCTTCGTCTTGGTGTAGGCTCCGAAGATAGGGGCGAGCACTTGTTGCCGCAAAGCCATGTCTCGGAAAGCGCACCAGTGACAAGATGGTCTTCCCTCCTCCAGTAGAGCACGGCTGAAAGCACTGCAAGCGCGACGGGTCGAAGTGCTGTCACGTGGTATTTTTTTTAATATTTGGCGAGATTTCTTTTAGACAAAAAAAAAAAAAAATCGCACAAAGCGTGTCATGTAGCAAACACCTTAATTTGGTGTTTTTATAGCGCTCTACAACTTTCCAATTCACACCTCGACCCTTAAACGGATAATTAAGAATGATCTGCTTAGTCTTAATTAATTAAATAAGTAGGATCATTAAACAATTTTCGTGCACTTTTGTAAGACGCTTGCTGACAACATAGAGTTAGCTCCAGCCAAGCAGAGCGCTCTGTTCTTTTTCTTTTAAGTTTGGTGCAAGTTATTTGGGGCACCATATGTGCATATTCAAAACAAAACAAAATATAGGCCCTTTTTGGCCGGCTAACACCTTTAATAAAATATTTATTGACAGTAAAAAGGCTGAAAGGAGTGTGAAAATATCCGGAGAAGGTGCAAAATCAAATGCGCGGAGAGACGCCGGTGAGGAGAAAAGGATCGGGAATGGGGAAAGTCGGAAAGAAAGGGCAGCGAGGGCATTTATGCCGCTCGCAGCACGTCAGCCTGACCCCGTGACGTGCTCCCCTCTTTGCCTGCATTTTAAATAGAGGCGAGGGCGTCCTCCAAATAAGATTTGCCGCCACGCTCCAGAGCTCGAAATAGACGTCGCGAACGGTTGTCAAACCAGCAGAGCTTGGTGCGCAGCTCAACACAGACAGCTGAACTTTCGTGTCGTGCCTATTTTGCTTTTATTTTTTTTTATTTATTTTTTTTTTTTGGGGGGGGGGGAGGGGTTGGCAACGTGTAAACTTATTGCTGGAGCTTGGTTCACGTTGATTCGTGTAGGAGCGAGCTCCGAATTGGCAGTTGAGCGACTCGTACAGAGTTCGCGGGTCCTTCTCTTGATTTATGCCTGCCGCATCTCAGCAAAACGTCATTGGAATGCGGCGCGCGTCTCTGAATTGCCGTTCGAGTGTGTTTTAAGGCTGTCGGTTTAAGGCAACGTTTAGGCAATGTCAATTAGAGTGAAGCCATGTGAACTTTCAGTACTGCGTAAGTTGTACATTGGAGAACAGAAAGGGTGGGGTATTAACGCAGGATCTTGTTCCGATGGTGTTATAACTATTGTAACAAAAATATATTTTTTTCACTATAATTACCAGTCGTTTTACATTTAAAGCAGCTAGTCTTTAAACAGCTGTGGTTTTGGTTTTATTAGCAAAAACAAAAATTACGGTTCAGCGCATCGAGAACCTGTGCATTGGAGCGCACCGCACTAATTAGAACGATCTGTAAAAGCCTTGAGTAAAAAGTCCGTTCTTACGGTTTCTTTTTAAGGGGAACTGCTGAAGTTTTGTATTTGAGAAATAAACACTTCAATTTCCACACGAGTGACACTCGCTTGGCGGGCCAAAGATCTTAGTATGATGTCACGACTGGTTGGAGTTCTGCTTGTTTTCTTACGTTTAGGTACACCTTAGTGGGAAAAGAGCGTGATATTTACATTCACGGGTTAAAAATACACCAAAATTCACCTCTAACTCGCTTTTTTTTTAAAGAAGTGTCTCAGTTTTTTTAAGTGAGTGTAGCGTGCAGTGAGTCATTGCATAAACGAATATTTTAAAAGGGCCCTGGCAATCATTCCTTGCCATTCTTTTTTTTTTTTTTTTTTTGCATCGCGTTCTCCCGAATTAGTGAGTGGGACTCTAGCAACACATTAAAAATAAAATAAAGAGTAAATATGATGTATTTTCAACATACTAGGGGAACGAAGTTTAGAATTTTGAGAACATTTTGTATAGTTGATGACGTCCTTGGTCTGAACGAAGAGAGAGCCGAAACGACAAGAGCCTGCAACGACCACCCGTGATGTTTCTAATTGTTGGATTTAGTATTAATTTATGAAGATGCGGACACCCCGCCGATTGACGGGTGTTTCGAGCAAAGAATTACGCGCTTGGAAAAATCAGAAAGGGTCACGCGTGCCTGCTCAGCCAGGGGCCCTATGTTGCGCTTTTTGGACTCCCACGGCGACCAGGGAGAAGGAAGTGACGTCAACAACGCAGCAAACGAAGATTGGATGTTGATTGGTGAGAGTCACTGAGGAAGAATTTTCGCATAAGAAAACAAAGAAAAAGTGAGCCTCATTTTCTTCTGCGGTAATTAATTATCAGCGACTCTCACCAATCAACATATAATCTGAGTTTGCTGCGTTATTGACGTCACTTCCCTCTCCCTAGTCGCCGTGGGAGTCCAAAAAACGCAACATAGGGCCCCAGTCCTACCTCTCGAATTCTATGTGGTCATCATCTGAAGCTCTAGAACATTGTCGTCACTGAACACTGGTGTTTGACCAATGTTTGGCACTAATAGGCACGCCCTTCAAAGCAGCGTTTGGTTCTATTCGTTCCTTTGCAGTGCTTCTTTAAAAACGTTTAACCCGACTGAAATTTATTATTTTGTCGCTTTCGACGTTATAGTAAGTCAAATGTTTGCTGGCTTTCGTGGAGGCTTCACCAAATTGAAAACATGTCAATAACAGATACCTGGCAATTTCTTTTTTTTTTTTTTTTTACTTTGATGTACACAATGCACTTCAAATCTAAAACTGCTCTTTTGTTTTCCTCCTGGTCACAATGGATTTCCCTTCAGCATTTGAACGAAAGTCAGAATATAGCGTCAGGAGTTGTCGATTAAAATTCCTATAAAGATTAAACTCAGGCGTTCCCAATCTGTTTGCCCTTTTAAAGCTAACTATTCCCGATGGTGCCTCCCGTCCATCATTGTTCCACGGCTCAGCTGGAGCTTGCAATTGGACTTCAAGGCATAAATTTTCGGCGAAAGTTTCAGCACACCGATCCCCCTGCTTCTTTGTCGGTTACCATCGCTACAGTAACCGATAAGCTGAGAACTGCATGGTGTTTCTTTCGAACGTCCGGCCTTCGGTGTGCGCTAGTTGCCTTCCGCCGTGCTTTGGCTACGCGTGCGCGCTCGAGAGTCCCGAGACGCCGAAGCACCATCGAAGGTAGAAAGCTCGAGCTGCACGCCAGGACAATTGAAACATCTTTCCCGTCGCTCTCATTACGTTTATGACAATAGAAGCGCTTCAGGTATGAGAATAACTAGCTCGCCTAGTGTCCTCAAAGAACCGGTCGCGGAAGGGTAAGCAACATTATCACCGGGGCTTATTATTCCCCTCCTAAATTTCTTCGCATATTCTGTCGAAGAAAAATTGAAAGCGTGGTGTGACATCGCGAAGTAATTTGCCAAACAGGACCGTCCTCGTGTCGCTCCTTTGTCTCGATAAAGTCTGAAACCACACGTTAATGCTTTGCATGACAGTTCAGGAATACGCTCATACTGCTAGCACCTAGAACAAACGATATCAAATTGAGGTTCTACAGCTGTGACCTCTTCGGAAGACATTGAAAACAGCGCTTCAACATTTACTTTGTTAAAGCCTTCTTTTGTGTGTTTGGAATAACGAAACATTTTTGGTTTTTAGAATAAGACACGTTTTAAATTGTATTTTTTCACGATCTAACCAACGACAGCGAGAGAGTAATGTGTCGGTAGGCTGATATCCACAGTTTGCATTACCGGGTGCATCTCTAGATTGTTCCGCGTATGAAAAAAAAATTGTTAGGTGCGCCATTAAAAATATGCGGTACAAGGCTGCTTCTCAAGCCGAGTTTTATCCTCCATGCTAAATTGCTTGCCAAAAATCATTTACAGCTCCTGCAAGAGGGTACGATAATTGCAAGCTTAATAAACTCAGAAATGTGAACTAAGATTTTCTCTAAAGAATGACAACAATAAAAAGCCTACGCTAGATGCTGGCGTAAGCTACCTAAAAATTATGAAAAGGAAAGAAACAACAACAAAAAAGCGCTGAAACTTTTTTTGTACATAACATTTTTTTCACAGCTGGGTCAGTTTCTTCAAGAAAGGCTTTCTTATGCGAAAATAGCTTTAGCATATATGTGCCTCAAAAACATGTACGATCATTAAAACGCTTCTTCAACTATGCCCCTCCTTATCGATACCTTGGCTGGATGGACTCATCAACGTCTTAATTCCAAGGAGGACGAGTTTACATATCGCATCTCTCAACATTCGTCCGCTATCGTTTCGGCCATCTAAAACCCAGAAATATTCCTCTTTATAAAAAGCCGAGAGTTGAGTAGATGCAGTATCAGATTGTTAGCACTCACGGAGTTTATTTGCCTATTTATTAATCTATTCGTGATACTTCAAAGGCACTTTGGAGCGTATTACATAAGGTGCGACGACCGATTAGAGACACGAGGCTTGGAATCAAAACGAGCAAAACAGTCAGTCTCAACATAATCACTCGTAAACTCCTGTCAACCGATATTATTTTGAATTTATTTGTTTAAAAGCATTGTCGGTGAGACCAGTAAGGTATCACGGGCATCCCCTTTTTTCTGCAGTTGTAGGTTGCTCCGATCGCCGAACTATTTGTTTTATTAAACAGTGTGACCGCATACAGCTCCTCTCCCAGTGGGGACAAAATATAGTTTCGGGATTTCACCACTACGCTGACGCGTTGTGTGTATGGGATCACAGCGTTCTAAAAACGTAACTCTTTAATAAAATATATTCCTTTATATTTTATCTTATTTATTTTTAAATTACCCTATATTTCTTTATTTTACGAATCAGCTGTCCAGTTCTTCAAAAACAACCTACCATGGAGCCAAGCGATTGACTCACGCCTGTCCACTCCGTTTTTATGGACTTCATAAATCCCTTCCCCTCTCATCCCGGATAATTAGAAGTCCAGATGCGTATTTTATTTCTCGCCGCTGTTTTACGCTACCCTTTTGTAAGCTCGGTTGCCTTCGTCCATTGACGTCGCTCGAGAACTCGAGACGCGTTACTTAATTCAACAACGTGCTTATTTAATTTGTCTTCCGCCGTCACCGTCTCCGTGTTTTCCCAAGAGAGGCTCTCGATTTATTTAACTTTTTTTTTTCTCTGCCCCTCTTCTACACCATCAAGAAGAATATTTAAAGGGAAGCTAAAGCACTTCTTGATAAAACGAGTTAGAGGTGAATTCTGGCGTATTTTTATGCCGTGAATCTGAATATCACGATCATTTTCCCCGAACATGTAACTAAACGCGAGGAAACACGAAAAACCTCCGACCAGTCGTGACGTCATACTAGGATCTTTGGGCCGCCAAGCGCGTGCCGCACGTGTGAGCAGCGCGTGCAATTGCAAGCTCGACATGTATATTTTTCCGCACTGACCCCAGCCTTGACGTCTCTTTCTGACCTTTTTGAAAATAGCAAGAGTGCGCGTGCATAGCTTTAAAAGGCGCTGAAGATGCGCGAGAGCAGAGATTCCGAAAACTCCTAGTGTGACGTCACGCCCTAGAAAGGAGAGGCTTCGGCGGTACTTTAAAAATTAATTTCTGAAGCCTCCGTGCACCCAGTTGAAAAATAATCTCGATATTCGTGATCCTGGAGGCCGAATGAAGGCGATAGAAGTGTTTTTTCTTAAATACAGAACCGCTTCAGTTTCCCTTTAATTACGACAAAGGGTTCATGCCACTAACACATTTATATACTGTAAACGACGAAATTTCCGCGAGCACCTAATTTTCGCGAATTTCGCGAATCGCCTACAATTCGCGAAAAATACGTCCCGCGAACAATTCGGGCAATATGTGAACGCTCCGGAAGCTACACTCGATTCGCGAAAGTTAGAACCCGCGAATAATTTCAAATTTTCAACTTTGGCCCGATTCGCAAAAATTTGAGCCCGCGAAAATTAAAGCGTTTACAGTATCTATTTCATGGCGCAGTGCGCATAAGGCCTACATTTAGTTTCCCAATTTTACTACCTAAAAAAGGTATTCCACTGTCCGTTTTTCTTCTGTTTCTTTCCCTCTTCTTTTTGCTTAATGATAAGTCGTTCCCGATAACATTTGTTTTCTGAATGGGTCAGTCTCCCTTAACCCTTAGCCCACGTATTAGTACGCATCGCCAAAAATGACTGCAAACCTTGCGTTGGGGTAAAAAAAAAAAAAGCTTTAAAAAAATGTTTAAAAAAAAGATTGCTGACGAAGAAATTATAACAAAAAAATGAAATAAAAATTCCGAATATTTTTTTCTCTCCTGTTTAACGAATAAAAAAAAAAGGCACGTGAAAGGCCACTGCCGGCCGACTATTTTGTTTTCCTCGGTGTCTTGACAAAAGGAAAAAGGTGCTTTGTCCAGTGCACGCAATACAGTTCTGCTCGGTATACGGCACTTCTCACCTTGACCATAAGCTGCACTTTATGGTCCTGTTTATGGCGGGAGATAGGAAGCAATGTCAAGGCTCTTTTAGACCCCGGGTTACGAGAGTGATCCACGTGAGCGACATAACACCGTACGCACCCAAGATCTTCCCGCCGAAACTAACAGGACTGTGCCTAAGGCGTCGATGGTGTTTACGTTTTGTCTTACTTTATCTCGAAGGTCATCACCCGTATGAAGGCCTAGAGCAAACCAAGGTCTATGCTTTGCGGAACTCAACCACAGAAGTGCGAAGGTTTACTCCTGCAATTTCCAAGTAAATTTGATTTTACACCATCGTCCACTGTCTTGTGTAAGTGGGGTTCCGTGTCTTTGGTACGTAGGCCCGTTTATCTCAACCAGGAGGCACGAGCGCGTCCGTAAGACTAAAGACCGGTTCACACACTTACAACCGAGTACGACCGTGAGAGACAAGACCTGTTGAAACCTCAAGATTTTTTTGGACGAGAGACCACACTGGCACGATGGCGCCATCTATGTGGTGACCCTGGAACTGCATTTCACCAAAGCGAAGGTTTTGCGGGATTTCCGAGGTAAAACGTGCGTAATACCTATGAGAAAGGCTCGTTTATAACGTTGACCAAAGTTTTTCGAGCCAAGAAAGAAATGATAATGCCCGAGAGAAATAGAAAATATGCCGGACCACCAAGTTTACACTGCTACCCAATAGATGGCGCCAGTGTGTCCTCTCGTCGTAATAGATATTAAGAGGTTCCAGGGCACTCGGTTCTAAGAGGTCGCGCATGCGTAAACGGGTCTTGAAGCTCTAGGTGGATGCTATTAAATATTACGCGACCATTTATTGCTTGGATCGAATAAAAATCCGAACTGCAGAGTTCGATTATGCACGAGTTAATGTAGATTAAAGCGTGTGTCGGAACCTGTCTACGCGTGATAACAGAGCGCATTTGCCTTCGATATCCAACGTACAAATTCCGGCATTACGGCCTTGTTCAGTGGGTGTTATTTGTCCCTTTGAGGACGGGAAGAGAGAAAGGGCGAGGCGGCGACCAGAGGGCGTTTTCAGTCGGCGCCGATGGCAGGCAGACGGGTCGTCAAACAAGCTGCGCCTGATTAAACACGCTCTGTCCGCTCGACTCGGCGGCTAGTCGGCTGGCGTCGTAAACAATGCGCTTGGGCACTAAATCCGCCCCCCTCGGGCTGAGCTCGGCCATTTTAGCCCGCCGGCCACTGCTGGCATGAGCCCTTGTACAACTGCGCATTCCTCACGACGCACTCTCCCTATACCTCCGTGGTTCCGGTGATCACAGGACGCGCACGCCGGTAGGAGTTGTCCGGCCTAATAGGATTTATATAAGGCGTTCAATGGAGACCGTATTTGAGCGTGTCATTTGCGAGGCGTGAAAGCTCTTCACGAGACAATGCCTAAAGAGCTAAATAGAAATAAAATATTTTCAGTGGTTTCCCCGGTGGCGTCAACTGAGAGTTGGAGCTGACAGGTGTCCTGGCTGAGGCAGTCGTTTAATTTTGTGAATTTGCGCTCGCGCCCCGGAAATACCATTCGCTCCTTTAACTCGGAATAAGGTTAAATATTTCGCAAATTATTGGAGTTGCGTTGTAAGACCCTTTTAAAACAGACCTTTTCCTTTTTTTCTTTTTTTGCAAAGGGGAAGTTGTGGTTAGTTTAAACATTCCGTATAAAACACTATGCAATTTAAGGACGTTAAAGGCTTCTCGGCCAATAGGTTCTGGTTTGCGGTTTATTTTTATTATTGCGTCGCAGACGCTGCTCAGAGTGCGCACAAACGTACTTTTTCTGCCGTACGCTGTCCTGAAGGCGTTAATAAACTTGAATGGCTGTGATTTAAATTAGAAAAAGAGCAGATCTCTTCCTGCCACAAAGGTCGTCTCCTCTCTAGCGTTCGCTTTGCTAAAGTGGAAAAGGGTGCGAGGAATGTACCGTGAACATTTGGCCAATCACTAACTATAGTAATTTGCAAGATCTGGCTTGCCGCCACTGTAACCTGCTGCCAGCGTAGACTGGGAACCTTGATAGTATAAACATTAAAAAAATATATCTTTGATGCTCACTCTTAACGCGCGCTAAAAAGGAGCTGTTTAGTGATCGTCCCTACCTTCTGACCAAATATGATTATTTTGACGTTATGAACTGCTAATCCCAAGAAGATAATGCGCTCAATTGGAACTCTAAATACGGGATTCCACTATGCTAGGTTCGGTTCAATTGGGATAAAAGTACAGTTACATTTCACGTATGCGGCAAGGGGCTTGCGTATGTCCGTTTAATATAGTGCTTGGGTTTATAATTTTCGGTGAAGGATAGATTAGATCAGATTCAAGTTATGCTAGGTTAATCATCTGTGAGTTAGGTTTCGAATGTGGTTTTGGTAAAGTTTGTCTTTATTTAAGACCGATTTATTTGGCTCCTACAGGTAAGGCAGAGCTAGGTTTCATTTTACTCGCATTACGGATTGGTAAGACATAGGTTACGTTAAAAGTTAGGACTGGCTGGTTTAGGTTAGGTTGGGCTAGGTTAGGTTAGTTCGCGTTTAGGGTCTTGTTGTATTTGGAATATAACATCTTATTTTAGGTGAGGTTAGCCTAAGTGACTGCAATCAGCTTAAAAAGTAAAAACAAAATTAATAACCACCTAAAGGGTAAACAATTACCTTTAAAAATGTATTAGTGCGGTTCCTGTACGAACTCCGGCGATGCACCCATTGAAACCTACATATCTCCAACCAACGCCTACTATTGAGACTTTGACGCGCTCGCTTTTAACTAAACCGAACGGAAGACCAACATTGACAGAAACTAATGCGTATAATAAAGAAGAGTGCAGATAGCGCTCTTCGATCGCCCGTTCCCCGGGAGCCCCTGTTCCTCTGCGCATGTTCACTCACTTGGTTCACCGTCCTGCCCTTACAAAAAAAAAAGTTGCCCAGGCTATTGAAATCTTTGCGACTTCTTAACGATCATTGCGACTTTCTTCCCTGCCCACTTTCTAACAACGTATTTGTATACATTGTGTGTTCACCTTTTTCAGACACGGGTCTATACACTGCAGTGGTTCAACTTTTATCGAAATTGGATTCATTATTACCGCCCGCTTTGTATATACTTTTTATCAATGGCATTGTACAGACTTTGTATAGACTTTGTTGAGGTAAAAGTCTGTACACTGCAGTTGTTACAATGTGTATCAAAATTGGGTTAATTTTTATCGCCAACGTTTGATAAACTTTTTATCAATGGTAGTGCTCAGACTTTGTATGACCATTGTTGTGACGAAAGCCTATACACTGCAGTTATTACAATATGTATTGCGATTCTATTAATTTCTATAACCCACTTTTTATATACTTTCATTCAATGGTAGTGTTGAGACTTTGTATTGCATTTGTTGAGGCAAAAGCCTATACACTGCAAGTGTTCCCGTATGTGTCAAATTTAGATTAATGTTTTATTCCTTATTCTAATATACTTTTTATCAACATCAGTGGTCTATAAAGCTAAATAACTTGACATATCTGTAAAGTGTAAAGAAGTGAGGTTCTTTACACTTTCTATGGACACGGAAATTATAAATACAAAATGCGCAGAACGATGTTCGTTTTAGCCAAATAAACACAGATTTCACAAGATTGAGGCTTACATTGAGTCAATATAAAACCACTGTACGGAGTAATGAGGAACGTCCAAAAGATGTGGACGGAAAGCCTGCTTTAGACAAGACCAGGGTGGACGCTGTTATTGAAGTGCAGTCATTCTATTATTTTGGCCATTATAAATTATTTTCATTATTTTATATTTTGAAATTTCTGAACCTTCCGTGTTCCGAAATATCTTCCCCAAAATTTTCTACTTAATCCGACTTTTGTTGTTTTTTTTTGCTCAATCCTGCAAACCATCGCTTCATTAGTCGGATAAAAGTGCAAAATTCGGGAAGCAATATTGCGGAACATACGCTGGTTATTCGAATTACACAAAATGAAAGTCTTGGCATACGACCGCCTCAAAGTTTGCTATTAAACACATATCCTAATTACAGTAATTAAAAAGTTAAATACTGTTGGGTTGCGCGAAGTTTAGTTGATTAGTCTGATAATAGTGATGGTTATATTCCCACCTAGTGTCCGCCAAGTCATATAAACACGCATTGAAAACCGTATTCATATTACTTTTCCCCCCTTTATTTAAAAACTACGCGCAGCTAGAAAAATAAACACTGTGTTGTAACGTTTAACAGATAATCCCTGATTCGGGACGAGCTCCCCTGTGGAGATAAGAGCGTCCTTTCACACGGTGACTTTTACCGCGCCGTGGCCCTCCCTGGTCGGAACCGGTTTGGAGGCACATTTGGGGTCATCTTTCCCGGTTGCCTCTGGCGGTGGGGGACCTCCTTTCTTTCGAAGAGGGAGGGGAGGAAAAGAAGGACAATGAGGAGACGGCCAGAACGCGAAAGCAAGCGAGTCTCTGCGCACGACATTTTGACTATTGAGCGAAAGCTGTCCGCAGCGGCGATAAGAAAAGTGTTGTTGTTGTACTCAACGGAGCGCCTCATCTGCCAGCAAGAGACAACAGTTGCAACAGAAGAGTTGGTGCTGAAAACTCGAGATTACAGCACTGCAAACACTTCGAACGTCGAAAGAAAAGTGAGTGATTATTCCTTCTACTAGAACGACGGCATGGAAGTTCACAAGAAAAAGCGCAAGGGTATTAGGTCACAAAAGATGCGGCTAGTGAACGACGCTGAGAGGTTGCTACACTCCGCACAAAGCAAAAGCGAGGGCCTGAAGCTACTCATCCAACGACGGGTCCTGGCTCAGGGTCAACTTAACGCCGTCGACGCCATCATCGAGTCACTCATTTCGAAGCAAGATGGAAACCTCGAATCCACCTACGTCATTGAATATGAGTACAAGATCGTGGCCTACTTGACAATGCTGAAGAGCCAGCTAAGATGCTGTGCGGAACGCGGCAATCCATCCAACGAGAGTACCCTGATCGGAAGCACAACCTGATCACTAACGCCAGCGAAGACGAGAATCAAACTTCCAAAACTTGAACTTCTGAAATTCAACGGTCAACGGAAGGATTGGCAGCCGTTTAGTTAACCGTTCGAGACCGTCATCCATCTTAACTCGGACTTTTTTCGGCGGAAAGGTTCAACTACCTGCTATCAGCGCTGAGCGGCAATGGAGCAGCTGCCATTGCCGGCTTAACAGCCCACCGCAAAGTGCTCTCCGACGCCGTGGACCTCCTGCGAAGACGTTCGAAAGTCAGGAAGAACTCATCGAAGACCACATGAAGGGCCTGATGGATATTCCTCATATATCATCGTCACGCAACACTAAAGGCCTGAGACATTTCTACGACAAACTACATGCTCGCATACGAGGACTCAATGCGTTGGGGGTGAGCGAGGACTCCTTCTGTGCAATGCTCTGTCCGGTCCTACGTTTTGCTCTCCCAGATGACATTCCTCTGGAGTACAACCTAAAGATGTCTGCGGTGGACACGGAAACCGACATCAGCCGTGGCCGGTCACTTTGGATACAAATTATCTAGGCATAATGGTCTGAAATCTCCAGATTAAAAGCGCCTACAGGAGTTCTAGCAAACCTTGTGGTTTTTTTTATGGAGGTCGCTCTACTTATAATCGCCGCCCGATCGGTATCCGTTTCGCACGTCACACAGGGAGTGATATAACACAACGAGATGACAGCGAATGGGTTTACTGTACCTCCCCGTTGACCGTCGTTGAGAGCCGGCAGTCCGGGCACACCGACCGTTGTTGTCGCCCGTCGATCAGAGCTCGCAGTCGGAGTCCGTGTCCAGGCCTGCGGATCGCCCTTCCCACGCCAGCGCTGCGTAGTCTGGCTGTCCCGGGCTATCACTGCCCAAGTCTCGCTGCGGAACCACTCCGGAATCGTCGTGGCCGAGGCCAGATGGCCAGGACTCACCGTTTCTACCGGTCCGGACTTTGAACCTCGCTGGTGGACCGCTCCGAGATTCGCCATGGGCCAGGCCAGGCAGCCCGGCTCCGTCGTTCCTGCCCAGCTCCAGCCTCGCTCAGCACGCACTGTCTCGCGCCAGCTCGTGACTTCTCCGCCGACCGCCTGTCACGTGCCCTCTGCCTCGTCTTTCACCCTCGGCTCCCACAACCTTTGCTATTCACAATGTGTCCACATTTTATCGCGTTTCTTAAGCTATTTGGCCGACCATTCGGGATCGAAAAGCTGTAGACTGAAGTGTCTGAACTTTGAATAGAAGATCTACAGGCATTCTAGCACTATTTCCTATTTAGAATGTATCGGCATTTTTAACGACTTTCTTCAGATAATTGACACGTCAATTTGGATACAAAAGGTATACTCTAAATTGTCTTAACATTGGACAGAAAGTCGACATACATTCTATCTAAATCTCAGACATTTTAGTCTCTATAGCCTTTCGATCCGGAGTGGTCGGACAATTAGCTGAAGACACGCGATAAAAAGGTGGATACAATCTCAATATGTAATCTATGGTATACAAATTGGATACACACTCGCTAAATTTTTTCGTAAGGGTGGCTAACTTTCTTTGTCTCTCTCTCTTTTCCCCTCTATCAAGAATGCAGTCTGAAATAAGGAGACTGGAAAGCTGGGGAGAGAGCGCATGGGCGACGAAATTGCCTACTCTCCGCCTCCTTTCCTATCTGACTTCATGCCCGTATTCTATAGCGGAACGTCTTCATTAGGCCGCACGACGAACGTCTTTTCGCCTCAAAGCTGCCGGGACCAGACTGACAAGCCGCCATATTTCCACTGCCAAAATAAACATTCTGAGAACACATTTTTTGACGTGGTCTACCACTTTTATTTCACGTTAGGTTAAAACACAGCGTAACGGCTTCAATCTAGCAACAGGAGAGGGTGCAGGCACCGCTAGATTTGGCGCATAATTTCTGTTATATTGCTGGGCTTAAAATGACGAGTTAGGCTAGTTGCTTTCGTACTAAAAGCGCCAAAAACAGGGATAGAGTAAGGAAGAGAATGTTTCCGCTATGTGTCGTCGTCAATCCTTACTCTGTCCATGTTATTGGCGCTTTTATTACGTCACTTGCATCGTCATTCGCTGGTCGCGCTCGGTATCTGTCCCCCCGGAGACCTTTCTTGCTTTCTCATGTTGGTCTTGGAGGCTATAGGTGATAGTGCAAGCGACAAAGCGCAAATGTTGGTTTGACGTCATAGTGCGTGCGACCAATGGCGTTCAGCAGCGTGGAGGGAGGAGAGGAGGGGGAAGGGGGGTAAGCAGCGCGGTAATACTCAACACAGCCTAGAAGAGAAGGCTGCAATGCTGACATTTTTGCGTCACAAGCGTAGTCCAAGGCTGGACAGAGATTGGAAACGAGTGCGACGTCAGCTCTCGGCTTCGAGTCAAGTTTGAGCCGAACGTTGACGGATTCGTCGTGTCCACTATTTGCCCAGCAGTGGCCTTCGCTGATGACGCCTTCTCATTTAACACTACGGCTTTGTTATCTAACTGTTGTAACACTCCCTTCTCCCCTCCCCTCCCTTCTTCCACTGCGTAGGGAAGGGGGAAGCGCGGGTGAGGTTGGAAATTGCGTATTAGTGATATCGTACCTCCAATGCATTTGATGGAATCTGCGAGTCAGGAAATATTTTTAGGCAACTCGTCATTCGCTTAGCTCAGTTATTAGAATCGCTGCGATTCATTTACAGCTTAGCTTTCCCGAACGTTGGCGCACATGCGTTGGTGGAGGGAACTACCTAGGTCATACTATGTTAATTAACGTGTTTTTTTATCAAAAAAGGAAGGGGGAGGTGTTGAAACATATTCAGATATATGAGTAACGAAAAGATATATTGCTAGGTTACTCAAGTGTCAATGAGAATGCTGGGAAAGTAGGTAGGCGCGCTGCGTACACTCGCCTCGTCTGTATAAAAAATTCAAGCTAAATAACCCAACGAGGGCTGTTGACGAACCCACGTGCCAAAAACCTTTTTTTAACTATAGAACACTTACTGCAAAAGACGTCAGCACATGTAACTAGCCTCAAAGCCTACTTTTTGTTGCAGGTGAAATTTAGCAAACGGTCTATTGAGAGAGATCGCGGACACACGCTGGACTTGCTGCATTTGCATGTAGATCAAGGAGCAGCCACCGCGGGTGCCTCTATTTATTTGCCAGCTCCCGCCTTTCGGCTATCGTGTCGCCAGAGACAATGGCAGCTCATCCGGGAGTCGGACTCGGCGCGTATTCATGACCTCCCTTCATTCGGAGACTCAGCGCTGAAAGCAGAACCACAGTTGGAGCCAGCCCTTATGAAAAAATAAGTGCGTCCGAATTGATGCCGCCGTGCGAGACACCCGCTTGTCCTTCTCTATTGTGTTTATTTGTTTTTTGTCTTTCTTTATTTTCAAAAAACGTTTCTTATTAGGGCAGTTATTTATTCTGAATGGAAATCCTTTCTTCTGATATCTTTTGGTAGGATTTATTACTTTACTATACGAATGGGTACTTTAACTTCGTTTAATGGTGTGGCTTAAGTTCTTAAAGCTTAGGGTTGGTGTACAAAGGTTGGATTTAGGTTAGGACAGTTAGGCTAGGTTAGGTTAGGATGGGTAAGGCTTAGGTGAGGTTTTGGTAACGTTGTACTTGGGTAAGGGCTAGTAATTGGGCTTGCTTCTTTAGCTATATTTGGTTCATTTGATTTAGAATCGATTCGTTACGTATAGCTAGGTAGCAGCAATGTGTTGGAGATTTTGTTTTTGTCCTGCACTGACACCCACAGAGGTGACGACCGGTGTGGTGAATTTTGTTTTGTGGGATATTTAATTAAAACGTTGTGCCACTACAAGTACGGAAAAACGGTGAGTAATGAACCTACTTACGGCAGCCAGAATGGATAGTGAAATCTATATCATTAAATATAGCAAAAAAACGTTCTGCCTAACTTAGCTGCTAAAGACCGTGCAAATCCAGCTAGTTTAGATTTAAATCGAAAGATCTAACTCTATCTCTTATATTTTAAGACACGCAACCTCTCTTAAACGCTTCAAATGCCGTGTTGTGAACGTGGCAAATCTCCGTAAAAAAGCAACAGTTCAATTGCGTTCCTTTTCTTTCTTTATGGGAGAATTGTAACATCACTCAATTCAAAACAACGATCATCCACGTCGATGGTTTCGGGACGATAGAAAATCGTATATACAATTTGCTTCGTAATTATTAAAAGATTGTTTATTACAAGAACCCATGTCAGTTGCGTTTACCTCTGCGCAACTTTGTTTCTTGCCTCGCTAAAAAAGAAGAAAAAAAGTATCTCAATTGCATGCATTGTAGCCGCACTCACTTGGTGCAGCCACCGATTAGCCCTATTTTATCATGCTGAATCCCGTCCAACAAACCTGCGCACAAAAAAAAAAAAAAAATTAAGAAGAAGCTTTTTCAATTGCCTGAGGTCTTCTCGCGTCCGAAAGTCTGCCGCATCCATGGCAACTCAACTCTAGCCGCATTGTTGATTCAGCATCAGACCTGGGCAGATAAATCATGTTAACGCGGCACCAAGCTCACGCGATACGACACCCGGCTTCCCAGTCCCGTCTTTAGTCCAGCGTTTATTAGAACGGTGGACCGACGTGTCACACGTGAACGTGTTACTGAAATAAAGTAACTAGTAAATACCGTCACTCGTTACTCACTCAAAAAATCACCATGTAGTACGTTAGTCGTTGCTGCGAATCAATAAGGAAAGCGTCACACCAGCTTTATTTATTTATTTATTTATTTATTTCAATATACTGCCGATCCCATATGGATTTTTGCCGGTATTGGGGGAAAATAAATATACATCAAGAGGCAAATATCAATAAAAACGGAACAGCAAAATATCGCTTCATTCTTGTGACAGAAAAAAAACATATCAATTCATAAAATGACAAAGTAGCTGTTTTTCGAATGCATCACCAAACAATTCCACACTTGTACAACTAAAACAGTGCCTATCTAAACTATTCCAGTCCCTTATGGCTGAAGGAAACAATGAGTGTTTAAAACTGTTGTTATTCAAGGAATACTCTACGAGTGTGTCGCTATGTTTAGGTCGAGTGGCTCTCGCTTCCGATTGCTTAACGTACTTGTCTTTATGTATTTTAAATGCATCGTTTGAAAGGATGAACATGAATGTCAGTCAACTGAGTCTTACACGATCAACGGTAGTCAATAAACCAGCTTTCTTTAGTAGTTCTGGTGGTGACTCGAAGCGACTGTATTTGTGGTAAACAAATCTGATTGCCTTTCTCTTGACACTTTCTATAATACTTATATTCTTCTGCGTATGTGGGAACCAGGATATATTTGCGTATTCTAGTACTGAATGCCCAAGAGAGGTGTATGCTAAAAGCTTTGTTTCAGGAGTTGAATACTTTAACGTTCTCTTCCGAAAGAATAGTTTTGCCAGGGCTTTGTTCGTTATATAATTAACGTGTGCGTTCCAGCTCAGGTCGGATGCTAATATGATGCCAAGATACTTATCTTCAGTGACTCTGCGCAAGTCTACAACATTAACACTGTATGTAAACTCGAGAATATTGTTCTTTTTCCTCGTTATAGGCACGTAATAACGATTTTGTAAGAATTTAGAGCCATTTACCAATTGTCACACCAATCGGTTATCTTTTTTAGTGATTGGTTTAGTTGAATATGGTCAGCTTGGCTTGTTATCTCGCAATAGATAATACAGTCGTCGGCAAAAAGTTTTATGTTTGCATCTATACCATTAACAATGTCATTTAAATAGACAAGAAACAGGAGTGGCGCCAAAACAGTGCCTTGCGGGACACCAGACAGCACTTTAACTGGTCGAGAGACAGTGTTTTTCATAACATACAAACTGAAACCGATTTTTTAGGTAATCTTCTATCCACGATGAAATAGGACCCTCACCCATGAACTGTGTAAGTTTGTTAAGAGGTTTGACGTGTGAAACACGGTCAAACGCTTTTGATAGGTCTAAAAATATTACATCAATTTGGCTTCTATTATTTATACCCGTCGCGAAATCATGGATAGTCTCGACCAGTTGCGTAACAGTTGATAGTCCATTCCTAAAGCCGTGCTGCTGCGCGCATAAAATATTGTGTTTATCAATAAATACCGTCATGAATTTAAGAATGATGTGTTCGAGAAGTTTACAGCACGTGCATGTAAGAGATATATGTCTATAGTTTGAAGCCAATGAGAATTCGCCGGATTTGTGAATGGGTACAACTTTTGCTATTTTCTTCTCAGTTGGCACAGAAGAGCAGCTGAGAGACCTGTTAAAAAAAAATGAAAGCCTTTACAACTCCCTGTAACGCCGAATTGGAGCGCAGCTCTTGAGGAGGAAGAGGGAAGGGTACTCAGGGGAGGGTATATCACTCCTCCTCCTCCTCCTCCTCCCCTCATTTTAAAGTCTCCTCCGGGGGGGGGGGGGGGGTCACGTGACCGCGGGGGGGGGGTCACGTGACGGGGCCACGTGATCTCGGGGGGGGGGGGGGGGGGGCTCGCGCGGTGCATTATGGGACATTTCCCATAATGCACCGCGCGGTTACGCCGACGGCGACGCCGCTCAAGCCGGTAACGGGCGCCTAAGAGCTGCGCTCTAAAACTAGTGCTAAATATTTACTAATCCATTCGGCATACCGTTTTAGGAACATATTTGGAATTTCGTCAGGACCGTTACTTTTTTGTGTCCAGTTCAAGCAATATTGCTAGAACACCTGGCTCGGTGACTGTTAAGCTTCCTAGGCCTTCAGAGTCATTATTTGGAGTTAGAAAGGAAACTGTGTTGCCGTTGTCGGTCGTATAAACGGACTTAAAGTAGCTGCTGTATTCATCTGCCATTCTCTGTTTCTCTGAGGGTCTCAGACGAGCGGTTTTTAACTTTTTAGGATTTATGTGGTTCCAAAAATATTGGGGGGATGCTTGCAAAAACTCGCGAAGGGTTACAGTGTTGTACTTTTGTTTAGCTTCTTTAATTTTTAATTTAAGCACATTCGATTGTTTCGAAAGCTTTGTTTTGTAATTTGAATTGTTCTAGAGTCTGTAATGGGATACTTTTTAGATGACTTTCTAAGGCGTGTAATTCGACGTTTCAGGTGGATAATCTGACGGGCTATCCATGGGTTATGTTTCCTTATCACTTTACGTTTTTTTGGGATGAACTGGATAATGCAATGATTTACAATTGCTTTGAACCTGTACCATAGATCATCTGTGCTAAAATCATTACAACCACACATTTCGCGAAATTTAAAGAATTCATGCGCAAGGTAAGTTAGGACAGAGGCATCATCAGAATTGTTAAAATCAAGGACATAGGTAGTACAACCATGAGAGGGCACTGAAGCGCATGCAGGTATTGCACATAAAATTGTTTTATGATCGGATATGCCATCCACCACATCTACATTTGTTTGGCTTGTGAAAAATGGTCACTAAGAAATACCAAGTCTAGTAAACTATAAGACGACCCCTGCACCCGTGTTGGCTCCCTGACGATTTGTGTAAGTTTAAATGTAAAAATAATATCAAGAAAAGCATCTCAAGTAGACGTGCCTTGGGGCAGCCAATCCCAGTTTATCTCTGGCAAATTAAAATCTCCCATCATGATTATTCTTTCACCTTTGATATGTTGGTGCATGTAGTGGAACAAGCTATACAGATATTTTAGATCCGAGTTGGGAGGCCGGTAAACCTCACCCACAAAGACAGAATAATTTGCCAGGTACACTTTACACCAAGGAGACTCAACTTCTTTTACCTTAGTCAAAAGTACGTAAGGGATACCTTGCTTTAAAATGATTGCTACACCCCCACCTCTAGATATTCCGTCTTTCCTTAACACAACATAGCTTGGAGTGACATTTTCGCTATCGAGTATTTGAGGATTTAACCATGTCTTAGTTATTGTAGCTATGTGAGGTTCAAATTTCAAGAGAGTAGATTCTAATCCCTCTACTTTATTTAGAAGGCTTCTTGCATTCATATTGATGACTGTTATTTTAGCCGCTGTTTTATGGTCGTCTGCTAGTCTCGTTGCATAGTCATCTATTAGTAGTGGTCCGTTACCGCGTTTTTTCAACCATGGGAACTTTATCATTTTTTGCCTCTTCCCACGCATACACTTGTCCGTTTATTTTAACCTTATCATAAGTAAAAAATACCTTATCTTTGCTATCTCGGATTGCTTTGGTACTGTTCCACAGTTGTTTTCGTATTTCCTGTACGGGGCGGGAAAACTCCTCGCTTATAGAAAAGTTTGTGCCCTTTAGTATCACGCAGGTTTTTAGTATCACTGTTTTATTTCTGCTGTCCAGTAGTTTAAAGATAATCAGCCGAGTTTTGTTGCCAATTTTTTTTTTCCGAGTCGGTGAATTCTTTTAATACCTGATATCTGCACGTGCAAAATTTCTTTCAGGATGTCATCCATGACTATCTTTTCAAGAATTTCACTGTTTTCGTTATCCTTTTCTTTGACGCCGTATACTAACAAGTTAGACGTCGGCTTAGGTTTTCCAAGTCATCGAGTTTTTCTGTAATAGTTTTAACATTCGCTTCGAGCTCTGTTATTTTGTCTTGACATGCACTGATATTTTTCTGGAGAGTACCGATGCTTTCTAACTTCAGGTCGATGGCCGAAAGTCTCTCATTTGTTGTGACCTTTTCACTCTTAATATCCTGTATGTCCTTAGCAATAGCACTTAGTTGCTGCAGAATAGCGGCAGTGTCTGGACCTGGGTTGGACTCGACGTCCCCACTTAGCAAAAGGAACATTCTCAGGAAGGCAATCACATTACACAGCGGAGTACAAAAGGACCGTGGGCACGACAGCCAGATCAAGCAGGCATTATTACTACGGAAGGTCTTTCCGCAGTTTTTGCTCACCTGAACAAGGAAGACGAAAGGGTTGTTAAACCTCATGCCGAAGATGCTGCCGCGCCCAATGTCGAAGTGCAGTTCGCTGCGCCTTTCTGTAGCCTCAAAAGTGGATGTCACTGACGATGGTGTTCGCTCGGTCGGTAACAAGTAGCCACGTTTAAGTTCATATACTCTGTTTCACCTTATGATGTACCGCAGGGAAGGCAACAAGCGCGAGCTCCTTGCTCTGGGGCATATCTCGGCGGCACAACCTAACGTGCATTAAGGGCAGCTGTCAAAGCTATGATCTCGCGCGTCTAGCCTTCGCTGCGGTACAACATAAGGTGAAACGGAGTATAGTGTGAGGGTGTTTTCCGTCGCTTCAAGAAGAAGACAAATGCCGGTTGTTTGCTGGTCGAGATCTATTTCAGCACGAGCTACCCGTGTCTCGTGTCCCAGCCCCAGCAGCGCGAAGTCCCGCGCATTGACGATTGTGCTTCCCACGCCACAAATGCCCCCTTCGAAGAAAAGGCCATCATGGCCTTAGGAGATCAGGAAGGAGGGAGGCGCGGATAAAACATCTTGAGGCGGCCAACATGTACGATGTGTCGACCGGTGGTTCGACGATCAGATGGTGGGTTGACAGGCTCAACTAGGTAGTTGACCGGGGAGGTCTGACGAATGACTTTGTATGGGCCCTTCAACTTTGGAAGAAATTTTTCACAGCAACCAGTTTGACGGAAGGGGAAGAAGATTAAAACGAGGTCACCTGAAAGGTAGTGTACGTACCGGTGTTGGGCGTCATAACGACGTTTTGATGCGTCTTGGTGTTGCAGTGTGCGAGATCGTGCAAGCTGACAAGAGGCTTCGGAACTGGACGTGAATTGGGTCATGAGGTCGTTGTCGGGGTGTTCGTTAGGATAAGGTAGGATTGTGTCGAGGGTTGAGGATGGGTCACGGCCATAGAGCAAATAAAATGGGGAAAATCCAGTCGTTGTCTGAACTGCCGTGTTGTAGGCAAACGTAACAAAGGGAAGAATAGTGTACCAGTTGGAATGGTCCGAATTGATATACATTGAAATCACTTTTGTTAGGGTGTGATTGAAGCGTTCGATGAGGCCGTTTGTTTGTGGATGGTAAGGCGATGTCGTGCGAGGGTCCACCTTGCATACTTGGAGGAGAGCTTCGACTGTTTGTGCCAGAAAGGAGTGTCCCCGGTCTGTGATTAGGACCTGGGGGGCGCCATGTCGTAGGATGATGTGGTGCAGAAGGAATCGTGCAACGCATGCGGCAGTTGCATCGGAAAGGGCTGCCGTTTCCACAAATTGAATGGTGTGGTCGATGGCTGCGAGGATCCAACGGTTCCCTGTGGTAGACTGGGGAAGAGGTCCAAGGAGGTCCACGCCCAGTACGTCGAAAGGTTTGCGCGGTGGAGTTAGCGATTGCAGGAGACCGGTGGGTGCCGATGATGAACGCTTGTAGCGTGTACACTGTGGGCAGGAACGGACATATTTGCAAATGGCGCGGTACATACCGGGCCAGAAGAAACGGTTGCGGATGCGAGCGTAGGTCTTGAAAAGACCAAGATGTCCTGCAGTGAGGTCGTCATGGAAATGATGAAGGATTTCGGTACGGAATTCGTATGGGACGGCCAGTAACCAGCGCCAACCTTCGGGCATGTAATTCCGGCGATAGAGATGACCGTCAATTAGACTGAAGTTTTGCGTCTTCTTAATAAATCTCTGTGTAGTAGAGGGGACGGTTCCATTAAGGTGTTGAAATATTGGTCGTATTCAGGGGTCAAAATGTTGGGTGGTGAGAAAGTTGTGAGATGAAATGGTGGCGAGAATCGAAGGTGTCCCACCTTCGATTCTCGCCACCATTTCATCTCACAACTTTGGTCTACACTTCCGCGTTGTGCATAGTGCTTGGTGGAACAGGGCAGCGTGAAAGTGCATCAGCATCATTGTGTTTACGCCCTGATTTATATATTACCGCGAAGTCGTATTCCTGAAGACAAAGTACTCAGCGTCCGAGACGGCCGGAGACGTTCTTGATGGACGAAAGCCATCAGAGAGCGTGGTGATCGGTCACTACCTTGAAGTGGCGGCCGTACAGGTAAGGTCTAAATTTGCTTATTGCCCACACTACGGCGAGACATTCTCGTTCAGTAGTTGAGTAATTGGTTTCTGGTTTCGTTTGGGTTCGACTGGCATACGCAATGACCTGCGCTAGAGATGACTTATTTTGCTGCTGCAGCAGCACAGCTCCTAATCCGTGTCCGCTTGCGTCGGTGTGGAGGGCTGTAGCGGCCGTGGGATCGAAAAAACACAAAACAGGCGGTGATGTGAGTATGGCTTGAAGAGAAGTAAACGCAGTTGAGCAAGGTTCGGTCCATACAAATGGGACGTCTGTTTGAAACAGCCGATGCAACGGAGCTGCGATTGCTGCAAATGCTCGGACAAAACGACAGAAATAGGAAGCGAGGCCTAGGAAGCTTATCAGTTCCCTCACGTTTGTTGGGCAAGGGAAATGCGTAACCGCACGAATTTTTCAGGGTCTGGGCTCACACCTGCTTCGCTGATGATGTGGCCAAGAACTCTCACTTTTTTGGCACCAAAGTTACATTTCTTGGTGTTCAGCTGAAGACCCGCATTAGTAAGGCACGACAAAACTTGGGCCAGTCAAAGCAAGTGATCATGGAACGTAGCAGAAAACACAATAATGTCGTCCAAATAGAACAAACAGGTCTTCCATTTCATGCCGCGAAGAACTGCATCTATCATTCTTTCAAATGTGGCGGGTGCGTTAGAAAGTCCGAAAGACATTACATTAAATTCGTAAAGTCCACCTGGCGTCGTGAAGGTAGTTTTCTCTTTGTCTTTCTCAGCCATTGGAGTTTGCCAATATCCCGATCGCAGGTCAAGTGATGAAAAGTATAAGGATCCTTGTAAGGAATATAGGGCGTCATCAATGCGTGGAAGCGGGTAAACGTCCCGGTGGGTAACTTTGTTTAGAGGGTGGTAGTCAATGCAAAAACGTACCGACCCGTCTTTTTTTTCGGACTAAAACTACGGATGATGACCATGGACATGAGGAATGTCGTACAACACCTTTTTGAAGCATCTCGTCAACGTGTTCTTGAATGATCTTACGCTCGCTGAGAGAAACGCGGTATGGTCGGTGTCGGATCGTTGCGGAGTCTCCGGTTTCAATGCGGTGTTCTACCAAATTGTTTTTTCCGAGAAAAGGAGATGCGTTGTCAAATATACTTCTGTATTTGTTCAATACAGTAGTTAGCTGGTGTTGTTCTGCACTAGATAGCGATGAACCAATGGTTTTCCAAAGTAGGTTAGATGTAGCTGGCGAGAAAGGCGTTTTAGTAGACGTTGCAGCTTCCTGTTCAATGAGCGTGGCAATGGTTGAATTCTGAGTAGACTCAGCATTTGCAAGAGAAAAGCCGACTGGTAAGAGTACGCGTTGATTAGTCGTGTTGGTGGCGGCGAGCGTAACACGCCCCGAAGAAACAAGGGCCAGTGTATAGGGCCCAATTCTTTTATTTCCCAAAAGAACTTCGTGGTGTGGTGTCAGGAGAATATGCCCTGTCAAGTGAGGGGGTGTTTTCAAGTAAAGCAACGACGTCTGGTGAGGCAGAAGTTCTAGATCTTCAATCTGGCGTAGCTTGTTGTCTTGTTCTGAATGAACCGCGCGAGCGTACGTATCTGCGTCTGTCGATAATTCTAAAGTTCTGTAATCAATGATCGCATGTGCAGATTGAAGAAAGTCATAACCAAGAATAATGTCGTACGGACATTTTGTCAAGACTATGAATTATACAATGTAGAGGCGGTCTTGGATGACTATGGTGGCTGTGCAAATGGCGGAGGCCGGAATCAGCTCGCTTCCAGCGCTGCGTAGGAAAGAGTTTCTCAAAGGAGTTTTTACTTTGCGCAGTTGGTTGCATACGTCGATGTGCATGACAGAGACTGCCGCACCCGTATCCACAAGTGCAGTGAAATGATGATTATTGATTATAATGTCGATGAGGTTTGTGGGGGAACATAGAGGGTTATATTGAAATAGAGTGCTTGCAGTTTTACCTCCGGAAACTGCAAGGATTAGTTTTCCGGACGAGAAGACGATCGGTGGCGTGCAAGGATCATTGGCGAGATTGACCGATGTCTACGACGAGGAGATGGTGATCGTGGTCTTTCGTAGCGTGGAGGTGAGTCTGGGCGCTGGTAGTCGTCATTGTAATTTCTGTTGTAGTATCTCTTCGGCCATGTTTGAGAGGACTGGGAGTTGTAGTGTTTTTCGTAGCTTGGTCTGCTTTGCCAAGTGGCATTTTCATCAGCTTGACGACGTCGACAAAATCATGCAATGTGCCCAGGAATGCCGCAGTTAAAACACGTTGGGCGGGTATTTGGTGTCGTGTACGTCCTGAACAGTGAAGGACGTTCGTAATTCGTGGAGGTAAAAACTGTGACTTGTGGGATGTGTGATGAAGCTTGGTTTTGAGTGGGTGCAAGCGGCGGCTGCCAAATCTCTTCGTAGGCGGGTGGTTGTGGGGTGGATGACACTGGTGTAGCAAAGGAAGGACGGGCAACCCGAGTAAGTTCATCTCTAATGATGGTGCGTAGTTCCGCGGTGGGAGAGGTGTTGAGGGTTGGGAGGGGTCCAACATATCGTGCGAGTTCCTCTCGGATGATGGTTCGGATAAGGTTGTGGAGCAGATCGCCTTGAGGCAAGGGAGAAATGGCCGCCTTGGATGTCGGCAACGTATCGGTGTTGGAGATCCTTTGCCGTCGAGCTACCTTTAATGATTGACAGAGAAATCAGACGGAGCACGAGCTACCCGAGTCTCGTGTCCCAGCCCCAGCAGCGCGCAGTCCCGCGCACTGACGATTGTGCTTCCCACGCCACAATAGATTCAATTGTCGCTGTCGGTCTCCGACGACGCTATCCCTCCCGATGACGAAGGAGATATGTGGGCCACAGTGCCGGTGTTGAGGGGGAGATACTGGCCGCAGGACGCAGCATTCTTGCCAAACTTCATTCGTTGTCAGAGACCAGCAGCAGCAGTACGTCCAGCGTAATCTGAACAAGGAAGACGAAAGGGTTGTTAAACCTCATGCCGAAGATGCTGCCGCGCCCAATGTCGAACTGCAGTTCGCTGCACCTTTCTGTAGCCTCAAAAGTGGATGTCACTGACGGTGGTGTTCAGCTCGGTCGGTAACAAGTAGCCACGTTCAAGTTCATAGATGCAGTTGTCGCTGTCGGTCTCCGACGACGCTATCCCTCCCGATAACGAAGGAGATACGTGGGCCGCAGGGCAGGTGTTGAGGGGGGGATACTGGCCGCAGGACGCAGCATTCTTGCCCAAACTTCATTCGTTGTCAGAGACCAGCAGCAGCAGTACGTCCAGCGTAATCTGAACAAGGAAGACGAAAGGGTTGTTAAACCTCATGCCGAAGATGCTGCCGCGCCCAATGTCGAACGGCAGTTCGCTGCACCTTTCCGTAGCCTCAAAAGTGGATGTCACTGACGATGGTGTTCAGCTCGGTCGGTAACAAGTACCCACGTTCAAGTTCATAGATGCAGTTGTCGCTGTCGGTCTCCGACGACGCTATCCCTCCCGATAACGAAGGAGATACGTGGGCCGCAGGGCGGTGTTGAGGGGGAGATACTGGCCGCAGGACGCAGCATTCTTGCCAAACTTCATTCGTTGTCAGAGACCAGCAGCAGCAGTACGTCCAGCGTAATCTGAACAAGGAAGACGAAAGGGTTGTTAAACCTCATGCCGAAGATGCTGCCGCGCCCAATGTCGAACTGCAGTTCGCTGCACCTTTCTGTAGCCTCAAAAGTGGATGTCACTGACGGTGGTGTTCAGCTCGGTCGGTAACAAGTAGCCACGTTGAAGTTCATAGATGCAGTTGTCGCTGTCGGTCTCCGACGACGCTATCCCTCCCGATAACGAAGGAGATACGTGGGCCGCAGGGCGGGTGTTGAGGGGGGGATACTGGCCGCAGGACGCAGCATTCTTGCCCAAACTTCATTCGTTGTCAGAGACCAGCAGCAGCAGTACGTCCAGCGTAATCTGAACAAGGAAGACGAAAGGGTTGTTAAACCTCATGCCGAAGATGCTGCCGCGCCCAATGTCGAACTGCAGTTCGCTGCACCTTTCCGTAGCCTCAAAAGTGGATGTCACTGACGATGGTGTTCAGCTCGGTCGGTAACAAGTAGCCACGTTCAAGTTCATAGATGCAGTTGTCGCTGTCGGTCTCCGACGACGCTATCCCTCCCGATAACGAAGGAGATACGTGGGCCGCAGGGCGGGTGTTGAGGGGGAGATACTGGCCGCAGGACGCAGCATTCTTGCCCAAACTTGATTCGTTGTCAGAGACCTGCAGCAGCAGTACGTCCGGCGTAATCTGAACAAGGAAGACGAAAGGGTTGTTAAACCTCATGCCGAAGATGCTGCCGTGCCCAATGGCGCGGCAACGCGTTGTTTTCTCGTTACTCTTAATGTGTAGTGTGTGTGTATGCGTGTGGTTAATGAAGCAGTTACCGTTTCCAATATTTTTTGTCGTTAATAATGCTTCGTTTTTCAACGCGTTTATCTAGGAATAGTTCTGACTATACTGGCATACTTTGCACGCATTGTTTTTATGTACATCTAGCATTTTTCTTTCTGTGCGAATTAAAGGCGTGAGATGTGGAGAGAACAAGGTTTAGTACTCGCGTTGTACACGTTTCCTTCGAAAAGAAAATACTGTTGGTCGGTACCTTGATCAAAAATAAATAAAAAATGCGTTACTCGTTTTTTTTCTTAAAAAGTAACTAGGTCGTTTCTTTGTTAGGAAAAAAATTAAAGACGTTTACAATCCTCTGTATTGCGCGATTAGAGCGCAGCCCTTGAGGAGGAAGAGGGGAGGGTACGGAGACGAGGATATGCCTCCACTCCCCCTCTGTACCCTCCCCTCCTCCTCGCCTCTCAATTAGCGAGAAAGTTTTGCTAAGCTTCCCGGTACTGTAAACGACTTATTTTTCACGGGCTCAATATTTCGCGATTTAGGTCCAGGTTTATGTTTTGGAATTATTCGCCGGCTCTAATTTTCGCGACGCGGTGTTATCTCAATATAAATTCCAATGTGTCAACAGTTTACCGGAATTGTCTGCGGGACCTATATTTCGCGCATTGTAGGCGTTCCGCAAAATTCGCGAAAACTAGTTTCTTGCGAAATTGTTGTTTACAGTATATTTAACGAGAAATTTAGCGGGAAATTTAGCGCAAATATCACCGCTAAACTTAGCAGGTTATGTTTCCCCGCTAAATTTTGCGGGAACATTTATGTCGTGTGACCTCAACGCCGATTTAGTTTCCCCGCTAAATTTAGCGGGCAATGTGTGATGTTCCATAATGCAACGAGCGCGGTTACGCCGACCCCGTCGCCGACGCCGCTCAACCTGGAAACGGGTGCCTAAGAGTTGCACTTTAAAATGTAGCTAGGTTCAAGTAACGCGTTACTTGTAACTGGTCAAGTACAAGGCTTCGACGCGTTACTTCCCATACCTTGGGAGAAGCTTCTACACTCTGAAAAAAAAAAAAAAAGGTAGATATATTCTTCGATAAAGGTAAGAATGACCTTGTCCCCTATGCTCCTTTAGAACGGAAGCAACGTTCGTCCCTGCAAACGGGGAAGCAACGTTCCTGCCTCGTCTAAGTAGCAATATAGCGGCTTCGAATCAAGTGCATCGAGCTCAGTGAGGCTTAATCAGGACGCCTGGACGCTACGGATAGCGTAGGGTCTTTACGCGGAACGCTGCCGCGATTCAACCGAAAAGGATTAGCATAGTTTTCGGACAGGAAATCACCTAGTACCACCGGCTGCCTCACAGGCCTGCTAAGCATCTATCGCAAGAAACGCATTCAACCGCGTCGCGCACATCCAAGCAAGTCTGCTTTCGGAACGAGAGCTGTAGAAAATTAAAACGTAACCCGAGCTTTTCACAAAATATATTTATTGCCGAAGCCGGCTTCCCGCGCTGGTAGGGAAACGCATTTCGAACGTAGTCACCCAGTCTTCTCGTTTCTAACACTGAGATATTAAGCAGAGACAACCGAAACCCAGCCACCGCACGCTCGTCACGTCTAGCACCCCACGTCAGGGGGGACTGGGTGACCATTTGAGAAATCAAAAGTCTTTCCCGAAAAAAAAATTAATTCAAAGCAGCACTTGACACATTGCACGATAAAAAAATCGCGAATCTTCAATAAATGTTATATTGCTAGACACCAGATGACAGGCACAAGCAAAGTAATTACAACTGTCAAGGCTAGGTGACGCTCAGTACAGTCCAATTTATTGGCCTCAAAACAAAAAGATTCACTACTGTTGCCGTTTACACATCTCTATTATATACGCACATCGCTTAGCGTGCCACTATATACGATACAGTAGAGTTCACATTCAGGGAAAACATACACGTACAAAACACATACAAACATCAGCATGAACGCTCACTACCCTCTTCACTGGCACGGTATACTGCGCTTCCGCCAAAGATATTTGTCGTTTTGAGGGTACGGACTTTCTCTATTTACGCCTAAACACTGAATAATATTCCCAGCATGTTGATTTTGTTACAGTGGTGTCATACCTCCAAAACTATTTTAAAGGGCGCAGGGGATGAATTTCTTCAGAAAAAGTAAAAGCTCATGCCGTAAATATTTGAAGGCCAATAAAATAAACCGCTCTACTGTGGTTACAAGCCATGCGTTTGCTTCCTCGCACAGCCTGTCGTAGAATGGCTCGAATGGACGCCTGATTTTCTATCGTGGAGTTCTGTTGCCGTGCGTCTGCAATTGTCGTCTTGAATTAATCTCTGTAGAGGGGAAATTCACTCAGCCGGAAGCAATGGTTTACGGGCAGAGAAATCGTTTTTCGACCAAGATGAATGCAGTCAAAGCAGCGACTTGCAGAAGGTGTGCGGTTTACGGAGCTACTCCGTGGTGGGGGAGCTCGAGAACGTCTAGCGCTCATCTCAGCGCGCCACTTAGAGGGCGGTTTCTCCAGGAACCATAATATATTTACGCAGCAAAATAAAGGATAGCTTTTTTGTCGATTTTACCTGATTCTAATTTGTAAATTAACGTACTTTTCGTCATCTTTCAAGACTCTTCATACCTTTCCCCTGAACGCAATCGCCCTCGAGGACGGGACAACAGGACATCTCAGACGACAGTCACATTGGCCACTCTACGATAAGAGCTATGGTTCAGACCTGCGACCAGAGTTCCAACATGGCTATCCGCAGGTCGATCGATTTCACCGTAATTCCTCAAGCGGTCTTAAATTCTTTAATGTAAAGTGTAATGTCAACCTGTGACACCCCCCCCCCCCCCCCAATCACGGCCCGACCAGCGGCGTCAATGCCCGATTTAGGTAATCTCATCTTGCTTTTACACCAGAATCAAGAAACGCGAAAACAAAATCACCTCGGTGTCAAATTCCATTCTTCATTTACAACGCAAAACACTGCCCTCACGATATTCTTGCAATGTTACTGACACGCACAAATACTAAACCAGGCTGATCGTCGGTCGGCACTCGGCATCCGGAAACAGAGCCGAATGCAGCGCAAAAGATACGCAGGCAGTCGGCAGCAAAACCTGCCTGTCTTGGACGCATTTTTCTCGATTTCCATAACGTCGTCAACGTCGTTACGTCGTTCCGCATGATTCCGCAATTTGGAGACGACCTTCTTAGCCCGGTGTACATAGCGCTGCTGGCACTGCTCCGGAACTTCACTGTATCTAACGGCTTCGCTTGCTCGTTTAACAAATAAAAACTTCAATGCAACCGAGATGTTCTGGATGTATTAAACGAGAGACCGAATAACAGGTGGCCTTCGCTGCCGCTGAAGCTCAATCAACTCAACAACATCTATCAAAAGACGCGCGCGACGCGCTCGAAAAACGAACCGAAAGAAGATGAGTCCGGAGAGCGGAACCTTTTTCCTGTCTGCCTGGAGAAGGAGAAAAACGTCTCGTTCCTCCCTTCTCGTGTCCGCTTGGGACAGTCAGTAGAAGGGAGCTAAATGTAGCCTTAGGTTTAATATTTTTTGTACAGAAACTGTACATAAAATAAAAGGAGGTAAGCATGCATTTTCGATTACGAAGCAATTCAGAGCTTTATAGATACGAATATTAAAGACTGGAAATTCAGATTTTAAAAGAAGATTTGGACGCGTTTGCTCTATATTCTCCTAAATTGTCATTGAAAATAAAAACGCTAACTTCTCGAAAGAAAAAAGGAAAACTGAAATGTAGACAGGTAAACCGATTATGCAATAATTGGAAAATCAGTTTAAAATGAAGGCCATCTTAATTTTACTTTTACTTTTCACAGAGCAAGGCTCATAATCTGTTCTTGCACTTCAAGAATGATTTCCAATATTTGTGTATTTTTTTTATTTTACAGAGTGCTTAATATACAAAATTGCCGTAACGGGAGTAAATAGGACTTTGCCGACTTCGAACAAGCGCAAGGAAGGGGTCGAAAAATGTAGGAATTCTGCGACAGGAGTTCGTGAAAAATAAGAATTCATACAAAAAATTACAGGTGAGTTTGAAGCACAAGTCAACAATTTAAATACATATTTCTCGGATCAGTGAATTTCGGAGCCTACCCCTCGTAGGAAGGCTGGGCTGCTGACGACCAGGTTTAAATAGTGTTAAGAAAGAACGCATATTTAAAGTGGTACAATTGAAACGAGTTTAATGAATCATGATTCTGTGCGCACATTCGGCGCTTGTCACGTGCATTCTTTCTGCCGGACGCTTACCTGAGTCGGTCACGGCGCTCTCCTGGCACTCCGAGGAGTAACATTGTTTTCCCGTTTTGCCTGTAGCGACCACTGTTCGTTTCTTCTCAGTGGAACCGCAAGCTCGCGACCTCGATCTGCTTTTCGCAGTCATAGGAGACTTTACTTTCAAAGCTATATCTTTTCTTCGTCTACTGTTCTTGCTAAAACAGCTGTTATTGCGAAGTGTCGGACCGCGTACACTGCCACAAGTGACAAGACTGAATTCCACGCACAACGGGAACAGAGTCCCACTTCTTTGCTTTCATGTCTCTAAACGCTTTGACGTTAGCTTTCGGGAGGTGGATTAGTTACACGTTTGGCAGTTTAGTGTTCAGTGGGGCGACCATCTCTGACGCCGACTTTATTACCAACGTAGTGGGCCGTCGGAGGTTATACAACGTTGCCTGGTGCTTGACACGAGATTCTATCGCAGACACTCTTGCCATGCCAAGTTGCGGAAAAAATACACTTCGCTGACGTGAACTTGTTGCTCTGCAACTCGTGTAGTTGGTACGTGTTCTTAAAGTGGCTTGCTGCACCATCACTGACGTAGGTTACATGAGCATACATAGATTGGATTTCAGAATTCTCCGAACCGTTGTCATATAAGTGAAGTTACAAACAATTTCATTCCATCGCAATTTGTTTTTAAGTATCTTTATTTTCTACGCGTTGTGCGGCCCTCCACACTGTTAGCAAGCCCCGCGTATTCGGTGAATATTTGGGAGGAAAAACATGCTTCTAACACAAATTAGCATAAATGTATACGTTGAGTAATGAAAAATTTGTTCAAAAATCATGCGAGGTTCTGAAAAACGTGTTTTGGTTCTGTCATACACGGATTACCGTGTAGCAGACCTTGAAAACGCGCATCGCCCCCGGCGACGACCGCAGCATTGCCGGCTATCGAAGCATCGCAATGCTTAGGGACACACCTGGAAAGGACCGTGGAGACAAATACCGCGGAAAGAAACATGTCTCGGTGACAGATATGCACCAAAAGCAATTACGCCATGTCGCGGGACGGGGCGAACCCCGCGCTTGTTGCGCGCTGCCATTGATTCTGGTCGATGGCAATGCGGCTTCCCTCATATCGCCCATGTTTGTATTTATTTTAGGGTTCCTCATAAAAGTTTCTTACGCACCACAAATAACATTATTGGTCAAATTACTCGTTCTAAAAAGTTAAATTGGATATAAAAAGCGTATCTTCGATTTGAACACGTGACATTGCAGTTGGTTTCGTTTTGGCTTTAACACTTCAACTGCAAGCGAAACGGCCGTGTAACACCAGGGTGGACGGGGGAGGGGGAGCCACTTTCCATGCACCCTCCTCAGAATTAACGGCGATCCGTAGGGGCCGCCATATTAAAGCTTTATACCGGTGTTGCTACATCTGTAGGTCATCTTTAAGTTAGAGCTGACAGAAAAAATCTGGCCACGGCGCAACGCCAATGTACGTCGGAAGCTAGAGCCGGTTTTGCTTTCGTTGTTTTTTGTTTGGTGGGAGAAAATCTGGCAACAACGCACGTTTAACATGGTGCCGGAATTGTTGGTTGAGGGGACACGAGAAGCTCCGCAGTTTGCGATCAGATGTAGCGAAGACGTGACCGGAGACGTGCCCCTGTGATGTTGCCGGAAGACGGAAAGCATCATTCGTAATCGTCGTGTGTGCTTTGAAAGCGAAGGGAGTCGCAGGGTCCACGAGTGCGCAGCAACAAGCCAAGGCTCACGACAGTGCTGCGTGGACTTCGGCGATCTCGTTCTGTCTGGTGCAACACGGCGATGCGTCAAAGAGCTGAAACGTTCGTGGTGTGTGGCGTGGTGCTTGGAGGTAGAAACCCACACTAACACGGAGCGCAAATTGGTCATCGTCGTCAGCTGATTCGGAGCAGCTGGTTCGGGAGAACGCAGCAAGCGTTTTTAAAAGTAAATCTTCCTTCGTAACGTTTCAAAATGTGGAAGATTCCCGACGCATACCGTGAGTAAAAAGCTGCGGGAGTTTTCAACAAAATTACGTCGTTTTAATTGAACAATGAACTCCGGATTGTAGTCCAAAATCTTCCGCTTTTATGCTTCGTGTTGTTGGATTGCGTTTGCACAGCGACGTGTTTGCACAGCGATGCACACCGCTCGAGTAGATGATTCGGTCCTGCAAATGACCGGTTTAAACAGAATTTCAAGAAACTTAAGTCACCACCGATATTTTCCAGTAAATCTCGTGTGAGTTTGTTGCGCTCATCATGCGCTGTAAATAAATTAGGGCAAGATTTCCTACCTGCTCACAGATGCATGAACTCAGACCATTTTTTTATGTTGTGAACATAGTGCTTTTTCTTTATTTTGGGAAGAGGCGTTGGTGCATTTATTATGGTTGAGAGTTGAGAAATAGGGGAGAGCGAGCAAGCTTTCCCTACTTTGTCTCTTTTCTCTCTGGCACTGCCGCTAGTTTCAAGTTTCAGTTTCAGTAGGCATTCCTACTAGCAGTTACAAACTGCTCTAAAGCAGGTAAAAGACTGGGAAGCCAGGACGGTGCGGACTTCGTGTTTCGCACTTTTCGCTAGGTGAGTGGGTAAGTGCTTTTGCGAGGTACGCTTAATATGCAAACGATTTTGTTATGCCCGTTGTTTGCGTCTCTCCAGCAAAACGAATAAGATGATCTACAAAGGTGCAATCACGAGCCAAGATTTTGTGAATGCCGCGACCGCAGCTGTCCAAGCAGGCAGCGCGCTCGTGGCCTGACGGTTATCGCGCGTGCCTTCCAAGCAGAAAGCTAGGGTTCGATTCCTGGCCGCGGGGACGCATTTTCGTTGACTCTCACTCTGACGAAGTTCTGGTAAATTCGAGAACCGTGTTGCTTGTTCGAGGTCGGCAATGTTCTACACGCAGAACCTTCTACGCCGAATCTTCCAGAACCCCACGCGTGTACAAAAGGTGCTCCGCGTGGCGAGCCGCGGTCAGTTTTCGCCTCAGCGTTCGACTCTGCTGTCACGCCGACTTCGACTCCCGCGACGCTCTGCTTTCTTCTGTTCTCTTTTATTTTTGGGCACAACTTCACCCCATTAAACGTTTAGTTTCCTCAGTTATTATCGCCTCATCAATTGTCATTCGTGACATTTTGGTGGAGGTGCGGGGTACCGCATGCCCGTGCAGCGTTCCCCTCCAAGAGCCCGCAGTGCGAGTCTGATTCCAAGCCCGGTGAGAAGACCACACTCCGCGGAACCCGAAACTCGCACAAGCCGACGCATCAAGGGAGAGGATCCTGAATACGGTTTGCTGCTGGACAAGCCCAAGCCGAAGAAGACGACGATGGCCAACCAGGCGCAGACCTCGGCCGCTTCTGCCGTCGTATACCTGCCCGTCGCACCCCGAAATATGACGCCTTTCCACGGGGAGGCCTACGAGGACATTCAAGACTGGCTGCGGCACTACGAACGGGAAGCCCGCCACAACGGATGGACGGCTGAGCAGTGCCTCCACAACCTCTACTTTTCGCTTGAGGGCACTGCGAGGCACTGGTTTGAAAACCACGAAGCATCCCTCACTACGTGGGAGTCCTGTGCCGCCGAGTCGAAGCGAACGTTCCTCAACCACCACCGTCGGCAGCGAGCGGAGGACCTTCTCCAAATAAGGGTGCAGGGCCCCAACGAAAGCGCGACCAGCTTCGTAGAGGGTGTCATGCGCCTATGCGCCCGAGCCGATCCGGAGGCAGCCGAGGAGAAGAAGCTTCGCGTCCTCATGCGTGGCGTGAAGGCTGAACTTTTCGGGGGCCTTGTCCGCAATCCCCCGACAACCGTCGACGGTTTTGTGGCTGAAGCCACTAATATCGAGCGCGCGCTGTCGGCTCGAGCAAGCCATTACCATCGACTCGCCGGAGTGCCTGCTTCTCCAACCGCCGCATCTTACCGACTGGACCTGAACACCAGCGGTGTCGACGGCCTTCGGGAAATCGTCCGCGACATCGTACGGGAAGAACTCCGCAAGATACTTCCCACTGCGGATCGCCCGTCCTCACTGTCTCTCGCCGAGGCCTTCCGAGAGGAAGTTCCCCGAGCCTTCCAACCTGAGGTTCCGATCAACACGACGACGCCGGAGGAGCCGACATTGAGCTACGCCGCCATGGCCCGACGACCGCCGCAAGCTAACCACCAGGCCGCAGCGCCACCCCGACGAGACCCTGCGATGCAACAGTATCCTCGACGCCAGGAAGTTGCCGAAGAGGACCGGAGTAAAGAGCCTCCAAGAACGACGGAGCGCTCCCACTCTCCCGACGCTGCGCATTGCAACGACGCTCTTTCTTCGGTGTCCAACCACCTAGACGTTATTATCGACGACCACGACGCATCAGCACTCGTGGACACCGGAGCAGACTACTCAGTCTTGAGTGGGAGGCTCTCTCGCCGCCTGCGCAAAGTGACGACGCCGTGGAATGGACCTCAAATACGAACCGCCGGAGGACACCTCATTACACCAGTCGGAAGATGCACTGCTCGCGTCGAGATACACGGTGAGACGTGCCCTGTGAAGTTCGTCGTTCTGCAAGACTGTTCGAGGGACGTTATCCTCGGAATGGACTTCCTCTGCGAGTATGGTGCCGTCATCGACCTCGGGGAAAACCAGCGGACGCTGCGAAAGCCTGTTTTGCCGCCACTAGAGCCCACACGACGTCGACCGCGATCCGAGTTATCGCCGACCATGTGAACCTGCCGCCGCGGTCGAGTGTTTTCGTCACCGTCATAACCGACGCAGCCATGCACGGTGAAGCTCTTCTGGAAGCCAGCATCCAACTGCTCCGTGAAAAAGGAATTGGCGTCGCACGAGGTGTAACGGATCTACGAGAGGGACGTACAACTGTTCTTGTGACAAACTTTCGAGAGGAGCCGCAACACCTAACAAAGGTTACCACCGTAGGCCACATCGAGGAGCTTCAGACGCAAGCCGTGGTCACCGCAATCTCTGAGGAGACCTCGTCGTCACAGCAGAAGAGCATGGCGCCACTGCAGTTCGACATTGACCCCAAACTCACAGGTCCTAAGCACCGGCAACTGGTTGATCTCCTCGCTGAATACAGTGCCTGTTTTGCCACATCGTCAAAAGTTCGCCAAACCCCAATGGCGAAACATCGCATTGCTACCAACGACGACGCGCTCCTTGTCCACCAGTCGCCGTACCGAGTCTCCTTAAAGGAAAGGAAGGCAATTCAAGATCAAGTCCAGCAAATGCTCGACGACGACATCATTCAACCGTCAAGAAGTCCGTGGGCGTCCCCAGTCGTCCTTGTAAAGAAGAAGGATGGAACTCTGAGGTTCTGCGTGGATTATCGTCGACTGAACGCTGTGACGAAGAAGGATGTCTATCCGCTCCCCCGCATCGACGATACGTTAGACCGACTGCGCCACTCCCTATATTTTTCGTCGATGGACCTGAAGAGTGGTTACTGGCAGATTGAAGTCGACGAACGCGACCGGGAGAAAACTGCCTTCGTCACTCCCGACGGACTGTGCGAATTCAAAGTGATGCCGTTCGGACTTTGTACACCACCAGCCACCTTCCAGCGTGTCATGGACACTGTGCTGGCAGGTGTGAAATGGCAGAGCTGCCTCGTCTACCTGGACGATGTCGTGGTATTTTCACGGGATTTTGACGAACACCTGAGACTACCTCGAGCCGTGCTTCAAGCCATCAAGACCGCCGGCCTGTCACTCAAGCCAACAAAGTGTCGATTCGCCTATGGTGAACTTAAGTTCCTTGGCCACGTCGGAAACAACAAAGGTGTTCTTTCTGACCCCGAGAAGACCCGCGCCGTAGCTGCATTTACGCCGCCGTCTGACAAGAAGGCCGTGAGAAGATTCCTCGGACTCTGTGCCTACTACAGACGATTTGTTCGGGACTTCGCCAAGCTGTCTGTACCCCTGACGAACCTCACAAAGGACGCCGTGAAGTTTGAATGGACAGAAGAACACCAGCGGTCATTCGATGAGCTCAAACGAAGACTCCAGACGCCCCCGATTCTTGGCCATTTTGACCAGTTCGCTGAAACAGAGATCCACACGGACGCCAGTAACACCGGACTTGGCGCGGTAATAGTCCAAATGCAAGACGGGGCAGAGCGAGTCATCGCATACGCGAGTCGGACGCTGCCTAAGGCGGAAAGGAACTACTCAACAACTGAAAAGGAGTGCCTTGCTGTCGTCTGGGCAATAACAAAGTTTCGCCCATATTTGTATGGAAGTCCTTTTCGGGTGGTCACGGACCACCACTCGCTCTGCTGGCTCGCGAATCTTAAAGATCCCTCTGGACGCCTCGCCCGGTGGAGCCTACGACTGCAGGAGTTCGACATGACCGTTGTGTACAAGTCCGGCCGGAAGCACAATGAGGCCGACTGTCTGTCAAAAGCTCCTGTCGAGGCCGGTCCTGCCTGTATCGAAGACGACGACGATGAGCGTTTCCTCGGCGCTTTGGACGTCAGCGACATGGCAGCGCTCCATCGAGACGACCCCGAACCGCGAGCGCTCATCGAGCACTTAGAGGGACAAGCGAGTACGGTTCCCTGTGCTTTCTTAAGAATACTGCATACCTTCTCCATGCGGCAAGGAGTGCTGTACAAGGAGAACTTCGCCAACAACAACACAGCATGGCTGTTGGTTATTCCTGCCAGCCTCCGAGACGAAATCTTCCAAGGCTGCCATGACGACCCAACGGCTGGACACCTTGGCTACAGCAGGACGCTCGCCAGGATTCGAGAAAAGTACTACTGGCCGAGGCTACCGCAGGCCGTTCACCTCTACATTCGATCATGCCACGAGTGTCAGCGACGAAAAAAACCGCCGACGAAGCCGTCAGGACTTCTGCATCCGTTTGCTCCCCCGTCCATGCCGTTCCAGCAGATCGGAATGGATTTGCTTGACCCTTTCCCGCCGTCAACATCGGGAAACCGCTGGATAATCGTCGCCACAGATTATCTCACACGGTACGCCGAGACGAAAGCCCTTTCATCAGGTACGGCTGTGGAAGTCGCCAAGTTTTTCATCGAGTTCATTGTCCTCCGGCACGGTGCCCCCGAAGTCCTCATTACAGACCGTGGATCATTGTTCATGGCCCAGCTGGCGCAAGAGATCCTCCGTCTCAGTGGCGCCGGCCACCGTCGAGACACTGCGTACCATCCGCAGGGGGGCACGGCACTCTTTTCGGCCCGTACTCACGTTGCTTCATGTATCAGGTGCTCGCCGGGATCCTTGCTGTCGCGGCGAACTTCGACGGGGCGGCGGCGTTTCCCATCTCGGAGCCATGGACGCCACTATCCGGATTTGCGACAATGTCAACCGGCAGCCCTTTCGAGCCAGCGGAGGCTACAGAAACTTTTCTGGGTTTCCTTGAAGACCGGCAGATGGCTAGGCTCCGAGGGACACTTCCGGATCCGCACCACCACAGCCACAAAAGGGAGCTACCTCGTCCGGCACCACTGGGGCACGGCACTCTTTTCGGTCCGTACTCACGTTGCTTCATGTATCAGGTGCTCGCCGGGATCCTTGCTGTCGCGGCGAACTTCGACGGGGCGGCGGCGTTTCCCATCTCGGAGCCATGGACGCCACTATCCGGATTTGCGACAATGTCAACCGGCAGCCCTTTCGAGCCAGCGGAGGCTACAGAAACTTTTCTGGGTTTCCTTGAAGACCGGCAGATGGCTAGGCTCCGAGGGACACTTCCGGATCCGCCCCACCACAGCCACAAAAGGGAGCTACCTCGTCCGGCACCACTGGGGCACGGCACTCTTTTCGGCCCGTACTCACGTTGCTTCATGTATCAGGTTGGTTACTTGAAATGCTCTAAATGCTATCGAACAAGTAATCTACTGCTTGTGAGAGTGTCGTGCCCTATCAACAAACGCATGCTGCACTGGTGTTCTTATCTTTTTGGTGTCGGGGTGATTGATGGGTTAACATTCCTGTTCTTCGACTCCTGTCTTTTGTTCACGGAAGCATTGCTCCTCCTGGCAGGGGACGTGGAATCAAACCCCGGTCCCATGTCTAAGGCTGAAGCTGAACAGTTGGGAAAAATTGAAACCATACTTTTAGAATTGCAGTCTGGACAAGCAACTGTTTTGGCAAAGCTAACAGGCATAGAAAAAAGGCAAGCTGATCTTGAGAATAAGATTGATGGCGTAATTTCAAAGACAAAGGTACTAGAAAGACGCGTGGCACATGTTGAAGAAAGTGAGTTTAAACTTGAAGCCAAATTAGACGACCTTGAAAATAGAAGTCGACGATCAAACTTAGTATTTTTTGGTGTTCCCGACAACTCCAGAAAAGAGACATGGGAAGAATCTGAGAAACTAATAAGGGACATCTGTAAAGAAACGTTATCTATCGACAATGTTGAGATCGAAAGAGCCCACCGGGTGGGAGCATTTAAAGATGGAAAAAATCGGCCTATCGTTGCGCATTTTGCTGGCTGGAAAGCCAGAGAAAATGTGAAGCGAAATGCATTTAGGTTTAAAAATACCCCGATCAGCGTCTCGGAAGACTTCAGTCCCCTAGTTCAAGAAAAACGGCGGCAACTCTGGAACTACGCAAAAGAGAAAAGGCAAAATAAAGAAAACCGGGTCTATTTGAACTATGATAAGTTAGTAATAAATGGGCAGACGTTTATCTGGGACAGCGACACGTGTCAACCAGTCCTGCATCGTCCGACTAATTCCGAGATCGTAGCAGAATGACGACACCTACCTCCTATCAACAGACCAAGCAAAGATGACATTGTTGATATGCCAGAGAAACCTACGGTTCTGGTTGTGAACTGCCGTAGCATCATGAATAAAGTTGATGAGCTTGCATCTTTAATAATGACTTTGAATCCACAGATTGTTATGGGGACCGAATCTTGGTTGGACGATACGGTCTCTGACACTGAGGTTTTTCCGCCGGGATTTACGGTATATCGTAAAGACAGACATCGACACGGAGGAGGAGTCTTTTTGCTGGTTTCATCTTGGTGGAGTAGCTGTGCAGTTAAATTTGAGAATGACTCTGAGTCGGTGTGGTGTCGCGTTCGTTTTCCCAAAGGGATGACTGTGGTGTTTGGAACTATCTACCGTCCGCCAGACGGAAATGAAACAAGCATTTCTTTACTCTCAGATATGTTATCAGTGATACCAGACACCGTCTTTCTGGGAGGCGATTTTAATTTGCCAGACTTTTCGTGGTTAACTGGGACGACGGCAAGAAGCAAATCGCGTGTTTATTCTATGTTCACAGAATTGATAGATACATTTGGTCTGATTCAGTATGTCATGGAGCCGACTCGACTGACGGCAGTTTTAGATCTCGTCTTATGCAATGACCCAAATATTGTTTCTAGCGCCCAGGTATATCCTGGAATAAGTGATCACGATGTTGTTATTACCGAGTTGAATGTATCAGGCGTACCTGAACAGAAACAAGAGCCACGCAGAGTACTCATCTATGAAAAGGGTAATTTTGACGCCATCAATAATGCATTACAGACATATTTTCTAACTTTTTCATGTTTATCTGAGTCTTGTACAACAGAGGAGATTTGGATTTTGTTTCGCAATAAAATATTGGATTTAGTTGAGGCTTTTGTACCTTCAAGAACTTTGCGGCAAAGGCGTAAACAAAAACCTTGGTTTAATGCCGAAATACGGAAACTACTGGGGAAAGCAAGGCGGGCTTACAAAAAACGTTGTAAAGATAACTCTGTCCTTAATTTGCAAGGGTTAAAATATATTAATAATCAATTAAAAGTAACAATAAAGTTAGCTAAGCAGTCATTTTTTACCAGGCTAAACTGCGATCTTAAACGAAACCCAAAGGTATTCTGGAAATATGTGAAGACAATGCAGGAAAGACGATATTTCTATCCCAGTTCTTAATGTTGACGGCCAAATGTTAAAGGAAAATGTGGAGAAGGCAGAATGCTTCAATTCCTACTTTAAATCGGTATTTTCTCCGGGATTCTCTGGGTATGTGGTGGAGTCACCGAATAGTTGTTTTACTGGCATGATGGCGGATATTGATATTGATGTTCATGGTATTGCCTCTCTTTTGCGCGGCCTAGATCAGTCAAAGGCTACTGGCCCTGATGGTATATCACCTGTTATTCTCATTAAGTGTTCCGAGATTGTATCCCAGTACTTGTCTATTATATTTAAAACGATACTTGAGACAGGGTTGGTCCCAATAGATTGGAAAACGGCGAATGTGATTCCTGTTTTTAAATCCGGAGATAAGAAACTTGTAGAAAATTATAGGCCTATATCACTAACGTCAGTTTGCTCTAAGCTTTTTGAGCATATTTTATATAGCGCAATGTTCAAATATCTTGATAGCTTTAACTTTTTTACTCCATCCCAGCATGGCTTTCGGAGTGGATTTTCATGCAACACGCAGTTAGCAGAGTTCCAGCATTACCTATTAAAAGCAAATGACAAAAATACGCAAGTAGACGCAGTCTTTCTAGATTTCAGCAAAGCTTTCGACACGGTACCACACAACCTTCTACTGATAAAACTAGCCTCTATAAATATTAATAGTAAGGTACTAAATTGTATACGAAATTACTTAAGTGACCGTGAGCAATGTGTTGTCTTAAATGGAAGTAAATCCTCAGTCGTTTCCGTGACTTCAGGGGTCCCCCAGGGTAGTGTTCTTGGACCGTTACTATTTTTAATTTACGTTAACGACATTGTACAAAATATTCAGTCGACAATAAAACTTTTTGCTGATGATTGCGTTATTTACAGGGAAATAAATTCGACGAGAGACATCGAGATCCTACAGAGCGATCTAGATAAGGTAGCATACTGGTGTAACCAATGGAACATGAGCCTAAATATTGGAAAATGTAACCTCATTAATTTTGCTAGAAACGTCTCTAAATTTTTTACAAGTTATACTATCAAAAACCTGACAATCGGTAATGTCTCTGAATGTAAATATCTTGGCGTTTATTTTCACCAATCACTTAAATGGAATAAACATATTGACTACACAATTAATAAGGCCAGTAAAATGTTGTTTTTTATCCGTAGAAATTTCAAACACGCGTCCCGAGACGTAAAAGAAACTCTTTACTTCTTGCACGTAAGGTCAATGCTTGATTATGCGTGCGTTATATGGGATCCCTACCAGCAGTATCTGATCGATAGATTAGAGAAACTTCAAAATCAAGCAGCGCGATTTGTTAGTAACAACTACGATCCATACGCTAGTATGACAGAGGTTAAAACCATGCTGGGATGGGAGCCCTTGAGCATTCGAAGGCAAAAATTAAGATTGAAGTTTTTCCATCGCATTTATTATAATAATACTGGTATTAATAAGAATGAGTATCTTTTGGGGCCAACGTATGTTTCAGCTAGGTGTGATAACTCTAGAAAAGTTTTTGAATATTCCTATAAAACAAACAGCTTCTGTCATTCTTTTTTTGTAAAGACAATTAGAGAGTGGAACTTGCTGCCTGATGATGTGGTGAGCACCTTGGACAACAGTGTATTTTTTTCTCGGCTGTATATCTAATCTGTGCGGACAAGTGATCACTTTGTGTTTTTTATGTATGTGTGTTATTTCCTGCCCCTCCTACAATAATGCCCTCGAGGCGATGTAGGTACTCTGTAAATAAATAAATAAAATAGACTGACAGAACGGCTAAACAAAACTATCGCCGACAAGGTCTCCATGTATGTCGACGTAGAGCACAAGACTTGGGACGAGGTCTTACCCTACGTCACGTTTGCTTACAACACGGCGGTGCAAGAGACGACAGGAGTAACCCCGTTGCAGCTTGTCCATGGCAGAAAAGTAACGACCATGCTCGACGCAATGCTGCCCCATGAACCAGCTGACGTTGGGTTCCCGGCGCCCAGGTGGTTGCTCAACGAGCCGAAGAAGTTCGCCAGCTCGCCCGACTCCGAATTCAAGATCAACAACGTGTCGACGCTACCCGGTACAACCTTCGCCGGATCGACGTTCGCTTCAAGCCCGGAGACCGTGTGTGGGTTTGGACCCCAATACGACGACGCGGTCTAAGGGAGAAACTCCAGAAGCGCTACTTCGGGCCCTACAAAGTGCTTCGTCGACTCGGGGATCTGAACTACGAGGTGATGCCTGACGGAACAGGAACATCATCACGCCGCCCACCGCGACCTGAAGTCGTCCACGTCGTGCGCCTGAAGCCGTACTACGCTCGATAGGACTGTGGACCTTATATGTTCCAACTGAGTCTTTAGTTTACCGTCCTTTTTATTTGCTTTGTTTTGTTTTGTGTTGCATCGGGGCGATTCACTTTTTAAAGGGAGGAGTAATGCCGTGAGCGCAGCTGACCAAGCAGGCAGCGCGCTCGTGGCCTAACGGTTTTCGCGCGTGCCTTCCAAGCAGAAAGCTCGGGTTCGATTCCTGGCCGCGGGGACGCATTTTTGTTGACTCTGACTCTGACTCTGACGAAGTTCTGGTAAATTCGAGAACCGTGTTGCTTGTTCAAGGTCGGAATGTTCTACACGCAGAACCTTCTACGCCGAAACTTCCAGAACCCCACGCGTGTACATAAGGGGCTCCGCGTGGCGAGCCGCGGTCAGTTTTCGCCTCAGCGTTCGACTCTGCTGTCACGCCGACTTCGACGCCCACGACGCTCTGCTTTCTTCTGTTCCCTTTTATTTTTTGCACAAGTTCGCCCCATTAAACGTTTAGTTTCCTCAGTTATTATCGCCTCATCAATTGTCATTCGTGACAATAACAGTGTGTTTGCTTCGATGGTCAGTGTAGTTGTATTTTATCCTGCTCTCTGAAACACCATGTCATGACGAAGAGCAGGAACGGTCACGGTTTGTGCTGGCCTACCGGTTGACAGGAACCTGCATCGCCCGCATCGGCACCGAGTGCACTTGGGCTGTTGATGCTCAAGCCCTTCATCCGCGACTTGTCGCCAGCTGATCCTCTTGCTCGACTGTGAGAAAGCGCCGAGAGTGACCTCTGAAGTTAATGTAAATCCTTGTTCATCAAGGTATCCGGTGTCAAAGTGTGGAAGATGTCCAACGTGTACTGAGGGTGGGAACTACGAGCGTTTTGCCTTGTTTTTGTAACCGAAACCAAAGCAGCGAGATAACTTTCTTTCGTACCCCAAAATAACGGAAGCAGTAAGTTTCAACAGGTCTAGTACGTCACCGGGGATGTAGGCTAGACGGTGCACACTGTTTAAACGCTTGCAGCAGGCACGTATCCAGGGGGGGGGGGGCCCATGGGGCCCGGGCCCCCCCCCCCTCCCCCCGAAATCTTCAATTTTGCTGGAGCCTCCTCTCCCCCCTCCCCCTCGTACAGCATTTTGTAATGGGCGGGCCCCCCCCCCCCCCCCCCCGGAAACAAAATCTTGGCTACGTGCCTGGCTTGCAGTACCCACGAGTGGTACCAGGAAAGCGACGTCAACAGAGAAGGAGCTCGTGATTCAGCATAATGCAGTGCCACGCGCCCGTGAAGCTTCAAAGTTCGCGGTGGTGGCGGTATAAAAACAAACGCATCAGCTGCCACATCAGAGATCACGAATAACACCGGTCACAAACTCCCAAGCCCCACCGCTCCACTAGACACCGACACGACATACGGACAACAAAGTGCATCAAAACGCCCCAAAAGTGAAGGCGTCTGCTCCCGTACGCGTACTGCAACTAGCGGAAGTGAAGTGTTGGCCGGATGTCCTTCACAAGAATATATTAAAAATGCTTTCCGCAAGGATCCTTTCCATTTAATATTGAATACATAATGAAAAAATCCAATAATTTGCTTTTCTATCTGATTCAAGCTAGTCGGACTGCTCATAACACTGGTCAAGCAAGAAAATAAAAAAAATTTGAACGTTTTCATTACCGGTTTAAGATTTAATGTTAATATATTGTTATTTGTCGCAACGGACTAACATTATAGATTTTGCCTCTTTACTTTTTAAATGCAAACAGTTCTAGCACACTTCTGTCCATTGCGCCGTTTTGTGTCTTCTTCCGTACATCGGTAACGGTCAGCGACTCAAGAGCTCACCCGCACATGTCAACCTTACATGCGCCGCGGGGAGAAATGAATGTCGAGTAGGAAGTGTCGGGCGCAGTGTCGTTGTAGTGTTTGTGTATATGTCTATGACGGAGCTGTGTAATATGTGGTGCTCGTGTTGTCTGCGATGTATGTAGGGTTCCTGTCTACTCGTGATCGTTTGCAGCGTACGAACGGACGCGCTTTTTTTATAGGCTGCTAAAAATCTCACTAGGTGGCGCAAGTTACCGCCCAATTACAAATATTTTGCTTGAGGTATTTATTTATGTAAGTTCGGCATTCGCGTGTCTAGCAGTTGCGTTGTAGCTGCCCAACGTCGCTACGCCTAGGTGGCGCGAGTCGTCGCCCGATTCTAATATTTCGCTTCCTCGAGTCATTTATCTATTCTAAAAAGTTCGGCATTTGTTAATCTGTCTAGCACTCCCAAAGTAGCTACCGACGCCGCCGACACAGGTACAATGCGCTGCAATATGAAAGACGCACTGGAAGCGCGTGGCCGAGGCGGTGGCTGACGGGGGCGCCTCGAGCGCTCCGGGCAATTTTATTCTGCTTCGAGGGGAGGACGCCCATTCGGGGCTCAGGTAAATCGCAACGCGCTTATCAGTTTGTGCTGAGCCCCGAGTGAGCGTCCTCCACTCGAAGCAGAATGGAATCGCCCGGAGCGCTCGCAGCGCCCCAACCAGCCACCGCATCGGCCACGCGTTCCCAGTGGGTCTTTCATATTGCAGCGCACTGCACGTAAATTTGCACGTAGCTACGTCTGCCGCTTGAGACTGTTTACTCTGTATAAAAGACATCGAACGAGAGCAAGCGTGTCCTGTGTGCTCTCACTTCGGCAAAAAGGCGTGCGGCTCGCTGGGCTCGTCTCTCGCCTGTTCTCGGCTGCTGGCCGCCATGTTTTATAATGAGCACGCTTATCTGTGTTTCGCGGAAGGCAAACACGGTGTATCGTGTTAAGTTTACACGGCACTTCATGTGTACACGAATAACACACATGGCTGCGTGTAAAACAAGCACGTTTTGACGTGTCCGCTATGGGACAACGGTTGACACGTCTAGGCGTGTTATTTTTGCTAACAGTGCACGACGGCGGATCTATTGGCTATCACAGGCGGCGCAGGTTTAGGTTCTGCCGAGCAGTACCACCATGTTACCACCAAGGTTGTAGACTGATCTGTTTGCAAAGTCGCTCCGGTTGCTTCCCTTACGTCGCGTAGACGGAGAAGCAATACGCCGGCTGTTGAAACAGGTACCGCGAAGCATGTTACAGTGTGGCGCACCTCGATCGCTCCGGTCCATGTGCATTTTTGGGTCGGTTGTACGAAAATGTATTAGGAATTTTCCCTTCAAATCTACCGTCCACCCCTCTGCTGCCAATGTGTCTTTTCCTGACCACCGCGTAGCATTTTTACATTTTTTAATAATAATGAAATTGTGAAGAACGGGTATGTGCACGCCCCATTTATGGCAACCACGTTAGCGTCAATTTTGCAATATGTCTCGCTTTATAGCTTAAAATCCACACAAATATTGCATTATGTTTTCCAGTCTTTGTTAGTACATATTATAAACGTTAATATCGGAGAGTTCAAAGAATATTAAAGATGAATTTTTTTTTATGATTTTCAAATTAATGCGTATTTAGTAAAATGCCCCTGTTTGAGCAATTCTTGTAAATTTCTCCCGCTAATCAGAACAACAATATTTCATGCAAAGATGCACTGTACAGAGGGCAACACACTGGAAAAGTTTGAAGACCTTAGCTTTTATAGATACGGAGAAACAAAATCTTTAATCCTGAGCGTTATTGCGCAACGTGCCTTGTTTAGGATTTTGTTTCTCAAAATAATGACCTTAATACTCAGTGAATAATACTTTTTGTCAATCCTTCCTGTGCCTAATTTGTCAGTAAATATTTGTAGACCCCTAGCCAGAACAGTTTTTTGGGGAAGCCGCCCGAAATGTCAGCACCGCGCGATACGCAAAACGCGCACGTAACTGAGAGTGTGTTTACAAATTGTTTTTGCAAAGACCAATTTTTTTTTTTTCAAAAACAAGGATTGGTTTTATTCTTTTGGGCATGAAGCCAGCAAAATATTTTTTTTTCATCAACATTAAAAATGGTGACGGACATGGTTGTTCGATCTTGTCTGAAAAAGCCCACAAATATTACTAGCGTACCTCAATTTTGCTTCACGTCCTTCATATATTCACTCAATCAGTCGTTACAATTAACTAGTTCTATCGTATACCCATCTGTGTGTCAGTACCTTTACCATACCAGGGTTTCAGGCGCCCATACAAGTACAATAAATCGTACTTCGAGATTGATTCACTTTATTAACAGTATTGCTATCTCAGTGTTCGCTATAGTAAAGCTCTTAACATAGCCGTGGTTGTCTCTTCAGCGGATCCAAAGTCGGAGCCCCAGCAGCACTTCATGCTCAGTGCCGTCCTCTGAAGTGCTTCCCTCGATGAGTGCCGTACCACTTTCCCGGCTACTCTATGGCTACGGTTAAGCAAACACGTCCACGGTCGCAAAGGCCCATCTACTTGTTAGTGGACTGTTAAGGTTGCCAGGGCGGCGCTCTATTTGCGGCCCTGTGTCCTTCACGTTATGTGTATACGATGTGTCTCAAAGAGCGTTGAACACTCGACTAACCCATCGGGAGAAAGGACGGAGTTTTCGGAGGATACTTGTTCAGTCGTACCGCTGATCGAAGCTTTTGTTTCTAATAATTCTAACAAAGACCTGCTTGTTTAGCTCCGGCACAGGAAGACTTAGTTATGGATAGGGTCATTCAGCAAATTTGAGAGTGCGGTCACTGATATTCTTTCACTTTTCACGCTTTCATTAAACAACGCAGCGACGTCTCAATCATTCTCATTGCCCTAACATCTAGCGTCTATACTTCGTCTCAACGTAACAAGACCTGCCAGAAAAGCTCCAACGGAGTGAAGACAATGCTGATAGATTGACATGCGCTGTGTTTCACAATGTGAAAGGATTGTTGTGTTATTAACTGCTTTACTGTGTATGTAAATGCCATTCTGATTGGTCCCCTGTGGAAACTGCAGTGTGTGATACTATTTTTAAATAAATACCACCTTTGCCTTGTAGACTCGCTACGCGGACGGTCGTGTAAAAGGACAAGGAGAACGACGTCTCTGGTTTTCTTACCGCGTTTATAGTGGCGTAGACAATTTTCGAAATTCAATACCACCTAGCGGCATAGCAAGCTGAATACCTGCTGTCATGTATTGTTTTTACTTCATCTGCGCCGTTAACTTAAAAGTTGACGATAGACTGTAATACCCATTTAGAAAAATTGTATTTTTTTTTATTCATTTCAGTTTATACTAAAGTGTCTTAATACCTGCGCAACAGTCATAGGGGATCGATATTTTGTCATTGTGTGACACGGTGATTCTGTCTTCTCTTTGCTCTGTAGCTTCTCAAAGAATATCTGTCTGCTCAAGCATTTTGTTTTGGCTGTTGCGATGCAACCATTTTGTGCCACGTTACTTCTTTGTTATTCCAATTGTGACCGCGCATATTTTGGATTGGGTACAACAACACTGCCTACACCCTAAGAACATCGAAGCACCCAAGCGTTGAGGAAACGAACGGGCTAAGGCATAACGTTATTCAGTTCATATGAGGTTTTATGATTTTAGGTGGGCCGAAAGATTTCTTCAATTCTGGTTCGTGACTATCGTTGACATTGCGATTGCGTCCAAAGAGTGTGTCGTGTTCTACTGATGTCTGGAATTCATATGCTCCATGCAACCCACTTGGCGACATGCCTTTCACGTATTTTGTTATCAGCCGCCGCAGTGCCTTTGTTAGTATGAAACAAACAACATATATTTTCGTGGCAATAACATACGCTTGTATTGTTTTGCAGAAGGTTAGACAATGTTTCAGTACCCCCACAATAAAACGTAACTATATATTTCATAGTCAATTAGAGTACTGTATTCAGACCTGGGGATTAACATGTAGTAGTGTCATTCTGTCATTATTAAATTACAAAAGCGAACTGCCAGAATATTAACATACTCTTCTGACTCCCAACCATCCCGTACTCTTTTTATAAACTCCGCATTTTTTCACTTCATGCCATAAAGAAGTATACAATTGCTTGTCTAATGAATAATATACCTAAGTCATACAATCCACTTTCAGCGAGTATTTTAAATCGTGGTGTTCGACTAACAAGAGCTAGCACATCCGGTCACTTTTATTTGCCAAGGTGTCATAATGCATACGGTGAGCGACTAATAGAATTCTGCGGCACTAAAATCTGGAAAACTATACCATCGTCAGTCACACAATCTAACAATTTTCCCAATTCACTAAAACAGCATATATATTTTTAGAGGATGTGTCTATGTTTATTTTAAGCCGCACACCCAATAAATACAACTGTTTGGTTGTTTTGACAGCATGCTTTAATAATTATCATTGCATTAGTGACGTAGTTTGTTAATATGGAACTGCTTAGTATCTACATCGGTTATTTTGTTTTATGATTTCGTTCTCTTTTAACAATGACTGGATTTATACATGAATAAAAATGAACCCAAACCAGCCAAAATGGCTATGGGCGCAGATGTTATTTCAGTAAATCTGTACTGGTCGTGATTACAATAAGATCCATCTTGAATTTGAATTTGAACAAACAAATTGTTGATGTAAATTTTATTCACGGACTATTTGGTTCGCTCCTTCTTTATTTATATTTTTTAAGACGGTATGTACTCACTTATTACGGCTCTCAACGTGCCTTTAATGTTACTTATAATTATCAATGTTTGTCCTGCCATCGAGAACCTTTCTTAATAATGAAAGACAGGAGTGCGAACAAAAATCGGGCGAGGTAGCTTCACCGTTTCAAAAATCGGTAAATGCGTGTGCGGACTGTGTGCACAGCAGGCTTTGCGCGCTTGTGAACGCACAGTAATTTTAACCGAAACGTTAAAAAAAGATTGTATTTCACCTCGGTACCTCGCCTAGCGAAAGTCGGGTCAAAAAAAAGCAACAACTACATTTTCATCGAAAAAAACGTGAAGAAAACGTGTAATAATGGTAGAGAGGAATTTTTTATATATATACATATATACGTGAAAAACAAAAAAATCGACACAACAAATATTAAAAAAAAAAAAAATCTACGTGTGGTTTTTACACGGTGGTCAGAGAAGGCGTCTGCTGAGCAGCGTGAAGTTGTTTTGTTTCTTCTCGCCGAAAATAAAAGCGTCGAGACCGTAGCGCAGATATTAGAGAGTTTTAGTAGACCGTTTCAATTTCCCGCTCCGCTCCGAGGGTGCCAAACTGCGCATGCGTGGCCTGCTTCGCCGGAATGGAAAGCGGAGGTCCAAAAACGCGTTTTAGTAGACCGTTTTTCTTCAGCGTAAGAACGTTTCGACAGCGTTCAAACATTTCGCCTGCGTAGCCCCACAAATAGACGTTTATAGTACTAGCATGACAAAAGAAAATGAAACGTTAACACCAGAGAGTGAAAGGGAGCGTGTTTGTAGAGGGAGTAAAAACGAAGGGGGAATAATAAACACAAAAGATTTGGATTCGGTGAATATTAAGCTATAAAATATAAATATAAACGTTCCACCTTGTGTGCGAGTAAAGCCGAAGGTATAAGGGCATGAGCATGTTGCTCTAAACGGTACTTGCACTGCACGAGCGCGCGTGCACGAGCGCGCTTGCTGGACAAGGGCGTTGAAAGGCCGGCACTCGCTCTTGTAGCTTCTGCTCCACTCGAATTAAAAATGAAACAGATTTACGTATTGGAAGTAGAAAATGAAAGAAAAGGACGAAGTTTGCGCATGGCTAGTACACCCTTTTGCGAAGTACGAGTATAGTGTTGCACAAGGCTAGCAAGGCACCTGCACGATTAATCCCCGTTGTTTGCAAGGAAGGAGACATCTACTTACGAGATTAAGCTGGCGAGACATCGAATCTATGATTTGTATCACTCATGCCATGAAGCGCCGAAGCTTCCTCTCCGAACGCGGTCTGCTGGACATCGCCGACGTAGAAGAGAAATCCTTTAGGAGCCAATCCCGCTTCCAGAAGGACCTGGCTGCTCTGCAAGCGGGCCTCCGAATCCGAGCACCCAACAGATCGGAGCAGGGTGTTGCTGATCTGGCGAGACGCTTTGCATGGTTCTTTGTCGACTGGCCTATCCCAACCGTCTGTTCGAACTTGAATGAGCGTTTGGACGGAACTCGTCTGTTGTCCCCAGTATTGTGAACCTCATCGTGGGTCGCATCAACGAGAGGTTTGGCCACCTGCTCGCTGACATGAACCAACATAGGTGGTTGATCCTCGCGAAACTGGAGCCGTGCTCACCGGTGAGTCCTTGCACACTCTGGAAAAAAGAGGAGCGTGACTTGCTCCCCCACGGAGCAAATACGCTGACACAACCATTGCTCCGCTAGGGGAGCAAAGGTTATGGGAGCAGCCTTTCCTCCCCTAACGTTAGTCCCTCAAAGTCGAACCCCCAGGACTAACTTTTGCACCCCTGCATTTAGGCCACTGGGACTAAATGTTGCGCCCTTACCTCATTTATTGCTCAACTGCGCATTTACACACCTAGGTGGTGCTAATCCACGTCAAATTCAAAATTGGTAATAAGTACGTTATCGCTGGGGTAGATCGTTTCCACGCTCATTACATTCACATTTGAACAACGCTTATTTCACATTTGCACGCGTATTCTTGCACACGTATTATACATTTGAGCATAGGTAAAGAATTAGAACACAGATGACACAGGCACAACACACTTTTTTTTATTGCCGGATTTGGCATGTTATTTTCTCAATGCACACGCACAACACACACGATGACACATTAATTCAATTTTGTTTCTTTATTGTCACACGTTAATTCAATCGCTACCCCAAAGTCTACCCATGCGCCTTTTATACTGATCATATGAAAGAAGTCGTTTGGTCAGTGACCATCTCGATGTTACAAATATGGTGCTGCTTTCGCACCAATATTGTTCTCCAATATTGTTGCCAAACGTTCCAAGGAGTGTATCTCTTACTAAGAAATAACGCTACACACTGTAATTATTTGTGGCAGTCTATAAAACCGCGTTCCCATAGGCTCCCAGCAGCCATGTTCTCGCTTCCCGGCCTAGCCTGCCCCACTTTGCGCCGGCTCATCTCTGTGGCAACCGCATCGTCTCTTGCGAAAAACAACTGCAACAACAACACAGGTTGTATGGAATACAAAAAGAAAAGAAAACAAAATGAACATTTTTTGTCTTTGGAAAAGTTTTTAAAACGTTCTACGCGGCTATTTTCATCCCAGTTACACCAAAAAGAATATATATATACGGTTTCAAATCACGTTTCGAAGCATGCAAAGGGGAAGGACGCCAGGACAACGGTCAAAAGCCGCGTGGTCAGATGTACGGGAGCGCGTTCTTGAACGCCGATTACACCTGTGCATGCGCCCTCCTGTCGAAAATGCCAAAATTTGTCCTCCAGCGTAGCGCTTGCAAGCCACACCAAAGAAACCGTTCCTCTCAACTTTATTTATTCCCATTCGCGCGAAATTTTTTATTTGTTTAACTTTCCTCCGGAAATGTTCGCCTTGGATTTCCTTGGTAGATTTAGAAAATAATAGAGATTTGAATACAGCCTTTTTAAAAGTGCATGCCGTGCTGCCACTATTCTTCGAGGCCGCTATATTTTGGCCAAGCGTCTAGAGAGTAAGAGAGCTGTGTCATTTTTGTCGCGGATGCGATCCTAAATGTATTAGACACGAATGCTGCGTCAATGCTGGATATGAACTCGGTTCTAGTCACAAGTTTCGCACAAAAAGCGATGACCATAATATGGCGGCCGAATATGTTACCCGGCGGTGTTTTGAAAAGAGTTACCAAAAAAGGTCGAAAGGATATTCCACGTCAAGTTTTTGTCTGGTTGAAACCAGACAGGCATAAACAATTCAAAATTTAGCAAACACGACGCTGGACTTCAAAGCAATAACGGTAGATTAGAACGCTTTTCAGAAGTTTCGTTTTGAATTCCTGCGTAGCGGGCTTCGCATGCACAGTTTGACGGCCTCAGGGTTTAGCGGAATTAAGGAACAACTAAATATTTTTTTAATTTACGATACACATTTTTTACAACCCTACCATGGAAATACGCTTTATCTTATATGAGTAACAAGTCACATATCACATGTTTTGGTACTGTTTAAATGCTGCCGTGTTGTAAGAGTGCCTTTTTTGTTTTTTTTTATTAGGCCGTCAAAGACAAGGCAGTACCCCTGGACAACTGTTGGGGTTTCGTTGACCGCACAACACGCCCATATGCCGTCCATCAAAGAATCAGAACCCATACGTTTCGAATAACAAGAGGGTGCTCGTCGTGAAGTATTAGGCAGTGATGTGCGCAGACGAGGGTATTCGTCGTGAAGTATTAGGCAGTGATATGCGCAGACGGCATAATTTGTCAGCGGGACGAACCCTACGAAGACCATAATCATGATGCAGAGGGTCTATAATGTTTTTTTTTTATTTGGCGCTAAATATTAGAATGCGTAAGCTGATCACAGTGAATCATTTCCAAGCATTTGTACTGAGTGAAATACGTGTCCAACAAGGCTGAAAGTCATCTAGAAATATCTTAATAAAACAGCATTTACTAACGACTGCCATTTTACTTCTCAGATGTGGGTGTGAATACTGCATCGAATCCAATTACAGTGTTACTATTGATTTCAGCATTGTAAAAGTAGCCTGTGTTGCGTGGCTTTCTATTGCAAGAAAACACTCTAGCACATGTGAGGCTGAAACTAGACAGGAGCTCGAGCCAAAAATGCACTTTCGAAAACACATAAATGAAATGAAAAGAAGTCTAGACAAGACAAATGGTTTCATGTCATCCCCCAAGGCAGATACGTACACTGCGCTTAACTGTTGATACGAACACGATAAAATCGCTTTTATATGCAGTTTATTTCTTTGACACCTATTGAGAGAGCTGAAATTTTGTCGCTCAGATTAGTGCCCTAAACAAGCGCTCTACACCACACCAATAGGGGGTATTCAGTGGACGGCATATTTGAGGGTGATGTTTAGAGCGCATGCTCAGAATGAGCTCACTATAATAGGCTGCTAAGACCGGCAATCTTGATGGTGTGGAATGCACGTGGCAAAAGAACTGTGGAAGTTCGCCATCAGCACGCGCTCAGCAGTGGCGCACACAGCTATGGCCGCCAGTGAATACTCCCTATACACCTTTTACACAAGCGCGCAGCCATCTTGAATATCGTCACTTCTGGTATGCGGTAAAACACCTTTTTGATCTCTCCCCGAAGCTAGAAGTTGTTTACGAAAAATGCGTGATTGTCACACCATTCCTGACTTGCCTCAGCTATATTTTCTCGCATATTCCAGGTTCAAACGTTTTATTATTTTTTCGCCCCGCATACCAGATACGTAACCCACGTGACTGAGAACGACAGGAAACAGAAAAGGTCTATAGGTTGATGTCAGCCCCTCAAATGTAAGGTGAAAAATAAAAACCGGAAATTGATTGTTCCCGCTAATGGTGTCGCGCAGTGTACATAAACACCAAGGTACCCTATCACAAACCGAAGCATACAAAGAAGTAAAAAACTGATTTCATTACGAAAAGAAATAGTAGAGATATAAATGGAGCACTCACTTTCGGTAATTTGCACTGTCTTGCTGCCTAAAGTAACCTAACAAAATTTCTGTCAGTTTGCCGACTGCTCACATTGAAAAGTCGAGCCCGCTGGTTTAGACAAGGCAGCACCTGTTCCCACCACTTAGGGGCCGTGAAAGGATTACGGCCAGCGATTTTCCGAAGCAGCCAGAGGTTCTCGACCACCCTGAAACGTTTTCTAGAGGACGCCGTTTCAAACAAAGTCTGCGCAGCCATCTTAGTGCAGCGAGGTTCATGACGGTCAAGCGCGCTCCCAAGCATGCTTTCAAGCGGCAAGCACCCATTTCGAATTCCCTTCCATAAAAACACCATCTACTGAAGCTTTTTTTTTTTTTTAAATGCACTTTCTAAAACACATAAATGAAATGAAAAGAAGTCTAGACAAGACAAATGGTTTCATGTCATCCCCCAAGGGAGACACGTACACTGCGCTTCACTGTTGATACAAACACGATAAAATCGCTTTAATATGCAGTTTATTTCTTTGACACCTATTGAGAGAGCTGAAATTTTGTCGCTCAGATTAGTGCCCCAAACAAGCGCTCTACACCACACCAATAGGGAGTATTCAGTGGACGGCATATTTGAGGGTGATGTTTAGAGCGCATGCTCAGAATGAGCTCACTATAATAGGCTGCTAAGACCGGCAATCTTGATGGTGTGGAATGCACGTGGCAAAAGAACTGTGGAAGTTCGCCATCAGCACGTGCTCAGAAAGGCGCACACAGCTATGGCCGCCAGTGAATACACCCTATACACCTTTTCCACAAGCGCGCAGCCATCTTGAATATCGTCACTTCTGGTATGCGGTAAAACACCTTTTTGATCTCTCCCCGAAGCTAGAAGTTGTTTACGAAAAATGCGTGATTGTCACACCATTCCTGACTTGCCTCAGCTATATTTTCTCGCATATTCCAAGTTCAAACGTTTTATTATTTTTTCGCCCCGCATACCAGATACGGAACCCACGTGACTGAGAACGACAGGAAACAGAAAAGGTCTATAGGTTGATGTCAGCCCCTCAAACGTAAGGTGAAAAATAAAAACAGGAAATTGATTGTTCCCGCTAATGGTGTCGCGCAGTGTATACATAAACACCAAGGTACCCTATCACAAACCGAAGCATACAAAGAAGTAAAAAACTTATTTCTTTACGAAAAGAAATAGTAGAGATATAAATGGAGCACTCACTTTCGGTAATTTGCACTGTCTTGCTGCCTAAAGTAACCTAACAAAATTTCTGTCAGTTTGCCGACTGCTCACATTGAAAAGTCGAGCCCGCTGGTTTAGACAAGGCAGCACCTGTTTCCACCACTTAGGGGCCGTGAAAGGACTACGGCCAGCGATTTTCCGAAGCAGCGAGAGGTTCTCGACCACCCTGAAACGTTTTCTAGAGAACGCCGTTTCAAACAAAGTCTGCGCAGCCATCTTAGTGCAGCGAGGTTCATGACGGTCAAGCGCGCTCCCAAGCATGCTTTCAAGCGGCAAGCACCCATTTCGAATTCCCTTCCATAAAAACACCATCTACTGAAGCTTTTTTTTTTTTTTACTGAGAGCGGAACGCGCTTCCTAGAATGGCGAGGAAAGCGGAGCTGACGCTTCACGCTCAATCCCCAGAGCGGGTCGCGCATGCGCAATGGGGACTCCGCTTTCCATAGCGCGGAGCGAGAAAGCAAAAACGGTCTACTAAAACTCTCTATTCGGAAGGCGCGCTCCGCTTAGTGAAATATGAATTCGGTCACGTTGGATTCGGCGTACGGAGAAAGCCGGGCTGGCGGGGCAGCCGCCGCTGCAGCCGCCTTGGCTGACAAATGAGCTTCGAGACAATTAAGCACACCCGAAAACGAAAGGGAGTAAAGAGAGACAAAGGAAGCTCGGGGGGTACAACACACGTGGTCAAACGTTTTTTCTGACGAACCTTCGAACAGGCATTGCTTTCCGGACCCAAGATACGTTTTGAGTGTTTTCGTGTGCATTTGTTATACTAATTTAATTTATATTATTTTACTTGCTCGTTCCTCCTTCGTTAAGAAATATTGAGATCGATACGGAATACAAATCATGAGGCATTCCACCCGGTGAAGGTAGATGACCAGCGAAGCCGTTTTGTACACGACACAGACGTGACACAGAATGTTGAACAGTACGAAGACATGTATTGTCTTGATCGGTGGTCATCGTGACGAAAGGTACGCGCACAGATTTAATTTTGTCTTGATAGGTGGTTATTATTTCGCGTGGACGACTATCGCCGCCCCGAAGAGCCGGAGGAAACTATACACAAGCGACGGGACCGCCACACGGCGGAACGTAGGCACGCTCGATGGAACCGCAAACCCGCGAGAGCGGAAGGAAAGGAAACTAGGCACCAACGTTACTAGAACCCTCAGTTGGGAAACTTACCCTTGAAACCTGGGCCGCTGGCGTCCACCAAGACCGAGCTAAATACGATAACAGCGCCACCCTTTAGCGACGAGTTAAAACATGAAAGTTGCTTTACATAGCTAATAATAATTGGGGTTGTGTGAATATTTTTACAGCGAGTTGTTGGTCAGCCATTTTTATGTTGCGACGAGTCACTCGCTGTAGATGAGCAATTTAGCCAGTGCAGTACAACCGCTAGCCTGGGGTCTTTAACGTGCACCAGGCAGTAGTGATACACGACCGCACGCCGGTACGATGCTCATCCAGATCGAAACGGGCAGGGGTAAGGATTGAACCCAGGATCCCTGGGTTCTGCAGCGCGAGCTTTAGCTCCACGTGCTCCGAGCTGTTTTACACAGCTATTGCACGATGGCCCTGCGAGATGGCGCCACTGGCCCTTGCCCAACTCGACGTGCACTCGTGCAGTTCCCGGAGTGGACGCTGCGGGAAAAATGGCGTCGTTGCGATCGTTATTTGCTCGGTTTCTCGAGTACGGATCGGAGCCACTTTTTTAAAGCAGGCTCTATGGGCCTCCTGCGTTCCCCAGGGGGTGCTGCGAAACGGGACTTGTTAGGCCTTGTTTTGGGTAGTACAAACTTTAGCGTCTCAAACTGTCACGCATGCAGAAGCGCGCCAGCTCTGGTGCCGAGCGCAAGATCACGATGAAAATACAAAGAAACAACAAAAATTCGAACGCCGTCAATCTAAGACGCTAAGCGCGTGAGCCAAGAACTGCCGCTCCACGCGTTCCAAAGTAGCCATGACAAAGAAAAAGAAAAATTAAAGCGTAGCTTCACAGGGGTTTTGACATCACCACCCAGAGATAAGAGACGCGTACCCTAGCGGTGGTGTCATGAATTTGGCACTTTTGATTGTCTTGCGGCGTTGAGTCTGGACGATTTCTGGCGTCCAAAAGTGTTTTTTCGTTCTTCAGCACCAGACAGAATTAAAAACGCTCAACAAACGTGCCATAAGTAGTACGAGGCTCAATCAGGTGAGATTGTACTACCCAAAATGAGGGCGCTACAGTTTGTTCAAAGCTTCAGCGCAGGAGGCCAATGGGGCCTCCTGCGTTCCCCAGGGGGTGCTGCGAAAAGGGACTTGTTAGGCCTTGTTTTGGGTAGTACAAACTTTAGCGTCTGAAACTGTCACGCATGCAGAAGCGTGCCAGCTCTGGTGCCGAGCGCGAGATCACGATGAAAATACAAAGAAACAACAAACATTCGAACGCCGTCAAAGCTAAGACGCTAAGCGCGTGAGCCAAGAACAGCCGTTCCGCGCGTTCCAAAGTAGACATGACAAAGAAAAAGAAAAATTAAAGCGTCGCTTCACAGGTGTTTTGACGTCACCACCCAGAAATAAGAGACGCGTACCCTAGCGGTGGTGTCATGAATTTGGCACTTTTGGTTGTCTTGCGGCGTTGAGCCTGGCCGATTTCGGGCGTCCAAGTGTTTTTCGTTCTTCAGGACCAGACAAAATTAAAAAAAAGCTCAACCAACGTGCCATAAGTAGTGCGGGGCTCAATCAAGTGAGCTTGTACTACCCAAAATGAGGGCGCTACAGTTTGTTCAAAGCTTCAGCGCAGGAGGCCTATTTAATCAACATAATAGACCTATTGCTAAATTACCCAAGCATCAAGGAGAATGCAGAGAATGGTGTTCCACGCACCGCACGTGCACCGGCGTCTTCAGCAGTAACTGTTCTAAAGCAAAAGCCTAACACAAATAGCATCTTGCACGCGCGTTCGTCAACGCTTTATTTTCGTTATTTACTTCGAATATTTTATATAGGGAAGATAAGGGTGCGGCGCCAGCGTCTGCAGCAGCAACTGTTCTAAAGCAAAAGCCTTAAACTAAGCCTCCTCTATTGGCGACGTGAGCGATCGAAAGCGTCGCTGCGGTCGGCCTACCCCAATTTACAGAACGCTGACTATGACGTCAGCAAAGGATGTCTCATCGACGGAAATAAGAGGAATGTAAGAACTTCAATTTTGACGGTGTTGGCAGTGTTGCTTTGAAAGCGCTATGATTTCAGGCTTCCACCTGCTCATTACAAACACCATTGAACTTGTTCACAAGGTAATGACGTCACGAGAGGTAACCAAACGAGGGAGCCACCGAAACATCTCGCCGCTAATAGTGACAAAGCCTAGCAGATTGCCACGAGACGCGACCGCCGAAAGTGAAAAGGTAAAGCGGCAGACATCGGATGAGAGGAGAGTCATGTAACCGGCGCCCCGCAGCGGCGAGACGCCGAAACACACTTCTCCCGAGCGATGGAATGTCCGCTCATGCTCCTTCCGTTCCTCGCTCTACAGCTTCTTTTCTCGTCGGGTTGGAAAACCATGTTTCGGATCCTCGCCGCTGCGAAAGCTGTGCGCTGAATACCAGGTTCCCCGAGAAATGCTCTCTGCTACCAGATCCTCGCGCTTCAAATCTGCGACCGGGTACTGTAGGCTCGGCAGTTGAACTGCCAGGCTTTTTGAGTATGGAAGATGCTAAGGTAAAACAAATGGCATCTGGCACGCGCGGTCGTCACCGCTCTATTTTGTTTAGTTACTTCGAATGTTTTATACGAGGAAGGCGTGCGCGTGCGAGGCGTGCGGCGGTGCGAGCGTAGAGTTTTTGTTGACGCACATGAAAAATCCACGGAACACTACCCACAAAGTGCTTCGCTGTAAAACTAAGATTGTTCTGACTGAAATTCTGAGATTCTAAACAGGAAGCAGAAACCTCGCGAGCGTGATTTAGCCTGCAGGATAGAAGTCGAAAAATTTTAGATTTCATATAACTGCCCTGTAAAGGAAGACGGACGACAAAGTTACCCAGGGAACAAAAGTAAATGATAAAACTAAAGGTGCTAGAACTTCGCGGTGCGCCGAGCGCGACGAAAGGCGTATTAACTTACACGCGCTAAAATGAAATTAGACAAGAAAAGAAGGAGGGAGGAGGTTAATCTGGACAGATTAATTAATGTAGCGTTTGATTAATCGAAGTCGTATCTATATCGTCACCGATTCGTTACTTACGTTTTTCATTTCAAACGTGAATTTATCATTTCTTGATTTTATTCTTTTTGTTGACGTTTTTGTATATTGATGTTATTTATTGTTAATGTTTTTCTTTATTTACCGATTCGCTCCGCTGGATTATCAGGAAGTTTTGACGCATGTAACGCATTCTTGAACGTTACAAATTTTATTGGGTATTGAGGCTCGTGCGGGGATGTATTTATGCGATGTGCCAAGAACAAATTGAAATCACGCACATCCTCGCACAAACACACACACACACACACAAAAAGAGAAGGTGCCTGTCGGCGTGCGTGCATCCGCGTGGGGCATGCGTTCCCAAGATTTATGGCCGCGAGACGGAGCCCGCTGAGGTGAGACGCGATAAGTTTCAGGAACGGCCCTCTTGCAAGGCTCTGATTGGTTGCGTAACGAGCCAATGAAAAAAAAGGAAGGGAGAGAGAGAGAGAGGGAGAAAGAAGGTATATCTGTTCTTTCTGCATGATGTCGATAATCACGCATTTACGTCTGCGCAACTACGAACGTTAATCGTTGGATAAGTGCATGCGTGTGTGTAACAAGCGTCATCTGTATAGCGTTTTTACAGCGAAGTTGTATATGGCTAGGCTTTCGTGGATATTTCATGTGCGTCAACAAACACTCGCAGCACTTGGAACGACAACAAAAACTCTTTGTCGCCGTTCCAAGCGCTTGCGTGCCTAGATTCCTCCCGCTCTCCCGGGGCGGCGGTGACGTCGCGCGTGTCTACTTTCCTCCGGGCGGCGGTCCCGTCGCGCTTGTCTAGTGTCCTCCGGCTCCTGGCAGCGATTGTCGTCCACGCGAATATATATTAAAAAAAAAAAACAGAAAGACAGGTTGTCGTTCTTTATTTTCAATTTCACTGCTCTTCTCTCAGCGTAATAGGGAGGCCGCGTGTATTTTGGACGCCCGAACAGCTACGCGTCTACGAAGAGCAGCGGACAGAACGGCAACGAAAATGTCAGCGGCGGCGGAGGGCGGCAAACACCATCGATGAAGATCGTGCATAAATGTGTTCGTATCTTTGTTCAAATTCTGTGTCACGTCTCTGTCGTGTGCTAAACAACTTCGCTGGTCATCCACCCTAACAAAGTAAAATGGCTCATAATTTTTTCTTTAATTTTCTCTCCCCAGAATTTATTTATAGGTTATAACCGTACAAAAGGAAGGGGAAAAATGTGTATTAATCCAAACTGACTGCACGTAGGCTCTCCGTGCAAACAAAGTCTATTTATTGGAAGCAAGGAAAACAATCGCGCGACAGTGAGCGTTGCCGATCGAGCATAATGATCGGGGAATCTGGGCGAGAACGATTAGTCTGCCAGTTCTCTAATTTCTGTTTTTTCTCCCGTTTGCCTCAGGTTAGATCTAATTCGCGCCATTCTCCGTCTCACTTATCCTAGAGCAGCCCATGAATGGTCCGATTGAGCCAATCAGGGAGGGCCAAAGGTGTATCGTCACGCTGCTCGTTATCTTTGTAGGTATGCCGTCGCCGGCGAAACCAATCACGCACAAACAAAAGTTCATTCACTATGCGTGATTGGTTTTGTCCGTGATCTCAAAACGTACAAAAAAAGCGAGCGCCGTGTTGATCAACTTTTGGTGTTGCTTGATTTGCATCCTTTGAATCGTTGCGTCGGCTGCAATCGGACGTCAAGTGAAACGGAGTAGAGAAAAAGGAGACACGAAATCCCCTCTCTGACCAAGTATAGCATTTGGAGAAGTGGCTGTGTGATATTTTACCGCCCCATGTTTCAGGGGAAGATAAACCAGCCGTCAACTGGCCAAAACAACATCATTTTTGTGTAAGGCTCTTCAAAATATTGGGCGCTCGATAAAATCAACCTTTCGCTTCAAGTCCGCTTATCGAACACTTCTGGTTCACGTCCCGCCTAATGAAAAGCACGGCTGAAGCGCACAACTACGCACCTGATCTCGCTGCACCGCCGTATCCTTCCGCACATTAGAGAGTTTTAGGGAACCGGAACAAAATACGATCGATAAACAAAAACGATTGATACCTTGGATCGGGCGAGTCGACCGATCGTGTGCCTCTAAACAGCTTTGGGGGAACCAGTATTTGCAGACGAGAGCAGACGATCGGTACAGGTCGCGCCCCCTGGCAACGGAAACCTGCATCGGCCTCATCGAGAAAAGCAAATTTGCGTGTGTTTGTTCAAATCGCAGAAACTGAAGCAAATAAAAATCTCATCCTAAAAATATAGAGAACCTTAAACAATGTATACCTACTTATAGTTCGTCTCGTTTTTTTACTGGAATGAATGCGCTTCCGTAATATAAAACCTGGCGCTCCATGGCGTGTCGCCACTGGCGCTGCGAAGTTCTAAAATGTTCGTCTGCTAAAGAAGCAGACGAGCTTTCCGACAACAAAGACGCTCGATCTTTTTGACGATGACTTGGAGTTGGCTCTATTCGGAGAAAACAATTTACAAAACGTTCTTTTGTACGACTGTCTGCGCACTAAGAGAAGGTGCTTGTTGGCGGCAAGGCATGGGACGTTCAACTTAGCGTCGATGGACGAGGAGGACGTCGTACGGCTGATCAGCTTCACAAAGGAGGATCTGCTTCATCTCCGATCAGCGCTGCGCATCCCGGAGACGTTGACAACCAACGGCTGAATCTGGGTGTCAGGGGCTCGTTTGCCACCGTATTTTTTTTTTTTTTTTAGTTTACCCGATTCATATCCTCGGGAAATAAAATAGTTCCTCGATCGTACGTGGTAACTTGTTTTGTAAGTCATACGTTCTCAGTAGGCAAGCTTTGGTGTTTTACATCAACCAAATATGATGTTTACTTCAACCACGTCCTGATATGCTGAAAAGCCGCCGACAGCAAACTCGATTTGACACACAAATAAGAACACGGTCGCGCGCGCTTATCATCAACATTCGAAGTCGTCTGCCAGCGATCCTGTGTCTTTCCCTCGAGGCCCACTGCAAGGTCGAGTATTAAGACAGTTATGGACAAATAAAAATAGAAATATTAAATCGCGAAGAAAATACAAAAATAACGAAAACATACTCGCTTTCTCAAGTTAAGGCGGTCATTTTTCTTGTACAAAGTTACGATGAGGTCAATTCGTTCCTTCACTCCTCGCAACGAGAAGTTCTTTTTCGACTTAAGGACGTCATTCCAAAGGGCCGGAGTAAAAAAATGATTAGGGCCTAACACCTCTTGAAGTAGGAAGATATCATCTTCCGCTGAAACCCGCTTGCGAGGACGAGGCGGAGGGACGGAGGTAGATACGGCGCTCATGTTGCTCTCTTACGGTAAAGATAGCAGACGATCACGGTCGGACGCCCGCGAACCGATCGTTGTGCCGTGTGCGGTACTACCACGGAAAAAAAATTAATTAATAAAGGAAAACCTGTAACTTTACTGCTGTGCATTTATTAAAACTATCACCCAATATTAAAGGGCTCGTTTTATAGAATATATGTGATTAGCATTAGAACACAATTTTTTAATTCACGCAAAATTTTTAAACTAAAAAGTATCCAGATCCTTGATCCAGAAGGCTGTTGCTCATAAAATATAAAAAACTTAAAATATGAAAACACTTAAAAATATAAAAAACTTAAAAATATAAAAAAATTAAAATGTAAAAAAAACTTAAAATATAAAAAAACTTAAAATATAAAAAACGAGCTCACGAAATGGACGCTCTAATCCACTGCGCCACTGAGCAGACAATTTTCGCTGCTGCTAAACATTAATTTATTTCAATCGAGGATGTCTTATTGCGTTTCGATCTGTATTCTCTTTTTTATTTGCTGATTCCAACTTTATGCACTTGCTGTCACATACGGCGCTCCTGCTAGGTAGTACCACGAGTTATTTTATTCATGTTTGAAGCCACGGCACGCTCTCTCCGCCAGCGAAATAGCCGTTTTGCTAACCAAGCGAGACCGTCCATGTCGGCCATTGGTCGTGCCGGTCGTGCCTTACGGTTCGAGCAGCGCATTACGGTAAGATCGCGGAAGACAAGCGCATGCGCACTTCGTACCGGAGGGCCCATCGTACCGTATCGGATGTGCAAAAACGGTTCCCTAAAACTCTCTATTGAGGTCCGTCTGCTACGGTCACCAACTGTATAAGCGCACGGGAACATAGCGTCTGAAGCCAGCTGCTAGAGCCGCGTCATCTTCCGAATTCCGTCTGCGTTCAACGCGGCAACGCTTTGGGCTCCATGCTAAGCTCCCTAACGGACCCTTGCTTTGCTTCGTTTCGCTCGGGGAAACTTTCATATAATCTCAGGTCCGAGAGTGGACTACTCTCAGCGTCGACCTCCACAACGGCCGTCCGACCTTGGCTTGCGTTGCGGCGCTCACGTTAGCGGACGACATTGGGAAGATGGCGCTTGCCGTTGCTGGCTTCAGACGCTGCGTTCGTACTTTCCTCTATAAAGTACACGCTTCGTTGCCATGGTGATGCTGACCATGCCACGCAGGGTCGTTTAAATACCCCAGGACCAGGCGTGACGTCCCGCGCAGCGACGCCGGAAAACAAAAATCTCAATCTCAGATTAACTTGCGCACCGACGCTGCTCTCAACGTCTTCTCGCCCCTTGGTCAACTCGTCCGGCTACGTTAGGCGTAGACTACGTCTCTTCCGTGCCTGTGGTCTGCTTCGTCTGCCCGCTGTAACTGCTTGCTTTCAGAACGATCGCCGCGTCCAAAGAAGGTTCGATGCGCGCGCTCAGTCACACCGCGACGAAAGGCAATGAATGCGTGGTGAAAGCGGAGTTTCTACGGCGTTTTCAACAGTGTGTCATTCTCGACGTTCGTCTGTACGGCGCCCGATATGCTCGTTTTTCAAAGTAGCGCTATCCTGCTGAACAGGCAAGTCTTGGACTCCGAATCCTACCTGTGCAACACCGATTCAGTGAACGCCTCCACGTGCACATGAAGGAAACAATCTCGTTTCCACTGCAATGCCATGTCAACGCGGCTTTTTGCCCCATATTTACAGGGCGTCCTCCATTAACTGAGTTTCCATGCGCCGAGAAACTGAGGGAGAGGATGAGGCAAGATCGCGCGGGACGTCGAAATGCCGAGCTCCCGTCAGACTGATTAGTAGGTAAGCCTAAAGCTAGCAGCCTTTTTGGCCGCTGCACTTGTCGAACACGTTAGAACGCGGACTGCCGGAGTCCGGCGTTTGCTTCTCGCATTCGAACGCGTTCGACGAGTGCAGTGGATAAAAAGGCAGCTAGCTTGAGGTCTACCCACTGATCGCTCCAACCAGGGGCCCTAATCTGGACACTTGGCAAAAAAGTCGGCGAGAAATTCGGTGGCTCTGATTGGCCTGCGTCAAGGTCAAGTGCGGCGTTGGCCAATCGCGGCCGCCAGATTTCTCGCCGTCGTTTTCGCCAAGTGTCCAGATTAGGGCCCCAGAGCTCGACGTTCTGACTCCCGCGCGTGCTCTCGTCTCTTTCTCTCCCCCAGTTTCTTGACGCATTGCCCAAGAGGCCGAGGGGGTATTTCGTGGTCACGCCTGCTTCCGTCATATTTCGCTCCATGTATGGTGGACACGGACGCAACACCGATCCCACTATAACCTATTTGATACCATAGCAGACGGACTGTTGTCGTGCGGAAGGAGACGGTGGGTTGGCGAGATCAGCTGTGCGTACTTGGCAACGAAGTAGAGGGGCTTAGAGTGAGAAACTGGCAGCAGAAAGTGACCCGCACCCGGCCGCAGCCATGTTGCACACATTTGACCACTAGACACGTGTTATAGTTTTAAGTCTAGATTTTAACGACATACCGCGCAGAGATAATTTATTATTGATCTTTAATAATGGTACCGAGAAGTTGTAATGTTTCGTTTGTTTTAAGTTCAAAATGGGCTTTCGAGACAAAAACTCGGGCAGCTTCCCAATTGCTCCGCTAAGTGTCGTCAGCCTCGGTGCTATTTTTGGGGTTTTACCACAGCTTACAGTGTTGAAAATTAGTTCAGCATGTTTTTTACAGCGATCGCAATACAAATCACGGCTCCGTTTTGCGAAAAAGCCTCAAGATTCGGTACGGTTTCGTATCTAGGGTCCAAAAATGTACCACCTGGCGGCAGCCAGAGGGGGGTTACTTTTGCCTGGTGAACGGGATACCAGTTTATCGCTCTCAGCCCCTCTACCTGGTTGGTACTTGGCCTTTTTGCCGGGCTTTTCAATGGGCGGAATGAGTACAAGACGAGTTCCAAGTAAGGACTTAACACAGCTGGCTGATTTTCTCCAGCACCTAATATATTGACGAGTAGCGTGTTTTGAGCTCGCAATTTAGAAGTTTCTTGTAGTGCCACATGGCTGCGAGAAGTTTGGGTATTGCTGCCTGGTGGAATTTTCTCACAACCCAGAGAGAAGACTTCAACTTCTGCTGGTGCAAACACGTGCAATGCGAAGTCTCTATGCACTATGAAAATCAAAACATAAACGCGTGGGTAGCACGTGTACTATCCATAGAGAGAAAAACAGAACTTCCCCTTGCGAGCTTCTCACCGCGGATACCGCATTGCGAAGTCTTGTGACTGCTCGCGACGAAAGAACCATAGAGTTATTTTAATGTACGCTGGAGTTTCAACTGGCGCTAGTGCGCTGCGTCAAATTGAAGCAGACAGCAACCAGTCAGATTTTGACTTCCGGTAATGCATTCTATTCTATAGGACAAATCGAGTGCATTTTCTCCCTTTGCTTGATTATGAGACAAATATTACAAATATTTGTACGTATCAAGTAGATAGGAACATTTCTCTGTCAAGCATACGAAATAGTTAATCAGTTACGGCGTTTTTATTTTAAATTCGTGGAATAAAAACGGCGCTAAAACCGCTTCGTACACGTATTTATGTGCACTGTCCGTACACTGTTAGCGCGAACACGGCGTTGGCGGTTTCGAGCATGGGGGATATACGTCCCAAACGAACGGAAGACACGTGGAAAACTAAGAGTGACGGCAAGAACTACGCAGTAGCGCTGGATAAGTAACACCTTGTGTACGCAGACGATCGAAATAAATTGAAAGCCACGTAATATAGCCCAATTGGCAATAAATAAGAACTGCGTTATTCTCTCTGCTCATGAACATGTGCGAAGATGCTTGTTCTTCGTTCAAAAACATCCCCCGCACGCTCGAAGTCATTGAAAATAAGGCGGCGCCAGAGAACAGGTGCCCGAAGAAAGCTGCCCAACATAGGAAATAATAATTAAAAGATACCTTTCATAAGCCCACGAACTTTATTCTTTACGTTTCGAATATTTTTTTTAACCGCTCGTAGAGATGCACGACAGAGTAATTTTGATATAGTGACAGGACTGGCACCGGAATGCTGGCGAAACTTGAACACACTCTACATTCCTTTCGATTGTTATTTTGCTTTGTATCATCGATCGTTTTTACATACCTGCCATGGAACTGAGGTTTGGGCCCAAAATATAGCGAAGTTTAACATCGTTCAATAGTAAAGGAAAATGCTGTAACTAAAGCAATTACATCTTTACAATGTTAATAAAGGTACATACTATTCGGTGCAACCCAAATAAAGTTATCCATGTTTTTTGTGTTTCTTTTTTCGGCGAAGAGACAAAATGCACGCGCGTTTTTCCAACAGGAATGCACAGGAGCACCCCATAAGTAAACTGATTGCTGTCTGCTTCAATTTGCCTCCCGGAAGTCGCATAGGCACAGGCGCTAGATAAACCTCTAGCGTACATTATAATAACTCTATGGAAAGAACACACGGGCACACTGGCGCGATTGATCGGAAATCTCGAGAAGACTTCACATGTGCGCATAAATAGATCGAAGGTTTAGCACTATTTGCAATATAAAATATATATGTACTACGTATCTACGAAAAATGATCGCTTCTTATAACATAAGCGATGTTATTTTAAGACCATAGCCAAAAAATCGGGGCGTCAGAAAGTGCAAAGTACTTATGCGCGTATCGCAAATGTTCCAGGCTACACGATAGACGGCGCCAGTGCGTTATCTCGTTTGAACCAGTAAGCGATCCGGCAGTTTGTCGGAGGGCCGGTCAATGCGGGGCCGGGGGATAGCTAAGCCCAGGATCCCCCTGCCACGTCGCTCGCCAGTACAAACTGCGCGTCGAAGGTCGTTCACAGAGCGCACTGGACGTGACGGAGAGCGTCGATAATCGTCTTTCGTTGGCACGGCCGGGTGCCCTAGCGGAGCTGTACTCCGTTTCACCTTACGATGGACCGTAGTGCACCGTACGAGACATCCGAGGCAATTCAAACGCTGGGAACATGTAATGCGACTGTCTCCATTTCACGGACATCTGCAGTGCAGACAAGGCATGGGCACGGCCATGCGGTCTTGGGAAGTGTCCCCTGTATGCACGAGCGTTCGCACAAACAAAAGCATTCTGTAGGGCTGGGGTCACGCGCCTATGTGTTTGTTTTTATTGCAGGCATTTTTTGAGGTAGAGCGTAGTCGCTCCACGGGTCGCTGCGCTCATCTTGAGGGTCACGTGACACCATACTTGCACCCGATACTCGAAAAATAAATCGATTAAAATTACCATTACTCTGGGTTAAAAAGTATTTGATTAGATTGCTCGATTACTTGAGGAGACAGGTAATTGACATTGACATGAAAAAGTTGTTGTTACTTTTCCGATTACTTTCGATCATCAAAAACGACAGATTTTTCTGCAGTGATAAAGCGCAGGCGAGCTGGTAATGAATCGACATTTTGCCAGTTTTAAGACAGGTGTTTCCTACAGTTCGTTGTTGGATTAGAATCACCGATTCATAAAGTAGGCTTATTTTCTTAATCCACCAATTTTGGTAAATTCACCCCCGTCGTATATTTGGTTCCATGATTCCTTGGAATAAGCCTTGTACAAAGGGCGACATTAGGGGAGAGAACAGTATTAACGGCTGCAAGTACGTTTAGCACTTCCAAAGATAATAAGATCAATCTTAGAATTACTTTCTAATAAATGTAGTTAAAGGATTACAAAATTACTGCAATACGTTATCGATAACAAGAAATTTGGTTGCTTATATTGAGTGGCACCATGACAGAAAAGCACACGACAAAACAGCACGCTACAGAACAGCACGGTCAAAACAGCACGCGTCAAAACAGCACAGCGTCAGAGTAGCACGCGTCAAAACAGTATAGAGTCAAAAAGGCTCAGCGACAAAAGAGCTCTTGCCAAAACAGCACGGCGTCAAAACAGCACAGCGTCAAAACAGCGCAGCGATTAAAGAGCACAGCGTCAAAAGGGCACAGCGACAGAAGAGAGCGGCGTCAAAACAGCGGAGCGTCATAAGAGGACATTGAAACTATAGCTAGGGTTGGCGTTTTTGGTTTTTATTATTTTGGAATTCAGTGTACTTTTTTCGGTTTTTATTACAAAAGATGTTTTCGTTTTTTTTTTGGTGAATATTTGTAGACTCATAAACTTCTTGGTTCTTTTCGGTTTATTGACGAAAACCAGTATACTGACGAAAATGCAATATTTAAAAGCGTTTGTTTAAAATGTATACTGAGGAAACCAGGTACTGGTTTTCTTAGTTGTTGTTGTCGGTGCAGATGACGCGACCTGTTCTGCTAGACGCACTGGGGCCCTATCGTGATCTGACATTATCATCGTATGCTCGTATTTGTACACAGGACGAACATGAGTTTCACTACCACTTAAAACGGAGAGGCAAATATAAAAACCGAGGAATTTGCACGCATTGCACTCAGTTCTTTTTTTTTTTTCCATTTTCACGACTGCGAGAGGTGGTAAATTTGCGCAGACCACAGAAACGATAGAAAAACAGTCGTATTTATGTCCTCCTCTAGTAGACAGAAGCTAGGGGTGTTAAAAAATGTGTCGGTATTTATGAGCGCCCTTCATTTTTACTGTTCAGTTAACGATTAAACTCTTCTTTAAACAAAGAATTCGGCACACAAATCCCTATCAGGTGAAAAACCCAGATTTCGTCCTGAAGACCACTGTGCCCCTCGAGCTTTTGTTGAAAGTTGAACCGATCTCGAAGACAAGCTGAAAACTGGGAAAGGAAGTGGTCATGCGGTCAGTAATGAGTCATATCCCCACCAGTGTTGCGGAGTTGCCACTCCGGAGTTGGAATAATTCCGGAATTATTCCGCATTTTCGCGACCCAGGAATGGAATGGGAATGGAATGGCGGCAACGTTCAGGGTAATGGGAATGGAATTAGATGCCTTTTGCTCGGAGTAGAATGGGCCAGGTTCTTTATATTTTATTTTTTTCATTTTTTTTATACGTTTAGCTATACCGAGCCAGTCAGCGAGTCGGTTGTTTTGAGAAATAAAATGAGCGGGAAACTGCGAACCCGCGTAAGGCCCTAACAGACTTATACGCAAAAAAAAATGCAATACAAAAAACAAGAGTCAAAGCAAAGAACACAGGGGGGAAGGGGGGGGGGGGGGATGGCGGTGGCACCTTTTACCAATGAAGTTCAACACATATCCGAATGCGTCTGCGCCTCTAGTATTGCACGGCTCAAGGGTACGTCATCAGCCGACGTGAACGTGACCCGCTGCTCTGGTGATCCGACACCCAGGAAGGAGGCCAGACGTGGCCTCGCTGTGCGGACCCAGATTTCGTACAGCTGCGACTCGTCTCGAGCGCGCTGTTTCTCTGAGAGCTCATACCAGTGCCGGCCATCTCAGGTCGCAATCAACGATGTCTCTGTTTGGATGATGCTAGGCAAAACTTGAGGAATGCCATTCATGCGTTGGAGGCGGAGGGTCGGCAGGTAGAACCATCACACAGGGATGCTACCGTATCGATTTTTCAAACAATACAGAAGATAAGACATGTGCTTCAGGATGCTTCAGGACAGGTGGTCCACTTTTCTCGAAAATTCTAAATGCAACTGCCTGCATGGTACTCTTCAACGAGGTCACCTACAACGAAAGTACGTATTGTCCTTTCATAGAGCAGCGTGGGTAAAGTTTCATGTTCAAGGCAACACCTACAGATTCAAGAATACTAGTTCATCCCACCGTGACGTCATGTGATCAGTGCTGACAGGGGCGCCCTTGTTGGACAGGAAAGTGGTGATGTTTTGATGGAATTTATTTAGAGGTCGAAGTCTTTTCGCATCACTGGTCAGTCACACAGGATGCCAGGGAAGGGACCGCGGTCAATCCTTGATGGAACGTTTTTTAAACCCATTGAAGGCTCATCGTCCGGAACCACTACCTTCAAGGCGAAGTGCCAAGCCTGCGGGAAACTAATTTCGGCACCAAAAAAAAAAAAACTTCCACTTCAAACTTAAAGCCTCATCTCAGTTGGCGTCTCAAAGCAATTTTAAAAATGTATTGCATTATCAGTATTTATATTTCTGCCCTCCCAAAAATGTATTCTTGTATTTGTATTTCCAAAGACTTTTTGCCTTTCTTTTAAATGTATTTCTGATACGTATCGCGATACATTTTTACAGATATGTTTGAGACTTGAGTATCAGTATATTAGCAGCTATTTTCATCTATCCCAGTATTTGTATTTCCAAATACATTTTTGAATATTTCTGCCCAACCCTGCAACGTAATGCAGCTGTAAAGTGACACTTTTAACGTTCAGGAATTAGAGGAATGGAATGGAACGATTCAGCCATTCCAGGAGTGGGAATGGGCCCAGAGTCCCCATTCCTAGGAGTTGAAAGGAATGGAATTATCGAAAACTCTAATTCCCCGGAATGGAATTGGAATGGAAGGGGGGTGCCCATTCCGCAACACTGATCCCCACCCACCCCTCCAAACGCCCTCAAAAATACTGACCTTTTTCAGTTAAAACCAAATTTGGAAAAATGAATTCGGCGTATTTTACCGGTTTTATTCGGTTTAAGCCGAAAACTTTGAACCCAAAATGTAGCGTATGGAGTTAAAAAAATGCATGTCTCAAGGTAGGCACCGTAAAAGAATGGAGGGTCTAGTCCAATTCGTCGAAAGCCAACTCGTCGACAGCCAATTTGTCGACTCCGTTCTCTTGGGAGCAAGTTCGGAGTGAAGAGTATACTCGATGCGCACATGAAGGCTCCCTGGGCAGTACCGAAGCTCCCGCTGGTGCGTATTCTGGCTATTTCACGAGCAGTTCTGCTCATTCGGACGCGCATATTTGCTTGTGATGTAGTTTACAATAAATGAATGAATCGCGCGGCTTGCGATTGATTCAATAAATGAATCAATCGCAGGTTAAAAGCGTACGATTATTCTCTAACTTTCAGGAGCTGTCAAAAATATGTCTTCATTCACTTTGCACCTTCCACTATAAATGTAATCGTCCATAAGGTTCACAGTTAATTCCGGCTGTAAAGCTAAGCGGTTGCCGAATCAGGTACACTCATGCCTATGACATTTGAATTAAGATGCGAAACTTGATTGAAACTCATCCTTGCTGACATGTTCGGCCAGCAAAGTTGTTGAACACCATGGCAAATGATGTTATGAATACCTCTGACCTTTGACCTTTTTTCTGCCGACTCTGAACGACACAGAAAAGTCTGAAAAAGGTACCAACAACAGCTTCGCTGTAAAAGGAGGTTCGAACATTTATATTTAGTTGTTTAAAGATGTCCGCCTGTCACCTTACGTGAATGCTTTACGCTGGATGCCGATCGGTAACTCCTGTTGTGCTAGAAATTGCTGTCCACTACACGCTTCCGTGCCTTCCAAACTGTGGGTCCGACAGATACAGTTGGGAGTCTGTCGGAGAGAGGTGAAGGGCGCGCTCGAAGTTGCTACATGCGTGCTGTTTTGTCGCTGTGCTCTTGACGCCGTGCTGTTTGGGCACACGCTCTTTTGTTGCTGTGCCGTTTTGACGCTTTAATGTTTTGTCGCGTGCTACTTTGACGCGTGCTGTCTTGTCGCCGAGATGTTTTGACGCTGTGCTGTTTTGACGCGTGCTGTTTTGACCGTGCTGTTTTGTCGCGTGCTGTTTTGTCGTGTGCAGTTCTGTCGCGTTCCCATATTGAGTACCGTACCAAGTCTGTGTGGCACTCACACTGCACCTTGGATTGCCTTTAATGGCTCATAACATTCGCTCGGCGAAACGGGGTACAGCGTTTCCTCTTTGTGTACTTAACCCAGCGACTCAATTCGCAACTTTCACGACCTATAGGGGGCGCACTGGTGCATATCAAAATGGCTGTCATCTGGATGATCGTCGCAGAACAGCAGTACGAGGCTGGATCTGCAAGGCGTGAGTAATTCTAGTGTTGCTATATACGAGCAATATTAGAGCCCTAGTTTATTTTTTCACGTCAGGAAGGAGTTGTCAAGCATGTTTATTGTAAAGCCGATCATCCAGGAGCTAGGGAGCGGGGTTCTCACAGCGCGGTACCACCATCGCTGAAAGTTGCGAATATGCGGCCCGTGTTTCTTCGATCGAGTGCCCCTCTTGCAGCAGTCACGGTTTCAGTTCGCTTTGAGTCGGACCAGGTTGAAGGCTGCGTCCCCCAGCTTGTAGCTTTGTAAGATTTGGCATTTCAGCTAAAGTGACGCTGTAATGTAACGGAAATCGGACGTTGTAGGTGTTTGTACAGCGGGAAGGGGGGCCGGGGGGGGGGGGGGGGGGGGGGTGTCTGCACTTACGACATGGATTCAAAGCTGTAGGGCAGCAGTTCATGCATTGTAAGAAGCTTACCCTAGCGTCTCTAGCGTGCCTCATATATACAGACCGCTGGAGTACACAGCGGCACGAAGCTCGTCTATTTTGAAAAGTACGGGGTCGGGAAAAACCCTTTGAAGGAACCATCGAGCACCAATGGAGGTCGCCATTTCTTGGGCACGAAGCGCGAGATTGGATCCGAATCCATGCCGAACGCGGACGCATCACTCGTGTGCACTGCATGCTCAGAGAACGTGCCCAAACAGCTGCGAACTTGGAAAGTTGTCGCAGCAGTTACCAGATGGCGTGCACTTATGGCAAGGATCTATTGAGACTTTAATCCAACTGCCCGGTCTATTCGGTCGCCACTTTCTTCGATATTCTTTTCGCTGTACTAGTGCATCTCCATAACAGTAAAGTAAGACGTTTGCAAATATGCAAAAAACGTATAAATAACGTAGCTTATGCAGTTATGCGTATTTTATGACAGATAACGAAGAGCGAAGATATTGCACTCTTACCTTTCACTGCGATTCCTATGGAAAGGTGAGACGATTTATAGACGTTTAAAGCAACTGTCTAAGTGCTTCACCTTATCAAACCCTCACTTTTAACGCGATAGCGTCTAGGAGCTGGTGTCGCAAAAAATTCCGGCGTAGGTGCGTAAATGGGACCAAAAATATACCACAATGCAACGCGCGCAGCCACCTGTGCCACACGTGACGTCACACGTCGCTGTGCCCATGGCATTATAGGATCTGCGCGCTACATTTGGCGGAAAATTTTTGTCGTTAAATTTAGCGGAAACTTTTCCCGACAAATGTAGCAGACAATTTTCCCGTCAAATTTAGCACAAAATGTTCCCGCCAAATTTAGCGAAAAGATTTCCCGCTAAACCTAGTCAAAAGATTTCCCGCCAAATTTAGCGAAATATTTTCCCGCCAAAATTAGTGAAACGATTTCTCGCTAGATCTGCCGAACGTTTTCCCGCCAAATACAGCCAAGTATTTTCCAACCAGATTTAGGGGGTCGATGGCGCCATGACGTCACTGCCACGTGCGACGTCACGTGACACGTGACGCTACCGACTAGGCCACATGCACACGCTTGCGCAGCTTAACAATATATGAGAAAGCTTTCCGAACGGGACCCGATAACACTATCGCGTTCTACTCTTAGGGGCGGAGATTAAGCGTTCTTTTTGCTTCCTTTCATTCCGTTCGTATTGCTTACTCCCTGTGATCACACGGCCGGTTATCCCCTGCCTAGACACCACCACGTGGCTCCTGTGACCAACGCAGTTATCAATGCCCATTTCCATGACTGGACACCTTGGCAAGCTAAAAGGACGTCAAATAAGTTGGTTGGAATCTTGCTGGTGCTGAAATCGGCCGCGAAGGGGAAAAGGCGGCACTAAAGCCGCCTTTTCCCCTGTCTACAGAACGTACAAGAGACAGTCTACAGAAACTCCCCGAGGCGTATCTCTTTCTTGTATGATGGGCCTGTCACATTGGTCATACCAAAACTGCCTGCTGACATGTTCGTGCCATATGTGAAGCAAACATTAGATTGGAACATGCTTAATCCCTCTGATTGGGCATGTCCGCGGATATTTCTGCCATCGTGTCTGGAGCAAAAACCGCGTCTTTTGTATGATGTCTGAGCAGTTGGACCGCGGTTTTATATATCGCAGAAGAAGCAAATTATGTGAATTCGTCACGTGATCACATTCATTTATCCAAACACCCAAATGCGCGAGCTTAGGAGGGTCACGGAACAGACGACCCCGACTCTAAACGACTTCACGAGTCACTTCCCTCCACCCACACGCCTCGAGATAAACCGGCGCTAGAAAACAAACAGCGCCCGGGAAAAGGTCTCACTCAGCTTCGCCCCGATGCACCTGCCTGCATGTGCTTAAGAGTTTAAAAGGCGCGAACTGAAACAGGACGAAAAAAACACACGTACGACTCGGACAAACGCCAACTTCCAACTGATTTAATGTAACACCAAGCATCGTCAAACTGTCGATTCCCATCACCTATACCGAAACCCCATTAACGAGATAAAGGTTCGTATCACTCATCACACGCAGCCATCAAGAAACAGAACTTCTTTTTTCAACTTATAAAGGGATGACATGCTTAAAACACTTTGTTGCACAGAGGCCACAACAGTGGACAAAGTTAATTATTTTTTTCAATATATTGCCAGGCGACATAATACCCGTACGCATGGTGTCCACTTCAGTGGGCATATGTGTTTTCGATTGGCACTCACAGATGGCGCCACAATTCCACTGGCGTTGACATACTGTAAAACCCTCAATGTTCGCGAGCCCTTAATTTTCGCGAATATCGCGAATTGAAAAATTCGCGAAATTTGAAGGCACGCGAAAATTTTGGTCCTTAAGAGTTTCAATGCAGGCGTATGGAACTCGCGAAATTTAATGGCCGCGATTATGTCCTCTGTGACCGATTCGCGAAATATAGGGGCAGCGAAAATAAAGGTTTTACAGTATTCAGCATCCAAGATGGCAGCTTCCACAAATTCGAGGTAAAGCACATGCATCTTCGCAAAAGCGTCGTAAACTGTTGCAAAAACTTATTACTCCTCTGTTAAACATTTCCATGTCTTTGAGTAAGTCTTGAGGTGTAATCTTTATAAATATGAGTGTCCAATAAGTTTTAATTGTTGAGTAAGTGATCTATTTGCGGCTTGTCCATTCTGGTGGACACCATAAATAGCAGCATTACGGGGCCATGTCCTATGCACAAATTGTATTTGGTCAGCAGCCCTGTAAATTTACTGGAATGGACCAATTTTCTGTTGTAATGAATAATGCGCCATAATTCTACATATTCCAAGAAAAAAAACTATATTTTGTTATTTTTTTGTTTTAGAGACAAATTATCTGCTATCAAATCACCTTTGAGAGAAGCAGACATTGATGCTTTATTGAATATTCTACAATCGGACTCAGAGATCAGTGTCCCACTTCAAGACGGACTGCCGTCAGGATCGTGAGGATGATCTTTTAGAGAGCGAGGATGATGACATCGATTATGCCATAGAGGATGATCAAGGCAGGTGTGATGATAACTGGAAAGATGCCTGCCAAAGTGATGACAGTGATGAAGAGGATCGCGACATGGGACCCCAGGCTCCACCACCAAGAAAAAAACGCCGAGTTAAAAAAAAAAGTCAACGTTATGGTCATGGGACGAAGGGATCTTGTGCCCCCAGTGCATGCTGTCCGATTTAGTGAACGTTCTGTAATTAATAAACTACATCCCTGAAAGCTAAGAAAAAAAAAAGCCTGGGTCTCAACTCAATACCAATGTTTGGAGAAACGCAAAATTTTATGATTTAAATGGACGTTTTTTAATTATGAAACAAAAGGTGAACACAAACACCTGCCGTTTTTTTTTTTTTTTGTCTTTGTGTTTTCTACAATCGAACCCTTATCAACTGAACTACTGGTGTAGTGGAACGTGCTCGTGTGCGAAACCAACTTAGCTGGCTAAATATGTCCCGACTGATCGGTACGGATGCGTAAGCACGTGACGCTGACGTCACGCCTCTGCAGTGGCGCTGTAGTCGCTACGGTTCATGCACAGACGCGTCACGTGACGCGAACCTGGTTTTTGCGCACGCGCACTGCCCACACCCGGTTGTTAGCAGACGCCGACTCGTTTGTAAACACAGCCTGTCGGTCTATAGAATACGAAGAAGCGCCGGTGTCGCGTTCGCGCTGTAAAGCCGGTTCAGACACTTACCTTTGGGCGTGGTTGACCGCATTATATAACTCTTTTCGTTCCACCACAACGCGTCGCGCCGACCTCGGTTGCCATGGCAACCGAGGTCTGCTCCCGTCCTTTAGCCTGTTTTCGACATGTCATTGTATCCTTCGTGACCTTGTACCAAACGTCAATAAAATGTTTCTTAAAAGCTGAAGGAACATCGATCCCATGATTCCTCAAGTACGGGCCGGGAGCCTTGGGGGATTTAGCAAATGGTATATTGGCCTGATTTTGTCTTTTCTTTTTAATACGGTGTTTTTACATTTTTCGCGGACGATTACAAATACTGCCTTTGGCATTGTCTTCGATCTCCGGGTGGCTGGATCGAATCCCGACCGAGTTTCTCGAAATCGGACGGAGGTTTATTGAAGTGAAGGCGCCGTGTAACCGAGCTTTCAGTTGCACGTTAAAAGATCCCCAGGTGGTCAAAATTAATTTGCAGTCCTCCACTGGGGCGTGCCAGGTTCCCGTCGTTGGTTTGGCATGTAAGAAAAACAAAAAATTTAATTCTTCATCCCAAGCGTCAATGCTGCTAATTAAAGTGTTATTTTTTCGTCCTGGGCTAAGCACGGCGAACACTCTCACTTTTAGCTCACTAATGTGTTAAATGTACATATTTTTTTTTTTACAACTTCACTTGACAGTTGAAGGAAAGATTCCTTGACCTCCATCCTCGGAGAAGAATCAATGGCACCATTGTTGTCCTGGCTTCCTTCCTTGAGATAAATTAACAAGTTTTGTTTTAAATTAACAAAATTAAGAAACAAACAAAATGATTTTTATTCCGATTGTTCCATCTCTAAAACATCAAGGGCAGTCCTGCACCCGTTTACTTTTATACCCATCCTAGGTTTTACCAAGCTTAATATTATCCTCAGCTGCACCACGTTTATTTTTTTGGTATGTACAGTGAAAAAGTGTAATGTTGCAAGGATATAAAGTGAGGATTACTATGAGTCCTTAAAGAGTTAATGCAAAAATAAATGTTGCACTCTGACGAGGCACACAAATTAAAAGACTAACTCCAATTAAAAAAAAAAATATTATAGACGATTAAAATTTAAAAAAAAGAAATATACGCAAGCTTTTAGTGGAAATCGTTTTGTTAAATTATCTTTATAAACGAGTCATTTTGTTTAGATCGTGCACTTTAAACTGACAAATCATTTGATCGAAAGCTAACGCTACAATGTCTGCCATTAGAGACATTGCAGATGAAGATAAATGTGATTGCCGTAATGACAATACAATTAAATATATACGGATTTATATATGTCTGACCTGCAAGTGAAGAAACAATTTTGTGGTCCAGTTATAATAACTGTCAATAAAAGACAACAAACCCCAGGATCGCAGCCAGTGTTTTGGGACTGTACATGACATTTTGCCCTGGCCATTAGCCGTCTGGAATAGTTGACACTCGTAGTACTGAGCATACATAATTAACAAAACACGTTTCACAAAACAAAAAAAAAAAAAAATCCCAGTGGCGTTTACATTTAGGCGAAATAATGAAATATTCAACGCAAGTTAATTTTCTTTTTCACGATCACAACACAACGCCGCGGCTCCTGCACAGTAATAAGGCAAGCCTCGCTCAAATATCAAATCATCGGGACCCGATTTGTTAAACAGATCAGAGGAGCGTCCTTTTGTTTCGCACAACATAAAGCAGACTGTTCATTTTTTCCACTTCGCAGAGCGACAGGTGATACGGACAACACGGAGAAAGTAATTTGGGTGCGGAAGAAAACGAAAGGCGGACTATCGGATTATCGTTAGCGCCGAGTCCCGCCAGTGGAATCCGTACGGAGGAGAAAACAGACACTCACGAAGAAAATCAAAACATAATACAAAATATACGATTCGTCGTGAAATCACCTGTTAAGTGATTCGAGCACACCATTGAGCTTTCCTACACCCTTTTGTCCCATTTTAATGTAATCTCGGCTTGCCCAGTAATTTTTCACTTCTATATGAATAAAAAGTTACACCTTCTTTTTTTTTTTTTTTTTGGTCGCGTGAGGTGTGTCATTGGTGACAGAAAAATAACAAACCACCCCGCCGCGTCCGAAAGCAAGCGATCACGTCGTATCGCTATGGCACGCGCGATGTAGACAAACAGGGCATCGATCTCACATTTTGGGTATCACGCGGCATTCGCGTGCTGCTCAGTGGCGCCACTTAGCGTGGTTCTCGCCGCAATATCGGGCGCCTCCTCGTGTTGGTTCCGCGCAACATCGATCGCAGTTTCGGGGGCGACGCGGCAGAGGCTTGCTCCGTCGTCGGCGACGAAGAGGCTGCACGTTGACGTTCATCTCTCGGCCACGGCAGTGGAGGGATCGCGGAGCACGACCGCGCGAGCGGGCGAAAAAGATGCGGCGGATGGGATTGTCTGCGTCGGCGTGCCTACGGCGTGCGGAAGGCCGCAGAGTAGCGTACCTTACTCCGGTGAACCGGTCGGATTTCTCGGACGCAAAAAAGATAAACAAAAAAAAAAAAAAAACGGCCAAGAACCGCCGACATACAACGGGAGACAGCAGTTTTGATGACGGCGCGTTCGAACTCGGAGTCTCCCAGCAGCGACTTCGCACCTGGATAAATATTCGCCTGACGTTGGTGACATATAAGACTCCGGTGTGGTTCCGAGAGGGTTTCCGACTCGCTTAGTATGTGTGTGTGTAGATTCGAGGTCTGACGCTCGGGGCTGTGTGTTGGAGGTGCGGTGTTTGTAACGGTGTGTTTGAGTTCTCTCGTGAACGGCGCGTCAGCGTGGCATGTTTGAATAAGACGATGCCTAAGTGGACTATTTAAGCGGCGGCTTTTGCTGTGTATTCTTGTCGGGTTTAAAGTAGACTTGTACAAGTTACTAAAAAAGTAATTAAGTTAAGTTACTGAGTATTGTCCACAAAAGTGATTTGAGGGGAGTAGAAATTACTCGAATGGAAAGTAATTGAGTAAACTGCTAACTGCCGTACAAGGTAGCGAATTACTTTTGCAGTCACTCTTATATTTGTTTTATAACAAACAATTACACAGGTTTTCACCCGTTAGCAAAATTCTGCTAGCCAAAATTAAAGCGGGTTGTGTTTTTATAGCAATATTTTAATACCGGTTCTGCTTCTGCCTGCCTCATTGTTTTTCTTTTCGGTGAATGATGTACTTGGGATGTAACATTTATACTTTATGATTTAGCACTGCTTGAGGTATATTTTGCAGACAGTGTTTGCTTCTTTAATGCCCGTTCGCACACTAGCAACCGAGTACGACCGAGAGAGACGAGACGTGTAGAAACCTCTTAAAATTTCTTAGGACGAGAGATCACACTGGCACGCTGGCGCCATCTATGCGGTGACCCTGGAACTGCATTTCACAAAAGTGAAGGTTTTGCGGAATTTCCGAGGTAAAATGTGGTTGATACCTATAAGAGATCTCGTATATAACGTCGACAAAAGTTTATCGAGCTAAGAAACATAGGATAATGCGCGAGAAAAATAGAAAATATGCCGAACCACCAAGTTTACACTGCTTCCCAATAGATGGCGCCAGTGTGTCCTCCCGTCGTAAGTTAAGGGGTTCCAAGACACTCGATTCTAAGAGGTCGCAAGTGTGTGAACGGGCCTTTACAGTGCTGCGTAATGTACTGTGGCCCAATTTTTTAATAATATCAAGCGAGCGTCGACCGCCGGGACGGCCAGCGCTGTGCCGCTGAAAAATGCGGCGTTACGGGAGAGATTAAGCGCGTGCGCACAGAGCCCTTTCTGGTGGGAGCGTCGTCTGCTAGGCTATTCCGTTGACCGCACACAGCCCCTGCTCCGTAGCAAAGGAGGGCAGGGCGCTGGCAATGTCGAAGTGCATCGCCGATACGCCCCTTCTCTTGAAACTCGTTCAAACTCCATTTGACGTTAGCCTGTGTAACCCCGACTGTTGTTTCTATATGCCTTTGCGTCATGCCGCCCATCGACATTAGAGAGTTTTAGTAATACGTATAGCAGCAAACGTGAGCCCCCTACGTTAGCGTTAACGCTGCTTCCTCCATTCTGCGCATGAGACATACGTACGTACTGAGGCGAGCTATGCGTACGTACGCTCGCTATCGCTTTTTGCGAGCGTACGTACGCATAGCTCGCCTCAGTACCATTCTCGTTGCTCTCGTCGCGCACGGGAAAGCGCGAGACTACTCCAGTTTGGAAAATGGCGGTGGTGAGGCGAAACCAGTGGAAGTGCTACGCGCGTTGTACGGGCTTGCTTCACCATTGAAGATGACCTCAACCTCGTGGAAGAAAGAGAAAAAGGGCGAGGCTCGTGGCGGGCGAGGACACGCGGAGTTCGGAGCTGGAGACAGACGAAAGAGCCGGTGCCGAGCAAGGCCTCCAACTGAAGACCCGGACCACTAGACAGCATTGGCCTTCCTCTTCATCGAACACTGAACTTAAGTATAGATAAAACCTTTCCTCAATAGTAGCGCTTCCCCGTGTGACTTCCTCGGAGTGAGTAAAACTCGGCCTGATCGGGCGGTATTGACAGGCGACCCACAACCTCCTCAAAGAAATCAACGCGACGAACCCTTTCGAGCGCCCACAAAGATAGGTCTCGGTCGCCAAGAACGTTGGCGACGCCGTCGTACCACAAAACAGTGTTTTTTCAGCGGTCGGTACGCGAGCGGTGCGACGTATTGCTTGCATACTTCCAAGCAAATGACGAGGCCAACATAAGATAGTAGGGATTCCACAACACACTGGAGCGAACCATAGATCGAACTGCTGGTCGCGCAGCCCTAAAAAAAAAGACAAAACACGCTCACAACAGGCAACTGTAAAGAGATTCAAGCACTTCGTAGCAAAGCGAAGAGATTCGCAGTGTTAAATTGGCTTTACCGAATACCCGCCTTGGATTGTTTGAGGCAGTTCGTAGGAGCTCATCTAGATGGCGCTGCAAGTCTTTACGTATCGTTACGCATGCGTTTGCCTTCCGCTATATTAAAAGTGGGCGTTTAACGCGCTCCGTAACGTTACGTCGACAGCTAGCGTGCGTTGTACGCAATGCTGAAGCAAGGGTCTTTACGTTATTCTAAAGCTCTCTATTGTTACAACACGTTCCCGTGTTTTTATAGGCCCTCGAGGAGGCATAAAAATGTCCGCGCGCCCGCTGGTCACAGAAAACTGTGACTACCCGGCTACATAGGCTAGATGACGACAACAACAACGCAGTTGATAATACAAAACACCAAGCCTAAACGGGAACCCTGTCTATACTCCGTTTCACTTTGTGTTGTACCACAGCCAACGTTACTAAAACCCTCAGTTGGGAAACTCACTCTTGAAACCTGGGCCGCTGGCGTCCACCGAGACCGAGCTAAATACGATAACAGCGCCGCCCTTTAGGAAGGAGCTGAAACATGAAAGTTGCTTAACATAGCTACTGAGAGATGGCCCTGCGAGATGGCGCCACCGGCCCTTGCCCAATTCGACGCGCAGCCGTGCAGTTCCCGGAGTAGACGCTGCGGGAGAAATGGATGGCGTTGCGATCGCCATTAGCTCGGCTCTCGAGTACGGATCGGAGCCACCTTTTTAGAGCAGGCTCTATGGCAGTTTCCCAACTCAGTGGTTCTAGTAACGTTGACCACAGCCGACGCTACGAGTTATCTTGGCCAGTCCATCGCTAAAAGTGTGTCACGTGGCCTTCTTGTTGGGTGCAACTGCACGGGGAAGCACGATGTCACGTGGCAGGGTGAAAGCACTGGATTGGGTTTGATGCCTCGTAGCATTGTCTGCGGTATATATTTTAATGCATCGTTGCATTCAGTTTGTCGCGTCACCGTATTTTTCATTTTTGTTGGTGTTCACAAAAGTAAACGCAAACATGAAATGAACAAAACAAGTAAATTAAACTCGAGATGACGCGCGGTTTATGCCACGCCTGAGCAGTATCACGCAAGCAAGCGCTGTTCAGATCTTTGCTTAACGGTGGTTAGATATATGCCAGCAGTTAATGAACAGGGGATGTGTGCGGTCCACGGAATAGCCTAGCAGACGACGCTCGCAACAGAAAGAGCTTTGTGCGCACGCGCTTAATCTCTCCCGTGACGCCGCATTTTTCCGCGGCACAGCGCTGGCCGTCCCGGCGGTCGACGCTCCCTTGATATTATTAAAAAATTGGGCAACTGTACATCTAAAACGTGCTTGAAGTAGAGTACGAAGTAAATGTAAAGTTATGTACTTCAAGTAAAGTAGTAAGTACACCTGGTGAAATGTACTCGAAGTAAAGTTGTATGAATACAATGTCCTTTCAAAGTGAAGTACAAGTGCTTTTTAACACAGTCTTTCATGATGCTCTTTTATCCCCGATAGAGTTTTTTTTTTTTTTTTTTTTTTAACTAGTATGCATTGCTCCATGGATAGTCGGAGGTGCATCAGTTGTTTTCGGAAATGGCGAAAAATATTGGATAAAGTTAAGTCGCCACAGAGTAGTTGTTTTACACTCGCTGACGAATTATTTATAACAATAAACTTATGAGGCACTTATTTGCATCGGTCTTATAGCCACCCATCTTCACTCAGAAAAAAGACCAGGGGACGTCTCGAAAGTCGATAGCGCGTTTTCACATAAAGATACGCCATTTTTTTTTTTTTTTTCAAATTTGTGGAATTTTGGTTTTGAAGTCGCGAGTTGTACTTTTCTCGGGAAGAACCAGAATATATACTGTAGTAAAGTACAAGCGCAGGCTCAGAGAATGCACTTCAAGTGAGGTACATGTTTTCCAAACATAATTGAGGTGGTACTTAAAGTACCATGTGATTAAAGTACATCCCAACGCTGCCTGTTTATTATTTCTTTATTTAAAAACAGTGGCAGTATCACTAAGGTTTTTCGTACCATGTTGAAATCTTGAAATACCTCTATAAACTGAGTTTTGGGAGGAAAGGCCGCGCAAGGAGGCCACCTTTGCGTTTCCCTTCAGCACGTGAATTCTGCAAGTACAGTACAAACTACGGGAGCACCAGATGAGCTTCGGAGTGGGTGCTGCATTTTGTTGCCTTCTCTGATTGGGGATGCAGTGCGTACACCTCCTTTGGTGGGCGAGAGTTGCTACGTTGGGGAGAAGCGGTAACAAGCCCTTATTTTCTTCGAATCCGTCTAGTCTCCCTGAGCTTCGGGGTCTTCGGCGTGAATTCCGCCATTACTCGACCTTTCTATGTGTGTATAGTATGTATGTACACATAGAACAGGCCAATAAAGAACGTTCTAACAACAACGACGTTTCTGTCCACTCCCCTCGCCTCGTAGCAGGGTTGTTGGAGTGTTAGCTCGTAAACATTTTAGGGGGTTTCGGATCTTCTAACACCCCTCCCCTTCATACGCCACACCCTTCCCCCTCTTTGCAAATGTCAGCTGAATTTCCAAAATCGTATGCCCTTTTTGCGTGAGAATATTTGTTGATAAGTAAACCTACCACTAAAAATCCAAAGTAATTTTTTATTTGAGCAGAATTTACTCGGAAAAAGTAATTAAAGTAAACTAAGAATTACCGAAATAAAAATATAATTGAAAGTTACTAAACTACTCGGAAAAGTGGTTAAACTGCAGTAACTTGAGTAGAGTGGTTGAACTACGTAAAAGTCTGGTTTTAAGTGAGCTAGATCCAGGCGACAGCAGCGCAGAGTGCGCCGGCGTCCACGGTGGCCGTCACTGCTGCCTCCCCATCGCTTCATGGCACAGGTAAGCGGCAGTGTGGGCGGTCAGGACGCGCGAGAGCCTCAAGTACATCGACCAATACATGGCTTGTACTGACGTCACGCCAATTGTCAGTATGGAAGGATCCTCGTGACTCCGACCGGTGGAACCGCAAAGTGATATCTTGAATGTGCGTGGCTCGTTGCCCATACAGACCGGACTACAAGTCAACCCAGTGAGCTCGTGCTCGAGCGCTCGAGAACTGACGACCGGACACATGACTCCCACGAAAAAACATAAACAAACTAACTTTGTTGTTTTCGGGACAAATAATGGAGTATTATGTTCCCGAAAAATTTACATGTTTTGTCTACGCTTACCTGCTTCTATCATCTACAAAAGCATACTGATTTTGTAATAACAGCGTTTGCAATCTCAATGAAAGGTCTCATTTATTGGTCACATGCCGTCCTGGCTGCCGCCAAAATGTGTGGTAATATTCACGTTTATGTGCTTCAGTAAAATCCCGAAAGGGGGCAACCAGTTGGGCGCGCGTGCGTGACCGAGCTCGCTGTTGTTGTCCGGTCTGTTCAAACTCCCCCCTTGTGGTCAAAGAGAATGGACCTCTTGGCAAATATGTGCTGCCACCTAGACACGCGAATCGGTTCGAGACTAGGTGACTGGAAAACAACGCGAGCCCAAGGCCTCTCCCACCCGTTCCACACCCAAAACGTCAGCTACATCCTGCTCACCCATTGAGGCGATGTGACCTAGATACGGCTCCCCCAAGCTCACCTTTGTCCCCATCGTGCGTGATCTTCCGCCCCGAGGTCGACACAACGAAACCGCTCAAAGGCGAGAAATGCAAGATGGCGGATTGTTTGGAACTAGATACTCTCGAACCCAGGCTCATGAAATACTCCGCGCATGCGCACCGCGTATTTCTACAAAAGGTCCATAATAGGACAATCGGCGCAGTGCTCTTTCCATTGCCGGAGACAATCTTCATCTTTGATTGCTTTTTAATAGAAAAATAGGCCGCGCATTGTTATGATTTATAGATTTCTAGGATGCTTATAGCCAGCAGTGGGAGATTTCGCCTTATTTAGGCGATCTCAGAACCATACTCTGTAGGAATTCGCGTACCGCCGCCGATTCACCGTTTCCCACGTGGTCCGCCAACAACCCGAAGTCCAGCCTGCTTCTTTCACGAAAGCGGGATTCCGCTCCCCGCTTATTGGTGCAATAAAACACAACGCTACAAAACACTTAATCTAAACTACAAATACCCGCGACATTACACAAATATTTTCAAACGCCCGCAAGGTCCGAGTTAAACACAAAGAGGGCCCCAGGCCTCGTGTCCCGCGATTACCCTATATCCGGTCGCACCCACTTGCCTGTTTTCGGTGCCTTCCGGAGTACTAAGAGGCCCTTCGCCCCCTGGTACACCGAGTATATCTCGATCGATGGGCGAGGAGGTTTCTCCTCGCCTGCCATGGGGCGCCTGCAGCGCCATCCACTGGCAAGGAGAGAAAGCGGCACGTCGGGAGCCAAATTCGAGATACCGATCGACCCCGCGGCGACACGACGATGTGATCGTGTCTGAGGCGAGGCAACTGCATAGCTGCCTCGCGGCACCTATGCCAGAGTGGTTTGATGGGCGCCCTCGTGAATGCACGATGCTCCGTAACTCAGAGCGCCTATAATCCCAATATTACTTCATTGTTTTTAGGGGGCGGGGCTTTTCGGCGGCGTCTGCCAGGAGCTTCTTTTAGCCACCGAGTCGACTTCGCTAGCGCCGGCTTGTATTAAGTACGAATAAAAAGCGGAATATCTAAGAATCGATCACCAATCAATGCTATTTTACGTTCACGCCTGCTAGGGGAATCGGTGGCCGAGTGGGCTAGCGCACACCAGCTCGGAACACGTGAAGCGAAACCTCGCGCTGGAGAACCCAGGATCCTGGGCTCATTCCCCGCCCCTGCCCGTTTCGATCTGGATGAGCATCGTACCGGCGTGCGGTCGTGTATAACTACTGCGTGGTGCACGTTAAAGACCCCGGGTTAGCGGTTGTACCGCACTGGCTAAATTGCTTATCTACAGCTGAGACACCAGACGCCCACTGAGGCAGACTGACTTCCGGCTGTATAAACATACACACAACAATTTTCTTCGCTCACGCCTGCTTAGGCTATTGCAATATATCACGACGGAAAAAAAAAAAAGTAGAGCAATTTGAAAATCATTGCTTCCGGGCGTATAAAGACGTAGCGGAAGTAGGACGAAAATGGAAGAATGTCAACAATTGAGATTCTGGCAAAGACAGGCGGAAATTTCGAGGCCAAAGAAGCGTTGCATTATGGTCTCGTGCAAGCACCCTATACACGAATTCATCTCTGTTACGTCACGGCGCGGTGGTGGCGCGTCGGGCGCACTTCCGGTCTGAGGCTGTGGCCGGAAGTCCCCATGTGAGACGTGTATTCCTGCGTTGGTTTGAAAGAAACCTGCCAAAAACCTACCTTCTCGTCAAAACGCCGCGACTGGGGCTGCACCAAAAGAGTCGAGAAAGGTTTGAAGATCAGTTCTTATGTGCTCGGTTCGTCCGAGAACGTGAATATGTGCCGTGAAAATGGAAAACCAGACGCCGTCGGACCACGATTGCTTGGACGGGAAGCACTTTTGGTAGAATTCACGGATATTTGTGGTCATCAGGTTTATTTGTTTTGTTCCCACATGAACGCCGGAAAACCGTCAAGCTGTACGGACCATGCACCTGCGGACTACGTTCAGTGCGTCTTCAAGTTCGAACGGCCGCCTCATCGTTCGAATTGCCGTCTGGTCTTTCAAACGCTTTTTTTTTTTTGGTCGTCTGCTCTTTTAGACGACAGTGGCCCGTAGACCAAGTGTTGGCGCGGTACTTGCGATAAGAAGGAAGTGCAGGTCTCAATAGACTCAAGTCTGAAGGTTGGTAAGCAGGCTCGATGTAAACAGTAGATACAAGGAGATGTTGATCGTTGTTACCAGTGGCCATCACCGACTTGTTATGCCTGATTCACTTGGTCCAATTCTGCTTGAGATTTTCAGTATCGACGTCGACCATCTCAGCTACGGTTCACGCTTTTGCAGCCCGAGCGACGTCACGACTGAAAATTGCAAGCGAAATCTCATCATGCGAGTCACGCTTCAGCGAACCTACTGCGGCGTCCACGCGGAATGAATCGCCGCATGTCACGTTTTTCACGCGAAGGTTTGCGGCGTTACGAGCCTCGATAATTTCACCGAGGCCGCTCAAGTAGTCAGGGATTGCCAGGAAGACGTAGAATCAACTATTCGAACGCGAAAAAGGGCATGGGGACTCACACCGACACCGACAACATCGCATTTCAATGGTTTGTTTATAAGCGACGGCGAGCTTCTTGCCCACACTCCATCGTGCATGTGAGGCGCCGGTGGCATCCGCTAGGGGCACTCCGGTTTGTTTGTAAGCACGAGTTGGTGTATAGACCTTTTTTTACAAGTGCGCCGCCATCTTGAATTGACGCACTTCCAGTATGGGCGAAAACATTGTTTTGCGTTTGCCACGGCAATAGAAGGAATTTAGGATATAAGCGTAACCGTCAAACTTTCTCGTTTTGCCTCCCCCTTTTTTTTTTTTTACTATTTGCAGGTTGAAACGTTGGATTATTTTTTCGTCGCCCATACCGGATACGCCTATTAGGTGGCTGGGGGCGAGATTACACAGAAAAGGTCTATAGTACACAGCTGCTTTGGCGCCGCAGGCTGTCGTGACCTGGAACGGTTGTCCGAGACTTTGATGGCATCAGGGAGCCGAGTCAGGGCAGGACCTAATCAGGAAGCAGGAATAGGAAAGGACCAGGGAGCAGAAGGGGTGTCTCGTAAAACTCTGTTTATTTACATATTGACAGGTTCAACTTAAGAGCACACTCTATAGCAGCCGCCTGTTGCTCCTTTTATAACGTCGCATTTCCCCATATCCCCAGCAGAGAATCCCCAAGGCCAATGCGGCGCCCAAAGCGGTGCAGCCATTGTCCCTAACGTCCATGCACGCCCCTTCCCTCTTCCTCACACACCGCCACTCTCGTCACGCACAACGAGCCAGACGTCCTTGGTCACGGTGTCGACGGTCAAACTCGGGCGGTCAACGTCGCCAACGAAGTCCCGACTGTAGAATGAAGAACACATGGAAAAAGAAAGATAATCCTTCCTAATGTCGTGTTAACACTGGAAGCGGATCCGCAACCGCAAAGGGGATCCGCGCGTTCTCAACCGTAAAGCGGCTGGGATCGAGCGGTTGGGGCGCGTTTTTGCCAACCACTTCGGGGCCGATTTCTCCCAACCGCTTTCGTGAACAACGAAGCGGCAACCAATCGCAACGCAACGCTGACGTGACGTTGGTGGCTTTCGAAACAAGATGGCATCTGTCGCTGGTGGGGCGTCCAAGGCGCCGTGGTCCTAGCGTTAAAGCAGACCAATCAACGGTGAAACGTGATGTTCACGTCTGTCACTTGAATCCGCCGCGAACAGAATTGACCCGTAACCTTAACGGGATTCACACCGGTGATTTGGTTCGGATAAGAGTTTGTTTAATATTTGGGGTTCCAAAGCCCTTGCTTAGCTATCCGCCTTTTTAGTTTTTGCCCGTAGAAGATTGGAACCCGCAAACGATCAATCGAAATGACAGCTTTTGTAACCACCAAGGCAGTCGTCTGAAATACTGAAAGCTTTCGACACCGTGCATGACCACCACGAAGGCCGATACAGACGTCGTGTGCCAAATTGCGTAGCCAACACACTACCGCGGAGTTAGCAGGGTACCAGCGCTAGCTCGACCTGTAATGTGTGCTATTGCCAAAAGGAATAAAGGTAACCTACTCAAGAAATAAAGTGTACGTGCCAGACGGTGCATAATTAATCCATACGGCGTGAATTGGAGCTTAATGTCAAGCAATAGACTCGATCGACGTGCGAGTGACGAGAGGAGAGCCCCCACCAACCCACGACCGCCAAGCACCGAACACAGCCCCCGCACCAGTGTCCACCAGGGCCGCTCACAACTCCTAAAATAATAAGAGCGAAAAACGCGGGAAAAACAAACTGGCCCTCTATCCCGAAAACAAGGTCAGCTATTCATGCGGGAAGGGTTCACATCGAAGAAAGGGTCGGGGGCATCCTCTTCCGAGTAAGTACGGCACGCCAACGCCTGGCTGGGCTTTGCTTGTTTACGAAGCCGAGGGAATCGCCGGCGGGTTTTGCTGGTCCAAGTCTCACGTTTCGCTGCCCGAAACTCGTAATGCGCGCGAACAGCCTGAAGAAAATCTTCAGAGAGCCGAAATAGATAAAAGTTGGTTTCGGATCGTGGATTAATCTGGATTTTGTATTGTAAAAAGATCACGCGTGATCGCCGAGAGACCGCCAACCACGTCTCGGTGTGTCTGAACGGGGTCACTCGTGAACCGCATTCGCAACCGCTTCGCAAATACATCTCAACCGCCAGTGTGAATGCGCATAATAATAATAATAATAATAATAATAATAATAATAATATTTATGATAATAATAATATAATAGTAATAAAAATAATAATAATCTTTATTGGCTCAGGAGAGTCGTGACACCGCGGAAAGGCGACAACCCGTACCATGGAGGCCCGTGGTGCCACGTCTAGTGATGATGATTATGAGATGATAAGTACAAGGGGAAGTCGACGACGTACAGATGACACAGAGGTGCTGACGATGTGAAATAAAGCCCGCGGGTGAGGGCGCGGGCCGATGTTGCGGGCGATAAGGGCCCAGTGCTTCCCAGTGGGCTGCTCGCTGGGCCGGTCCCCCGTCCAGCTGGCAGAAGTGTCCTGGCAAGCTCTCCAGGGTGGCGTCCGCAGGCCCCGCCGTGCGTTGGGGCTGGGAAAGCCCTGGCGGCCCGGCGGTGACGAAGACGCCATGCATGATGAGTACGACCCGCTCCTCCGACGCCGTCCGCGGCGTCCGCGACAAAAGGTAGTCCTAGGCTTCTTTTTCTTTAAGTAGTATTTCGATCAGACCCTTTTGACCGTAACGCGACACGACACAGAAGAAAGACGAAAGCATGTTACTTTAAACGATACCTAATAGGTATCAACACGTTTCTGGGAACAACATGAACGGTCGCTGCCGTGTAATCAACCGCGTTCATTCAAAACATCGCCCTGGCATTAGCACCCGCCACAGATTCGCGGGTACTCTGAGCGTACAGTTGCCTCATAAACTGTTCCCGAAGAGCTCGCTACTCTAGCGGACAGCAATGTTGCGGCGGTGAATGTTCATCCGAAGTTGTTTGGTTTCGCAGCAGACGACTCTTGCCCAGCAGAAGACAGCCGGTTCTTCGGGCCTCTCAGTTGGCACAGTGAGACACGCTCCCATGACGTAGTGTCACGTGCCTCGCTAAGGCGCTCTTATTAGGTCGCGGGGGTCGTAGCCTCCACAGTTGGCTAAGTTAGTTTTTATATTTATATTTTTTAGGTTTTGCAGGCTTAGGAAGGCACACGCTCCGCTGTTCTTGTTTAATTCGACCATTACAGCACCACGACAACCCCCATTCAAATTGAAGCTCTAATGAAATCGAGGAAAAGCCCTTCTAGCACTATAGCAGACTCAAGCGGAGTTATTCGGTTCATTCTTCAGATAAGGCTGACTACTAGCGCTGTTGCCAATGAGCCAGCGGGAGCCGCAATGCTGGTCCGTCGAAGGCGCGAAACTAATCGTCTATCATGATTTAAGTCACGATTTAATTCATATTGATTTCTATTCTCCACACTGCACTAAATATATTTCGGACCCAGTCGCCAAGCTCTCTCCATTGCTCGCGGTGATTGGCTCTTCAAGTACTCTGTGGGAAAGCAGACCCACAGAATTTTTATTGCACTTGCGAGGCGCAATTCGTACTCAATAAATGTCCTTCTCTCTTAATTATATCCTCCTCCCCGTAAACAACGCACAAGCAGCATTTCTTTGCCCCCCCCCCCCCAACAAAAAAAAAAAAAACAAGAAAAAGAGTAAGGGATAAAGCAAGAATACTATTTCAACGTATTGCTTGCAGCTCGCACTAGCAGTGCTGCCAGATGGTGCCACCAAAAGACCGCCAAACAGCTGGGACGAATAAGGCAAATATAGCCAAAGCCGTAAAAAAAAAAACAAGATATAGCCAAAATAGCCAACACTAAAAACAATTATTTTTACGCCTTTTAGTGATAATTTCTCACACACATACAAAACACATTACATTCTCTTTTTCAACCCTCAGATGCCCCATTCTTTGCATTATGTCGCTTGTAACTTTTTCAAAAAAAGCTTCGGCAGGATAAAATTCCGTAAAACACTGGCCCTTTCTTCGTAGGTTTTCAGAAACACAGAACACAGACAGCTTTATTGTAAAGCCCGGGAGATATGATCATAGAGTAAAAGAACAGAATACAGAAGCAGAACAGTAAGAACACTGCGAGATTTAAACCAGAACCCCAAATATCTAACGTGCTTACAGTATCCCACCCGTTTCTTTTAGAGCGCAGCTCTTAGGCGCCCGTTTCCAGCATGAATGGTGTCGCCGCCGCCGTTGGCGTCGCCGTCGCCGTTGGCGTCGCCGTCGCCGTTGGCGTCGCCGTAGCCGTCGGCGTCGCCGTCGCCGTTGGCATCGCCGTCGCCGTTGGCGTCGCCGTCGCCGTTGGCGTCGCGGTCGCCGTTGGCGTAACCGCGCGTTGCATTTTGGGACGCCTCCCAAATTGACGTCACACGTGACGTCACGTGTGTCGTCATGAGGGCAAAATTTTTAATTTGCCGGTAAAGTTTCTTGCTAAATTTAGAGGAAACATTTAGCGCAAAAATTTTACCCTCGTGAGGTCACATGTGACGCCACTCAACCCGGGAAAAATTTCCCGCTAAAGTTAGCGTGAACATTTTTCCGATAAATTTAGCGGTAAACGTTTCCCAGCTGAATGTAGCGGAAAACTTTCCCGCCATATTTAGCGGGGAAAGTGTACCGTCATGACGTCAGATGTGACGTCACGTCTGACATCCCGAGGGTAAAATTTTCCCACTAAATATGGCGGAAAATTTTCCCGCTAAACTTAGCGGAGAAATTTGCCGCCAAATTTAGCGGGGAAATTTTACCCCCTTTGACATCACATGTGACCCTCCCCTTTGTACCTTCCCCTCCTCCTCCTCAAGAGCTGCGCTTTAATTTGGCATTACAGAGAATTGTAAACGTCTTTAATTTGTTCTTTGTGTAGACTGTAGAATATGAGTGTTTCCCATTCGGGTTCACGCTATTTCTGATTCTGTTGTCCTTTCATGGGGTGGCAGATGAATGGCAGTTAGTCAATTGTTTCGCGGTAAAGCTGAGAACGTTCCATTTTTACGAACTTGTGTGCCTAAACATTTTAACAATGGGCACGAAAGCGGCGTTTTGAGAGTCCATTCCAGGTCCGGGTAGCAGGCGAAGTACCGGGCCTGTGGTAATAGTGAAATTTGTTTGGTTTGCTCTACTGCGCAGTGGGAAGACCGCTTGAACTCTGCAAACACTGCTTCGCTGCGCATTAAGAAAACCCCGAAGTTTGTAGAAGTTTGGAGCCCTTCTCCTTCCTCTCTCTCCTCTCGAGTGGCCAAAAGAGAAACAAAAACTTTTTGGAAGCTCATAAGAAGTTCAAAACTTAGCTAGTCGAACCTCAAAGTTCGACGTCAATACTGATGTTTGAAAAAAAAGCTCGCCGCATCATTAGAAGTTGCTCTAAAATAGCAACATTGCCATCCACGAGATTTTGTCGCCAACTAGAAAAACAAAATGTAGCCCAGTTTGGCTACTTTTTGATAATATGAAAATATCTTTCTCTTGTGGCATTGACAATAATACCCCTAAACTTTTAACTGATACTAAAATTTACATCTCCGTTAATCTTTCAAAAATTTTTGAACAATCCCTTAGCCTTGCTGTCTTGCCAAGTGACTGGAAAATAAGGGAGGCGAACACATGTACGGTCGGACATGGCCTCCGAGATCCCAAAGCGCGCGATTTCGGAGGCCTTGTGTGGGAGATGAAAGTATCTCGAAAGACGGCCAGATGGCGCCACCACTATCGTTGGCGTGCGCGTTCCTCGCCTCCTCCTCCTCTCTGTCTCTCTCTCTCTCTCTTTTGTAGCGTGAGCTACACTGGCCGAGGTTGAGCAGTTTCGCGTGGCTCCTGGAGAGCCGTGCTGCGCATGCGCGAGGAGCAGTGACGTCACGCGACGCACAGCTGGCGCAAAAAAGTCAAATTTGGGGGTTTTACGTGCCAAACCAACGAGGGCATCTTACACGCCCCAGCGGAGGACTGAGGATGAATTTGGACCACCTGGGGATCTTTTGACGTGCAACCGAAAGCTCGGTTTCACGGCGCCTCCTCCGCAATAAGCCTCCGTCAGATTGCGGGCACCTCGGCTGGGATTCGAACCCGGCACATGGGGATCCGTAGGCCAGCGCTCTCGCCTCGGAGCCACCAAGGCGGCTGCACAGCTGGTGCGACGGAGCCGCCGCCGCCGCGTGCTCCGCCGCCGCCGTGCGCGCCTCGGCGGTCTGCGCATTCCAGAGGAGTGACGTAATAGACGCGGCAGACGCACTGGCGCCGCCGCGTGCCCATCTGTGCGCCTCCGTTGCGCAGTAGCCAAGTCTGACGCTGCACCGGAGCCGCTTGATAGCGCCTCTCATTTTGTGCGCATGCGCAGAGGTATCAGTGGGGGTATACATATAGCGGGGTGTTTTCCAGTGTGGTATAGCCATGGAGAAGGAGAACGAAATTGCTGCTCAGCGGCGCAGAAGAGCGGAGAAGCTTAACTCATCGGATCCCGAAGTAGTCACATAATGCGTATACCGTGTGTCTGTCATTGAAGCAGCAGTAAGCAGGATAATCAAGCTAATCCTAGACAAGCAGGAAAGCTAAGAATAACCAGCTGAACCTAAGCTCACGCTACGTATATCCTGGCGTAGCCGAGCTAAGCCACTGCAATTTTTTTTCTTTTTGCTTGTTTGACTGGTGTCGCGCTGGCCGCTGCGAGCGGCCAGCACAGCACCGGTTGAGCAGACGAGCCGCGCGCGCTATACTTCACAACAGATGCGCTTCGTGTGATATTACCAGCGCAATAAAACAAAAACAGCACGTTCATTAAAATGCATTTTTATTTAACACCATTCAAATGAGTTGCGGTATTTCAAACACGTATTTACAAACTCCGTTGGCCGTTTACCGCCCTCCAAGGGGAACCAAGAACTGTAGTGGGCAGTAAACGCAGTGAACGTTATCAAATATGTAAAACGAAATTAATTACTTTAATGTACAAACTAACAGAACAGCACTTATCACACTTCGAATGATATAAATGGCCCTATAAACAACTCCTACAAACAAAAATTCTGAATACCCAAACAAACAAATCAACTCCCAAATTTTATTTTATTTATTGGTCCCTTAAATGGCCACGTGGGGCTTTACATAAAAGGGGGGGGGGGCAGTCTTTGTACGATTCAGGTAAAATAGAGGAAATCTAATTCAATAATTAAATTTTAATACGCACAAAAAAGTGCAGACAGCCCTATAAACAAACATCAAGTCCAGATATCTGGGATGTGGACAAAACAAAATATCTACACCGATTGCCCAGGTAAGCAGGTTTATGAAATCAACCCAGAAGCTATTCACAACATTCAACTTAACAAACATGTACAATTAATTATAGAATATTAAGTTCACAAATAATCTGTTTGCGCTACATGCCAGGTTTTTGAGTACCAGTGTCAAGACCTCCGTTCTGTTATGTGCATATCAACGGTGAATTGTGTGAAATTTATTATGGGTTGTGTGAAGTTCGTCTGCCAGGGGTGAGGCAACCGGTCTCCAGTTTAGAAAGGGCAATTAGAGCAGCGCACTATAACAGCTAGATTTGACATCCTAGTTATACCGAAAACAGTACTTTCGACATCCACACAATAGTGCACAAAAGTCCTAACCAACTCTCTACTGGGACAAATTAGGTTTAAAACGTTTGTCGTTTCCTTTTTTTCAGATGTTTTACGGGGCATAGTTTTTAAGTTGATCCCTCATTAAGTGGTAATCAGAGAAGAAAAAAACTAATGTTTTAGAGGGACTATATATCTGACTGTGGCTGCTTTTAGGTACTCTATCCAAAGACATGAAAACGAAGTTGTCAAATTAACTGAAGATTGCTCTGACAACAACTCACCCGGAGGAACCAGTCCTTGCAACAACGGATTCGCAACAAGAACGGTGGGGCACGCGTTTTTTCGCAAACGAATCTTCCTACAGCTTGCAAACGTGGTAGCGCCGAAGTTCTCACTGCACAGACGACGCAGGTTTCCCTAGTCCTGGCGAATAGCTTATGGAATCCATTTAGATGCTCTAATGGAAAGATTAAGAAAGATTATCTATTTCAATGCTTCCAGTTTCGAACGCTGACAAAAAAGTTTGATATAGAGGCTCACCTTTCGTCTGTTGGCAACCAAATGAATGAGCACACCGATTTTTTTTTTATGAATTGTTACACCATTTTGTTGAGCAGTAGACTCCGTAATACGCCGTCATGAGGCACGCTACACACTCGGCAGAATCTCAGTCAAACTCAAGACGTCTCTAAACAGTATCTGCGCGCAGAACTGTCATACTGTCGTAAAATTTGAACTTTCGATTACAACACCCGCGGAACGGTTTGAAAGCTAAAAGTGACGAGCGTAAAAAAAAAAAGAAAAAAAAAAGAAAGACAAAAACGGCCGTTTGCTCTCTCCCTTACTGTTGATCGGTCTGAAAAGCCCAGAGTGTTTCGGTTTCGGTAGGGAAGATCATATACACGACGCCAGCGCTCAAAAGCACAGCGGCGAATATAAGCAAAACAGCCTGGTGAGAGTCGGTTGGGTAGCCCAACGTATCTGGTCTATGAATTGACGTACGAGAGAGAAGCCAGCGACGTGGCAACGCATATCGTCCCAACCGGGAACTCCGTTAGCTGCATTCGGCTGCTTTACCTTTGATTGCGTACCTAAAATCACCATTCGCATCAGTTCATACTGTCCTTCATCAATCAGCCCCTTTTTGGCCATTTCTGGTGCTTCTAAGCGTAACTAAAGAGCTAGTTTCATGTTTGAAGGAATCAAGCTTGCCTTGAAATTGATGCTAACAAAAGGTTGCACACAATTGGAGAGGCAAACAGACATTGTATTGCAGTTTGGCAGGCCAACACATGAATCTTAACGAATGTATTGGCAGTGGTATACATGATAATGATGTGTGTTCTTATGCTCCAAAAGATTTTGTTTGCTGCTCAAAAATGGACTTTTGACTGCTCCAAAAGGTGCTCCCAAATGACACGGACCAATCGCATCACTGCACCAGGTAACGGCTTGCTCATGGCATTTTGTTCTTTACATATCGATCTTTCTAGACTCTTACCGCGGGTCTTTGTGACCGCCTTTCAAATTCCCATACCAGGTGCCACCAAACTGTGTCTTTCTTACGGTTCTGTCGCCGAAAACCGCTACAATAGCACGTGTTCTGGAAGTTTTCTATCTGCCCACGTAGTGTAGGGTACCGCGGTCTAGAGCAATCCTTTTCTTCGCTCGCCAGTGGAGCAACTCTTTGACGGCAGGGTGTGGCTTGTCCCTAGCGTGTTTTTGTCATTGTAATTGGTCGGCCTGCCTGGACGCGAAATGAAGTTGGCATCGCCCTCCAGGACGATCCTCCCAGGTTCCAAATGACCAGACCGTGTCGTCCTCCGATAGCCTTGCAATAGAAGGAAGCCATTGTGGGGCCTCCTGCTCCGAGGGTCAACAAAAGGGAGACTTCTCGGAGGTGTGGCTTGGGGTCCGCTTTGAGACCATTGTGCCGATTGTCCACGGGAAGAACCTTCCGAACGGTCTTCCGAAAGCCGTTGATGAAGATGCTCTTTGGCGCCAGTGTCTATAAAGTGGCTTATGACGACGTGGGTTCGCCCCACAGACCTTACCGGCTGTTGACAGCTCTGGTGCCACGCCTTTGCGGTGGCGCTGCTGTAGGAACGCCGCATGAGCAGACGACTCGTACTGCACACGAATCTGGTTTCTGCGCACGTGCAATGCTCGCTCCCGGTGGGCGAAAACACTAACTTGTTTATCAACATCGTTGTGTTTGTCCATAAAATATGTAGGTTACGTATTTTAGGGTTCGAGGAAAAAAATTGTTAAGAAGAATGAAAAAAAAAACGGAATTGTGATATTTCGAGCAATAAGAGGGGCGGAAGGAGTTCCAGCGAGACATGTGGCAACAAAGAGCACCTGGATGGAAAATGACCGTAGCAGTTGGGGAAAGAAGCTCGATGCTTCAAATTTTTTTTGGAAGGACAATTTTAAGAAGTTTAAACTTGACTCGCTAGCACAATCGCTGATTATCGCCTCAGTAGTATTACTAGCTTGTAGGGACGAACAGCCGAAGCACGTCAAGAGAACCCATTTTATTTTAGATGTTGTTGTAAAAACATGTGGTGAGTCGAACATACAGGCTAATGTGCGACGCGGTCAAGGCTAACGTTTCTTTTTATAGCATTCGACGCCAAAAAAAAAAACTTGCACAAGCGCCTGGCTTTGTTTGGTCTTTGCAAGAGAGTGCGTGCTTTATATTTGCGCAAGACCCACGTCTTTGAACTCTCTTAGTTTCCTCCCTTGGTGTGCTCCAGTCTCCTCGCACTTGATGATCCACTTTGTTGTGCGCACTTTGTATTTCTTTCTACCGACAACAATGTGTTTTGTGGAAAAGCGAAGAACTCTTAAACGGGCTTGACCCCTGGGAGAAGGGGGAAACTGTCAAACCCGCGAGCGGACTCCTCCCTGCAGCGATATATTTTGCGGAAAAACGAGAAACCAACAAGTTCGTTTTATCCTATAATATTGTGCACTGCGCTGGGCATCGGTGGCCAAGTAGGCTAGCGCACACAAGCTCGGAGCACGTGGAGTGAAAGTTCGCGCTGCAGAACCCAGGGATCCTGGATTCAATTCCCACCCCTACCCGTTTCGATCTGGATGATCATCGTACCGGCGTGCGGTCGAGTATCACCACTGCGTGGTACACGTTAAAGACCCCGGGCTAGCGGTTGTACTGCACTGGTCAAATTACTCATTTAGAGCTGAGACACCAGTCTCCCACTCGGGCTGACTAACGTCCGGCTGTATAAACATACAAACAACTTTATACACTATGTATTATATTACACTATATGCATTACATACATTTTATATATTATATGTGTTATACATCATATATTATACATTAATCAAGCAAAAAAAAAAATACATACAACATTAAGACAGCGCTTGTCTTGTGTTTTCTCGTCTCTCTTTCCTTGTTTTAGTCCCTCAGTATCTCATTATGAACATTTTTTATTATTTATGTGCACTGCGCGGGACAGCAAAAACCCGCAAGTGCACTTCACCCTACAATATGGACATATGGACACTGTAGGAAGGCAAAAAACCTGTAAGTTCGCTTCACCGTTCGATTTTCGCGTTGTTTAAAAGCGAGAAACCAATAAGTGCACTTCCGATCTTGTGCACAGTGGGAAAGCTACGGGCCTCCCTTTGCATGTCAGCTAGGTTTACCTCTTGAAATATTTTTGCAGCATTCGCGTTCAATCTGCAACGCGTTGGCCTTTAGGTGACGCTGACAGCACTAGGGCTTTATTATCTATATTTGGTGACAGGTTAAGAACCCGCCTTCAGCCCGCGCTGGTTGCTTTTTACCGGGCTCTACTGTGCGTTCAACGAAGTGTTATCGAAGGCAGAAAGACTGTGCTGCAGGCGAAGCATCTAGGGCTTTTAATAGGCGTTGGTTCATTCCGTTCCCTTTTCCCTGGATTTCTGCGTCGATAAACAATGCCAACAAAGGAACGCCTCGCGGGTTTTTTTCCGAACGAATTCCGTAGCTCAGCCGGTCGGAAATGGCCGGGACGTCGTTCCCAGGTCGACACGACACCCGGCGAAAGAAGGAACTTTCCCGGGGGCCCGAGAGGGACGCAGGAGGCAGGTGTAACACCTGGCGGGCTGTACGACCGGCGTCATCGATCGCCCCGGTCGCCGTTGTCGGCACACCGCCTCTTGCGACGCGCTCGGCTGGCTCCCTTATCGGCTCCCCTGGACCGAGAACCTCGATTTTGGCCATCTCTCGGCCGCTTTAAACCGCGGCCATTCGAGATTCCTGGGTATACGCTGTCTGGAAAGCGTCGACGACTGGTGTATTTACCGTCCCATTCCGCCCATGCATCGGATGGCAAATTTGAACTAATTTTAGTTATTTCACTTATCGTGATCATTAGCCCCATATATTATGTCCTCCTTGCTGTAGACCTAACCGTGCCTGCACAGACATCATTATCTTCCACGGCTTTTACAAACATGCATTTGTTTGAATAATATTTAAACACCTTGCATATTTTTTCTACCCCCTGCATTTCGCCTGGCGTCTCTCTTCCTCCCTCTCTAGTTTTTTTCTAGCAGGGTGAAAGCAAAGAAAGAGATTGCCAAGAGAGCCATTCCGGGAGGCAATCAGCGGAGGCCCATCCGCCGTGTGCTCCACAGTGCAGGAAATACCAAGATTTGATTTTTGCCGCCTCCGCGGTTTCGCTTAGGTGTGCCGATTTTCAAACGGTTCCTCCGGTCCGCTGCTATGATTCTCTCCTCGGAGGCGATCGGGACAAATTGTACGATACCAAGGAAGGCCGAAACCCTCGGGGCTTTGAGCCGCGACCTAGTGGAGCGCGAACCGCGAGGGACTCCGGCAGAGTTGTCCATGTAAGAGCTTTCTCCGATCCCTATACGGAGCGGGCATCCGCTTATTGGCGACGAATAGGGATCGGAGAAAGCTTTGACGTGGACTTTGCCACCACAACCTCCACCAATTTCAGAGACGACTTTTTTCGAGCGAAACGTCGTCCCTGATATCGCGGATTGACCGTTTTCATGTAGCGGTTGCCCGGTTGAAATATAACGTTAGTAGCTGAGTTTTTCGACAAACACTAAAGCAAATAGGTTAAGCATAACACAGTAAACAAAAAAACAGAAGTATGGACAAGAAAAAAGTATAAGAATTGACACAACCCCCTTGAATTCTAGCGCCTTCCAATCGGCAAAGTGATTTGCTATGGACAGAAGGTAAGGGCGCAAACGAGCTGGTTCAGATTGAATATGTCATAAACCGCGAGACTGCAGGCAAAAAACAACACGAAGACTAAAAGGTCTCGATTTGTACAGAGCTGAATTTTTTATTTTTCAGAAAAATGTTTTTCTATGTATTTTGACAAAAAAGCAAACAAAATAACAAGAGGGAGAATGTAAGGCACCTTCTTTCTTCAAGCAAACAATAAACTGCAGTAACCCAAAAAAGACACGAAAGTACGTCGCCAAACCCTTCCCCTCTTACTTTGAGCGTTCGTTAACCGAGCACAAGGCCTTCCTCATCTACTCGTACCACTACTATGTCTGGTAACACAGAGTGGATCACAAACGAACACGTAGCTCTAGCATCACACAACCCAACACACACTTGAACCCACAAAGAATGAAACGAAATGCAGTGATCTGCCAAGGACACAAAAGACGTCGCGACTCCCTCTTTCTCTCTTACTCTGAATCATCGCTAACAGAACACTATCATCCTTCCTTTTTACTGGTAATACTAAGACTCGTAAACCAAAGTGAAACAGAACAACACATCACCCTAGCTTATCGGAAACACAACACAGTAAACTCAGAAGTTCGCAATTTTTCAGAGCCCTTGAAACAGTTTCAGTTCAGGACTTAAAGGGATACTGAACCGAAATCTGGATTTCACAAAACAAGGCCACAGAAGCGTTGAGCGAGACGCTACGAACTCCAAAACATCGATATCTCAAACGGATGACCGTACGTTTGGAAAAGAAGGGCGCGATCAAGCGAGAGCTATGATGTCACGACCCTCACGGAGTGGTTGAGAGGCTTTGTTTCTCTCCTTCTCGCTTCGGTTCACCAGCTCTGGGACACGAAGTGAGGAGGAGAGGGAATAAGAATTTATTTATTTATTTCAGTACCTTCAACGCCCGAGTGCATTGTGAAGTGACTTGTCTCGTCGGTCTCGTCGGCCGTGTTCAATCGCGCACTTCTTTTCCGAAAATACGGCGAACCGTTGGAGATGTCGCTGTATGAGTGATGTTTTGGGGTTTGGCAGGGTCCCGCCCATCAGTTCAGCCTTGTTTTGTGAGCTCGAAATTTTTAAGGTTTATTAAGAGCGTTTCCATGATTTAGAGGTGCACTAAAGACGTTTCTGATATATTCTCTTTTTTGTTTGTGATAACTTATCTTACGGGCTCCAAGCATCCTAGAAATCCAAAAATTATGCTTGTGTGACGTCTATTTCCCTACTAAAATTTTGATAGAAGTTCGTGCCACGACCTTTTCTGAGCGGAAAAATCTGGAGCGCCAAATCCAGCGGAGGCGCCGGCGGCGTGGCGACGGGCGCGTGTCAGTCAATCGCAAGCCGCCGGCGCCTCCGCTGGACTCTGCGCTCCAGATTTTTCCGCTCAGAAAAGGTCGTAGACCGAACTTCTATCAAATGTTTAGTAGGGAAATAGGCGTCGCACGAGCATAATTTTAAGATTTCTAGGATGCTAAAATCCCGTTGAATGAGTTATCACCAAGAACAGACGATTTCAGAAATGTCTTTAGTTGGATTGTTTAGTATTGTCAATGATTTTTTTTTTTTCAAGCGCTTGTAATCATCATTTTCCCGTAACTCCACTGAGGTTGAGACGTTTTAGTGTCCATGTAATTTTCTGCCTGAAGTCTCGGGGTTTATGTCATGTTTGATTTGCTATTTTCTTCCAACTGCAACTATACGTCAAAGTTCAACATGACGGCCACCACGAAAAAAAAAAAAGAAAAAAAAAAAAGCAGCGAGCGTCTAAACAAATTCCGCATTTTACGCTTCCGCAGTGACAAAGCGATGAGAGCCTCCGCACCGCGGCGAGAACGCGAGCATTGGCAACGGGGGCCAACAAAGAACAACAGCGAAACGATTGACAAGCACAGTCATATTGAGAGGATGAACAACGAAATAAAAGCCCGTAGAATCGGGAAGAACAGCGGAGATTTGGGTGCATACATACCACCTAGAAGACAAGGGTGGCCTTTTTTCTTCTCATACGTCATCATTAGTTGGCCCACCTGGCGCTGCATCTCTTGCGTCAGCAAGTGGCGGATCCACCAAAGATGACGTCATGAGCGGGCCTTCTCTTTTAGGTTGTACTGGTTGGTTCCTAATAGCCCCAACGGTCTTCCGCGCTGCCGGCTTCCTGTTCTCCAAAGCACAAGCTTTCTGCCGTGCTTCGCCTCCGGACACGATACTTTCTTTATTTTTATTTTTTTTTCTCAAAAGTTATGCACGCTTGCGGGCTTTCAACGGCGTGAAAAAGAAAGTGATCCATATGCTGCCACGGACGTTTTTCTCTATAGCTCTGCGACCCATTTCTTGTTTTTGTCCTGCGGGAGTTTCCGTCAGAGTTGACTGCGCGTTTAGTCACTTCGCCTTGTTTTATTCCTGTTGGAATTCGGTGACCGGCTTCGTTCTTCCAGCATTAGGCGCGTGTAAAACTTGTCAGTATTAAAAATGCGTATTTATTTTAGCTGCGTATTAATTCGCAATTTATTTATTTATCGTACTGCTTCGTGTATAGAATCGTGTGGAAACGGTTGAACAAAGATGAAACAATAATTCTACGATGCATTTAAAGTTGTGACCATCGAAGATTGTAATATAACAAAATGTCTAATAAATAACAATATTCCGTTTAAGCTTATTTGTCTAACATTAATACTTTCGTTTATTTTTGGTTTCGTTGGCGTTCGTCTTTGATGTGACAAGATCTGGCACCTCGGAATATAGGACTTCATTAGAGACAGCGCGTTAGCCGCGCTGTCCTTCTAAAAGTGTTATCTTAAAACGAACGTAATTGCTTCGATTGCACCTATACGACTAAATTGTGAACGCTCCAAGGTTCTCTTCGTTGTCTAAAACTGTCTTGCATACACGGTAACTGGCTATTCGCAACTTTCACGACCTATAGGGGGCGCACTATCGCCTATCAAAATGGCTGTCATCCAGATGATCGTCGTAGAACAGCAGCACGAGGCTGGTCCTGCGACTCGAAATTAATTCTAGTTTTGCTATGTACGACCAGTATTATAACCTTAATCTACAGGGTGTCACAAAAGAAAATTTACACGGTCGTTTTTACCGCAAAAATAAACTAGGCATCGCCGAACGCTCATTCTCCGCCCAATGGTACAGCTAAAGGTCACAACCAGATGCCAAAGTTTCAGCCGAATCGGATTTCAATGGGAAAATCGAGCCCATTTTTGCCCGTTTTCGGTTTTTGGTGCCATAGAGTCCCATGTGTTCGAAAACTCCGTCGGCCGCCATTTTCATATTGAAATTTTCAGAAAATCAGTTTTAACTTTTGATTAAGTTATCGGATCGGGCTGAAACTTTGGCATCTGGTTGTGACCTCTGCCGCTACCTTTGGGCGGAGAATGAGCCTTCGGCGATGCCTAGTTTACTTTTGCGGTAAAAAAGACCGTGTAAATTTTCTTTTGTGACACCCTGCACATGTTCATGCAGTTGTAGCCAAGCGCCTTTATTGTGAAGCCCATCGATTGTGAAGCCGATTGGCGGACTCAAATCAGCAATGAGACACTCCCATTGATGCATTCGCTCGGTCCTCTTGGGGTTCCCGACAGCCTTGTACACGTTACCCGAAAAAAAAGGCGATCGGTTACAATGACAATTACTCTCGCTTAAAAAGTATTAAATTAGATTAGTCGATTACTTCAAAAGAAAGGTAATTGGCCGTTTCCAACTTTTCAAAACGACAAATTTTTGTGCCGGTTTGAAAGCGAATATTTATACTACTTATTTCCCAATTTCGATATACTATTTTCCTGTTGGTGATTCGGTTCGATGATTCCTTGGTACGAAACTTTCAGAAACAAAGGGTGCAATTAAACGAGGGTAAAGCAAACGTAGTAACGGTTACAAGTAATTTTGGTACTTTCAAAAGTAATAAAATTACTCTTGCGATTACTTCCTAATACATGTATTGAAATGATTACAAAATTACTCCGAAGGGTAATAGATTACAAGTAATTTAATTGCTTGTAATGAGGCACTTAATGTCTGGTTTCCGGTATCTAAAAATTGATACTAGAGCCACTACATGAGCTACGCTTATAGTGTCGGCCGTCCATTTTCTGACTATCTCGTGGGCGCCGCCATTTTTGTGCTTAGTGCAGGGCGAACGGAAAACGTTTCAGATAACGCTTCAGATATATCTAGCGACCATGATCTTAAGCGCCATTTATAATGACTAGAACGCGTAAAAAAAAAAAAACAAGTTGTCCCTCGATTTTCGCTTGATGACTTCATAAAAGTGTCATGGGCTGTGCTCCAAATCTTATGGTGAATTCCACTCGTAGATCCGGAGCGCTTTCCAAAATCCGCGAGGGAGGCAAAATTCCGCTCCGTGGGACCCGCTCCGAATCGACGAGGGGAAGATAAACTCGCGTTTTTGGAGCGACCTCCCCCACACCCCTCCCCATCGCTTTCCCCTCCGCCGTTCAAAATGGCCGCTGCTCGAACTTGACCAGGCGCTGACTTGACAAGCCCACCAACGCCTGAGCCGACTGATCTTTCCGACGCAGAAATAACACGCGCGCGACACAGGCCGGGCGAAATTATACGTACCACGGCGCTCATGTCGCAAATAACGAAGACGTCCACGTTCGGCACCGTCACATACCTTTCGGCCGCGTCGAAGCGGCGGGGCACGGACAGCGATTGCCAGCGATGGAGTTCAGATTTCTGGTACGACTTTAATAACACAGAGGTAACAAACCATCACTTGCACGGGTCGTTGCCTAATCTCTTCCTGCTTTATTGCACGGAAAACGCCGGGCGGAGTGCCGTGTAAAAAGGTAAACAATCATTGGCTGCGGAATGAACAGGCCTAACCTTGCGTCTGCCTCCGGCTTTCCTGTCGTTCTTCCTCTCACGATCACAGATGTCAGCACTTACGATTTACCACGCTCCACAGTCCCGGCTTTGTATCCCTGATCTACGCGAGGTAGAAGCGTTCGAGCCGTCACAATCCCACGTAAACAACCGATGCACCCGAACAGATCCAACTCGACGACCCGTCCGGCCCGCCGACCTCGCCAACCTCGCCGCGCATGCGCAAAGGAAATCACGGGGGCCGCTCGGATAACTTAATCAAAAGTTAGAAGTGATTTTCTGAAAATTTCAATGGGAAAATCGAGCCCATTTTTGCCCGTTTTCGGTTTTTGGTGCCATAGAGTCCCATGTGTTCGAAAACTCCGTCGGCCGCCATTTTCATATTGAAATTTTCAGAAAATCAGTTTTAACTTTTGATTAAGTTATCGGATCGGGCTGAAACTTTGGCATCTGGTTGTGACCTCTGCCGCTACCTTTGGGCGGAGAATGAGCCTTCGGCGATGCCTAGTTTATTTTTGCGGTAAAAAAGACCGTGTAAATTTTCTTTTGTGACACCCTGCACATGTTCATGCAGTTGTAGCCAAGCGCCTTTATTGTGAAGCCCATCGATTGTGAAGCCGATTGGCGGACTCAAATCAGCAATGAGACACTCCCATTGATGCATTCGCTCGGTCCTCTTGGGGTTCTCGGCAGCCTTGTACACGTTACCCGAAAAAAAAGGCGATCGGTTACATTGACAATTACTCTCGGTTAAAAAGTATTAAATTAGATTAGTCGATTACTTCAAAAGAAAGGTAATTGGCCGTTTCCAACTTTTCAAAACGACAAATTTTTGTGCCGGTTTGAAAGCGAATATGTATACTACTTATTTCCCAATTTCGATATACTATTTTCCTGTTGGTGATTCGGTTCGATGATTCCTTGGTACGAAACTTGCAGAAAAAAGGGCGCAATTAAACGAGGGTAAGGCAAACGTAGTAACGGTTACAAGTAATTTTGGTACTTTCAAAAGTAATAAAATTACTCTTGCGATTACTTCCTAATACATGTATTGAAATGATTACAAAATTACTCCGAAGGGTAATAGATTACAAGTAATTTAATTGCTTGTAATGAGGCACTTAATGTCTGGTTTCCGGTATCTAAAAGTTGATACTAGAGCCACTACATGAGCTACGCTTATAGTGTCGGCCGTCCATTTTCTGACTATCTCGTGGGCGCCGCCATTTTTGTGCTTAGTGCAGGGCGAACGGAAAACGTTTCAGATAACGCTTCAGATATATCTAGCGACCATGATCTTAAGCGCCATTTATAATGACTAGAACGCGTAAAAAAAAACAAAAAAACAAGTTGTCCCTCGATTTTCCCTTGATGACTTCATAAAAGTGTCATGGGCTGTGCTCCAAATCTTAGCCAAATAGATCCGAATTACTCCGGCCGGACGTGTCACGTGACAGCACAGATTAAGAAAACGATTGACCCGTGTCCGAACGCCAAGGTACAAAACCCTTACCCTGGAGTAAGTAAGATTCAGTAAATTTTAGAACACGACCTTGGTGTCACCGGTCGCGATCCTGGCGGCGTCCCAGCAGCGGTGTTCGATGCGGCAGACGCCTGCTCTGCTGCAGGTCACTCTCCAATGTTGCAGTCCACGGAAGCTTCGGCGGTCGGGAGTTGGGACGCCGCGATGACAGCGACACTCGCATTTTCTCCTGCTTCAAGAACTTCTACGCACAGTTCTGAAGCTACACTGTACTGAAGCGTAGCTCGTTGAGTGGGTCAAGACACAATCAAGCAGTCTTTGGCGCAAAACACTTTCCGAGCAAGAATTACTGGGTTTTAGGAGCAGTGTGGTAATGGGGACGTGCGACAAAAAGCGTAGCTGTGGGCGGCGGCCTTCCACAATAGGCTAAATGTTCACTCTGGTCTTTAGTATAGACCTTTCCAAAAAAGAGCGTGTGGCCGGTGCCATTTTGAGTGTTCGTGCGTATGGCGCGTGCTATGCTCGCTTTCCGAAGCGACGAACACGCACGTGCTGGGCTGTGAAGATCGCACGCTGGGCTGTGATTTTGTAAACATTGGAATGGTGTATAGATTAATTGTGGTCATCGGAGGAAATAAGAGGTATGTCGGAGTGCCAATTTTGACTGTGTTGATTAAGAACACGACGGCCCCAAGCTTTGATCGTGTTTTAGACACACCGTTGAACTTGTCATTCGCAACTGATCATCCTGATCGTGATGCCGCGGGTAGAGGAACCGTAGAGCACATCCACTCGAACATCTCGTCCACAATACAATGGCTTGCGCTGACGTGGCTTTTACATTACGCACCACCAAATTTTTTTTTTGGTATCGTCAATACCAAGTATAGGTACGACTAAAGTTACTGGATTCCGGGAAAGTAGCGCCGAGATCCCCGTATACACCTTTTCCACAAAGGCGCAGCCATCTTGACTGTCGTCACTTTTGGTATGCGGTAAAACAACGTTTTGATTCCTTCCCGCCGCTGAAAGGTGTTTACGTAAAATGCTTGTTACGGATTCTTCTTTTGCCCCACCTATATTTCCTCGCATACTCCAGGTTGAAATATTTTATTATTTTTTCGTCCCGCACACCAGATACGGAACCCATGTGACTGAGAACGACAGAAAAGAGAAAACGTTTATGGTCACCATTTTAGTTTATAGAATGAGCAGTTTCTCCTTGTCGTCTCCATTCTTGGTGAGCCTATCGAAATTCGCTGGTGATGGGTAGTTTTATAAAGACATTTCTTGAATACCGAGACTTTGTTACCCGCAGACCAGCGAAACAAGCCCCCATCCTCGCACCACCACCTCATGCGGCGTCGGTATTTGGTGGCATGAGGAAACTAATTTTCCCAGTCTTCAAATACGCGAGTACAACAATGCCATTGTAAGAGATGTCTGGAGATAAGAATGATTCATAAGTTGATTCAACGCACAGTGACAATGGCGCTTATATTGGCGAGGAATGCTTCTGGTACAATTATGCTCTAAAGTGATCTTGACGCGACTGGTTCAGAGCGACCCTTTTGAAGCTTCGTAGATTTGAATGAAACGGCGATTGCCATGGCAACTAAGACCGATCAACCAATCACCTTGGGAGGTTTAGTCGTGCGTATGTCCGTATCTGTGGTGTCCGGCTAGCGGGCAGGAAGGCAATGGTACTACTTTCCCGGGATCCAGTGACATAAGGTATGATTAAAAGCATTATGCGATTAATTTTGACGTGATACTTCGAAGATCCCAATAACCGAGCGTGGCCTTGCTCGATTTTCTTTGCGTGTCTGTGAGCAACTTGCATTATTTGTTTCCCCCTCAAAATGGGCTTTGTCTGTCGACTGGGTCAGTGCCGGCGGCCGCGACTTTGGCGACGTGCCAACAGCGCCGCGTCGGGTCGCATTTATCTTTTGGTACTTTCGTGCTGCTTTGGAACGCTGCCGGTTTCGATTCGCTACACGGTCGCGATATTTTCTCTCTTGTTCTGCGCCGTGTTTGTCTTTCGCCGGCTTCTTTCATTTTTGATTCACCCGAGAGACGAAGAAAATCTTTAGTTCCGCTCTTAGGGCCGCCGTTGTCTCGTGAGTAGCGTCCGCTTGGCTGCACCGCGGGCCTCGGTCGCCTCGTTCCTGAGCGCCAATTCATTTCTCCGGTGTAAGGACAGCAGGCTTGTCCTTTACAAGGACGCTTGAGCTCCTAGTCAAGCGAGAAGGTCTAAGAGAGCGGGGCTTTATTTCGCGATCGACGTTTCTTAGAAACGCCGCCCGCGATGTTTCTGCGCAATAACGAAGTGGTTGCATAAAGGCTTAGTAAACTGCGCTCTAGTTTGAATCGACGATTATAAATAAATATGAAGTAGGGAGTGCAGTAAGCATTCGGCGAAAGTGATTAAGAGCTTCGATGAACACCTATATGAAATTAGATCTTAAATTGTTTAGGGATGTAAATTAAGGTGTTGCAAACTTCGACTCGAATTCAATTCAAATTTGTTAGTTGTGACTTTTGAAGTCTGTGAGGTCGCAACTATGATTAGCAGGTTAGAATTTCCGCTGTGAAGGCTATCAGTGTAAGTAACATGGACGCCATATGTTAAGGACGGTCGAGCGTTCATCCAGCTGCGTCACTGCAACTTTTTTCTTGGTCTGCCTTCGTCAAACACTCGACGGAAAAAAACATATAACATATTATATTAAATTGTCGCGGATGGAGGAGGCTTGACGAGCATAAACTGAAAATAAAGGTTTAATCGGCGAACTTGTGCAAGAAACAAAAGAGGTACTGAGCGTCCAAACAGTGGTAGCGAACGTCGCAGCGTCGGCGTGACAGCTGGTTAGCACGAGAGGGTGTGTGTCGGCAAAGCCGCGGTAGGCTCCTTATCTACTCCACTCTGTATCTCCAATATTCAACCTAGAATGCTCGGGAGTGATCTAGGGCGAGACTGACTGGGCAAGTTCATTCTGGCCTTCTTATCTTTTACACTCGGGGTTAGACAAAGCTCGAATCTTCGAGAAGTACGAAAAAGCGCTACTTCTCGGTCATGCACGCGGCAATAATATATTACATTATAATATATTGTCTTATACAATATTTATTATAATATGTTTTATTGTAATACATTATAATAAATTGTATATTATAATATATTAAGGTGCGTTGGCTAATGCGATGCTTTTTTATTAAATATATGTTTAGATTTATTATTATGTGTGAGCGAAGAGAAAAAGAGGATTTTTAGAAACAAAAGGAGCAGTAGGGTCCCTAGGGACCGTACGAGCAGTCAACATTTGCAGCTCACTTGCTACCCCGCGAAAAAAAAAGCTAAAGCTGAACATTGCTTTGAATAATAATGGAATGCAAAAAGAGAGACGGAAAAGGAGGTAACACTAAAAGAAACAGAGAGAAAGAGACCACTTAAAATATGACGTGAAGAAAGAGAAACACTACAGTGGCCACTATCTTTATTTCTTTTTTATCACACACAGTAAGAAGGGAAAGGAAACATAATATCATAATAATAATAATAATAATAATAGATCTTTATTTTGTTTCATCACTGAAACGGGGGACCAAGACAAAAAGCTGCTACAGCCGCTTGACGGAGGTCCTGGCCCCCTTTACAGCAGGCGATTCCTAAGCAATTTCAAAAACAAACAAAATAGCTACATCGAGAGAAAGAACACTATTTTAAATGTAGAAACCACAGATCAAACAAAAACAAGGGAAAAAATGAAATTAATACATTCATTGTGGTATACAATGGTACAGTGATTCGTATGCCTTAGCCGTACCTAAGAAAACAACCCTAAAATAATGCTCGTATCTCTGCCAGCGTCATTGCATCTATATCAACACCTTTTAAAAATAATTCATTTCATAAAGTAGTTAATTGGTAATTTAACGTGTGGTTATAATATAATGTATGTGATGGTGAAACAAACCATTTTTCTTTAGGGCGGAGTTGATATGAGGAAGTGAAAAGGACTAGGTTACATAATTCCTCAAAAACTTTATTTTTAAACTGCGTAGACTTCTTGTACGCCACAAGAAGTCGGGACTTGTAAATATTTGAAATTGGTTTTATATTAAACAATGAGAACAAATGTTCAGTATGATCATAGTATGAAACATTGGCAATAGCACGCACAGCTTTCTTTTGTAGAATATGTAGTTTATTTATATTTGTTTTTGTTGTATTTCCCCAAACTAGATGACAATAATTAAGTTGGGAGCATACCAAAGCATTGTAAAGTTGGAGCTTAACACAACGAGGTAACAATGATTTAAACTTGGTTAGCAACCCCACTGTTTTTGACAGTTTAGACGAAAGATGATCAACATGTTTATTCCAAGACATACTATTTGTAAACCAAACGCCCAAAGTCTTAATAGTGTCGACAAATTCAATTTCTTCATTGCTCAAAATGAGTGGGTTTGGGATCATAACTGTAGCATGTTGACTTTTAAATAAAATGGCTTTGGTTTTTTGCGAATTTAGCTTAAGGTGATTATCTTTTGTCCATTTTTCTACACGATCAAGAACGCTATTACATTTAGTTACTAGAGTACGGATATCTTTATCGGAAAAGAAGATGCTAGTGTCATCAGCATATATAATAAACTCAACTTTAAGATAACGATTTACATTCACAATATCGTTAATATAAAGAATAAAAAGTAGGGGGCCTCCAAACATTTTCGCATATGCACACATATGCGAAAATGTTAGACTATGAAACGATTTTGAAATCAAATTTCATCCACCGCACGTCGTAAAAGGTGTGAACAAAAACAAAAACACAAAGATAGAAAGTCAAAAAGTCTTTTTTTTTTCGCTATAAAAAAAGCCGCTGTTTTAAAGTTGTCATCGCCCAAGACGGTGTACTGCATCTTTTTCTTTTCTTGTTTCATCCGCTCTGCCAGCGAGCCTATCCTGACAAAATAAGAGTTAATGAAGCTTGAGCCGACAGAAAACTTTGTGTATTTTCTGCTACGCCAGTGAGTTAGAGCGCGTCCCTTTCTTTTTAGCGATACCGCGAAAACGGCTGACGGTGGTGCAGAAGCGACTGTCCTGCTGACGACCTGCTGCACTTCTTGCAGCGGCTGCAGGAGTGCAGTACGCGCGGCGTAGAGCAGTTGTTCTGGTCGCTCCTGTCACAACGAACGAAGTCGTAGCTAACGCTTTCGTTGCAAGTGACCGAATCCCAGTTTATGCAGTCTGGAGATTAAAAAGAAACGGCTGCAGTTTCACCCTTGCCCCTCGAGGAACCACGTCGAAGCTCTTGGTGCATGCTCATCGGTTTGAGAGACCCCAGGTCTTACGTCATCCGTGTATTCTCGGAACAATCCGTACATTGGAGTCTCCACACTTTGCCATCCGATTCCGACGAGGAACTGGAGTCTTGGTCGGAAGAGTCGCCGCACTTTCCAACAGGCGTAACGGAGTATGAGACCAGTCCTGTGCTGTCGCTGTAGCGCAACATATCTAATTGAATTTCGCTCAGTTGCGATGCGTCCGCGGCTATCGTGGTGGTGAGAGGCACCGATTCAGAAACTATATCGGTGGCACCGGCGCCATAAGTGCGGTAAAACCCTGTGGTGAAACCTACCGGCACACCGCCAGCTCGCCGCTAGCGCTCCCATTCTCCTACTGCCGAAAAAACTTCCTGTTCCAATGACAGAGCACTTCACGACCTTCAAAATTACGCCGCGGCATGTTTTGCGGCGAGTTGGACAGAAAGAAAAACTCGATATTTACATAATTTATTTTTTTTGTGTAGAACGTAATAAACCGAAACAAAAACGGATGCCGGCTCGGCGTTCAGTGAACATTGAAGTTTTAATGTAAAAGATATTTGGCAAAAGTAAAAAGGTCATTTTACGGTCCCTTTAAGAAAGCAGCAGACAAAAGTTCAGTAACACAGAAGCACGCACATGCGTCTTCCCATTCAAGCCTCGACCGCTCAAGAAGGCCGTCTCTGGGGCTGCAACCGATCGATACCCGGCGTCCGCGTTCTCTCGTCGACCGTGAGACCGGTGGCTCGCGGGGGAGCACTTTCGGCCCAGCCTCCGCCGGCCTGCTTTGACCGCGAGCGTTCGCTCCGACCTGTCAGGTGTGGGGCGAGACGCTAATCCCAGCGGTGCTGCGCTTCTCTTCCCGACGACTGCCCCGGTCTACGCAGCATTACGAAACAAACAACGACAACAACTAAATCGCAAAGGCGAAATAGAATGAAACAGAAGGGAAGACGTAAACAAGAGACCCAGGCACCGGACAAACATGAAGAACCCCAACACTAACAAAAGCAGCAACAAGTCAACTACAACAGCAGCAACGTAAGAGTCAGTAGCACAATCCTTTGTTTACCTCGGTGATCCGTTCTGCTACCTCCACACTGGATAGTCTTTCACTATGGGCCGTTCTTTTCTTTGTTTTTCACCTTGCTCGGTTTTGATTGGGTTCAATTTGGTAGAGAGAGGGGGGAGGGGGAGGATGAACTTGGTCCTTACATTTTTGCTGCTGCGACTGATTGTTTTGCTCGTAGCATGTTTCTTCTGAGCTGCGTAAGCCGTTCAGTTGAAAAGGTAAGTCTATGGAAGTGTAGCAGGTCGTGGTGATGGGAAAGCTTACTTTGCGTTTGTTTCTTGACCGGTGCGGTTCAGGTCATGTTGTTCGTACCGCGGTGTTCGCTCGACCCCGTGTTTCGTGGAAAGAGTGCGTGTGGGTGAGATCTAGCGGTACGTGCTATATTGACGCGACAAAGCTTTTTGTGTTGTAAGGTACGACAGTTCAAATGCCAAGCTCGGGCTCAATTCGTCAGCTCCCAATTTATTACCATCCTCTGTCAAATTAATTAGTTGAAAAAAACACGTAGCACTTTGTCGAAAAGAATTAAAGACACAGTAGTAGTGGGAGTTTTAGCAGGTCGTTTCCACACGAACGGTTCGCGATCGAACGCATCGGCGACGCCACTGCGCATGCTCGCGCGAGTCGTTCGGGGCGTCACCAGCACCGTTCACGACTCGGGTAAAAAAAAGATGGTGGTCGGTTCGGCGACTGACTTCGCCGACTCAGCCGAGCGTTAGGCTTAGGTTAGCGGGAGTCGATTTGCCATCTTGTTAGTTTGCTTCATTTGTGAGGTTGAACTAAATCATTTTGAGGACTGCTCACAATGATAAGCGATCGTGAACGCTGTAAACTGCGCATGCTAGTAAATTTTTGCGATCTGCGGGTAGACTAGCTGCTGTGGCGACAGAGAGCAGACGAAATGATTTGGTTCGACGGCACACAGCGTGAACGATCGTTCAAGTTTGAGATAGCGGAGACACCACATACCTTTACGGTCGTTAAGATACGTTTTACTCTATCTAGCATCGCAGTTCTTGAAATTCCGACCGGCAAATATTACGTCGGCCGTCTTGTTTACATCAGTCATACGCCGGAAACACGAACCGCCACGGATTTACACGTTGCAGAATGTTTCACGTGTTTACTAGAAGATGATGCCACGGCCAAACACAATCATCATCATCGTTTACACGGTTGCGCCAGTTTCACGATTCGCTAGAATAAGTCAAATTTCACGCACGGTTTCACAAAACGGACCAGCTTCACCGTTTGTGATTTTGGAGCCGTGGTCTCGAAAAACGACTAGCTAAAAACTCCCTAGTTTCGGATCACTTTTACCGTTTCTACAGGCCCCAGCAAGATGAGAACAAAAGGGCGGACCTTCAGTTGTCATGCCTCTAGCGCAAGCTTTTCACACCTTCAATACCACTTTCAGCGTCTCGTGAGTGCTGGGAGTGCGCGCGCAGCCTGAGCACGGTGGAAGGCGACGAGGGTGTTCGAAAAAGACACTCTGCCAGTAACTTGACAGTGGCCATAACGTTTCCGTCACCACTACAGGGTGCCTCATTGAACAAAGACGCCGGGGACATATAATAGAATTTTAACACTTTTGTTTTCGCCGGCATTGTATCCGGCTACTCGTTTCCTCAAAGTTAAACGCACCTGTATAATTTGCTTGTGCGTTCCCACACGCAGGCAAGTTGGACGCTTTTTTTTTATACAAAAACGTTATGTTTTATTTGTAAAAACCGCGGCACAATGACTACATTTTATGTTTTATTGCGTGACTATAGGGATTCGATGGAAATCGCTCGTGTGTTGGAATGTGTCCATTCGGGACAACGGAACAAAATAAAAACACTAAAGTTTGGTGTTGGACAATAAGCAGTGCGAGAAAAATGGCTGAAACAGCGATGTCGTGTTCGCGCTATTTTTGTTTTTATTTATTTGCCATTTGGAGGGGTGGCAAGGACACAAGGTGAATAGTAGCACCAGACAAAGGTGCCCAACCCCGTGCATGCCTCAACAGGGCACAGCACATACAAACACTTGAAACAATAAAAATAAGAAGGCTATACACTTTTATTTAACAGTCACGTCAAGCTCGAAATATAATCATTTATTCTAATTTTAAAATGCCAACGGAAATCTTTTTTTTTTTTCAATAATATCAAACATTTGTCCGTATTGGTTCAGTAGTTGGATAATTTGGTGTGATAAACTTTGATCACCATTGTTCATACGTATTTTGTTGTAGAGTATTGAACATGTCGTAGGTTATATGTAATTTCACTTTTTACGATATGACTATTAAAGGGCATGTTCGTTTTGTGAAGATGAAAAATGATTTTAGTAAGTTTGAAAGTAATCAGCTTGTTCAAGTTAATAAACTATGTTTCTGAAAATATGCCTCGATACGATCATTACTACTGAGGCAATCAATACATCAAATTGCTCTTTTATGCCATACAATTAACTTTTTAAATTTGAGTCTTGAAGTAGTCTCCCAAACTAAAGAACAGTCATGCGCATGTGAGAGTATAACTGCGTAGTATATTTGACATTTTAGCCATGGTGTTAGAAAAAGTCGTAATTTATGTAGACTGATTGCTCTGGAAAGAGTTTCACCGAGCTTAGACACATGAGTAGCTCAGTACAGGTTTTCATAAAACCACACACCAGCAACTTAATCGATTCAACCTCATTCAATAACTTAGTTACACGGCGCTCTTAACTGTTATTAAGGCAACTACAGTTGCCTCAATGGCGATCGGCCGGAGTTCTATGGCGGCACCAACTGTCATTGAGCCGCTAACGGTCACTGAGTTCAACTAAGCTGGCCTACCTTAGTTATACTCTATGTCATGGTGTACACCTTATGGTGTACAGCAGGAAAGGCTACAAGCAAGAGCTCCCCGCTTTGGAGCAGATCTCGGCGGCACAAGCCCTCGTGCATTAAGGGCAGCTGCCAATGTTACGAGCTCGCGCTTCTAGCCTTTGCTGCTGTACAACATAAAATGAAACGGAGTATAACTGATGGGGGCTCGCCCCAAAATTTGGGCAGGAGATTGAACTAAATGGGGCGCTCTATTGAGCTTGATTTCCCTGAAGTCACTGGATTCTGGGAAAGTAGCGTTAAGCTCCCCGTATGGTCGCTATTTCGGTCTGTGAAATGAGCAATTTCTCCTTGACCCCTACGTTCTTTGTGAGCAGATCTAAATTCGTTGGTGACGTGTAGCTTGATGAGGATGTTTTTTGTGTACCGAAATTTTCCTATCCATACACCGGCGAAACAAGCGTACATCTTCGTACCACCACCACATGCTGTGTCGGTGCTTGGAGGCACTAAAAATATGTTTACTGTTTTGAAATACGCAAGAAGAACAACATAACTGTAAGAGATCCGTGGAGGTGGCCATGATTGATAAGTTGATTGCATACCTAGTGCCAAAGGACGCTTATATTGGTGTGGAACGCTTCCGGTACAATGATGCTTCATGGTGATCTTGGCGCGACAGGTTTAGAACGACCCTCAGGAAGCTTAAAATATTTTAATAGACCGATATGGCGATTTCTATGGCAAAGTAGACATATTAGCCAATCGCCTCGCGAGGTATTGGTCGTCTGTGTGTTGGTACCCGTTTGTGTCCGGCTAGCAGGTATAGGAAGGCAATGGCGCTACTTTCCCAGGATCCAGTGACTTTAGTTTTCCCCACAGCCCGTGTGTTTACTAACACAACAAAATGGGGGATCGGTGGCCGAGTGGGCTAGTGCATACTAAAGTCACTGGATCCTGGGAAAGTAGCGCCAAGCTCCCCGTATGGTCGCCATTTTGGTCCGTGAAAGGAGCAATTTCTCCTTGACCCCTCCGTTCTTGGTGAGCCGATCCAAATTCGCTGGTGACGGGTAGCTTTATGGAGACGTTTCTTGTATACCGAGATTTTGCCATCCACACACCGGCGAAACAAGGGTACATCTTCCTAGCACCACCAGATGCTGTGTCGGTGCTTGGAGGCACTGAAAAATAATGTTACTGTCTTGAAATACGCAAGACGAACAATATAATAGTAAGAGATCCGTGGAGATGGGTATGCTTGAAAAGTTGATTGCATACACAGTGCTAAAGACGCTTATATTGGTGAGGAACGCTTTCAGTAGGATGATGCTTCATGGTGATCTTTGCGCGACTGGTTTAGAACGACCCTCTGGAAGCTTCGAAGATGTGAATGGACCGAAATGGCGATTTCCATGGCAACATAGACAGAGTAGCCAATCGCCTTGCGAGGTTTTGATCGTCTGTATGTTAGTATCCGTTTGTTTCCGGCTAGCAGGTAGGAAAGGAAATGGCGCTACTTTCCCAGGATCCAGTGACTTTAGTGCATACAACCTCGGAGCACCTGGAGCGAAAGCTGGCGCTGCAGACCCCAGGATAACGGGTTCAATCCCCACCTCTGCCCGTTTCGTCCTGGATGAGCATCGTATATACCAGTGTGCGGGCGTGTATCACTACTGCGTGATGCACGTTAAATATTCCAGGCTAGCGGTTGTACTACACTCTAAATTTCTTTTCTACAGCAGGGAGACAAGTCGCCCGTTGAGACAGACTAAGTTCTAGGCTGTATCAATATGCACACACCCCAATTTTTTTTAACAGAACAAAACAAAGAAATTGAACTTCGCCGAGCATGGGGGTCTGGGAACAAGCGCTTCGCTTTGACCAGTGCTTTAGTCCCACGAGGAGCGGCCTTCGAATCGTTATCTTCAATTTCTCGGATAAAAAACAAACAAGAAAATACGGTTTGTTGTCCTCACAGCTGAAGCGTGCCGCTAGAAGCGTGCACTGCTTGATCTCCTCCCTAATAAAGCTAAAGATGTCAGCGTCCGACACATCGCCACCAATGACCAGCGCCGGTAAAGCACTTACAGTTAGGGAAGATTGGGGGAGGTATCTAGAAACGACATGAAGTTACTGATTATGTTGAAGCGCCCACAATATGCCTCAACTGCGCAGGTTTGGGCTATGTGGCGAAACACTGCAGTTGCACCGTGACCTGCAAGAGATGTGGAGGAACACATGCCACCAAGCAGTGCCATTACGAATCACCTGTCAAATGCACGAACTGCGGCGGAGTCCATTCAGTCGATTAAGTCCACTAAAAAACTAGATTTTAAGCTCTAACCAAGAAGAGGTTTATCAGAGGCCCCAGATTTTTCAAAATCACTGATTCCACAGAGATGGAACATGATGCGCCAGCTTTAAATGCCACAAGCCAAGATGCAATAGTCACCGCGGAGATGGATACAAGGGTTTAAACTCCGAATGACAATGCAAAAAAAAAAAGGGCAAAGCTCCAGGGTCAGAAGATTAGAAAAAGCAGACATGTACCGAGAAAGAATTTAAAGTGGCAGCGTATTACTCAAAAGAAACGAATGCCGACTCTACCATTACGTTAAAGACTGATACTGCAGGAAGGAGATCATACAGCGACACTGTCACTTAAGAAACACCTCCTCAAAATTCGAAAATAGTGATTTATTAAGTTTAATATTTTCTGTTTTACCAGATATCATTGCCAACCTACCGTATGGGAATTTAGAGACCATAATGCCGCGCGCGCAGCTGGCCAAGTAGGCAGCGCGCGCGTGGCCTAACGGTTATCGCACCTGCCTCCCACGCGAAAAGCCAGGGTTCGATTCCTGGCCGCGGGGACGTATTTTTGTGGACTCTGACGTAAATGTTCTGGTAAATTCGAGAACCGTGTTGCTTGGTCGAGGACCGAATGTTCTACGCGTCGAACTTTCTACGCCGATTATTCCAGAAACCCACGCATGTACATAAGGGGCTCCGCGTGGCGAGCCGCAGTCAGTCTCGCCCCAGCGTTCGACTCTGCTTTACGCCGACTTCGACGCCCGCGACGCTCTGTTATTATTTTCTGTACCCCTTTCATTTTTGGCACAAGTTCGCCACATTAAACGTTTCTTTCTTCCTGTTTATTTATTGTTCTTTTGGCCACCACCCGTGACATCTGGTGGAGGTGCGGGGTACCGCATGCCCCTGCCGCGCACCCCTACGAGGGCCCGCAGTGCAAGTCCAATCCTGAGCCCCCGAGGACCCAACGAAGAGAAGACCGAGACCCGATCAAGTCGCCGCAACCTCGGCCTACCCCCGGAACTTGGTCCACTGCCGGACAGGACAAAAAAGCTACCAAAGCCGACAATGAACACCACGTCGCAGCCAGACGGAACGCCACAGACGTCCATTGTCTACGTGCAGGCCACACCAAGGACGCCGCCGAATTTCAGTGGCAATTTTCATGAAGATGTGGACGACTGGTTGAGCCAGTACGAACGCGTCGCACGGTTCAACGGATGGGGTCCTGAGCAGAGCCTGCAAAATGTCTACTTCGCTCTGGAAGGCACTGCTCGCACCTGGTTCGAGAACCACGAAGCGTCAATTTCGTCATGGCAAGACTTCCAGGCGGAGCTTCGACGTACTTTTGCCAGCCAGCAGCGACGTCAGCGGGCCGAAGAACTTCTTCAAGCAAGAAGCCAAGGGCCAAACGAGAGCGTCACAAGTTTCGTCGAGGACGTTCTCCGCCTCATGACCCGCGCCGACCCAAACGCTCCTGACGAGAAGAAGCTCCGGTTCCTGATGCGAGGGGTGAAAGAGACCATCTTCGGAGGCCTTGTGCGGAACCCGCCTATCACCGTCCAAGACTTCATCACGGAGGCAACAAACATCGAACGTGCCCTTCAAGCACGGGCCTCCCATTACCAGCAACTTCCCGGCGTCGCTGCAATCGCGACTTCCAGCTGCAACAGCCCGGACCTCCGCGAGATTATCCGGGACGTCGTGCAGGAGGAAATCAGGAAGCTGCTGCCTGCTGCCACAAGCCCGGTTACGCCCTCAGTCGCCGAGATTGTCCGGGAAGAACTTCATCAGGCGCTGCAGCCAGAACCACCGAAGCTGAGCTACGCCGCAGCTACCCGACGACCACCGCCCCCTCCTCACCCGTATACGGCGCCACCCCGACGGGAACCTCCAGCGCCGCAGTTTTCCCGACGCCAGGAAGATCGGGCGCACGCCCACCCAGAAACAGCAGCGCCACGAAAGACCGACGTGTGGAGGACGGCCAATCGACGCCCGTTGTGCTATCACTGCGGTGAAGCCGGCCACATTTACCGCCGATGCCCCTACAGACAACTGGGGCTGCGTGGGTTCCACCCGAACGACCCGCGCTCAAGGTACGACGAGCGCCCTCGCGACATCGAGGAGTACCTCTGACGTTCGCCCTCCCCAATGTCGTCTCTCCGCCGTGAAGCCCGCTCCCCATCGCCACGACATTCAGCGTCCCCAGCGCCACGACCTCGCCGAGAGAGCCTGTCTCCCCTGCGTCGCCGGGAAAACTAAGTGCGGCAACGCCTGGAGGTGACGTTGCCGAAGACGACGGAAGCAAACAGCCTCCAAAAACGCCGGAGCGCTCCCACTCTCCCAACGCCCCGCATCGCACCGACGAGCCTGCAACGGTGTCCAACAACCTAAACGTTGTTATCGACGGCCTCGACGCATCGGCACTCTTGGACACCGGAGCAGACTACTCAGTCTTGAGTGGGAGGCTCTCCCGCCGCCTTCGAAAAGTCATGACGCCGTGGGATGGATCTCAGATACGAACCGCCGGAGGACACCTCATTACACCAGTCGGGAGATGCACTGCTCGAGTCGAGATCCACGGTGAGACGTGCCCTGTGAAGTTCGTCGTTCTACAAGACTGTTCCAGAGACGTCATCCTCGGCATGGACTTTCTGTGTGAATACGGCGCCGTCATCGACCTTGGTGAGAACAGATTGACGCTGCGCAAGCCTGTTCCGCCTTCGGAGATACCCCAGACAGCGTCAGCCGCCGTCCGAGTCGCTGCCGCCCACGTGAACCTGCCGCCGCGATCAAGTGTTGTCGTACCCGTCGTGACCGATGCAGCTACCTGCGGTGAAGTTGTTCTTGAAGGCAACCTTCAATTGCTCCTGGGAAGAGGAATAGGCGTCGCAAGAGGAGTGACTAAACTTCAGGATGGGCGCACCGTGGTCCTCGTGACAAACTTCCGACAAGAAACGCAACACCTCACAAAAGGTGCCGCTGTGGGCCACGTCGAGGAACTTTGGAACTCCGCCGAAATCGCCGCGATTGCTGAAGAATCATCGCCACCTCAGCAAGACATTACGCCGCCAGCGCAGCTTGACATTGACCCCAAGCTTCCAGGCCCAAAACGACGGCAGCTGAGTGACCTCCTCGCCGAATACAGCAACTGCTTCGCGACGTCGTCGAAGGTGCGACAAACCACCGTTGCGAAGCATCGCATTGTCACCGACGACGACGCGCTCCCTGTGCACCGATCGCCGTACCGAGTCTCCATAAAGGAACGGGAGGTAATCCAACAGCAAGTGGAAGAAATGCTGAACGACGATATAATCCAGCCTTCAAGCAGTCCGTGGGCCTCTCCAGTCGTGCTGGTTAGGAAGAAGGACGGAACGCTTAGGTTCTGCGTGGACTACCGGCAGCTGAACGCGGTAACGAAGAAAGACGTCTATCCACTCCCCCGAATCGATGACACGCTAGACCGCCTGCGCCACTCTCGATACTTTTCATCGATGGACCTGAAGAGCGGCTACTGGCAGATTGAAGTCGACGAACGGGACCGAGAGAAGACAGCTTTCGTTACGCCAGATGGCCTGTACGAGTTCAAGGTCATGCCTTTCGGCCTATGCACGGCGCCGGCAACGTTCCAGCGTGTCATGGACACAGTACTGGCAGGGCTGAAGTGGCAGAGCTGTCTCGTCTACCTTGACGACGTCGTAGTGTTTTCAAGTGACTTCGACGAGCACTTGCGACGACTCCGAGCTGTTCTCCAAGCCATTCAGACCGCCGGACTCACACTGAAGCCGTCAAAGTGTCGGTTCGCCTATGACGAACTGAAGTTTCTAGGCCACGTGGTTAGTAACAAAGGCGTCCGCCCAGACCCCGAGAAGACTCGCGCCGTCGCGGCATTTCCAGCGCCGACAGACAAGAAGGCGGTGCGAAGATTCCTTGGACTTTGCGCCTACTATCGACGCTTCGTTCGGGATTTCGCTAAAATTTCCGCACCGCTCACAAACCTCACGAAGGACGCCGAGAAGTTCGAATGGGGCGAGGAGCAGCAGCAGGCATTCGACGAGCTGAAACGACGACTCCAGACTCCACCTGTGCTTGGTCATTTCGATCAGGATGCAGAAACCGAGATTCACACGGACGCAAGTAACGCGGGACTTGGCGCAGTACTTGTCAGTGCAAGAAGGCATCGAGAAAGTCATCGCCTACGCGAGTCGGACACTGTCCAAGGCAAAGAAAAATTACTCGACGACTGAGAAAGAATGCCATGCGGTCGTCTGGGCAATCACGAAGTTTCGACCGTACTTGTACGGGAGCCCGTTCCGCGTGGTGACGGACCACCACTCGCTTTGCTGGCTTGCGAACCTCAAGGACCCGTCAGGACGCCTTCGCTCGATGGAGTCTCCGACTACAAGAGTTCAACATGACTGTGGTCTACAAGTCAGGCCGCAAGCACAGCGACGCCGACTGCCTGTCCAGAGCCCCCGTCGAAACCCCTTCCGGCTGCAGCGACGACAATGACGACGAGTGCTTCCTAGGAGCAGTCAACACCGACGACATGGCACGACGTCAACGGGACGATCCTGAGCTGCGCGCATTAATCGAGAACCTGGAAGGGGGCAGGAGTACCGTGCCCCGTGTTTTCTCACGAACCCTGCCGACTTTCGCCATTCGACAAGGTGTGCTCTACAAAGAGAACTTCGGAAACAACAACTCGCCATGGCTGCTGGTAATCCCGGCAGACCTTCGAGAGGAGATTTTTCAAGCATGTCATGATGACCCGACGTCCGGACACCTTGGTTACAGCCGGACACTGGCCCGTATTCGTGAAAAGTATTACTGGCCCAAGCTCCCCAAAACCGTCCACCTCTACACCCGATCCTGCCACGAGTGCCAGCGACGCAAGAAACCGCCGACGAAGCCGGCAGGTCTCCTGCAGCCGATTCCTCCGCCAACTACACCGTTCCAGCAGATCGGAATGGATCTACTTGGTCCTTTTCCGCCGTCGACCTTGGGAAACCGGTGGATAATCGTCGCCACAGATTATCTCACGCGGTACGCAGAAACGAAAGCCCTTCCTTCAGGGACGGCTGCTGAAGTCGCCAAATTTTTCATCGAATACATCGTCCTCCGGCACGGCGCCCCCGAAGTTCTGATTACAGATCGCGGATCATCGTTCATGACACAGCTGACCCAAGAAGTCCTCCGGCTCAGTCACACCAGCCATCGTCGCACTACTGCGTACCACCCACAGACCAACGGGCTGACGGAACGACTCAACAAGACAATCGCCGACATGATTTCTATGTACGTCGACGTAGAGCACAAGACGTGGGACGAGGTGTTGCCCTACATCACGTTCGCCTACAATACGGCGGTGCAAGAGACCACTGGATTCACACCTTTCCAGCTGGTACATGGTCGGAAGGTAACGACCATGCTGGACGCGATGCTGCCCCATGAGCCAGCAGACAATGAAAGCGACGACGCCCAGGTGGTTGCTCAACGGGCCGAAGAAGTCCGCCAGCTCGCCCGACTCCTGATCCAAGACCAGCTACGCGTCGACGCGGGCCGCTATAACCTTCGTCGCAGGGACGTCCAATTCCAGCCCGGAGACAGGGTGTGGGTGTGGACGCTCATCCGTCGCCGCGGCCTTAGTGAGAAACTGCTGAAACGGTACTTTGGACCATACAAGGTACTTCGTCGCCTCGGGGAGCTGAACTACGAGGTGATGCCCGACGGAACACGAACATCCTCACGCCGCCCACCATGACCTGAGGTCGTCCACGTCGTGCGCCTGAAGCCGTACTACGCTCGAGAGGACTGTGGACCTTATGCTCTCCAAAGGACTCTTCTGTTTATCGTTCATTTTTTTTTTTTATTTTGTTTTGTTTTGTGTTGCATCGGGGCGATGCACTTTTAAAGGGGGGGGAGTAATGCCGCGCGCGCAGCTGGCCAAGTACGCAGCGCGCGCGTGGCCTAACGGTTATCGCACCTGCCTCCCACGCGAAAAGCCAGGGTTCGATTCCTGGCCGCGGGGACGTATTTTTGTGGACTCTGACGTAAATGTTCTGATAAATTCGAGAACCGTGTTGCTTGTTCGAGGACCGAATGTTCTACGCGTCGAACTTTCTACGCCGATTATTCCAGAAACCCACGCATGTACGTAAGGGGCTCCGCGTGCCGAGCCGCAGTCAGTCTCGCCCCTGCGTTCGACTCTGCTTTACGCCGACTTCGACGCCCGCGACGCTCTGTTATTATTTTCTGTACCCCTTTCATTTTTGGCACAAGTTCGCCACATTAAACGTTTCTTTCTTCCTGTTTATTTACTGTTCTTTTGGCCACCACCCGTGACAATATTACAAGGAATCATGTTATTCCAACCAGCCATTCCAGAAATGACACGAAACTTCGACCATAGCCATGATTGACACTTCAAAGTGTCAGCCGCAACCAAAAGCAAAAACAAAAAACGACGAAATTACCGATTCTTATGCAATGAAACTGTGCCGGACTGCAACGTCGTCATGCGGAGCTTCCTTTGTATTTAGAACATTTTCCGATTCCGATCCTTGCACTTGTACTTGCACTTGCACTTGGCATTTGTACTTGTACTCCTGGAAACTTAAAGCTTATTGTATTGTATTGTATAAGTGAGGCGGGTCTCCCCAATAGCCGCTGCATTTCTGGGTACTTTTGCTACGAAAATCTTAACATGAGCGATTTTTCTGGTGGGAGTGCAACCCTTTATACTCGAAAAGCCCTTCCACAACACCAGATTGACACGACGGATTTGGGCGCTTAAGATATAGAACATGTAGCAGCATGTGTCATGTTCGCCGGACGGAGGTTGTGTGGGGCATCCGTAGATGTCTGCACTGGAAAGAAGGGAATGAAGGTTTCCGAAGTCGTAAGAAAATCTTCCAACACTCTGAGGACCCCATCTTAATTTGCTGAGATTTGAACGCACACCACAGGAGTTTGGGAGCAAGTAAAGATGACACGCGTGGCCGGGCGTTGGCGGAATGTTTCGGAAAGTGCGACCTTGCTGTTGCAAATGACGGCAGTTTGACATTTGTTCGTCGTCCTGATACGTATAGCGCCATCGACATCCCTGCTCATTCCACAGACCTATGCGTAGATTGGACGAGAAATCCCGGTACGATGAACAGCGACCATTACTCGATATTTATAGGTCAGCATGGATTCCATGGAACTAAACAGCGCATCCAATATGTTACTCACTGGGATTAATTTAGAACACACATGGCAACGTCATCACAGCCCTATTGCAAGCAGTCTTGACCAGCGCAAATTAGGCCACCATTGAGGTAAAGCTCCGAGAACAGTATACAGAACCTGATCTCACGTTGCTCAATCTTTGTGCAGCACGAAGGCAGGCCCTACGAAAACTCCAATGGAAATATTTCAGCGCTGACAAAACCTATCTAAACAGAATCAATGCAGAAACAACACAATATGCGAAGCAAACAAAACTCAAACACTGGGACGATTACTGCATTAGCAGATACAAACAAACATGGAACCCAAATTTGGCGAATCCTTAATGTTTTCACTGCCCAGCGAAATCTCCACCTATCACACATATCGATGGCGTTTTGTTTGGGCCGAAGTCAACAGGAGGCCGCAGAACGATATGCAGACCAACGTTTTTTATCGAAAAAATAAGACAGTCAGGATGTATGACGCTGTGACTACCCCATCCTCGCTACATGCTGCCTTCAATATCGAAAAAAACAACTAATATCGGCTTTAAACAAATTAAAAGTAAAAGGCGATCCAGGACCGGATGGAATAACAAACCAGATGCTGCAAAACATACCAAATGGACACCTACAAGAGCTTCTAAGGTTTTTTTTTAAACTATATATGTTAAACAGCTGATATAGCAGAGATTGAAAAACAGCTTGGTTTATTCAAATCCACAAGCCACGTAAACCACGGGCCGCACCATCGTCATACCAACCCCTCTCACTTACGTCTTGTGTTATGAAGCTCACCTCATGTGGTGGCTTGAAATGAATCACTCTTTACCACACGAGATGACAGGATTCAGGCGCGGGCTTTCTTCTCAAGACGGCATCGTAGATCTATTAAGTTTAGTTGAACAGAGTCATCAAGAGAACATATCGACATTAGCGGTATTTTTTGACATTACAAAAGCCTATGATTGCGTCGATGTAGATGTTTTTTAAAGATTGACAGCCATCGGCATCACGGGAAAAGTCTAGGCGTTTCTACAAGGCATCCTCACCAACCGAACGCTCAAATTTAGAACAGGCCCGTCGTTAAGTACATCTCGCAACTGTGCTGAAGGACTACCACAAGGAAGCGTAATCTCGCCAATCCTTTTTAACATCGTTGTGGCCAGTTGACCAACATCCTTTCACAAGTACACTCTCCACGTCAATATATCGCTGCCTGCTGATTACATTTCAATATGTGTTTCCGCACATCGACATTCTGGTCTTCGAAACGCCGCCCAAGCAGCCATTACGTGAGCAAGCAATTATTTACAAGATCGGCGAAGCACAAAAATTAATTCGACTTTTTATAACGTCGCCTTGCGCCGTGTTCTCCAGCATAAATTCTTGGGAATCACATTAACTCCCGCCTCAACTGGCATGCGCGAGCCAATAATGTAATAAAATCAACTCTGACAGAAAGGAATGCTATTCGTTAAGTGGCGGGACAATCATGGGGAAACTCGCCAAGCTCTATAATACGTCTCCATTTATCCCTGAATGTCAGGCGTGTTTTTATTTGCATTACCTTTCATTAGATTATTGCATACAGACTCTCGAGCTCTAGAGCGCACACATCGCCAAGGCCTACGTACTTGCCTAGGAGTGCCAAAGTAGTGTTCCAAATTTTTTTGGATCACCTAGAATGGCGGTATATTTATTTCGATAATATTCACATCACCCTTTTTAAAATAAAAATTTAGTTTGTTTCTATTTTTTTTTTGCATTTCGCCAGGACCTTTATATTTCTCAGCCTTATAAATTTTACGTATAAACAGTTCTGTTTTTCATTCGTCTATATAGTGTGGCAATTATCCCGTAGTTTTCTAGATTTTGTTGTTTGTAGTCTGCTGTGGAAAGGCTTGTTTATATAAAGTTATAATCTTGCACAAATATCCTACGGCACTCCGGGGTCAACTTAAATGATCATGAAAGGATATCGGGTTGGAATGTTTATGACTTTGCAGAGGTGTGCTGGTCCTTGTCTTGCCCAAGTATGCTCGCACAGACCGCCACGGATTCAGAATTTGTTTTTGTCGCGGTGAAACTGTGAGGTTAAAAGCGGACTATTTTTTCTGTCTTGCTTTCGCAAAGCTTGATGACGTAATTGTGGAATTGAAACCACCCGCCTGACGACAGTCAAGCTTGGCTCATTGATGGAAACGGGAATTCCGTGACCATTAGACTTCGGCTTAAACAGTCAACGCCTCGGCGGGCACTCGAGTAGTGTGGCTCGTGTTCAACCACCGCGGTGATGAGAGTAGCCGAAACTCTAAAGGCGCATTCACACCGGCGGTCTAAGCATGCGCGCGATGCGACTAGATCGCATCGCAAAAAAGTTAAATGGTCAAAATGACGTGTGCGATGAGCGAATCCAACGCCTTCGTTGGCGAATCGTTTCTGGAAAACTCTCGCTCCGAACGCCGTTGATTGGCTCAGCCGCTCCGCGACTAGATCGCTCCGCAAAAAGGCGGGTCAGCAAGCGACTGCTAAAATGGCGTCGCTTTTTAACCCCGATGGTCGCTTTTGCGATGAAAGTTATCGCGCGACTAGATCGCATCAGCTGAAGTTCGGCACGCGTTTTCCACTTTGCCAACACCAGCGCGTGGCTATGATTAACGTTGGCGGCATAGGATAGGCACCAGGCAACGTGGCCGCTTGCTCTGGCTACCAATTAAGGGGATGAACGATGCTCAAATTGCTCGAATTTGTTTGCGGCTGCCATGGCCCAGAAAGAAAAGCTAAGGCTAGTATATTCAGTTATTAACGTTAGGAAGTGATTCCAAATAGTGTTTAGCGAAAGTAGAAAAATCGTTTCATGGCTCCTTTAATTACATACAAAAAATGGCCAGCGGTGTACCATTGTTTGAAAATAGACCTTTTCATCCTCTGTCACATGGGCGCTGCCATCTTGAAATGATGCGGCGGCCATTAGGTTCCTTCAACTCGTCGCTCCCCTCACTCCGTGCTCCTCGGATAGGCGTTGTATTCGTGTTTTTCGTCGCGTTTCACCGCGATTCTTGCCTTATACTAAGGAAAGAGTCGTCCGATTTTTATGTTTTCTAACAAATTATATTACATTATTATGTGCACAACTTTTGCAGTTAAATGTTTTACACATTTTGACTATTTTAACCATCGGAGGTGTACCGGATACGTGTAAATGGGCTAGAGGATGCCCAGCAATCGGTGTTAGCGCTCACTCACAATCATAATGTACATGATTCTAAAAGAGGACAGGGTTTAAAGACCAGTTACTAGTGGCAACTGAAGTTTGCTTACTAATAGTGATGGAACATTCGCAATAACATTCGCAACGACTCATGTTGCGAAACAACCAGCTCGTGCTGGAGGCTATGCGCGCTCTTTGGCGCACAGCCTCCAGCATGAGCTCGTTGTTTTCCCCTTTCCTTTGGTTGTGAGGGTTCGTTCGAAGCTCCCAAGACGCAGAAGTGTTATCAAAGGCACGAAGCTCGTGCTTCGTGCCTTTGATCGTCGTCAATCGTCTGTAAGCGTTTCCAAGCCATTTTAAGCCTCTCCGCACGTTATCCTCCTCGCGAAGCGTCAACTCACGCATGTGCATGAGCAATTAACCTGCGCGGGAGGCGTCCGCCATTAAATTGCAAACGCGCTCCACGGTTCGAAGGTCTCCCTCACCTGAAACTATAGGCTCTTTATCCGTTTTTGTCGAGAGTGGTGTCACCTGTAGGCCACTGGAGTCGGGAGTGGGGTTTGCTACAATATTAAAGGTATTGTCCGGTAAAGGTTTGTCTTTCAGAGAACGATTCACTTATATTGACACTGCTTTAATGAATATCATGAATTCAATATCCGAATTTTCACTCCTCCGCCGCACGAGTAATTCAATTTTAAACAGAGCCCAGCTACTCAGATTGCACCCGCAAAACACACGGCGTTTTCGTTGGCAAGGACGGGAGCTCTGACGTAACATCGCGCAAAGAGAGCCACGACAGCTCTTGTTCGCATGTTTCAGTAAAATAGCTTCTTCAAAAAACGACACGATTTACGGTTTGAGGGAAGCTCAATTCTTCGACGGTGATCTTTGTACGCACCATCAACCATATCGATAAAAACCGGGAATAAGTCGACGCCCGCGACTCCGGCGTAACCATGCCTGATGTCACGTCACTACACGACCAGCCATGCATGCTTGCGACATTTGGTGTGAAGTTTGGTATTGGTGAATATAATTGATTTAGCGCATATTGGGGGCGTCTTTTAATGAAATGAATACCGTATTTCACTATATTTATACCCTCTCTACTTGACCAACGCGAAAACCTAGTGACTTCCGGATATCACCGTACAATCCCTTTAAGATGTCAACAACAAAAAAAAAAAAAACGAAACAAAGGGTAAATGGGCAAATGCATACCATCGGTACTTTGAGCTCGTTGGATGAGAACGCAAGCGACACTTATAAGAACTCAGCATCTACAGAGAGCAAGACGCAATGTAGAAATGTAAAGAGCGAGCGAAGAAACCTTTCCGTCCCCTTTCATCAAGCAGTATATTATTACGAGGCGGAGTTGTTCGTGGACGCTTCTAAGAACATGCAATGCTTGAGGGGGGAGGGGGGGGGGAGTTTACGCAAATGAGGCGGCGGGCTACACGGCTGATACGAGATGTTTGTTTTACTTTATTTCTTCGGAGGTTTACTATCTCAAGGTTCTTGCGAAAGCATTCTCCAGAACGGAGAATAAAACAACAAGAATGTCCAGCAAAGAGCGGCACTTTAACGCGCAAGGTACATAAATTTGGGCACTTCACTTCGTCCGCTTGCAAGAAACTTCTCTTTGTTTTTTTCTTATCCGATAATGACGATCAGTGTAATGAGGTTTTTTTTTCCGGTTACTTACTCGCACCTGTCGCGTAAAGCCGCAGCCCGACTGCTAATGCCTCAAACAAAAGACAGTTTGCAGACAATGTCTGAGTCCTGTTTCTTCCTTGTGTATCGGTTTTGTCGAATTGGTCATACAAAAAGTTAACGTGCTTTAAACATGCGTGAGGCGCGTCCGCAGATAACTTTGGAATATTTTCGGATAGATGGATGTTAATGGCTATACCATTTGTAACAGGCGGTTGCTTGCGCCACCTAGCCTAAGTCGAAAAAGACAAATGTATGATTTCTCCCGCCCTACTAAACCAATTTTCTCTCCCTAACTGCAGCCAACATCCTGTCTTTCGTGTAATGAATGAGAAGCGACAGATTGCGTCTTAAGACAAAAAGAACAAAAAAGGAAAAAGAAAACACGAGATGACGCTTGACATTGAATTTATTTATTTATTTATTTTGTAATTAAATTCGTTGCTTTTTTTAACATGTTGTTGGGGGTCCTCAGACAAAAAGCTGTTGAAGACAGCTTGAGGGTCTGGGGACCCATACAAACAACATCAAGGTTTCATAAAAAAAGTAAAACTAGAAAAAAACAGCACAACTTTGGCATTTTACCGAAAATATGAAAAACAAGTGAACAATAATAAAAAAAACTGCGTCAACATAGTACAAAATAGACAATAAAATTCATATACATTCAAGCACACAAGATGAAAAGAAAAATAATTGCACATAACCACTTTAGCTTCTTACACATTTTATAGTTAAGTGGATTCTCATGACAAAAAATATATATGTGATATGATACAAAAAATTGCAATTCTAAATGTTTTCCACAAAAAACTTCCTGAATTCCTTGCGAGAAAAATTATTTATAATAATGTTTTGTTTATCATAGCTTTTTAGTAAAAACTGCACTTCATATGTTAGCGACTGTAAAATGTATTAAGTTCGCCGGCGTGATATAAGCCACCTCTCACAGCTGCGCGTGCAAGGGTCGCTTTTGTATCGCTAATTGAGATATATATATATATTTTTTAAAGTTTCGAAGTTTTTGCTTGCAAAAAAAAAAGAAAAAAGCGAACGATATTCATAAATATTTTTACATTTATTTTATTATAACGCGTGAACAACCGTTCGGTTGAATGTAACCCTGGCACATTAGCAATGTGTCGAAGCGCCCATTCTTTGTAACATAAAAATGGTGTGAAATTTTTATTGTGGTTGTGGCCCAGACAAGTGAACAGTAATTTATGTTTGAAGTAAACAAGGTAAATAATATTTGTAGTTTCGCTTTGTCCGGAAGAAAGTGCCGACATCGGGTTAACGCGCCGGCGTCGGAGGATACTAATTTTGATAAAGCTTCATTATGATATGTCCAAGTCATGTTTACCGAAAACGTAACGCCGAGGATCCCATGTTTGTTAACAATTTCAATAGTTGCGACACTAATTAACAATTTTTGTGAAATGTGTGCCTGTTTTTGGGTGGAGCTAAAAAAATTATATTTATTTACATTTATTTTTAGACCATTTTGAGTGGAGCAGTCATATAATTTAAAAAGCTCCCTTTCAGTTTTATTGATTATTTCATGTCTCATATCCAGAAAAAAAAAACACACTCATGTCATCAAAATAAAGCACTAGAGAGCAAATCTCGCTTTTGATAGAAAACGTCATTAACGTATATATTAAAACGAAGCGGTCCCCAAAAAACTCTTTGTTGCTGGTACTCCAGTAGTAATTGTCTTTAAAATTGAAAGATGACTTTCTATCGAAGCACACTGTTTTCTTTCACTTAGATAAGAAAAAAATACGGAATGGGCAACACCGCGGACACCGTATCCGTACAGCTTATCTAATAAGATATCATGGTTACTATCAAGACCCTTTTCGAAAGCGTTCGCCACCTAGTATCTCTCGCGCTGAAGTCCGTCACCGTTCGGCCACCTATATTCTGGGCAGGTATCGAATGCAAGGGCGTCGACGTTGAGCGCGAAGTCGGCCCAGCCCGTATCAAAACGAGCGCTGTGTGTCAGCATTTATTGGCGAGGATTCGGATTCAACACAGCTAGCAAGTACCGTGTATTTGGTGAATATTTGTGGTGAAAAACAAGCCATTTACACAAATTACCATAAATTTACACGTTTAATGACTAATTCGTTCAAAAATCATGCGAGGTTGTAAAAAACGTGTTTTCCTCGAAAACACGCATCACCCCCAGCGACCATCGCATCATTGCCGGCTATCGAAGCATCGGAATTGCTTGGAGACACACCTTGAAAAGGACCGTCGTGACAAATTCCGCGGAAAGAAACATGTCTCGGAGGCAGATATGCACCAAAACCAATTACGCCATGTCGCAGGGACGGGCGAACCCGCGCGCTTACCGTCCTCGCTGCCATTGATTCTGGTCTATGGCAATGCGGCTTCCCTCTTTTGTCCATGTTTGTATTTATTTTAGGGGTCTTGATAACAGTTTCTTACACATCACAAATAAAATTATGGGTCTAATTACTCGTTCTAAACATTTAAAATGGATATAAAAAGCGTGCCCTCGATCTGAACACGTGATACTGTAGTTGGTTTCGTTTTGGCTTCAACCTTTCAACTGCAAGCGAAGGTGCCGCCGCTTCCCATGCACCCTCCTCAGAATTTACGGCGCTCCATGGTGGCCGCCATATTAAAACTTTATACCAGTGTTGCTGCATCTGTAGGTCATCTTTAAGCTAGAGCTGGCAGAGAAAATCTGGCTACAGCGCAACGCCGATGTACGCTGGAAGCTAGAGCCGGTTTGCTTTTGTTGTTTTTGTTTGGTCGGAGAAATTCTGGCAACAACGCACATTTAACATGGCTTCGGTATTGTTTTGGTTTGACGCGACGCAAGAAGCTCGTCGGTATGCGAGCACATGTCGCGAAGACGTGACCGGAGAAGTGCCCCTGTGATGTTCCCGGAAGACGGAAAGTATCATTCGTAATCGACGTGTGTGCTTTGAAAGCGAAGGGAGTCACAGGGTCCACGAGTGCGCAACCACAAGCCAAGACAGCGCTGCGTTGACTTCGGCGATCTCGTTCTGTTTGGTGCAACACGCCGCAGCGAAAAAGAGCTGAAACGTTCATGGTGTATGGCGCGGTGCTTGGAGGTAGAAACCCACACTAACACGGAGCGCCATTTGGTTGTTGTGGGGTTGGGGTTCAACGGGTTTAGTCCCGTCGTCGTCAGCTGATACGGTCCAGCTGGTCCGGGACGACGCAGCGAGTGTTTTTAAAAGTAAATATTACTTCGTTCCGTTTCGAAATGTGAAAGTATCCCGACGGATTCCGTGAGTAAAAAGCTGCGGGCGTTTTCAACAAAATTACGTCGTTTTACTTGAACAATGGACTCCGGATTGTTGTCCTAAATCTGTTGTTTTTATACTTCGTGTTGGACTGCGTTTGCACAGCGACGTGTTTGCGCAACGACGCACACCGCTCGAGTAGATGATTCGGTCCTGACACGACCGGTTATACAGAATTTCAGGGAAACTTCAGTCACAACTGATATTTTCCTGTAAATCTTGTGTTAGTTTGTTGCGCTCATCATGCGGTGTGAATAAATTAGGGCAAGATTTCCTACCTGCCCACAGATGCATGAACTGAGACAATTTTTTACGTAGTGAACATTCTGTTTTTTCTTTATTTTGGGAAGAGGCGTTGGTGCATTTATTATGTTACAATCACTTGAGAGGTATGCGGAATATGCAAGTGATTTTTTTATGCCCGTCGTTTGCGTCTCTCCAGCAAAACGAATAAGATGATCTACGCAGGCGCAATCACAAGCCAAGATTTACGATAACAGTGCGTTTGCTTCGGTTGTCCGTGTAGTTGTATTTTACACTCGTTTCTGCAACACCGTATCATGACGAAGAGCTGGAACGATCACGGTTTGTGCTGGCCTACCGGTTTACAGAAACCCGCTTCGCCCGCATCGGCACCGAGTGCACTTGGGCTGTTGATGCTCAAGCCTTTCATCCGCGGCTTGTCGCCAGCTGATCCTGCTGCTCAACGGTGAGGAAGCGGCGAGATTGACCTATGAAGTATATGTAAATCCTCGTTCATCCAGTTATCCGGTGTCAAAGTGTGGAAGATGTACAACGTGTACTGATGGCGGGAACTACGAGCATTTTGCCTTGCTTTTATAACAGAAACCAGAGCAACGAGATAACTGCCTTGCGTACTCCAAAATGACGGAAGCAATAAGTTTCATCAGGTCGAGTACGTCACCGGGGATGTAGGCGAGACGGTGCACACTGTTTAAACGCTTGCAGTATCCACGAGTGGTACCAGGAAAATGACGTCAACAGAGAAGGAGCTCGCGATTCAGCATAATGCAGTGCTACGGACCCGTGAATCTTCAGAGTTCGGGGTGGTGGCAGTATAAAAAAAAGACGCATCAGCGCCACACCAGTGATCACGAATAACACCGGTCACAAACTCCCAAGTCCCGCCGCTCCACTCAACACCGACGCGACATACGACAACAAACTGCATCAAAACGCTCCAAAAGTGAAGGCGTCTGCTCCCATACTGCAACTAGCGGAAGTGTTGGCGGATGTCCTTCACAAGGATATATAAAAACTGCTTGGCGCGAGGATCATTTCCATTTATTATTGAATGTATAATGATAAAATCCCAATAATTTTTTTTTTGTCTGATGCAAGCTTGTCGGACTGCTCATAACACTGGTCGAGCATGAAAATAACAAAAAATTGAACTTTTCTTGACCGGTTTAAGATTTATTGTTAATGGATCGTTATTTTTCGCGACGGACCAACATTATAGATTTTGCCTCCATACATTTTAAATGCAAACAGTTGTTACATACGGCTGTCCATTGTGCCGTGATGTGTGTCTTTTTCTTTAAATCTGTAACGGTCAGCGACCAAAGAGCTCACCCGCACATGTCAAGCTTATATACGCCGCGGGGAGAAAAGCACGTTGAGTAGGAAGTGTCGGGTGCTGTGTCGTTGTAGTGTTTGTGTATATGTCAGTGACGTGTAATACATGGTATTCGTGCTGTCTGCAATGCATGTGGGTTGCTTTCTACTCGTTATCGTTCGCAGTATATTAAGAGACTCGTTTTTTTATATTGGCTGCCAGAAGTCCCGCTAGGTGGCATAAGTTGCCGCCTGATTCCAAATAGTTTCTCGAGTTATTTATCCATGTAAGTTCGGCATTCGTTTTTCTGTCTACCGGCTCCGTCTTAGGTACCGACGCCGCCAACCACCGACTACGCACGTACGTACACATTGCGACACTGTTAGCGCCGATGTCTGTTAGCGCGAACACGACATCGGCGCTTTTTTGCATTTTACTTCTAAATAGTATTAGCGAGCACGAAATTTAATCGCTTACATTATAGAACTAACTGAGCTCTTTCCGTAGCAATAATAACTTGAATGACATCCCTTGGTTTCAAAGAAAAAAACTGGAAAAACCAGCGATCTCTTGTTCGCGCTAACAGTGTCTCGCTCTGTACCTTTGCCCGTAGCTATCTCCGCAGCTGCGAGACTGTTTACTGTGTATAAAAGACATCGAACGACAACAGACGCGTCCGGTGTGCTCTCAATTCGGCTGAAAGGCGCGCGGCTCGCTGGGCTCGTCTCTCGCCTGCTCTCGGCTGCTGGCCGCCATGTTTTATAAAGAACACGCTCATCCGTGTTTCGCGGAAGGCAGACACGGTGTATCGTGTTAAGTTTACACAGCACCTCAAGTGTAGACGAATACCACACATAGGCTGCGTGTAAAACGAACACGTTTTGACGTGTCCGCTATGGGACAGCGGTTTACACGTCTGGGCGTATTATTTTTGCTAACAGTGAATCCTACGCTTCGATCCCAAGGATGGATGGATGGACGTTAATGGCTATACCATTTGTAATGGGCGGTAGCTTGCGCCATCTCGACTAAGTCTAAAAATAAAATGGCGACCGCCAAAGTTGCTCGATGGGGTTCTGAAAAGGGTGTAATACACCTTTATTAAATGCCACCCGCGGGTTCCTTCGCGAGCGAGAGCGTGCCACGAGCTCTCGACCTATAGGGATATATCCTAACCTGGCCAACTTCGAGTTCAAGCAGGTTGCCGCCCCCCCCCCCCCCCTTTGTTTTACCTTTTTAGCTCGAATTTCGACCGAAGTTCGATTGAAGTTCGACAATTGTGCGCATGTGTGGAAACTGCAAGCGAGCTGAAACCGCCTTGCGGGGTGGAAGGGTACAAAAATATATCGCGTATCACGGCCCGGCTATAGAGTGAGGTGGCGCCGTCTATTCTCCGTTTCACGTTATGTCCCACCCACTGATCTCTATTGTAGCAGGCTAGATCGCGGATCGGGAGGCCGCCGGTGGCACCACCGGCGGCCATTCCTTGACACCAGGCAATACACGCGAGTCTATGGCAAAAGCAAATTGTTGTGTGTATGTTTATACAGCCGGACGTTATTCTGCCTCAGTGGGCGTCTGGTGTCTCAGCTGTAGATGAGCAATTTAGCCAGTGCGGTACAACCGCTAACCTGGGGTCTTTAACGTGCACCACGCAGTAGTAATACACGACCGCACGCCGGTACGATGCTCATCTAGATTGAAACGGGCAGGGGCTGGGATTAAACCCAGGATCCTGGGTTCTGCAGCACGAGTTTTCGCTCTACGTGATCCGAGCTGGTGTGCGCTAGACCACTCGGCCACCGATCCCCCTCGAGTCTATAGAGAAACACGCAAAAGTTGGAATATTGGACCTCTACGCGGTGCTCAAAGGCGAGTATTTTATGATGTGCTGCGATCATTATATAGGGTTTTTGGAGATCGGATCAGTATTTGTCAAGCGTTCGAATGCAAATTAAAAAAAATCAAACGTGCCGGAGCACTTACGGCTGAGGTGGAAAACTTGCTCTCGTAGTGAAGTAAACAAAGGAACTTGCCGTCAATAAGACCGCCCTCGGGGAAGCCCAGAAGTTGATGAATGTCGAAAAAGGTCCATGTTGACAGCGGCTTTCCGGGAGTGAGCGAATTCCGCGTAGCAAAGCCCTCAAGCTTGTCGTCTGCTAAACTCAACTTGTCGAAACCGCCACCGACTCCGCGGTAACTCTAGGTAACTCTCGTCTCTTTGAACTGCACTACATTTCTAGCCCAGTGGAGTCACTCTCGACCACAAAACATTTATTGATAAGAACTGTGAGGGCTGTCAGTTTTAATGTTTGTTCACAAGCTATTTGACAGGCTTCCCGAAAAGCAGCCAAAAGGTTTCAGTGCCGGCAACAGCTTAGGAACGGGATATTGGCACTTTTTCTCAATTTTCCCGTAGAGTCCCGTGCATTGGCTGGTGTCAAGTGATGGCCACCGGTGGCGACACTTGGCCCCAGCGGCCGAGGCCGTGGTCCGCGATCCAGCCTACTACAATAGATGTCGGTGGTCCCAACTCAGCCGGCGGTAAACGATCCGAACGATCGAGCAGCGTCAAAAGTGTATCATCATGACACTCGTCGGATTTGTACGTTTCTTGTCACCGGCAAGACCAATCACGCATGAAAAACACGCCGTGATTCTGCGTTTTTTTTGTCCTTTTGCGCGTGATTGGTTTATTTGGTGATGGCAAATAAAAACAAAAAGACAACGAGCTTCGTGACGATGCACTTTTGGTGCTGCTTGATTGGCTGCACCGAATTGAAGCGTCGGCTGGCGTTGGGCTTAATCTGAGATGGAGCATACACCAACACAGTGTTTCCTTACAAGCCCACTTTGCCCACACCAGGTGTGACACTGCGTGTGCGCGGAAACCAAATTCGGGAGGAGTGATAGACCAACTCAACTCTCTCACGTCACGCCCCTGCGGTGGCGCTGCTGTCAGCACTGGGCATGCGCAGGTGATTCGCCTAGGCCGAATCTGGTATCTGCGCGCGCGCAGAGCCCTCGCCTGGTGGGCAAACGCGGGCTTGTTTGTAAACAATGTGTTGGTCGATAACCTCGACGTGCGAGTAGATGATTCATTTTCGAAAACAAACTATACTTTGTCTCATCCTACGATGTACTTAAAGCCCAATGCTACAGGCTGCCAGGTCTAATCACGAGCCTGATAGAAACCACGTGGCATATTTGCTCCCTCGTACGTACCAGTACGCTAAGTTGCGTCATGCGGAGGCGAGTTTGTAGTCCGGTTATCGTGCCGTCCCGGCGGCTCCGTCTGCTTGCTACACTTGAAGACTATAGTGAAGGGATTAAATATTGTCTGGAAACGATGTGGCGTAGAGACCACCGAGATCAGAACCAGTGGCCTTTAGGAAATTGAAATGAGTCGGATCGAGCGTTCGACACAGGAGCGTATATGCGGCGGACCACGTGCGGAAGCGAGATCAGACTTGTGCCTATCTCAAATATTCTACTCAAGATTCTGTATTTCAAATACGTTTAGAAGTAACTTTGTATCTTGCAAATACTTTTGATCGAGAGTATTTTATACTGTATTTTAATTCCATTTCTCAGTATCTTGTACTCCTTATTTCAAATACATTTTTGACATTTCGCCATATTCCGAGTTTTTTGGTATGAAGTGCCGTGGGCGCGGCACGAGCAAACGGGAACAATCGTTCAAGCAACCAAATCCTGTTGCTAGCTCCGATAAGCTACGGTGGCTTAGATTGAGCTCGTGAAAACATCGCATTTGTGCCGATTGTGACTCATATTTCACCCAAAGTTCGTAAAATAAAGGTTTTCGCCTCGCCTTCCCTAAGGTGCCTTTTGTTTCCTAGAGTTTCCCCCAAAAGATCCTAAAAAAAAGGGATGGTTTTAAGGAAGTAAAGATTGCCACACTGAGGCGCAACGCAGAACGGTAAATGACCCACGACAACAATGCAGACTTGAGTGTAAAGACATATATATACATATATATATATATATATATATATATATATATATATATATATATATATATATATATATATATATATATATATAAGAAAATGAGAGGTGGACACAAATAGAAGACTTTTTTTTGCTTGTATATTTGACAACGCTACTGCAAAGCGTCGAGGATTTCTTTTTTGTTTTGTTTCTTTTCTTTTTGTCGTCAGTCCGGCACTTATTGCTCTTGTGAACACTGTCTGTAAGTGAACATTGACAAGTAGAGAACGGGACAGGAAATGAACTGCGATCAGGATGACCTCTCAAAATGTCAACTAAACGTCGCCAAACATTGAGCGCCTTTCTGAACGCAACCTACTTGAGGAAGGTGCGACCAGTGCCGTGGGTATTATGCGGGCTCTCTTTGTTATCCATTCACTCATTTCCGTATACCAAGTTCGTTTATAGTGAACTCCTCATAGAGGCAATAAGGATTGTAGTTAAACGATGCATCTAGGGTGCGCCGCAGGACGTGATATTCAGCAATGCCACTATTCGCGACTCCAGCAAAACGGACGCCACCAAGCGGAAAAACCGAGAACCAGCTGGAACAGGTCGCTTAGCGACTCTCCGCGTCTTTAGCGGCTTTCGCGGACACGTTTGGTCGGTGCGGTGGTGAACGATGTAAATTGAAAAAAAGTCTGACTCAGTATATTGCTTCCTTCCATCGCGTATTTCAAAGCCCGCTGAATACACAGCAAACGGTCGCGTGCTTCAGATTTCTCGGATAGGGAGGAATCACGAAAAGCGGTTTTGAGTCCTTGCCTGTCTGAATTACATTTAAAGTGACGTATATTTGCTAGCTGATAAGTGGTTTGTTTAAAGAAATGTAGAATTGCGGGACCGAGGTCGACAGACTCCGTGTTTCACTGGAGGGAACACAAGTGTTGCAGTCAAGTGAAAGCGAAGGTTCGATCGGTGTTTTTCCTAAGTTTGGTTGTGATCGATAAGCCGGCAGATTGAGCGGTCGGTGCGTTGGGTATTCCTCTTGGCTGCTTCTCACCAAAAGAGACCCCCGAACACACCGAAGGAGTTGGGCCAATTTTGTAATTACCTGATTTCGGAAACACTTCCCGCTGCACACGATTAATGAGGGGAACTGTCTGCTTTCAAAATGTGGTGGACGCGTCTCGCAAAGTTAGAAGCTCTCATGACATTGCGATTTATCGCGCCCTCAAAATTTATACAATGCCCCCGTCGCGAACCAGCAGCAATATACATCTGCAATATTTTTTTCTTAGAATGTTCGGCCACGAAATATTGTTTGCCCATCGTTTACTCAAATCTCCGTTCAGGGTTCGAAGTCAAGTTCAATGCAGATGGGGTCTGCGTGAATCTCCGATGGAGACTCTGTCTCCAGTTTGTCCGCGTTTGTCTCCGTGCTGCCGGCTAGAACCATTTGGTCAAGTTGAAGTAGTATCTTACTTTCGGTAAAATACCTTTATTTTGAGTACCCCTAAAAGCTAGGCCACTAAGCTCGAATTTCAACCCAAAGAACATGCTAATATCGCTTTAGTGGGACATGATACGTAGGATAATACAAAACCAGCATATTCGTCAAAATGACTCCGCGATTGCTACTAAACCTTGAATTGAAATACAATTTTATCAGCTGCTTAGTGGGGCACCCTGCAGCAGGTTAACATGCTCCTTGACTCAAAAAAGCAAATGTTTAGTTTTGGTAATTTTTGTGCTGCCGGTGTTGTCCGAACTCACGATTGGAGTTGTTTCTTAAATGCGGATACGCACGAACGCTCGATTTCGCGTACAGAGAAATCAAATGGTCGAGGCATGCGAGTTAACTGAAAAGAAGTTAGCCAAAATCTCCGAAACAAAAGTTTGATAAGAAAAGAATACGCAGCACCTGGAAAACAAAACTATGCACTGCAGTTCAGGGACAGCGGCTGCATCTTAACCGTCGCAGTTGAAACATCTAGAAAATATGGCATTAAACAAAGAAAATCTGCTAAAATCAATGCGCCTCCCGTTCAGCCTGCCCGGCCGACCCGATGCGACCTGTTTCCAGCCGCCATGTTTGCTCGTAGGTGGCGCCCCTATAGGTCGCTGGAGTGGCGCATAGTTGAGGTGACCTCTTCTTTTTTTGTTTTGTCACAGAAATGTTTTGTAACATGTATCAGTGATATCCTGCTCCTCACAGTTGGACTGCATAGAATAGCCCTGTTTTTTTTTGTCTTTTTATCCCGCTTTGTGCGGTTGCGCGCTAATAAACCCTTATGGTAAACCAGATTTGCGCAACTGTATAATTGTGTTTGTCACTAACGTCAATGCAAATTACGAAATGCGGAAGTATCTTTAAAAGTAATTGAATTACATTTCTAAGTATTTTGTTCTCTACTCAAGATACTTTACAGTGAAAGTAAGTTTAGTAGTATTTTAAATACTTTATGAAGCAGGTATTTAGTAACTTAACTTGAATACTTTTATCGAGTATTTTGTCAAACACTCAGCGAGATACGGGTCCCGGTACGTACACAAATATTGGATTGGATTGATATGTTGCCTGCGCGCCCTCCAACTCCTCCAAACAGTTGTCATGTTTACGAAATATGGCACGAATTAATATGAAACGAAATACCATCTGCCTTTAATTCACCAATATAAAATAGCCCGCTATTACAACAGAAAACCACATGCGTAAGACTAAAAACTTACTTAGCTGCGTAAGACTAAAAACTTACTTTGCTGCTTCAATGGAAGCACACCAAAACCGTGCCGTTCGTTTAATTTTTTCTGATTACTCACGTCATACCAGTGTAACTAACCTTAAAACTCGTGCTGACCTTCATTCACTTGAGATACGCCGCAGGGTATCAAATCTATGTCTTCTGCATAAAATTTACTACTCGCCATCACTTCACTCATCACTTCTCTCTCAACCGTTTTATGTTTCAGCCCGCATTGATAACTCATGTAAGATTAAACTTATTTCTTGTAAGTCATCCTTGTTTTTCTGCTCGTTTTTGCCATCCGCCATTTCTGACTGGAACGACTTGCCCGATAACATTGTTTGTCAACGTAATGAAGTTCTTTTTCGCCAAGATTTAACTACTTTTTGGGGCCCTTGATGCATGTCTACTTAAGTGTGGTTGATTTTGTTGTTTTTGTGCTCTGTACTTTTGATTTATTCTGCTTTGTAACCCGTCCCCCCCCCCCCCCTCCTTACATAATGCCCCTTGAGGGTGTGTTAGGTATTTAAATAAATAAATAAATAAATAAATACTCTTCGTACACTGCGTAGCAGAATTTCTCTCGCGCACTCTTTCGCAATGCGGATGCAAGCTTTCTGAGGCAGTGCTTCACCCGCCTGCCTTCGGGCGCTAGTCCATCGTAGAATAGATGATTAAAAGTTTACACGTGTGTCTATGGTGCAGACTTGTGCTTGTGACTTGAAAAATGTAATAGATTACAATTACAAAATACCGAGCCTCAAACGTAAGGATTACCGTTACAAATTACTTTCGCTGAAAAGTAACGTCTTACTTTACTCGTTCGTTACAAATTACTTTCACGTTACTTTTTTCGTACATTTATCTAGAAAACAATTTTATATTTATCAAATACATTCTGCAACACCACCTTTCATTTCTCATACGCCCGTATTATGGTAGTCCTTGTAAAAATAAAATATTGTATTTAAGGGAAGTAGGTGCACTCCGTTCACCTGTAAATTGACAAGGCACCGAAAGCTGCAACCACACCCGCCATCCCACTAGCTTACGTCCTCCTGAAATGAGCCCTGGAAATGTGCAGACAAAGCTCGCGGTGCGCATGCTTAGTAGCAGCGTCTACCTCCGCTACGAGATTCGACGCTAAAGAAACAATCTATGAAAGCTCCTTTTTCACTCGGGTGTTTCGCCTGTTATTCAGAACAGAAGAAAAACTTGGTTTTAACGTTAAGGCCGGTTCAGACACTTGCGTTTGAGTGCGTTTGACTGCGTTGCGTTGAGAACCGAAAGCGAGTCACGGGCACATCTGTGCTTCGTATGAAGCGTGGAATCCAATTCAAGGAATCGTCTTGGTACGCGATATAAGCACCAGAGATGTCCTGGTTTCTCGCAGCCGCAACGCAGTCAAACGCAGTCAAACGCAACTGTCTGAACCAGGCTTTAGAATGTATAGCCAATGCAGAATGCAGGTGTCCCAGCTTACCTTGATGTGTTTCTGTAGATTAGAGTTCGTTGTTCTTGCTGACGACAGTGTGTGTTTTTTTTTGGCAAGCAAAGTATACACTGAAACTCTAGGTTTTCGTTCTCCTTAATGCCCTGGATTTTGAACATCTCATTAAGAGATGGCCATGGAGACGACGGACTACTCCATTACCGAAAACTCGACCAGTCAGAGAAAAAGTGGCTGTTACGGGTTATCGATCATTCATCGGTTCTCACTTTCGTACCAATATTCGTCGAGGCCAGGGGAGGGGAGGGCATAAAGTGCGAGAGAAGCGGTGGCCATCGGTCTCACAAAACAATAGAGGATCACACCACTTTTACGCGTTCTCTCTCTCTCTCTTTTCTCTCTCTCTCTCTCTGTCAACAATTCTTAGATGGCCTAACACCCCCCCCCCCCTTTCCCTTTATATTGACAGTTGACTGCAAAGTGAGGAGTGGACTCGACCACCATGTCCAGACAAGTAAACCAAAAGAAGTATCGTCCGTACCCTCGAAGACGATGCTCTTATGGCGAATTCGGGTGGTCAATCGCCGGTGAGCCCTTGCCGGTGGCACCGGCGACCAAAACCGCGGCAGCGGCGCACCACGTGACCCTTTCCGCCCGAACAGAAAGCGCCGGCAACTGGCGTTTTTATTGACCTGGGTCGCGCGTAAACTCTGTTAACTTCTTCCTTAATTGATCCATGGTACAATGAGTACGCTGTAGGCGTCAACAATATAAATTCCGACTCTTTGAGATGCGTGTAAACATATTGGCCTCACAATTGTTTTCGAATTATCAAGATCACCGCAGCCTGTACAGCTGACAGGATCTTAAATTATAATATTAGTGAAAGGGCACATGAAAGATCCATGTGGTGCTGCCCGCACACGCGTTAAATTTCAATAGTTTTTTTTTCGTATTTTTTAGTTCCGAGGAACTGTTGCCATTTTACAAGGATCCCAAGAAGGCTTGCCAGCGTCGCTTTTTATATTCTGTTTATTCTTATTACCCTTTTTGGAAACTTGCATTCTCATTGCCCTTACCCCCTTTGAAATTTTAATGCGTATTTAAGTGCCGAACTGCATCACCATGCGTAGATTATTTTTTTATCGGTTTAATATTGTGCTATTACACAGCCGTAAAAAAAGTAATGTATTGATGCAGCCCGTATCTCAGAGCAAACTGGCCTTGCGGGGGCTGGAAAAATTCTTCTAAAAATGTAGGGTTTCTTTGGAACATATATTATCTTTATCTTCGTTGTTTTCGCTATCTTCTCTAGGAGCACAAATGGGTAAAGGTCTTGGTGGCTTCATTTACCACTCGAACCCGCTATGTCCCACTTCCGGCAAGCATTGTTTCGTTTGGTTCCCTTTCCGGATTCGGATGTGACGATACCGGATACAGTCTGGCAGACAAGCTGCCCGACCTCTTGAAGCTTGGGCGGAAATTGTGCCGCTAAATTGCCGGAACACGCCTGAGAAGTGCCACCCGAACAGCTTGCACCCGCCAGCCTTTGACCACGCGAACGCCCTTGCCAAAGAAATGGAACAATAATTTGCCGGGAAACGACCACCTGAATTCGCCATTAGCCTCGAGCCTGGCGCTTTTCAGGCGTGCCTCAAGAATTGTGCTAGAGTACAGTAGCGCACATCAAAAACAAAGAGAATTTGACCCCCTCGCGCGAGGCTACATCGTCTGTTACGCGAATTGTGAGCCCGCGAATCGAGGGGGGTACGGACCCGCGTTTGATGTCTGTGGAGGTGGCGGGAGACGTCGAAGAAATTCGAAAGGGTGAAACGCTGTGAAAGACAAAAACAAATAAACACCAAGAGCTTTCTCCTGCCCGGGAGAAGAAGAAAAAGACGATGGAAGGCGACGGAGAGCCTACTCGGCGTTGTCTTACTTGAGATTTGTCTTTCGTATGTTTGTACATGCCTTGCTCGTTTTTCTAGTGGTTCTATAGTGACCGGTCAAACAAAAAATGTGTTTTCTATTTGGCTCTTCTTCCCTTCCCAAAGCTTTCTGTTTTGACGAACTTGCTCTCGTTATACTGCTGAATGTTCTGCTCGTATTGCTCCAGTTACTGTATTATGCTCCTATTTTTAAAACGTAACGAGTAAATAAAGTAGTCCGTCACCAGTATTTGGTAGGTAAATTACATTATAAATTGCTTCAGAAAAAAAGTAAAGTGGCAATTACAAAATTACTTGAAAAAGTAACGGATTCCAAGTAATCCTTTACTTGTAACGGATTGGTTCACAAGTCTGAAATAGTGTAAACATTGGCAATTAAGGCGAAAGCCTTACTTGTCCCATTGAGCGAAAAAAGGGGCGTATATGGCCATAAAAACACGATTGAGCGGCACGCGCCGCTCAGTCGTATTCTCAAGGACGACGCTGTCCTTGGTGTAGTCCTTGAGGTCGTCCCAGAAGTCGTTCTAGACCTCTAGAAGTACCTTACTTGATCTATTACGCAATAAAGAGGCGTGATTGTGCACGAAAGATGGCAAAAAAAAAGATACGTTATCAAGCACGCGCCGCTCACGCTCACGCTCAAGTGCGGGAACGCGATGTCACCGCCGAAACGCCCTATGGAAAATGTGCGGTTCGGACATCATCTGTGCTCGTTGTGTGCTTCGTGCGATGAACTGTGAGGCTACCGCGTCTACATCTTCGGCCTCGATATTGGCGGCATTATCTACATCTACGGCGGCTTCCGCAGACAAACGTGGCCGTTCACGCAAATGCGCCACAGCATCCTCAAGTGTCCTCCTCTAGGTGTCGTTCTCGACGTCGTTCTCTAGGACGTCGTTCTCGACGACGTTCTAGACGTCGTCCTTAAGATCGCCCTAGAGGTCTTCCTAGAAGTCGTGCTAGACGTCGTTCTTGACAGTGTCCTCTAGGACGTCATCCTGGACGCCGTTCTTGGCGTAGTCCTTGGCGTCCTCCTTGAGGTCGTCCGAGAGATTGTCCTCGGCCGTCGAGGATGACATCGAGGAATGACGTCATCCTCGACGTCATTCTAGACACCGTTCTTGACGTCGCCTTTGACGTCCTCCTCAACGTCGTCGTAGAGGTCGCCCTAGACGCCGTACATGGCGTCGATCTCTAGGACGTCGCTCTCGACATCGTCCTATACGTCGTCCTAAACTTTAGTACCTGTAGAAACATTACTCGAAAACATTTTTCCCGCGGGACTATATTGCTTTCGCCTTCCTACACGTAAGCTGTCTTGAGTGTCCCCCTGCAATTTTTTTTTTGTTTTAAATGTATAAGAAACTACAGCTTACATTAATTGTCCCCAAACATTATAGATGTTTTGTGTCTAGGTCGAGCGACACCGTCTAAAGAAGTCGAACTCCATCGACATTTTTCAGAAGTTCAAAGGCTCGCGAACCAGTCGAGTCTCGAGACATGAAGTAAATTTAAAGGGGTACAGAAACGAATAGATGTGGCCGCGAGCTCTCTACCTCTCGCTTCAAAATCGGCCAGCTAGAAGGGCAATGCGAATAGCGCTCGTGACGTCAATGGCTCCAGCACGGCCAAGGTGCTGTAGTAGCGAGGGTTGCCGCTTGGTGGCATCAACGCCTGACAATCTCGCCTAGTAGTAATAAGGACTTTTAGAATAACGTACGCAATTTTAGTGCACGCTAGCGCTGACGTTACGCTACGCAAAAGTGTTTTAGAACAGCGATTCTGGGCCGTGACGCAAAAGCCAACGCATTTCGGGCTAGCAACGCCACCAAGATGTAGTAACAATTCTTATGCTAAACACAAAATGCTGTAACTTGAGAAAAAACCAAGCTTTTTTTTTTGTTAAAAGTAACTTTTTAGATTTGTTTACATATGAGAATGCGACGGGAGCGGTCGACCGTCGTGTCCGCTTGCGTCGCCTCGGCAAGAGAGGTCTCACCTTCGCCGAGAAACGTTCGCGCGTCGCAAGCAGCAAGTTGCCGCCGATCGCTGCCCACCTTGCTGGGTCTTCCAAAACGATTCTGAAGTACATTTCCCGTAGGAGTGCAATGTTGTCCTGCGTGAAAAATCGTAGTCGCGAGGATGCCGCCGACGTTGCGCTCACGACGCCGGCCGCAGACATGGTACTTGGGCTGGGAGCCGCCATTTTTTTAGCTGTGCTCGTCTTGGCTTTAGACAACTTCTCATCAGGAGTCCTCCTTGGAGGAGCGCAAAAACCCTTTGCGTACGAACGCAATTTCCGAAAGATAGCGTACTCTAAAATAGCGCACGCAAAGCGCAAAACGTGGTTAGCGTTCGGCGAATGCGCAGTGGTGACGACGCTATTTTGTGCGTACGCAAAGCTTTAGCGTGCGCTATTCTAAAACTCCCTAATATCTGAGAACTGTACGCCCTATCGCCTACGCGTAGGTTGCCCGTAACGTCATTCGCGGCCATGCCGGCATTTTATGTAACACGAGCGTTCGGTTCACTGTGTTATTTCAGACCGCCGCTCAAGGCAACCAGCAACTAGACCCATTTTCACCTGAATAACCCTAGTAAAACAAATCCGGCTCCTCGCGGAGCAATACGAATTCCACTTTTTATGTGGATAATTAAGGTATGTGCAGGTAAATTTTTGATTATATATATGTTATCTTATCAACACTTACATGGTGCAAACCCAAAAGAATCGCTTTTTTCTTCGATATCCAAATCTCGTAAGAACTACTTCACGCCGCGTATGAACAATGCGGAAAATTTGCTCATTACTTGAGGTGAAAACGGGTATAGAAATAATCACAGCGCATCCCGGAGGGAAGGGGGGGGGGGGGGGCGGAGTGGTAGGGTTGTTTTGGCAGATGTACTCGAATCCTCAGATCAAGCTCCCACCTAGCGTCTGCAAAAAAACGGCGATCTTGATGGTGTGGAATTCACGTTATGGAAGCACTGTGGAAGTTAACTTAAACAACGTAGTAGACTCGTTAGCGTTCTCCGCTAAGTCACATTCAGGACTAAGTAATTTTAGGAGAGAGAAATACTGCCGCGAACTGGCGCTGCTTCTTAGAGGCCGATGACGTGGCAGCGTTCCAAACAAGCTTCAGAGACTGCCACCAGGCGCAATCTTGAAATCTGTTCATCCGTTTTAAAATTACTTTTCTTTACTTTCCTGTTCGCAGCACAGAAACCATAGTCTAGACTAGGGTTTTTGATTGCCGCCACACCATAGATGATATCTAAATAAACAAATAAGAGCAACAATTTTGCTTCCGTACCCCTGTAAGGTTTGACAACATATCTCGAGCTCTCCGAACTCTTTTCCTATATTCACCCCGTTTATAGCGTCAGCTCATTGTACCAAGACTGTCGCCGGTGTACGAAGACTGCAAGCGAAGAATGGCTCGATATACCGCTGCCGAGAAATATACATTAAGTTATCTCGAGAAACACCGCATCCTCCTTGCCATCTTCTGCTAGCATCCTCTCCCCTCGCCTATCTTATTTTGTTTCTGGTTGGTTTCCTTTGTTCGTTATGAGTTTGCCGTTGCTCGCGCCGTACCGCCGCTTTGTCCGCGGATTATAGATGAGCGCAGTGCGCCTTTGGACGCCAATGCCGCCCGGGTGTTTTTATCACCAGATGCCGTCGTTTTGTGCTTCTTCAGTGTTGGTGATTCTTTGTTGCCTTAGTGGAGAGATAAAGGGTAAACGGAAAAATGAAGAAAGATATGCCGAGGAGGAGAGGTTGACTCCACTGAGGAAGTGCCTTGCGTTTGTTCTTTATTTATGGAGTCTCCAATGTGTTCGCCACATCAATCTTCTAATGAGCTTTGTGAGCGTTCGCGTGGGAGGGAGGGGTGGACGGTAAGGAGAGGGAGAGGGGGGGGGGAAGAAGGATGGGCATAACAAAAAGGATGATGATGCACCTTGGTACTTGGCGGCAATGGGTGGCGAACGACATCGACATTTCTGTACATTATGTTAATGATTAGTGTTCTTGGATCTAGCTCTGATTGAACAGAACATGTCGAGGACGCGTCTAATACTTCCCACCTGAATTTGTTAGATTACGCGCCAATGTTTTGTGTGGTCATGCAGGTGTCGCGGTTGAGGCGTGGCTAGTGCACTACTATACATGACTTGAACTGACGCCGCATGAGCGAACATTGCAGATGCCTCGCTGCTTTGCCCGTTTCTTCTGCAGCGTGCATGTCGCATTAACAAATTTGTTTTCACATAGAATCTGTTTTATCAACCGAATTTAATTAAAAGGGTGTAATGTTTGAGTGTAATGTTTGACTTGTGACGGCTGACTAACGAAGAACCGATACGGAAAAGCGTTACGTGAGCAAACGAGTTCGCGCATCTCGGGGCGGGGCACTATCTTGTCGTGACTCGGCGCACAGGCGCGGTGGCGCGCCGCGGCTCGGCCTTGAAAACGTATGAGCGAATAAGGAGGGTTCCTTGACCCCCTGTCACGCTGCGCCATCTCACGGCGTTCTAAAGAAATGGCACCAAATCTTCGACACACTTGCACCGTGGCGAGCCGGTGCCATTCGGACACCGCTCTCGTCTTCCAACGCTTCCATGGCTGCTACGAATCAGACGGCCGAAGAACGAATGCAAGCTTATCGGGAACGCTAGAAATGGCAGAAGCAGCAGGAAGAGCCTTTACCAGTTGCCCCGCGTACGAACGCCGATAAGTACAAGGCCTATCTCACACTCTCTGCTTACCTGTGTTTGTCAGCATGGTCAAGCTTTTAAACTTTATTTCTCGGGAAGAACAAGCAGGAATGACCGACAGCTCGTTGCGCTGGCGTTCAGTGCAAGCAATGCCGTGGTGGTGCTCATATATAAAACACAAACAAAAATAAAAACAAAAACAAGGAAGCACGACCTTGTGAGCTGCCTACCTCGCGAAAACTATCTGACTTCCGGCCAGAAGATGGCAGCGTACAGCCAGCAGCGCATAAAGTAATCGAAGCCTGCGCTAGAGTTTTGACGTCATCAGAGTGAGAAAGAGATAATACACAGGTTTGACACGAGAGTACCGCGCCAGCGTCTGGCTAGTCCTGGTGTTCAATAAACGCGTCGAATGGACGCTCGACATCGGGCTCGTATTCAACTCCCGAGTTGGTATACAGCGTGGGACGGCACACTGCTGCTCGTGCGGAGCACTAACGATTTAATTAAAAAGGGTCCGAGGACGTAGGAATGGGTTGGTACGCCCAGGCCTCCAGACTCGTGGTCCGGGTCTAACGAGGTGCCTGTCTTTAATTAATGGGGACGCTCAATCGCACCACTGTTCGGCCGATATATCGGGATATTTTTTTTTACTTGAGTTCTGCGATAAACTGGCTCGCAAGTGCGTCCCCCCCTTCCCCCCTAGTTCTGCGATTGATTGGGGTTCTATTTTCCGGGTTCGAGGTCAATAAAATATTTTGAATGTTCGATGTAGTGTTTGACGACAGAAAGTCCGGAGACAAACTTCCCAGGGCTGAGGAAGTTTGTCGCCTAATTTCTTAAGGCGAAAGTCTTATATGTCCCATTACGGGAACAGGCGGCGTCGGCGTTGTGCCCGAAAGATGGCCATAAAAATACGTCATCAAGCACGCGCCTCTCAAGGTCAAAGCTAGAGCGCTTAAACAAAACACACAAAGAAAAGCGCAGCACCGCAGGTGCTTCGTCACGGAAGCCGTGAAGCCGGTGAGGGCGCAGCGCCTGCGCAGTGAATGAGCGTGATGTCACCGTGGGAGCGCCGCGTACAAAACGAATTCGTGGCACGGTTCCGACTTGATCGATGCTCGTTGTGTGCTTCGTGTTGTGGACTGTGAGGCGACAACATCCACATCTACGGCGCACACCTAATACAATACCGGCACAAACAACTTTAATACGTGTAGAAAACAGTACTCGAAAACATTTCAGCCGCGGGACTGTAGTGTTTTCGCCTTCCTGCACGTAAGCAGTTTTAGGTGTCTTCGGCGTCTTCTTTTAGATGACGAGCGATGAGCAGCGTAAGACCACCACGGTCAAGCAGCTAATACATCATCTAATAGACAGTCAGCAGACAACTAGAGAGTTTTAGGGAACCGTTTTAGCACATCCGATACGGTACGAAGGGCCCTCCGGTAGGAAGTGTGCATGGGCTACCGCAGAAGACTCGCATTTGCGCAGTGCGTTCCGGATGGCCCATTGCACCGTATCGGATGTGCAAAAACGGTTCCCTAAAACTGTTCGAGGCCTGTTTCGTCCTCGTGTGAACGGTCCCGTCACACTGGTTTATACAAGTACTGTCTGCAAACACGATCGATGCGTATTCACATGCACGAAAAAAACAAGCGTCGACAATGCCTGAGGCGTGTTCGCCGATAGTTTTGTGACCATGTCTGCAGCAAACACCCTTTTTTGTATGATGTGCAAACAGCGCGACTGCGACTCAAATGGTATATTGGAAACACCCTGAGCGTCTTATGATAACCCAGGAAATCATAAGGGGCAAAACAAAAATTATACGTCCGTTAGAAAGTCGTTTTTGGTTTCGGGGAGAGGTAGGAGATTGACGATCGTAATTTTGCTCGAAGGTTTCACAAATCGGTCCCGTATATACTTTTGATACGGGCTGACCGTTCTTTTTGTGTGTGTGTGTGTGTGTGTGTGTGTGTGTGTGTGTGTGCGTGTGCGTGTGCGTGTGCGTGTGTGTCTGTGCGTGTGCGTGTGCGTGTGCGTGTGTGTGTGTGTGTGTGTGTGTGTGTGTGTGTGTGTGTGTGTGTGTGTGTGTGTGTGTGTGTGTGTGTGTGTGTGTGTTGGTTGGGGTGGAACTTACAGTTTATATCCGACAATTTGTTTCCCCTTTTGTGGTGGTACTAATCTTAGACCTGTCTTCGAAATATTGGAACTCGAAATTTCGACATCGATTTTAAAGCAAATGGGTCGGGCGGTTGGCCCATTTGCTTAAAAATCGTGAAAGGTGGTAGAAATCGAACATTTCAAAACGAAGAATAAAAAAAAATACTCACGGTCACAAAATTATAGAAAATGTGAAGAAATTTAGAATTATCTTCTGGGTTTTTTATTCTTAGGTAAATATACAATGAGACATAGAGAAAGAGAGAAATAGAAATAGAGATAGACAGAGACTGCAAGCTAGGCGGCAGTAAAAACGGCAGCCTTCTTTCTTTCCCTATAGACCAACTTATGTTTAAAAACAAACTGGAACTCCTGTAGCGGACGCCAGCGGCGCCGCGCATGCGCAATGGAGTGTTGGGAAGAAGCTCGCCGTCGCCCAACAACAAACCATTGAAATTCAATGTTGTCGGCGTCGGTTTAAGTCCCCGTGCTATTTTCGCGTTGTAATTGTTGATTGTACGTCTTCCTGGCAATGTCTGACTACTTCAGCGGCCTCAGTGAAATTACCGAGGCCCGTTACACCACAAAACTTCACGTGAATAATGTGCCAAGCGGTGATTCATTCCGCGTGGTCGACGCAGAATGGACGCTAAAGCCGGATTTGCACGATGAAATTCCGCTCGAAATTTTCAATCGTGATGTCGCTCGGGCTTCAAAAAAAAAGAAAAACGCGTGGACCGTAGCGGAGATGGTCGACGTTGACACTGATAATCGCAAGCAGAATCAAACCATGTAAATCAGGAATAACAAGTCGATGATTGCCACTGGTAACAATGATCAACATCTCCTTGTATCTACTGTTTTCACCGAGCCACTCCAACCAACCTTCAACCTTAAGTCTTTTAAGTCCTGCACTCACTTTTTATCTCAATTTCCGGGCCAACGTTTGGTCTACGGGCCAGTGTCGTCTGAAAGAGAAGACAACAAGCAGAAACGTTTGACAGAGCAGAGGACAGAATGTTCGAACAATCAGGTGGCCGTTTGAACTTGAAGACGCACTGAACGTAGTCCGCAGGTGGTCCGTAGAACTTGGCGGTTTTCCCTCGTTCATGTTGGAACAAAAAAAAAAAAATCTGATGACTACAAGTATCTTTGAATTCAACCTAAAGTGCTTCCCGCCAAAGCAATCGTGGTCCGGAGGCATCTGGTTTTTCCTTTCCACGGAACACATCCACGTTCTCGGGCGAACCGAGCACATGAAAACTGACGTTCACACCTTTCTCGACTCTTTTGGCAAAGCCCCAGTCGGGGCGTTTTGACGAGAAGGCGGAGTTTTCGTCTGGTTTCTTTCAAAAGAACGAAGGAATGCACGTCTCGCATGGTGACTTCCGCCAACAGCCCCAGACCGGAAGTGCGCTCAACGCGCCACCACCGCACCGTGACGTAACAGAGTTGAGTTCGTGTATATTTAAGGGAAAAAAAAACAAAGAGAAAGGAGGGGACGAAAGCGCGTGGGGAAGTCACAACACCGATCTTTGGTTGGAATAAAAAGTGGGTAGATGAAAAGCTAACTGGCTTTCTCTCTATTCACTCTTCGAACGTTTTCAAACAGTGAGTATAGAGACAAAGGCAGCTAGCTTTGCGTGTATACCCTCTAATCGTTCCAGTGAGAGCTCGGCGTTCTGGCGTCCCCGCCCTTGTATTTATCTCCTTCTCTCTCTAGGTTTCTACCAGTATGTTTTCTCTCGCTTTCCTTCACTTCTATGAAAACGTTGACTCGCAGCAATTGTCAAGATCCGAGATTAAAAAAAAAAAATAATAAAAAAACACCAGAAACGATGGTAATAGTAACGAAAAATAAGAACAGAAATTCTCGTGATCAAGGTTCGTAGATTAAATTGGAATAGAACGAGGTTAGAATTGGAGAAGTGAAAATGTGTTTTTAATAGTACATTTTGCCTTCTTCTGATTTTACAGTTTTTTTGTCTGTAAATATTTTTGATCGTTTTATTCCTTGTCGTGTACCGTTCCTTAATCCTATATTATTCGTCAATTTCTTGTTTCAGTCAATTCAAAGCTTCGATCGGGATGTTTTTCGTTTCGTGGAGGACAATCTCGCACAAATGCGTTCCGAAATAATGACTAGAGTGCATCAAGATCGATAAGTTAAGACGGAACTAAAAATGGACTTCATCTTACTCGTTCCATGGTGCTTCTTTCAAGAAACGGTGATATTGCTGGATTTGCTGAGCGCCATTGGGCGAAACGCTCCATTCGCCAAGCACCTTTGCCTCTTACTGTGGAACACTTGTTCGGCGAGCACCGTTCGGTGGAACGCTTGTTCGCCGAGTGTCTTTGGGCGGTATGCTCCGTTTCCCAAGCACCTTCGATTTTTACTGTGGAACATTTGTCTGCCGAACGCCGTTGGGTTCGACGGTGAGACGGCTTTTTACCAAGAGCTGTTAGACGGAAGGTTGTACGCCAAGTGCCGTTCAGCGGTACGGTTTTTTTTATTGCCAACGTAAGGAAATAACGCTTAGTCCTTTAATCTCCGCTGCCTTTGTTATTCTTCTCTAATATGACCGTAATTATAGTTTGGAAAGCTTATTATGGAAACTTTAAAACATCATAGCGAGTTTTAGTAGACCACTTTCGTGCGCCCCATCCACTCTACGGAGCGGCACAACCTCCACTGCTCATCATCCGGCCGCTCTGAGATTGAGCGTTGCCGGCTGCCTACGCGCAGTTGGACAGGCACGGGGCGGAGCGGAAACTGAAAACGATCTACTAAAACTCCCTTATAGTGCGCATAATGACGATGTAACCTGCACTTTCCTCACACTTCACACTCGGTGCTTAGACGGCACCAACTAAAGTTTCCTTCGCGAGTCTATTCTGGGGGCAGATTTTATATTCCTAAACTTTTGATAATCTGCAGGGTGTCCCCGAAAATATGTACAGGGTTTTTTCACCTCAGAAATAAACTACGCATCACCGAACGCTCATTCTCAGCCCGAAGGTAGTGCTAGAGGTCGGAACCAGATGCCAAAGTTTCAGCGCGAACCGATATTTTATTCGAAAGTTATAAATGATTTTCTTAAAATGTCAACAGGAAAATGGTGGCCGACGGAGCTCTCGAGTACATGGTGCTCTATGGAGTCAGAAACTGAAAATAGGCCCCGTTTTCTCTTTGAAATTTTCAAAAAATCACTTTAAACTTTTGAACAAAATGTTGGTTCGTGCTGAAACTTTGGCATCTGCTTCCGACCTCTAGCACTATCTTTCGCCGAAGAATGAGCGCTCAGCCATGCATATTTTATTTTTGCGGTAAAAAATACCTTCTATTTTTTGGGGGACCACCATGTATATCTATATGTATTGAACGTGATGAATCACCTATAGTTTTTTGAACAACTGGATTTAATTGACGAAATAAGAAGACGGGAGTTTGATGACCTGGAAGGAACTGAGAATAACTCGTAGCTAGAAATTCGTCACGTCTTTTTTTAATTCTGATGTTGTGGAAGCAATAAAGCCACACGAAGCTGCGAGACGGTGTCATTCATTAAAAACACCCTCCACCACATCACTGCTATTCCGGTTCCGTTTTCAAAAAAGAAACAAAAATGCTCAAGTAATGAAACACGTTCGTAAGTTTTTAACATTCTCCAACACAACAACAACTTATTGGTTCTGAAAATAAACCCATTCAAAACGTAAACTGACAAAAAAAAATCGGAGAAAGCTTTGAGAATGTGGCCCTGAGATCCCAGGATGGCAACTTTAAAGAGTAGGAACGCGTGCTCGAGTTCGCCGAAGTGACGTTTGGGTGACGAGCGGCGAGACGGTGCAGCTGCGAGGTCGACGTTAAGGCGGGCATGCGTTCAAAGCAACTCACTGCGCGAGCAGCTGAAGGAAACCTGATAGGCGAAAGTTTCTCGGAAACCAACTTTGAGCACGTCGATACAAAAAAAAAAAATGGACGCCTAGAACTTGCGGCTGCCCTGCGTTAATCTCTCTGAAGGCTGCTTCAGGAGTTTACGCTTCACTGTGACCAATTACGTGGCAGTAACTTGTTACTGCTCTCTGCGCGAAAATTCCGCTGAAGCCGGGTGAGCACACATTAATAGTAATAAAAAAAAATTGAAAGACATTTACACTTTCGTGTAATACAAAATTAATTTACGATAAGGAAAGAGGGACATTTAAGACAAACAGACAAGACAGGCGATTGCAGCTCTTGAGGTATTTTGATTTTCCTCATATACTGGTTCTTTGAAAGGGGCGGTGCAGCGATATCACATTGGAATTTTTTTCACTTTACACGAGCTTACTGGCACTAGTGGGACTCCAGGTTACTCGCACGCAACGCCACTGACCAAGAAACTCCTTTGTTGCGGTGTAATCTCAAGGAAAAAAGCGAGCGTTTTCCTTAAATCTCTTCTTCCCGAAACTTGATGACGTAACTGGGAGATCGCAGTACCCTCTAATGACGATATTTGAATGCGACTCATAGATTGAGCCCGAGCATTGCGTGCGCACTCGGTTTGGGCTCGTGATAATCGATAGCTCGGGAATCATTCGAGTAGTGGCCCGTGTCCAATCGCTGCAATGACGACAATAGCCGAACCATAACAACGTCTGGAACTCAGCACGTGTCCTGTGCTTTGCCAACCCCAACGCGTGGCTATGATCAACATTGGCGGAATATAATCGGTTCCAGATCAGATGGCCGCCTCTTCTAACTGTGAGTTGAGGGGATGAACGTTGCTCGTTTTTTCTTTAATTTTTTCAGTGACTTCGATTGCGTGTGGTGAAAAACGAACGGGTGTTTCACAGGTCATTAGCGACAGAGATCCGTTCTAAGCGCTATTTGCGCAAAGTACAAAAATCATTGCATCGCCCCTTTAAGTACCAGTCCTTTCCCAGTCCTTAATTGTTACGAAGGAAGAAATGCATGATAGAGAATGGGTAAGGGGTTGGTCTGTCATGTGACGTAAAGTTTCCCGCTCAATTTTGCGGGGAAATTAAATGACTATAGTTTACGTGACGTTGATTCCCCCCGTTAAATTTAGTGCGGAAACTGTAGCTTATCAGTAAATTTTCCCTCTAAATTTAGCGGGTAACTCAATTGGTCCTACGTGAAGTCTATTTTGCGCTAAATTTAGCGGGAAAACTGAATTGATGTTTTGGCCGCAAGACGGAGTTCTCGCTAATTATAGCGGTGAAACTGGGTTGACGTATAAGTCACGTGCCGTCAATTTCCCAGAGATGTATTTACGCCACTTTCCCACCAAATGTAGCGGAAAAACTGAATTTGCGTGCAGGTCACGTGACGCCACTTTAACGCCAAATTTAGCGGAGAAACTGAACAGGTCTGTACGTCTTTCTTCGCTAAATTTAGCTGTGAAACCGAATTCGCGTATTTGTCTCGGGATATCCATTTGCCCGCTAAATGTGGCGGGAAATGTGCAGTCAGCCAGAGTTTTGAAAGGAAGGAAATCAAAGGAAGTGTTGCTGAGCCGATGGCTCAGTATGTCGCCTTTGTTTTGGGGGGTTGGGGAGACGGAGTGAAAGATGTAGAGAGAAGGAGGGTGGTTGTCCCAGAATCGCGCCGCAAAGCCGCTTGAAGCCGCGCCCGCGCCCCCCCGGGCCGAGCAGAGCGTCCGGTGAAATGGTCGGAAGAGGTCAATTCTTCGCAGGAGTTCCGAAAAAGTCTTCGTTAGACTCTTCTTAGTAAAGTCTTCTTAGTGAGCCGTCACAAAATACACCGTTCCCAAGCACCACCAAGGAGCCCTGTTGTACAAACCTACTATTAAGTCGAATTAGTACCGAATCAGAAAAAGTTGAACGGAGTGATAAAAAATTATGGCCAGGTGCGGCGACGCCGACGCCGTTATATGTGGGAATGGGCGCTAAAAGCTGCGCTCTACAACGTCTTGACATAACGCGAGAGGCGGTGTCAAGCCCCGGTCCCAGTGCTAATACTTTCTACAAAAGACAGTTTGCAGACACTCTCCACGGCGACTTTCTTCCTTCTCAACGGTGCTTGCACGAAAACTGTCTTCAGGTATGTTCCAAATATTCAAGCTTATATAAAGCAAAATTACTTCGAACCTACTTGAGGCGTGTCCGCGGATAATCCTGTCATCATGTCTGCAGAGACACACCGTGTGTTTTCTACTATATATGATCGGCGTGACGGCGGCCTGATGAAACGCTTCACCTCCCATGCGGGGAAATCAAACTTGGGGCCTTTTTCCGTGCAAAACCGGCGAAGGGCCTTTAACACGCTCCAACGGAAGCTGGGGCGTGCGAGAACAACCACTTAAGGATCTTTTGGACCTTAAGTGGCTTTTGGAGGAAACTTGGGATCACTTAAGTATATTTTGACTTGCTGCCGAAATCTAGGTTAAGAGGATATCGCAGCTCCCGAGCACTACGCAATTCCAAAGGCACATTTTTAGTATTGTTTCTCAGGAACCAACGGTCGGATTGACTTGGAAATGATTTTATTCGAAAGATAATACAAAGCTTAGTAATATTGCAACGCTACATTTTCTGATCTTTGAGTTTAAAAATTTTTACGGGACCAAAAAGCTGCTTGAAAAAGCCCTTTTTTCGTTCCTTTCTTGATGAGCATTAAAAAATAAATCAGGGCCTAAATACAAATTCAGGCGCGCAATATTCAAGACCAGGACTTTTTGAAAATATCTCTAAAAAGACCTTTTTTACAGAGTTTCTCATTGTGATAAATGTTAACTAAGTTAATAGCCTATTGAAATGTCACAAATCCAGCTGTAAGCTGGCGCCATCAATGGGTGTGGCGGCAATTCGTGCTCTTGAAATTGCGCAATGTGTTATTGCGCCCTGAACAACTTGCGTCTTTAAGGTCGGTTCATTCGCGGTCGGAATTTTGAGAAAGTAAACCTCCCAAAAGACAGATTTTTTTTTGTTGTTCTACGGGTAAGAATTTTTTTTCTGTAGCGCTGGTGTGATTAGTCATATCGCCCGAGCGCATCGTTTGCGGGGATGTTCCGTTCTTTGTTTGTGTATTGGGGTCGCAGAAATGCGAGTGAAAGGTTTCTTTTTTTTTTCTTCTTTGTTCGGTTTGTTCGGTTTCTGCGGTTAGCGCCTGTGGGCGTCATAGTAGGATTCTGTGTTTTAGGTGTTTATTTCTTGTAAAATTTGGAGGGTGTTTTTCAGTGTTTACTTTTTCGCTGCGGATTCGGGTTTTATCGGAGTTCATTTTAGTTAGTCTCCAAGTTCTTTGAAATTCAGAGTTTATTTTATTTCGTAAAATGAAAAAAAAAGATATAAATAAGTTCCGGGTAACATGACCCGTTGTCTCTATAAAACATCAACGTGCTAAAAGGCAAACCCCTGTTTTTAGTAGTTCTAAATTTCAAAGGAAACTGAAGTGGAATCTTCTCATGGAATCTGATCTTGTGCTCTTATAAAGTTTAATTGTAAAACTTCGTCTTTTTAGCCGTTTATTTTGTCGCTGTGATCTGGAAATTCTGAGGTTTTCGGATAAATCCGAATTGACGGAAAATTTTCCGGCGAGTGTTTTTCGGATTTTTTTAGATTTACCCAAAAACCCGGAATCCTAGTCATAAGTACTCAATCGCCCTAGCGCGTCGCTGGGAGGATGTTCCGTTCTTTGTTGGCGCTTTGGGTCACGAAAATGGGGTTGAAGGATTTCACGCTTCAAGCGGTCTTTGCGTGAGTGCTGAAGTTAGCAACTGTAGGCAGACAAAAGCTACCGAAGAGTCAAAGGATTGATACTGTCTTACCACTTCTCTCTGTTTGAAGTAGGAGAGGTCATTTGATCTGGCGATTTCAAATATTCTGCAGAGATGCGTTTAAAAAGTTTACTTATATTAGATGCGGAAGAAACATGCGTTAGTTCGTCGATTTTGTTTTAATTTCAACATTCGCTTCGCATATAAAGTATTGGAGGCTGATTTCTACCGTAATAAAAGAAACATTGCGAAAATTTATTCGGTGAAGCTAAAATAAGAAAAAGCTGTTTGGTAGTAGGCGTCACACGTCACACTACTCGGAAGTTGGGAAAGTCTTGCCCTGAAGATTCTTTGTTCGACCCCAACCAACACACTCTTCATTCAGTATTTTATGAAATAGAGGCAAATGTTTTAGACAAGAAACCGCACACCTTTTATTGTGGTGTTCGTCGATTTCAGTGTCTTGACTGCGATGTGCCCTTGGTCGGCAGTTACTCTTGGGCGGCGGAGAAAAGCTTACCGCTACGAAGCCCGTTAAGATTACGAGTCAATTCTTTTCGCGGCGCATTCAAGTAGCGGACGTGAACATCACATTTCTTCGTTGATTTGTCTGCTGTAACGCTAGGACTACAGCGCCTTGGATGCCTCACCAGCGACAGGTGCCATCTTGTTTCGAATGACACCGACGTCACGTCAGGGTCGCGTTGCGATTGGTTGCTGTTTCGCGGTTCGCGAAAGCGGTTGCGGCAAATCGGTCCCAAAGCGGTTGCCAAAAACGTGCTCCGACCGCTCGATCCCAGCCGCTTTGCAGTTGAGAACGCGCGGATCCGCTTCGCGTTTGCGGATCCGCTTCCAATGTGAACACGCCATTACTGAGGTCTGGTGTCGCGTGACTTGCGTTTGGGCCGGGTGACGCGCTTTGGGTACCACGGATGTATCGCAGTGAAAAGTAAGAGAGCTTTCGAATGGAAGGAGGTATAAAATAGTCCGCTGGGTTGGGTTTTCAAATCTTTAACCTCTCTGTGAGTTCCGGTGTCTTCCCATCACTATAGAAGTTTTGGTACCTATCTTAAAAGGAGGCGATAGCGCCGTCACTTGTAATTAACGCCCCATATCTTTATTGTCCGGGTTTTCTAACGTTTTTGAACGGGTTGTGCATGCCCGAATTTTTTTTTATTTCCGCCAAAAGTTTGTATTTTCTTAGCATTGTTTCCTGAAAGGACGGTCGGTCGAAGCCAGTCTTTGCTCTTTTTTAAACTACTTATCTCCCATTGTTTTAAACAGAGGCCAAGTTGATTGTGTATATTTTTACATGTGGAAAGCTTTCGATAAAGCAAATCATGAGTTGTAGTTACACAAATTATTGTCATACGGTTGTTGTTCAGAGCTCGGTAACTGGTTCGAAAGTTAGTTATCATCTCGTGCAAACAGTTTTTGTGTTCATAACTGTTATTTCGACCTTTCCTTCTCAACATCTGGTGTTCCTCAAGGATTTATTCTTGGCCCTCTTTTGTTCTTAATTTTTGCAAACGATTGAGCGGCCTATGTAGATAGTGCTGAGTTATTGATGTTTACTGACGACATCAAGTTTTTTATGAGTGTAAAGTATCTTGTTGACCGTCATGCTCTGCAACATGATGTCCTACGTGTTGTCGAGTGGTGTTCAGCAAATAGATTTTTTATGTATATATATATTCGTTTATTTCAATTCCAAATGAGTGTGGAGAGCAGGGAAAAAAACTGCAGTCGCGGCTTGACAGCCAGCCCCCCCCACCCCAACACTTGACATAGAGTGCAGTATAAAATTCAAACTAAATAATCACTCAAGGCATAACATTTACATACAGAACATTTAAAGTATAACCAACGAAGAGCTGGAGTAACAATAATGCAGACATAAACACACAAAATATATACCGGGCCAAGTAATATTAAAGTAATAATAACGCAAGTGTTATAACTGATGAATCAGCTTAAATAACACACTATACATAAAATACACCTTACACACGTACATACATGCATACATGCATGCATGCATGCATGCATGCATGCATACGTACATACATACATACATACATACACACATGCATGCATACATACATACATACATACATACATACATACATACATACATACATACATACATACATACATACATACACACACATACATACATACATACATACATACATACATACATACATACATAATGAAGTAAAACATAGTGATGAAATTGCAGACATCATGATGCACAAAAATACTATACAACAAGGTCACATAAGAAAAATACTACAAATACTACAGTGAGCATTTGGATCATCCATATAAGCATAAAGAAAAATTCGAAAGCGTCGCATCAGTAAAATATAAAATGTGACTGAATTATCACTGAATTACCCGAGAACAAATGTATTGCCTTTTTACAGGCGTTGCAGTATAGGCTACCTGCAATGCAGTTTGGCGCTACACGTTGCACCATCTAGCGGCTGCAAAATAAAGAAACTGGGTAGGCCAGGACTGTGCGGGTCGCGGGGGATGCGGGCGGGCGCATCCAGAAACCTCGTGTGAACGTTGCATTTCGGATCGGCGTGAGCTTTTTTAGAACCGTTTTTCGTAAAAGTAAGTCCCAACTTCACGTCTCTATGACCTCACCGGGCGCCTGTGACATCTCGTTTACTCCTAGAGTTCCCCCAAAAAATAAACGTTGCTACTGCTGCGTGAAAGACGGCCACAGTCGCGAAGGTGACTCAAGCGTCAAACTTCACCGCTTCCCCGGCTCCCCTTCGAGATCTTGGGAAGCGACACGGCGACAGAAGTGGATTACTGCAGTGCGACGCATCAAGTAAGTGAATTTTACAGAAACTGTTGGGGGGAAGTGAACGAAAATATATGTGCAGGCTTGGAAAGTGGTCGGACGAACTCGTTTGGCAGACTACTCGGCAAAATAACATATTTATACAAGTTGTATTACGAGTCGCTTTGACAGCCACATAGAGAAATACGATAGGAACAATCGGGCCGATTATTGCTTCGCTGTGACGTCGAGAATCGGGCGATCAGGTCTTCAAGCGAAAGGCCCGTTGGCCGTTCGGCACGCGTGGTCGCAACCAAAACCTTCCAAACCTGCGAGTTTTTAAATAGTGGACTTTCGTAGCACGAAGGTTTGTGTGTTTCAGCAACCAAATTTAATGCTGAGTTTGGTAACAAATGTGACGGCGCGCAGAAAGCAGGTTGATAAAGTTTTTCTTTAGAAAAAGCTCGTGCGAAGCGTAAATATCCTTCTTACACGTACACTTTGTTGCCTGTCGCCTTTTTACACCAGGCTTTGCAATGTGCGTACGGTTCTGTAGCATGCAGAGTTTGGTTCTAATTACCCAAATTTTATTCTAGTGTGTGTGAACGTCGGGAGGAGAGGACGGCCGAGCGAGGCTCGAGCGGGGGCCAGCCGGCGAGGAAAGAGGAAGAGCGTGCTGCACGAGGCTGGGGCCGGGCAGGAACGATTGAGCCGTTCTGGCTGGTCTGGCCCATGGTGGTTTCCGGGAGCATTCTACCAGCGAAGGTCGGATCAGGACTGGCAGAAGCGGCGAGCCCTGGCCATACCGGCCTGGGCTATGACGATCCCGGAGTGGCTCCGTAGCGAGACCCTGGCTGTGATAGCCCGGAACAGCTAGCCTACGCAGCGCTGGCGTACGGGAAGGATGATCCGCAGGTCTGGACCATCTGGACACGAACTCCGACTGCGAGCTCAGAACAAAGGGCGGCAACTAGGATCGGCGGGTCCGGACTGCCGGCTCTCGAAGACGGGCAACCGAGTAGTACAGTAAACCAATTCGGTGCCTTCTCGTTGTGTTGAGTCACTTCCTGGGAGACGAGCGAAGCGCACATACCGATCGGGCGCCGATTATTATATAGTGGTGAAGACAACTCAAACTGGTGTCCAAATGACAACTCTAGAATATGCTCTGAACACTTCGACCTATCAAGGTTCCCGATGGTCTTAAAAAACACACACACACACACACATCAAAGAACCAGGGACACGGCGCGCACGTAAACACGAGGACTGCTGTGGCTGAAATCGGGGTCGCCGCCGCTCGCCACGGCCCGACGGGCAGACTGGCCGCCCCAGTAACACACATGCCTCCGCTCGTGGCGCTGAATGCAGCACTCTCGTGGCGCCGCCTGGCCATTGCCGGCTGCCTATAGTACACTACAATTACATTATAGACGGAGTGACAATCGAGCGTGCGTCTGTTGTAAATGACCTTGGTGTGTATCTCGATAATGAATTCAAGTTTACTGCTCGCGTGTCGTTTACTGCTGGTAGGGCGACGAGAATGTTGGGTATTATATGCCGCATTACTCAGCCATTCAAGAACGCGGCCTTTATTATTTGTTTATTTTGTGCCCTAGTTGGGTCTAGGATTGAGTTCGGTTTTGTGGCGTGAAATTTGTTATCAAGAACACAAGAAATGACCATTGAAAAAGTGCAACACGTACGAATACGTATTTTCTATGATCGCTACTTCCAACGCCGTTTCTATTTTGACTACACTTTTCTGCCTAATAAGGTTTCGTTGATACCTTTGACCAATGGAAGAGCAGAGGGCGACTTAGTTTTTCTGTACAAAATTTTCAAAAGCGTATTTGACAGTGCTTCGCTTTTATGGGATGTAAACATTCATGTTTACATCCGTAAACATAGAAACAAGAAAAAAAAGTTGTTCCGTCGAGCGAAAATTGCCAAAAATGCCGCTCGATGGTCCGCCTACCGGGACACGCTATCTGCTTACCGTATCTTTATCAAAGAGGCCAAGTGCGTCTTCCTTAACAATACGCTCCCATCAATTTTATCTTGTAACCAATCTCAGTTTTGGAAGATCATAAAACCTACTAAGAAAGGCACAATATCCCTTGTTTCTGATGGACAAGTTATGCGCAGCGAGGAATGTTGTAACGTGTTAAACAATGTTTTTGCTGGGTAATTTCAGTTTCATCTTCTAGTAGGATAGCGCATCTGTGTAATCGTGTTTCTTTCCAATTGATCCTATTGTCTTTGATTTTGTGGGAATAGCGAACCTTATTCGGAAGTTGAAACTTTCATCCTCTTGTGGTGTGGACGAAATTAACTTAAAGTTAAAAAAAAAAAAAAAACACAGAAGTCTACTCGTCCATAATTTTATCTTATATCTTCACGCAATCTATTGAGTGTTCGAGTGTACCACGCGACTGGAAGGTGGCGAAGGTGGTCCCTCTTTTCGAGTCCGGCAATGTATAGTCCGCTCTTAATTACAGACCAATTTCGATAACAAGTATTCCGTGTAAACGTTTGGAACATGTAATCTATTCAAATCTCGTGTCATTTCTAGAGTCAAATTAATTTTTCAACCCCTCCCAGCACGGATGTTCGTAGACACTATTCCCGTGAAACGCAACTGCTCAATTTTGCATATGACATAACATCGGGCCTGGATCGTGATCAGTTTTTCGACTGCATCTTTCTTGATTTTGCAAAAGCATTCGAGAACAGTTCCACCACACTTGCTCGTTCTCAAAATTACAACCTTAAATATTGACCCTAATATCGTAAATGGATTGAATGTTTTTAAACTAACCGCTTGCAATTTGTAATAGCGAATTATTGTACTTCATCTCCTTCTTTGGTAAAATCCGGTGTTTTTCAAGGTTCCGTTTTAGGCCCTGAGCTCTTCCTAATATATAATAATGACCTTCCTAACGGTATTCAGTCCTCTATAAAGTTATTCGCTGACGACGGCTTTCTTTACCGCCAAATAACTGACCTATCCGATCAATCTATTCTCCAATCTGATCTCGACCACATCTCTACCTGGTGTAATAAATGGCTGATGACCCTTAACATTAACAATTGTAAAAGCATTACATTCTCACGCCGCCCCAGCCCCTCTCTATCATGTGATTACAAGATTAATGATATTTCCCTTGAGCACGTCATTTCTTACAAATACTTTGGAGTTCACATAACTAATGACTTCTCATGGCAAACCCACGTTAACTACGTTATTTTCTATAATTCTAATCGCATCCTCGGCTACTTACGTGGACATTTCGCTCAAGCCCCTTTTTCTCTTAAGTTTCTTCTTTACCGTACACTCATCCGCCCAAAGCTCGAATATGCTTCTGCGATATGGGATCCAGCACAACGTTATCTTATTGATGCCATTGAATCTTTTCAAAATCGATCAGCCCGTTTTATTAACTCTAATTATTACCGCCTTGCTAGCGTGCCACTAATGAAGTCTAATGATGGTATTCCTGAACTAATGTTTCGAAAAAAAATTGCGCGTCTTTCTCTTTTTTATAAAATATTTTTTTTCATAACCCAGTGCTCAAGCAGGAACTCTTTTTACAGCCTTCATACCTTTCATCCCGGGTTGATCACCAGTACAAAGTTGCCATACCTCATTGCAGCACTAACATATTTTTGATTCTTTCTTGCCACAAACTTGTTCAGAATGGAACCACCTTCCCCCACACATCGCCGCGATTGAAGATGTTTCTGGTTTCAAAGCAGCCATAATTGATTACTTTCATAACTCTGCAATTTGTTTATTTCGTTGATTTATACTTTTTCTTTTGTTTTATCCTTGTTGTCTTTTTTTTTACTATGAATTGATCACTTGTACTTTGTAAACCCATTGTACCCACCCCCCTCTGCAACGCCCGATGGGCCTTGAGGGTAATGAACTAAATAAATATATAAATAAATGTCCCTCCTCGTTCCACTAGGACGCGCAGTACTCTCAGCAGTCTCACCATCTGTAAACTATCTCCTTCGTCACGGATACAATCTCAGTTTATCAATATTGAAAATGACGTACTTGATATATACAATGACATTAAGGTGTTCAGGAACCAAGTGAAAGTGCTTGTTGCGTAACTTTAAAGATTGTGTGTTTGTTGCTTTGTGTTTGAAACCTGCGATTGTGTTTTTCTTTTTTTCTGTTCATATTTATATACTTGTGCACCAAAGAAGACACCTGCATGGTTGTTCTTGGACACGTAAAATTAAAAAGAACAAAAAAATACGCACGTTTTTGTACCGAAAATTGGGCTTTTGACTTCCTACCTTCTTTCTTTTGGCCCACTAAACGATATGCTATTAGTAAAATCACAATCTAAGTTTATCCCAGCCGAAAATTTGTTTCATGAGCCCTTTAAGCTAATAATAATATTAAATAAAAATAAAATGTATTTTGTTTTATATTGAGCCCATAGGGAGAAGTGGATTAGGTGATAGTAAATAGTAAGTTTAGTACCCTTGCCACAAGAAAAAGTTAATATCTTCATATTAAATTATATAGGATCGAATCAGCTCGCGATCCTGAGTGACTTTACGAGCGTCGCGAGCTGATTTTCCGAGCCCATAATGTCATTTGATAGAAATTACATTAGTTTTTGCCATGTGGCTGAGGTATAATGCAAAAAATCAGTGACTCCATGTTAGCATCGCTTGCATGATTGTAAGTGACACTTGTCTAGCCGTGTCCGCGTTGACAACGTATACCCGAGATTTACTGTGATCCGTTTTGTTGCATTCAATCACTGCGTGTGTGGCTATTCTGTCGAAGTAATTCTGTATAAGATATGCATGCCTACAGCAATGATTGCGCGACTCAATGTTTTCGACCTAAAACAATCATTTTTCCGTAGACGTCTTATACGTACACCTTGTGTCGTTTCATACCGATTATTTAGAGGTGTAATATTTTGCTCGTGTAATAAAATGTTTTATAGCCAAGTTTCTATGTACAGCTTTTATTGTTACGACGGTCTATCCACGCGCGTTGCCTTCGGTTCGGCGCTTCGACATGAGCCACCAATAGCCTTCCTTTGCGACGTCAAGAGAAGATCGCTACGGCTTTAGCTTTTAGGAGATGTTGGCCCGCTGTCGTGTTCAAACAAAAAAACGGAAAGGGAGTTCAGATTTTTTGACGGAGCGGTGAACAGTTCAGGGATCACGTCGCCAGTTTGCGTACCCCTTTACACGGCGCCTTCTCCGTAATCTGCATCCGCCATTTTGCGGCCGTGTTGTGGCAAATACTCAACAAGCGTATTTAAGATAAGATTCTAAATACCCGTTCGAAAACGTATTTCGAGTAGTATTTAAGTTACTTTCACTTCGAACTATCTGATTTGAGCACAAATACTCTGGAAAAGTGATTGAGTTACATTTGAAGATACTCGACGACCAGGTTGCATGCTGGTAATTTAAGAATAAAAAAGTCAAATGGGGTTCTCTACTTGTGATGACTTTGCTGAAAATAACATTTTGCTGTGATCCTTATGACTTTCAAGAATCAACTTAGCTGCTTTCATTGAAGTTTACTTTGAAATATTTTGGGAAATGCAACATAATCGGTGCCGAAATTGTTTAGAATCAAGGGGAACTCACGCATTGTAGGCATGACAACTGGCGTGCTTTAGTTTGCCAGCAGGCTCGGCTCATGACACATTCCGCAATATGTTCGTAATATGCTTTGACGCGATCACGGCGGACTTGACACAAAATACGGTATTGCATATCCCTAAGAGCCGAAATACAAGTTTATCGGACAGCCGGACTTGACGGTGAGTACGTGAGTGAACGACAAACGTGCACGTTCAGGAAAAACATCAGCTAGAGGACAGCAGCCTCTGTCGCTGATCTAATGTTAAGAGCGAGTATTTTGCCTCCCCAACAAAGGGCGAGGAGGAGAGCCTGTACCTTCAAATTGTCAAAAAAGATTAGGAAGGTCAAGAGGGAAACAGAAGTAACCCAAAAAGGTGTCGACGAAATCGCTTTTAATCCCTGGCTCCACCATGAGGAAAACTGGGTTGTAGGATTCTGAAAATGAAACAATATGCGCATTCAGAAGGAGATAAAGGAAACGCTTTTGAACGGGTTTTGGAGCCAAAGTTAAGCCACAATAGGCACACAAGGGACTTTGGGGAAGTCCAATCTAGGTCACTGCAGCTCAATGAAGCCAGCAGGGTCTAGCTTTCTTGGCATAGGGAGTGTTCGTGTTCGCGCATTTTCATACCAGAAAACCCAGAACCGGTGAGTTGTTCCGTCAGCGGATTCTTCCGCTGACGGAACCACTCCAGCTTTAGACAAAATGTTTAAAATCCAGATGACGTCACCAGCACATTGCTATACTTCGCTTCAGCTTCCGTCCGAGCGCAGCCAAAGCTGCGTGCAGCCGGAGCCAATCCCACGCCGTCAATAGGTCACACGACCTAGCCTGCACTTTTGTATTACTCCGCTGCTCCGCTGCTCCGCTGGTCGTCCGCACCGCCCGCGTTTGCCGAGTATCCAAAGGGTTGTATTTCGGCTGACACGGGTGTATCAGCGGTATCGTCTGCTACAGGCTTAAAAAATGCCCTTTCACGTTCTGAAATTTAGTCACAAGAGATATTAGTACGTAGGCTGGCCGCAGGCGTCTGTCTTTGAGCTTTCTACCTATTCGGCATAGATTTCAGATGTAAGTAAACCTTGGAAGGTGTACTTGATGTTGATGCTGTTGTATTGTCTAGATATACCAGGGCTCGAAGCCCAGTCCTTTCCACCAGCTTCTCTGCGTTCAATGTGATCGGCAGATAAAGGGGTGCCCTGACTTCGCCACGTATCAGTGAATGGTAGTGGCCCGGTTCGGTTAACAACTTCGTGGTACGACGCGGCCGGAGTCTGCTGTCAAATGTGAAAGTCGACATTCATCACGACCTTTCGCGCCTGACACCCAGACGTGCCTTTGCGAAAGGACGTTTTGAAGCGCCTTGGTGAGGAAAGCAGCAAAGCACATGATTCGACCATTACGGGAACGAAATCACACAAAATACGCGAGCGCTGCAGCCGTGTTGTCAGCAGATGTACGAGGTTTCACCAAACCACATGCATTTACGTATATTATTAAAAACTAAACTTCAGATATTTAATTCCTTTAGTTTCAAATCATTCTCAGCAGTACACATCTGGAATATTGTGCAATGTTTACGCACAAAATAGTTTTTTTTTTTTTTTTAATTCCTTTTGCGGACTACTTTGTGGTGCGTAGGAATGCGCTCTTCTCGAAGTTGCGACTCCGTCCCTCAGCCTTTGGCTGCACTCGGACTGAAGTTGAAACAAAGTATTCGCGTCTCCAGCTCGACGCTCGCCCTCCCGCGGCGGAAACGGGAAGCGCTCTAGTGAGGGTCCCCCGATTCTCCTGCTCAGCGGGCGCGGCGGAACTGCTCGCTATCATGGCTCGCGAAATGTCATTTCCGAATGCAAACCACACTCTTCACTGTCCCAACGTGGGGCTACAGCCGGTATGGTATTGTACCTTATTAGAGAGTTTTAGTATTGCGTATAGAAGCAAACGGCAAGCGCTGTGCGTTTGCGTTAGGGGGGCGTGCTCCACGTTCAGCGTGCGCATCGTTGCCATGCTCCAATCCAAGACCACAATTTCGGGCTCCGCGCACGCGCAGCGTGGAACACGCAAAGCTAACGCAAACAGACAGCGCTTGCGTTCGCTCGTATATGCAATACTAAAACTCACTACTGTTTTACCAGCTTCCAACGCAAACGAAACGTGCTGCAATGAGCAGACGCGCAAGCAGGTAGGCGTTCCTTCGAACTGGAAAGGCTGAGATTGGCAAAACGACGGCGAGCAAATACGAAAGTAAATAAATGTTAAAAAAATAATTATTATTATTAATTTTTTTTTTTTTTTGTAGGGGGAGGATTTGATTTGGAGGGATATTGGCGGCGAATTTGGAAGTTTTGCCGATTGTCAAAAGTCGCTACTTTGATAGCACCCTCAATTAATCAAATTTTACATGAATTTTTATATTAGCTAGAATGTTGTCTTTGATTTTACAGTTTATTTTATAACTTTTTAATTGAGAATGCTGCAATTGGCACCAGTGATGATAATTAGCACACTTTAGATTGTCATTCGTGTTCGCGCGTTTAAAATTAGATCATAAGCAACTAATTATTTTAGAGCTTAAAAAATTGCGTATTAAAATATCATACGTTTAATATTTATATTATTATTAATGCAAATCGCGGCAATGCATGCCCCCAATTAGCGCCACGATCACAAAAATACGCCATTGACCATATTAGTCTTTCTTGAAAGGTATCATTTTGTTTTCTTTTTAGCATATAAAAACCTCTGTCATCGTTATCAAGATAGGCAAACAGTTAAACACATGGACGAAATATAAACTACTATGCGTCACGCGTTGCTTTAAAGACACGCACACTTCAGCTGCCTGACTCGGATTCCGTCTTTTAATTTTTCTAATGAGAACAGCGTTTCTTAATTCATTTAGATTAATCATCTAAATACCCAAAAAGCCATTGAAAGCAGGGCGTCGAACCGGTCATTATTTCGGTTCGGTTCGGGTTCGGGTTAAGTAGCATTGTATTTTGTTCCGGTTCGTTTCCGGTTTAGGGTAGCGCACATAATATCACTCCGGTTACCGGTTTAAATAAGCGCGAACCGGTTCGAACCGGTTCCTAACTCGACCTTTGAATATTGACCGAGCATTTCCTGCAGCCTTTTCTGAGCACGAGATACTTGCAATAGAGCCATTCCAATACTACTCCCCCCTCAGGCAGATATGAAAAAAAAAAAAAAAAACTCTGCACAGTGACGTGCGCAAAAGACACCATTAATGAGCAAGGCTATTACTTGTATATTACTGTTCTTAAGTGAACTATATATAAGCGATCGGCTTTCCATTTTTATGGTGTCTTTTGCACAGGTAGCTGTGCAGTATTTCAAAATCTGCCAGAAGAGGGCGTATTTTTGGGATAGACCATAGACCAGGGGTGGCCAAGCTGCGGCTCGCGAGCCGCATACGGCTCTTCGCGTCTTAAAGTGCGGCTCGCGGCTCCCTCACCTACCCCCCCCCCCCCCCCCCCCCCCCCGCCACCCTCCCGGTCACACGAGCACTTGCCCGAAAAGAGACATGGAACGCGTTTTAAATCGAAAGACATGTAGCCGTTTGGCAGTCTTCTGCTACTGCTACCGTACGTACAGTTGGACTGCTTTTGACTCGGATAGATTGAATGTAGTTCGAGTATCGTTTATTGCTTTAGACAAAAGTTCGTCTCCTCCACCCCCCCCCCCCCCCCTCCCCCACGGCTCTTGGAAGTTTCGTGGTTTTGGTTGCGGCTCTTAGACCGGGTCAGCCTGGCCACCCCTGCCATAGACCTTTCCAAAAAAGAGCTTGTAGCCGGTGCCATCTTTAGTGTTCGGGCGTATAGCGCGTGCTTTGCTCGCTTACCGAAGCGACGAACACGACCGTGCTGGGCTGTGAAGATCACACGCTGAGTTGTGATTTTGTAAACACTGAAAAGGTATCTAGGTAGGTTCCCTGCGCTTCATACGTTTTGGTTTGTTTTGCTCTGGACACATGTGTTTTTGTTTTATGCATGCTACCTGTTTTCGGCACCCAATAAGATGTCACAGCTATGCCCCAGAGTGACTGACAGGGGAACAAGGTGAAACAAATGTGCCGTAAAACACAGAAACAGGGACATCGAGTGCGCAGTGGGGGTGGTTTATAGAATCCCGTTAAGCTGTGGTCGTGTATACATCGGCCAGACCGGCCGATGTGTCAATGACCGGGCACGTGAACACGCACGTATAATGAAATAAGACTACATCTTGACAGCGCTTTGGGTTCCGGCGGTAAAACGCTGCTCTAAAGATCTCGTGGCGATGTTTTGTCTAGTCACTTTGACTTTTTGTCGCAAACAATGCTCTATGCAAACAACGCTTTATACAAATGAATGACCCGGGCCGAGTCCCACAGACCGGATCATTCATTTGTACCTGTCAGCCACCGAACAAAGTGCCGGTAATGCCACCTCAGCGAACGACGTTTCTCGAATGCTCAGTTGAAGACGATGAAAGAGGGCTTGAAACAAAAATGAGAAAATGGTTGAACAGGCGACATGCTGGCCTTGCTTGTCTGACAAACCTACAAAAAACTAAACAGACACATTTTCTTCTCTCCACCCCCTCTCCCCACCTCTCCTCCCCCTGGCCTCCTTCCAGGGCTCGGCGCTTCGGCGAATCATCGCCGAGTAACGTTGCCTCCGACAACTCATGTTTATTTTTTGTTTTTGTTTTCTTTTGTAAGGTAACACTCCGAGCACGTTGAAGAAAATATTGTATTTCATTGAAATGGACCCCAGGCTACCCTACAAACTATACTGCCGAAGCAGCGTGGTAGTTGTCCCTCCTTCCTTCATGGTGTCGCTGCACTCAAGCGGAAGGCCACTTGATGCATTCTCGGTGCTCGATTGGCTAAATGGCTCATCGACTGCAACTACGGTCCATCTTGAGGTCAAACATTCGCGGACGCATAGGCCTCCGTGCCTACAGTGGAGCAATCCGCTCCGACAGATGGACATTTCGTTTCCAAGCGGCCAAGTAGTGCTTTGAAATCGCCGCCGCCGCTACCGCGCCGTCAGGATCAATCCAAGAAACAAGGGAAAGTTGAAGCTCTCCAGACGATGATGTATTTTTTTTATTACGTATGCAATAAAAACGGAATGTAAAATATCTCACAGTTTGTTAGGATTAGTTTTGGTAATATGAGAAAAATATACGCCGGCAACTTTTCCCATTTAAACCAATTATAGATATAATTGGCCCTGAACCGTTTTCCTTGAACCGGTAACCGCCACGTCAGATTATGGTTTTGTTCCGGTTCAGGTTCAATATAAAGTGTGCGATTTCGGTTTCGGTTTTGTTCCGGTTCGGCCAAAAATAACGGTTTTGATCCGGTTTTCGGTTCGGGTTCGGGTTTGGTTCGACACCCTGATTGAAAGGCCCGCAGTTCATTATTTAATATGACAATTATCTGAGCGAAAAAAAGCCAGAAAGAACGCACAAATATCAGCACTGATTTTTTCAACAAATAATAATACTCTATGTTACCTCTAAGGTTTATGAAAGACCCTGTCTTTAAAGGGACAAACGTTTCCGCGAACAACTTCTTTAACTAAATATTTACGGTGTAAGACACACTTTGAGTTATGAAAGAATCTGGAATTAAGACCGGCACCGAGAAACTAAATCCAAAATTAAGGTTAGTTTCGGTTTCGCTTTGTAATTAAGACGTACCTCCTGGTCTAAATATTACGCTAAATACCGTTTTTGTTTTCAGCATAAAAAGGTAGCCTGTACTCATAACACCCTAGCTTCGTAGTGTTACCAGAAATAATTTGTATCGCTCAGTGAAGCCAGCACACTAGACAGTCTCAGCAGCGGCACGCATCTCCGACCCTCACTAAACCCGCCATTTTGGAAAACGAGTGGCGCCACCTATAGTGAATTGGAGTCGCGAATAGCTCAAAGCGTCCCGTGCCATTCAAACACAACTTCAAAAAAAAAAAAAAGGTGGACAAGAAGACGCATAAAGGCAGTCGTACTTCGGTTATTTATTTGGTATTTGGTATTTTGTTTTCATTTTCGGACTGCATTTTGCTCGTGCCTGTTTCCTGTCCTGTGTATGATCGCTTGCCTCCAAGTCAGAAATCGGTTCAGCACTGCTCTTGAGTTGATTCTTTCGGCGACAAATATTTTCGAATATTGAAAAATGTATTTGAGATACTGAGTACAAGTTCGTGTATGCGTACGGCTAGGCTAAAGGGTTTGCAGTACTTAAGAGCATAACATTATGGACTATTAAAAAATAATTTTGCTTATGACATTGTGAAACTTATTTGAAGCCCATGATCAAAGAATGGTACGTAAAAAATGAGGAACTATAGTATGTTGGAAGGGTGCCAGCTGCCCGATAGATGGCGAATAAATGTGTTTTTGTTTCATCCAGAGTCATAGATTGAGGAAATGTGCATTCACACGGACGTCGGAATCGTAACCGCGAGGCGGATTCGCTTGTTTCGATCATAAAACTCGGACGTGAAATTGCATTGAATCTTGAATCAACCACGTTCGGAACCGCTTTGCGAACGAGGTTCAACCGGCCGTGTGAATATACCGTTAGGGTTTGGCCATCTATTGTCCTCGGTGACCTTTTTCTGCCTCAGTGGCTTCTCCCACTGATGTGATGTCGCGCCTAGCAACCGCCTAGCAACGGGGAACGCCGTGCAAACGACGCACTCTTACCTAGCTGTCCGCCATTTCCGATCCCGCGGCCCACGCGCTCGTCTGCAGATCGAGCCACATGTTATATACTGTGTACGATGTACCTACCTGAGGGTTTTAGGGTTTCTGATGAAGAACTGGAAGGTTGCTGTCCGTTGAATGCTCCTAAGCGCAGCCTTCAAAATTTCTGCTATTTATGACGCAAAAATAAAAATTTGTCTAGATATATAGTTTATGAAAATCGGGTGGACGCCCACACAGGCTCCAGAATTTGAGATGTAGGAAGTGTTTGCTCGGACTTGAGACTTTTGTTTTTTTACAAAAAAACGTAGAGCTGTCGTCGCATCTGTGATTGAACTCATGCGGGTTTCTAAATAATAGTTAGCAGCTTTGACGTCATGACACAAGCTCTTGCACTAGCCGCTTGCTCTTGAAGTTAAGATTCTAATCTTGTTGTAGTCAAGGCCGTAATGCGGGCATTTGCAGCGGGAGGCAGTTACAACCTATGTTACACGCTGTGCAGCCTATGTTCCCTTCCTTCCGTTCCAAACTATGAAGTGAATAAAAATTCGCCGCGATCGTTACCTTCAAAGTACTATAATGCATGCAATGCATTTTAGGGAATCTGAGAGGGAATTGGTGTCACGTGACGTGTGTTTTTCCACTCAATTAAGCGGGGTCACTGAATGGTTGTATAGGTCACGTGACGTTTTTTTTCCCCCACTAAATATAGTGGGGAAAGTAGATTGGTGTCTAAGTCACAATACCTAAATTTTTCCGCAGCGGGCACCTGAATTCTTGAATAGGTTACGTGACGTCAATTGCCAGCTAAAATTAGCAGGGGAACTGAGTTGATGTTTTGGCCACGAGACGTGAATTTTAACGCTAAATGTAGCGGGGAAACTAAGATAACGTAGAGGTCACGTGCCGCTAATTTCCCCAATGATGACACCAGTTTCCCTCCACATTTAGCGGGGAAATTTAATTGGTGTATAGTTCACGTGACTACAGTTTTTTTCCGCTAAATTTAGCTGGACAACTAAATTGGTCTGTATGTCTCAAGACGGCAGGTCACGTGACATGAATTTTTCCACCAAAGTTTTTTTGAGAAACTGAATTCGCGTATAAGTCTCGTCATATCAATTTCTTCGATAACTTTTGCGAGAAATGCACGGACAGATGGACGGACAAAATCTTTGGGATTAAGAGGTAGAGTTAAAAGCATTTCATGCGTCAATTCCAAATGGAACCGATGACTTCCCATAAATGTTATTTTACGTACGAATAAGTTATACTACTCCGTTTCACCTGAAGTTCAGAGGCAACCGACGCTACAAGCTAAGACCAATGGGAAAGCTTCAAAACCGCACCATCGTGGTGTTCGTCACATTCCTGCACGTATTGCATCATATCTGGACCGAGTATGAACATAAAACGTCTAGTGAATTGTGCTATTGACGCTGCTTGATCGGTACTATTACTTCATGGCGTCGGCTCCGTCTGCATTTAAAGTGAAACAAATTATAGTTTTTTTTTGTTTTTTTGTCTCTCGTTTACTTTTATGCAATGATATGGTGACGAACGCTGGGATCTCAGCACTGCTGGGAACGGCTAATGAATTGAATTTAAATTTGTTATTTTGACACGAGCTAGATTTCCATTCGCGAACGTCATTTAATGCTGAGTCTCTCGAGATTTATTTCGCAGCCTTCCGGCTTTCATCGAATATATTTAGATAACAAGATCGCTGTCTCGTTGATGAAAAAGCTCGGTTGAGACTCCGGTTAGGCGCATGTGCGGCTGGATCATCCCATATCCGGAGTATTGCCTCGAGCAAGAAATCACATGTGACACGCTGACGTACGACGAAGAGGATTAAGGAGAATCAAAGTTGCGTAAAACTAACTCACCGGGAGAATGGTTTTAGCTCATTTTACATTCCAACGGACAATTTTCTTTTACGAAACACGGGTGCTCTTCAGAAGATCTCGTGTGACGATGTCCTTTTCTAATGCATTCAACACTATCTACGCTCACTAGCCGGAAAATTATACCGAATGGTTTTCCGCGGCAAATTAGAAGTTGTCGTCGTTGCTATGGCGTTTGCGTGACGTGTCAGTGACGTATGGGGTACGAGCTGTCAAGCAAGTCTGTTGGCCAAACTCTCTCTTTCTATTGAATAGTCACGAGTGTTACCGAAATACAGAAAGCTTCCGCTCGAGATTGGCATCTGTTCGATTCTTTACCTGTCACTGAGACTGATTGCAGTGTGAGCAAACACGGGCTTGCTTGTAAACAGCGCGTTGACGTATAAAGCAACGCGCGTCTCTGATATATCGCCACTGCGGTGTCGCTGCTCTCGGCACAGCGCAGACACTTCACTTCACGCGAATCTGGTTTCTTCTCACGCGCAATTTCCACACCCAGTGGGAGCGAGCGAAAGGCTTGTTTGTATACTCTCTTCGCCCTTAAGCTGAGATTGCACCCAAAGCTACAAGCGCGAGCTAGCCAGCGCTCCTGGCTTTGAGACGTACATTCCTAGCGCAAGTCCTCATTCTCCGGAAGAACGACTCAAAGCAGTGACCTCGATCTGTCGTGCTTATGGCCATGACCGCAGTCTCAGCTTAAGTGGTGAGCGGATATAAACAGCGCATTGACGGATATATACTAAATGATATGCCACACAAAACGGCATATTTCTCGTTGGTCGACATGTTCCATTAACCGAAACAGGGGATCCGACAAGTTGGGTTTTTTTCTATCTTTCGCTCTCAAGCGCTCGGCAGTGTATATCGTGTGCATTAATAAATGAGGGGCGCATAAAGACTGCGAGAATACAACCACAAAAAACGTGAAGTTAAACAAACAAAAAAGCGATGGTTCAGGCGTTGGAGAAAGGGCCGAAACGATCGTCTCAGGCGGTTCAATAAATTATAATTAAGAGGATTTGTAATAAGGACGCTGCGGAGGGAAACGTGAGGAAGGAGGGAGGTTAAGCGTCCAACGAGACGCCCCGTGACAGCCCAAAAATAATAGCGCGACAAAGGCTAACCAACCAATCTAAAAATGCTTAGATATTTCGATGCCGCAGCAAAGAGCACATAAAATGTTCGTTGGGAAAATAGTAAGCCTGCTTAGCTTTTATCTTTGCGGCTTCTTTCTTTTCATCTTATTTTGTTTTGTTTCGGCGGCGTGCTCAGTATTAAAGCCAAGGATTAGAGGGAACACTACTTTGGGGGGAGTGGGAGGGGCAGTAAGGCGCTCCGCGGAGTGGAATGACACGCTAGTCGCACTAATGATAGAAGCGTTATCGTCGTGTTCGCAAATATGCTTGAGTTATATTTATTGCTTTTAGATCGTAAAAGTAGTAGAGGATATGATGCACCCTTGTCCCTTGTTTCATCCCTCTCATCCCAATGAAAAGCCGTCATACGTGATTATTCTTTCTCCCTTCGTTGTCTTTTTTGATTCCTCATTTCAGCTTCCCTAATTTCTTCTCGGCACTATGCCGGAGCGGGCGCCCTTGATGCTGCTGAACCTTCATCGCTTGCTCTATGTACTTACTGCTGTTTTTTTTTTATTTTTGTTATTTTTCATTTACCTTTTTTGTTTTACTTTTTCGAGCGGTGGCGTCGCCACGTGAACACTTGTTCAATCGGTTCATTATGAAAATTAGTGCGCCATCATCGTCCCGCTGCTAACGCGAGACACCGTGGCGAGCCGAGATTACGCGAGATGAATGTTGCGCCGAGATGGAAAGTAATAGAAGAGAACACAGAAAAAAAAAGCTTGGTTGTGTGTGTGTTTTTTTTTTTATTTGAATGCATGCGGTAGACTACTGGCGTCCCATTTTGCGGGGAAATCTTTGAGTTGACCTGACGTATATGGAATTCAAAATTAATCGAGCAAACATTTAATTATAATGCAGGTGACTGGTGCGCGACCGAAAAAAATCCGCCTGGTCCGGGTATCGAACCCGGGACCTCTCCATTACAGGTGGAGTGCTCTACCAACTGAACAAACCAGGGGTTAGACGTCAGTAGAGCGAACGGGTTTTATCAGCCGCCACCAGTCTAACACCAACAAGGGTGAAGCTTGCAATTTAAGGTTATAATTATAATGCAATTAAATGCAAAGGTGCAAGCGAGCTGGACAAGAATGACGAAAATAATCCCGGAGAAGGCATTTATTTGCATTATAATTATAACCTTAAATTGCAAGATTCAACCATGTTGGTGTTAGACTGGTGGCGGCCGATAAAACCCGTTTGCTCCACTGACGTCTAACCCCTGGTTAGCTCAGTTGGTAGAGTACTCCACCTGTAATGGAGAGGTCCCGGGTTCGATACCCGGACCAGGCGGATTTTTTCGGTCGCGCACCAGTCACCTAGCTGTGTTTGTGTTTGTCCTTTGTCCCTCTTGTTCCCCTTCTCCGGGGATTATTTTCGTCAAACATTTAGTTGTTAGTGATGTCATTTGGTGCGAACAAATCCTAGATGGTAAGGCCGTAGCATCAGAGATGTTATGTCACCCACAAGGGATCAGCGCGTTGTGCAGATTGAATACGAGTGCTACGTCAGTGTTCGGTAGGGACTCGTGTTCAATCGGTGAAATATCTCGCTGCGCCATCTCCCAAGAGACGCAGTAGGCACACGACGCAATCTGTCCTCTGCTCGCTGCGTCTATCGGAAGAGGGCACCACAAGTGATAAAACCATCGCTAACTCAGTCGTCTACGAACACGTAGGCCCGATTACCCTGGCAAGTTTGGTTGTTTCATTTTTTTTTTCTCAGGAAGAGAACTACGCTTTGAAATTTCGACAGGTAAAATCCACCACCTGGATGCACATTCAGTGAAAGTTAGCGCTTTCTATGTGCAGGCGCCGAGTTTCCCGGTTCGTTTTTACAGCGTCAAGATCCAATGTAGACACCCTGTATAAAAAGAAATGCTCCGAATTTACTGCTATAGATAATATTGTACAAGCCTGATCATGCTGACAAAGAACGGGGGGCAGAGAATGGGTTGCGCGCAAACTATCACCTCGCAGAACCACTTCGCTGAAGTTGACGTCACGTAACTTGAGGTCACATGATCTGGACGATTGGCGTCAATTTTCCCGCTAAATTTGACGGGGAAATTTACGTGACTGTCTTTCATGTCGCGACTTCCGGAATGTTCTTTGTTATGGTGCTTCATGACGGTGTTCTCGCAGATTTTGCTGATAAACCTCATTCTGTGTTAACATCCTCCTGTTTCGCTGAATGGATCAACGCCCTCGAAAGGCCTAGGCTAACCTTTCTCCGGCAGCGCAACGTAGCTGAGAAAGCTATTAGAGCGCAGGGAAAATGACGTCACGACTTCGTGTCACGTCACAAATGAACAAATTCAGCGGCAGTAGGAGATGAGGAAGGAAAGAAGAAGGAGGAGGAGGAGGAGGAGAAGGAGGGAAGGGTACAGAGTAGGAGGGGCATGCCCCCCCTCTATACCCTCCCCTTCTCTTGAAGAGCTGGGCTCCAGTTTCGCGATACAGAGATTTGTAAACGCCTTTCATTTTTTTCTTGCACTTTTCCTAAAGTACTCGAGTGAGGCGTTCCTCCACTCAGATTTCCGCTTTCGAGTCCAACGCGAACCCGCCCGTCGCAAAACAAGGATCGTCTGCCGCATGGGAGGTGTGTCTCAACGAAGATGGACGACCGCTTCTAGTGCAGTGCTGCGCGCACGACAAACAGACGTCAAGAGAGGACTTTGACGCCAAATGTGCCGGCCCCAGGTGGAGAAAACGGGCGTCGCGAGGGACCTATTTTCTCCGCGTCAAAAATTGATGTTCTCTCGTTTTATGCCTATCCACGTTGAAATTGTTTTTTTTTAGTATACAGGGTGTTCTTTTAAACTTTATGAACTGTAAAAACAAACAAAAACTGTGAAAGCTACATTTGTTTGGAGTATGGAAGTGAGTTTTGACGGCCAGGGAGACATAATTAGATGTATAAAAGCACTATACGTATTTGATTTTAAATCGAACAGAACTATTAAAAAAATTAGTCGCGAAAGGTACTACCTATGCTGTTTGTGCAGGCGAGTCACAGAGCCAGGGAAACATAATTCAGGGGGCTAATCGTCAAGATCATTGGATAATTAACCTAAGCTTTCAATAAAAATTGTAATTAGTAAAAATAAAGATATGATTTCAATTCGAAACTTGCTGAGCGTTATCAAAAACCCCAGCATTAGTTAACATATATATAAAAAAACCTTAAAGCTCGTGGGAAGTGGTGAGCTGAAGTCCCCACTCGTGCAACAGGTGCAAAACTGGCGATGCGACAAAGCGTATGAGAAAAGTCGGAAAGGCGTTTTCACACCTCTAGCCTCCCGGCTGGTGCGCGCGTACTAGCACTCCCGCGCTTCACACACGCTTCAAGTCACTCTAAAAATTCACCTATTTAGTAGTTTTCGGTGACGCTCAGCAAGTTTTAATTGGAATCACATATTTATCTTCACTAATTAAAAATATATTATTAGGAAGAAAAATGAAAGCCGTTTACAACTCCCTGTAACACCGAATTGGAGCGCAGCTCTTGAGGAGGAGGAGGGAAGGGTACTCAGGCGAGGCTATACCCCTCCTCATCCTCCTCCTTCTCCTCCTCCCCTCATCCTTCAATCTCCTCCGGGGGGGGGGTCACGTGACCTCGGGGGGGGGGGAGGGGGGGGTCACGTGACCTGGGGGGGGGCACGTGACCTCAAAGGGGGAGGTCACGTGACCTCGGGGGGGGGGGGGGGCTCGCGCGGTGCATGTCCCAACATGCACCGCGCGGTTACGCCGACGCCGACGGCGACGGCGACGGCGACGCCGACGCCGCTCAAGCCGGAAACGCGCGCCTAAGAGGTGCGCTCTAAAAGAAGAGACTATTTTCGTGAGGAGACAAGAGAAGACGAAGAGGTAGTGGCACCAAGCTTTGGATGATTGTAACCACCATTTTCAGTCTTCAGGTAATGTAAACTAAATCATTGTATATATTCATCGTAACACCTTGGTGGAGGTGTGATCCGTTCTCCTACCTCTCCGTCCCCACCAACCTGGAACTGACGGAGCCGACAGCTTCCCGTCTCATCTTACATAATGGCCTCCGGCAGCACGGCATCCGGCAGCACCCCACCAGAAGGCACACCCTCGCAACCAACCTCCCCTCTTATCATCGCCCATCCTCGTGACTCTGGCAACTTCACCGGATCCGGGGATGAAGATGTAGAACAATGAATGCACCTATACGAGAGGATCAGCGTCCATAACAGGTGGGACCCAACTATCATTCCTGCGAACGTCATTTTCTATCTCCTAGACGCAGCCCGAACCTGGTTCCTCACCCACGAGGAAACAATTACGTCTTGGGACATGTGTAAGGAACAGCTACAACATCTCATTTGGCGATCCTACTGGTCGAAGGCTCTCCGCGAAGCGCAAGCTCGCTTCACGTGTCCGAACGCCCACAGGAATCCTACATTACATACATGCAGGATATTCTTTCCCTTTGTCAGAAGGCTGATCTTGTCATGACTAACGTTGACAAAGTAACTCACATTCTTAAGGGTATCGCCGACGATGCATTCCAGTTGATTGTCTATAAAGATTGTGCCACAGTGGATGCTGTTATACAAAGAGTGCAGGCGCTTTGAAGAGGCTAAAAAACGCCGAATCACAGCCAACTTCACACGCCTCCCCAACACGACACCAACGTCCACCGGTTAGGATCCGCCAATACCTGAGAGGCAAATCATCCGGATAGTACGTCCGTGAATTGGAAGCGATGCTGCCAACAGAGACCTCTGCGCTCCCTGCTGATTCAGGTAGTGCAGCAGTTCCAGTATCTGCTGTTCAAGCGCTGGTCCAACGAGAAATACAACCCGGCTCGTCCCTCCGGAACGACCAGACAGCCGACGTCTGCCTCCTCGTCCTGTCCACCACCTGCCATCCACCGAATCCTATGAGTCCACAACGAGATCCTAAAGCCTGGAGGACGTCAGATGACCGACCCGTCTGTTTTCACTGTCATTGAAATCGGGGCATATTGCTCGGTATTGTCGCCGCCGATTTAACGATGGACCACGAATTTTCTTATCGACTGCCTACCGTCGGTCCTTTCTACGTCACTCGAGCCCATCAGCCAATCTCTACCGCCATGAAGATCAAGAGCCCAGGTTGCTCCCATGATACAGCCGTTCCCCTTCCCCTATCCCCTCCACTCACCCTCGCCCATGCCCCGTCACTGAACATCACCCACCTACAACCACCGCATTTCGGGAAACTATACCGTGCAGCCTTGCGAGGTGGGGCTGCATCAATGTTCGTGCCCATTAATCCTGTTCAGGATGCTATAAGTAACACACAAAACGAACTTTTAATTTCAATCGAACACGTCCCTATATTAACGCTTGTAGATACCGGTGCCGCCATCTCCATTATGAAAGAAGATCTTAAACGCCTGCTTCACAAGGTTTTGACGCCCCCGGATTCTAAGCTCCTCCGGGGTGCAGACGGCCACGCTATCTCACTTCCTTGGAATGTGTAGCGCTCGAATTACCATAAACAGTGAAACCACTCGCGTTCTCTTCACCATGATTTCCAATTGCCCCATGCTTTTATTCTAGGATGGGATTTTTCGTCAACGCACGCCGCCCCTCATTGATTGCGCCACAGGAACCACTAGCCCTCGACATTCCTACCTCAGCCCACACGTCTGAATCAATCGATTTCAAGATTATGCACCTACTGCAGGTCATCGAATTCCGCCACTCAAAGCCCTTTGTTGCCAATGGAGACTACGTTCTAACGCCTAACAAGGACATATTTCTCGCGAAACAGCTTCTCCTTCCGCACTGTATTGTTCCCATGTTCAATGGCCGCACCCACGTATGGGTAGCTGACTTTAGTTCCAGTACACAAGTATTGCCAAAAGGTGCTTCCTTAGCAACTAGCTCATCGTTAGACACGACCACCGTCTCCACTATTGCAGCAGACCACCCACTGCCTTCTAATTCAACCCGCCCAGTACCCCTGGACCCTTTGAACATACTCACCATGGTAGACTCCAGGTTGGACTACTACCAAACAACAGCGCCTTCAAGGTCTTCTATGGGAGTTCCATGACATCTTTGATTTTTACAACCACCCCCTTGGACATACGACCCTTGCTACACGCCGCATCGACACCGGCCACGCAACTCCCGTCCACCACAGACCTTACCGAGTGTCGGCCAACGAACGCCGAGTCATTCAACAAGAAGTTGACAGCATGCTTTCGAACGACATTGTTCGACCTTCCTCTAGCCCCTGGGCATCGCCCGTTGTATCGATCAAGAAAAAAGATGGATTCATGGAGGTTCTGCGTCGACTACCGTCGCTTGAACAAAATCACAAAAAAGGACGCTTATCCTACTCCCTCGTATTGATGACACGCTGGATTGTTTGCACGGTGCCGAGTACTTTTCCACTATCGACCTCCGCTCAGGCTATTGGCAAATTACAGTTGACAATTCAGATCGATAAAAAACAGCATTTACTACACCCGATGGCCTCTACGAATTTAAAGTTATGCCATTCGGCCTTTGCAATGCCCCCGCGATGTTTGAAAGGATGATGGATCGCCTGCTTAAAGGTTTAAAATGGACAACCTGCCTATGTTATCTCAACGATGTAATTATTTTTTCAAGCACATTTTTCTCTCACCTCACGCGCCTGGCCCAAGTACTCGAACTTTTTCGTAACGCCGGCCCTCAATTAAACTCGTCCAAGTGCCACTTCGGCAGTCGTCAAATAAATATTTTGGGCCATTTGGTGGGCGTTCAACCAGACCCTGACAAAGTAAAAGCTGTTCAGGAGTTTCAAAGACCGCGGTGCACTAAAGGCGTCCGCAGCTTTCTGGGATTGTCCTCATACTTCCGCCGTTTTATACAGCATTTCGCACATACTGCCCACCCACCTAACAACCTTCTAAAAGGGCACGAATTTTTTATGGCAATCGGACGAGGAACGAGCGTTTACATGCTTAAAGACTGCTTTAAGAACCAGCCCCATTTTAGGTCATTTTGATGACTCCGCACCCACTGAGTTACGCACAAATGCCAGTGGCCAGGGGATTAGTGCTATTTCAAGCTCAAATACAATCTGGACATAACCGAATAATTGCTTACGCTAGCCGTATGCTTTCTTCAGCCGAAAAACAGTACACGATCACCAAGCGGGAGTATCTAGCGGTTGTATGGGCAATAACAAAATTTAGGCCATACTTGTTTGGCCGCCAGTTTTCTGTAATCACTGACCATCCGCCCTGTGCTGACTATCGTCTATAAACGATCCTGTCGGCCGCCTTGGACGATGGGTTCTTCGACTCCAAGAGTACGATTTCACCATAACCTATAAATCAGGGAAGCTCCATCAAGCCGCCGACTGCCTATCTCGTTACCCCGTGACTCTACTATCCACATCAATGAAGACATCGATATTCCCGTTCTTCCTATCTCGAACCTTCTCAACATTGCCCACGAACAGAAACTTGATGCCACTGCTGCACTCTATCATTTCAGATCTGAGAGCTAACACCAAGACACCCCCCTTCTTCAAGTCTCTACTCTCTGCCAAAATGGCATTCTCTCTCGACAACATGTTCGACCCGACTGGTTCTTTTTGGCTTCCTGGTCATACCCAAGCACTTACAAACGTCTACTCTCAGCCGAGCTGCATGACGCACCATCATCCGGTCACTTGGGTAGGGTCAAAACCTACGCCCGAGCGAAGCAACGATTTTACTGGACAAATATGTACAGACCAGTGAAGCGATACGTCACATCGTGTGACTCCTGCCAGCGCCAAAAAAACATCCTCCTCCCGTCCTCCAGAATTTCTACAACCTTCTGAATCCTCCTGAACAGCTATTTCACCGCGTAGGAGTTGACCTTCTTGGTCCCTTCCCCTACTTCCTTAATTGGTAATCGCAGGATAGCGGTCGCAATTGATCACACCACACGTTACATAACACAACCGGCTACTCTTTCTTCTATCTTCTTTTCGGTCATGAACCCCTCCTCATGTTGGACACACTGCTTCCGCTACACCCCGAAGCCTCACTTTCCGACTATGCGTCGGACGCCATATGCCCTGCTGAAGAGGCACAAAGCTTGCACGCCTGCGAACTCTCGATTCTCAGGAACGGCAATGTGCCCCTTATGACAGCACTCACAGTTTCGTCGGCTATTTAGCAGATGACCTGGTTCTGATCTGGACCCCCCACCGCGACAAGTCGGCCTTGCTCAGAAGGTACTACCTCGATATCGCGGTCCCTATAGGATTCTAAACCGAACAAGTGACGTCAATTATATAGTAGAACCCGTAGAACCTCCACAACATAACCGCCATCGTCAAGTACAAATAGTTCACGTCCTCCGACTCAAGCCATACATTCCCCAATCACACGGCGGGATGCCGTTTCCACCGAAGGGGGAGTGATGTTAAGAAGAAAAAGAAGCGACTTTCTCGTGAGGAGACAATAGAAGAGGAAGGGGTAGGGGCACCGAGCTTTGGATGATTGTAACCGCCATTTTCAGTCTTCACCTAATGTAAATTAAATCATTGTATATATTCATCGTAACAATATAACGAATTATAGTTAATTAACCGACTTATCGCGACCATTAAGACCGCACCAAAACGAATCGCGCACGTGCTGTCTTGGGCAAAGATGTTTACTCGAATGTGCAGTGTCGTTCGTTTCCTGTATACTTCAGTAACCAGTAGGCCGTGTTGTGTGTGATAGAGTAAATAAAAAAGACGAAAGCCGTTTATAACTCCCTGTAACGCCGAATTAGAGCGCAGCTCTTGAGGAGGGGGGGAAGGCGTGGAGGGGGGGGGGGTTACGTGACCTGGGGGGGAGGGTCACGTGACCAGGGGGGCCACGTGACCTGGCGGCCACGTGACCTGGGGGGCCACGTGACATGGGGGGCCACGTGACCTGGGGGGTCACGTGACCTCGAGGAGGGGGGGGGGGCTCACGTGACCTTGGGGGGTCACGTGACCTTGGGGAGGGTCACGTGACCTTGCGGTTACGCGGACGGCGACGCCGACGGTGACGCCGACGCCGCTCAAGCCGGAACGGGCGCCTAAGAGCTGCGCTCTAAAAGTGGATACGCGTTGAAATGGGAGTTACTTCGCGCAGTAACAGCTATCGTTTTTACTTGTTTTCATTGTGGCAAAAAGCTGTTTTTACAACCTAAAGCCGGAGTCACATGGTTTATACATTGAACAAAAGACAGTCTGCAAACAGATTTGAACTCCAGCGACCGCGAGATCCGTGTTTCGAATGCCGCATGGTAATGAGTTCAAGGAGAAACTTGGGCACGCGGCATTAGAACCACGAATATTGCGTTGACTCGTGTTTGCAGACTGTCTTTTGTAAACTATATGATCAGTGGGACACCGGTTTCAGGGTGTAAAAATGTTTGGTGGGCCCTGCTCTCAAGAGAACGTGGACTGCTCTTCTAAACCCCGCTTTTCCGTTTTTTTTTTTTTTCTATCCCCTTTAGCCGCCTTGCCCAATTGAACAAGACGAACCTCGAACGGTTCCCGGTCATCGCCGGCGACGACTTCCGGTGACTGCGATCTGCATACCGATCGAGTGTGCCGTGGACAAGCACGAACCTCGACGACGACACCTCGGAGGCCCACCCTTCGCCAGATCAGGCGCCGACGGCCACTGCGGCGCTACTGTTGACCGAGCAAACGTCTTCAGGTGGCCTCCGTCCTTCTGTTTGCAGGTGCATCAGTGTGTCGCTTCGAGAAAGCGCTGCCCGAGGACTCGCGCCATCTGCCACCGAATACGAGGAGGGCCTAGTGGCGAGTGAACCGGGAAATTGAGGGCACACTCTAAGGTGGGGAGAAATATTTCTGACTGAGGAGGATCGCTCGGCTGATTGTCGAGCGGAACTGAGGAGCGGTAAGCTGAGAAGGAATAAATGGCGCATGGAGGTGAACGTATGGCGGTTAGAGCCCAGCATACAAAGATAGAGTTCACTCAATAGCGGGAGGGAGTATGAGGTCTCAGCAGCTGCGCTGTAGCTCCACCCGAACCACGTGTTTACTAGGGAGTCAAAACTTAAGAGAGCGTCCATCTCAAACAACAACGAGCGTTTAGAATTTAATGGCGGACGTCAACGGGGGAGATTGGACGGAAGTGCGCATGCGCTGCGTTTTCGCGTGGCGAGGAGAATAGCAGGCGGGAAGGCAGATACACGTTTGGAGACGACCAACGCTTTCGGCACCTCTTCGCATCTCGTATGCTAGTCGCAAGTTCGTCTGCTTCTTGCACAGAGGTTGCGATGATGTAAGAACGTTAGCTCTTATCGGCTGATTGAAAGAAAGAAGTAGTGGGTAGACCTCAAGGCATCCAGCATTGAAGTCTACCCACTATAATATCGATCAAAGCCAGTCAGAGCCTTGGCGTCGTTCTGACGTCAGCCGCAACTCCTGCGCAAGAAGCAGACAACTTGCTCTTCGCATTGCTAACGCGACCCGCAAACCACGTGACTCAGATCGAGCAGTTGGAAACTGAAATGTAGGCTCTCTAGTGTTTTTTTCTAGCGGTTATATTATCTAGTACTACGTGTGATCAAAGCTTCTTGTGTTAGAAGACTAAAACAACAAGAAAAAAACAACACTTTAAACTGTCTTTAGGAGAAGGCTTCGAAATGTTTGTTGGTGTCATGTCTAAACAAGAAACATTCCGCGTGTAATAATAGGCACGCCAAATGTACCGTTCATACTAAGCTACTGACGCTTGGCGTTTCTGTGCAGGCAGTTCTCTCTTAGTACCCTAGTTCTACAGTAAGGCTTTGCAAATAGTGGTTTTGATCTAGGCAGGGGACATTTTTGTAAGAAGGTGTTTGGTGACTGGCATAACCACGGACACCGAGCCATGTGGTCCACCCACCTACGCTTGACTGTGTGCCGCTTTTCCATGTTCGGAGAAAAGACTGCCTTGATGGTTGAGCTGAACCTGAGGTAGTTTGGACCTTACGGGGGGCCCTCCAGGCGAGGCAATACACCAGTTTGACCCCGCTTCTCGTAGACGAGTATCCTGGTAAGGCCCGGCCAGGATGATTTAATCAGTCCCCTCTTCTACCCTCTCCTTCATCTTTCACCTTTGTTCATCAACATCTTTCTTTTCCTTCGACAGCCCCTTCCTTCTTCACCTTCTTAGGCAGCAAGGACCAACCTTGGGTGGAAACGGGTCCTGTTCCTGCAACCACAATAAGAGATAATGTCAAAGCAGAACTGACGGACTACATACTCAGCAAAGTCATTTTTGTGAAGATATTTTAGCAATGCCCTTGTTGGGCTTGGTGGTGGGTGGTACGCTGCAGACGCCGAACTTCCTGCTATTTTGATGGCCTGCCAGCCTCTCTCTAAACTTCCCTCAGAGCGACCCTCAGAAAGGATCCGCCTTGCGTGATCAACCTTAGTAAAAGCATCTGAACAAGAACAATTCCCCAACTTCTCGTCATCTATGCTGAAATTGATGCACTGCCCATGTCCAAAATTTTTCCATAACTGGTTGGCGAGCATTTGGAGAAAACGATTGGAGACTCTTTTAAGGCAAATAGACTTTCTGGTGACCTTCTCGTGGAAGTTGAGAAAAACAGTCAAGGTGTCATTTAGTGTCATTTTTGAGGAGGACATTATTGGCTGTACAGAGGAGAAGATTCTCGAGGGTTTCTGCTACTATGCAGTCGTTGGCGTTCGAAGCATCACTATTCGGCGAGACGAACAAGAGCTGCCCACAAAACATCAGATACTACCGATCGAGCTACATCCCCTTCCTGCCTCAGTAAAAGCTGGATATTTGAACTGTGTGGTTCGCCCCTTCATGCCCTACCCAGAGCGTTTCTACCGCTGCCAACGATTTGGACATGAATCCCGAAACTATCTGTGGATGTGAAATGTGTTCAAAATGTGGCAGTAATGATCACGGAGCTGATATCTGCGAAAACACCAACAAAACATCCTCAAGCACTTCCAGCTGTTTTCGAAAGATTGGCAGCAATCAAGCCATCCGTCTAGAGGTTCTTTTGTTGTTCAAGAACACTTGGTTCTACACCGTGCAGTGCCCTTAAACACGTCACTAGAGACCGTTGCCACACGTATACTGACTAATCGATCAATAAGTGTTTGCTGAGTATATAAACCTCCTAACATCCAGCTCAAGTATGAAGAACTCGAAGAACTTTGTGATCAGTATTCCCCTCTTTTTGTGCTTGTGGGTGATTTTAATGCTCATAATCCTCTCTTGGGAAGCGGGCGGAACGATAAAAAAGTGAGGAGTTGTTGAGCGTGATATATTGTCATCAGGCTCTGTTTGCTCAACTCGAAAGAAGCTACACAGTTTTCCTCAGTAACACGCACCATTACATCAATCGACACCATATGGGGTCGATTGAGGTCGACCCCATATGGGGTCGACCTCATATGGCAGCGATTATTTCCCCATTATTTTAGACTTCCACAATCACTCTGTCGCACTTGCAACTCTGTCACCTGGGTGGAAGTTAGACAAAGCCGATTGGGCTCTTTTTGAGCAATCATCTCTTTTAGCTATTACATTCTCTCCACCCACCCCCCTTCGACGAGGCAGTGAACCTTACGACGAAGCACATCTTGCAAGCTGCTATACTCGCAATACCCATGACACTCACTCGCCTTCCAAAACGACCAAAATCATGGGGAGATAAAAACTTCCAGAGGCAAACAAAAATAAATAAAACAACAACAACAACAACAACAACAAAACACGTGGGACATTTTAGGTGGTACCCCACACCGAGGAACCTTATTAATTTGAGATAATTAATTCTGCTGCACCTTTTGTTCACAGGCTGCCCAAATGTCTATAAATCATCAATAACTATTCAGGCAACAGAAAATGAAGTATGGTACTGAGTTCACAAAATAAATGCCTCTTAACGTGATTTTCTTTTCCTCTATTGACAAAAAATAGAGTAGTCCCTGAAAGCCTGTAGGAACATGCATATATTCTTGGCAAGCATTTTTTGTTTGATTCTAGCTCGAGGAATTACAGGCGTACCTTTCTTAGACGAAAAGCACAAATAAACCAAAAAAGGGCTGGGAATATTTTGGGTGATTTTAAAGACTCATGCAACGCCCCACTCACATTGCACGAACAACTCATTCCCAACCTTTAGAATGGCAATCTGGGCTAGTTGGTTCATGATAACTTTCAGGGCGCCGAAAATACATAAGGACAAGAAAGGAGACGAAACAAGGCGCACTCGAAACTAGCGTTTATGAAAAAAACTACTCTCTTATATGCTCATGGCAAACAACACAGTCATACTGCACAGTCATACTACATCCGGTGTAGCCCCCTTCGTAAAAAAGTGTGCTCTTTTGCCGATAGTGACACAGACGTGTCACTAATGCAATCCTCGCCTTTTTCTTTTATTTCGAAGGCCTCGCGCAGCTCCCTCGATATCCGATCGGCGTATCTGGTCAAAAACCTTGTGTCACTGAATGACGGTGTACATGAGCAACGGCTGCAATGCATGGCGAGGTGTCCCGACGGGGTAGCCCGTGTAGCCGCCGCATGTTCGCGGGCGCGATCATTAAAACATCTGCCCGTTTGGCCAATGTACGATGATCCGCATGTCATGCGGATCATCCCCATGTCATGCGGATCATCGTACATTGGCCACACGGGCAGATGTTTTAATGATCGCGCCCGCGAACATGCGGCGGCTACACGGGCTACCCCGTCGGGACACCTCGCCATGCATTGCAGCCGTTGCTCATGTACACCGTCATTCAGTGACACAAGGTTTTTGGCCAGATACGCCGATCGGATATCGAGGGAGCTGCGCGAGGCCTTCGAAATAAAAGAAAAAGGCGAGGATTGCATTAGTGACACGTCTGTGTCACTATCGGCAAAAGAGCACACTTTTTTACGAAAGGGGCTACATCGGATGTAGTATGACTGTGCAGTATGACTGTGTTGTTTGCCATGAGCATATAAGAGAGTGGTTTTTTTCATAAACGCTAGTTGCGAGTGCGCCTTGTTTCGTCTCCTTTCTTGTCCTTGTGTATTTTCGGCGCCCTGAAAGTTATCACCAACCTTTAGGTTGAGAAAACATGGATACTAGAACGTGGTGAAGATGCCCCGGAGTGTAAGCATTGCCACAGCCCTTTAACTATAATTCATGTCTTACTTGAATTCAATGCGTATGGCCCAGTCAGGACGCTGTAACCACTTTTCATATTATGATTTTATTTGGTGATGAACCTCTTATACCACACATCTGTGATTTTATTTCCCTCGGAGCAATCGGCCTTATACACCTATTTTGATTTTATTTTACCTCTCTGAATTCGTGTTCATACCTTTACACTTATACATGCCTCATATACATAGTTTTATCGTATTATATGCTACTACAGCTCTTTCCTCTCCCTAACTCTCTTTTAGCAATAGTTTATGTACCTGACGCATTATAGACTCAGATGATTTTGCGCCATTAAAACCCAATCAATCAATCGATCAATGAATCAATCAATCAATCAATCAATCATGGTTAAGATCGAATAGCGCTGCGTCACTCATTGCCTTGACAGTCCGGGGGAATGCCCCGGCGACTGGTTTTATTTAACAGTGCAAAAATTAGGTACAACATTGCACTACTCAATTCGAACCACCGTTCGCACATACGCAATAACGGTCAGAGCTGTAATTTCGTGCTACCACTAGATGAACTCAGTTGCGAAACTCCAATTTACGAGCACTCCCGTGTTGCCTCTGCCACAATCTACGTCAAGGTGCGACGGCGTACAATCCAGAACTTAGGCTGGACGAAGGGTCGGTGCACCACACAGAGGATGTTCGCCCGGAGAGTCCTAGTGTCGAGCTTGCACCAGGCATGCCTGGGCTTCCTTTCGCCACTTATAGAGTCCTCGGCGAACAAAAGAGGGATCGGAAAACACTCTAAGGGTCCCCCGTTGTGTTTTTATTTTCTTTTTTCTTCCTCGACAACGCGACACGCGAAGCGCTCACCCTGTGCAGACGGATGGTCTTAGCGGCGGAAATGGAGATGATGCACTCGAGAGAAGCCTCTGCTTCAATAGCTCTCTGCCGAGGCTCTGTCCTTCTCTAGAGAGAAAGGTTGGGGGCATCTGGGAGATGTTACGTTCCTTTTATCTTGCTTCTTCTTTTTTCTTTTTTTTGAGCCCACTGTGTGTTTCGCTTTTCAAGTATTATCCCTAGGGATTATTCGTCGTTGCTTTCTGATGTGTCCCTATCACGTCGCGCTGGCGGAGACCGGATGCCTATTGGTCAGCTTTCCTCTAGGTTTTTTTTGTATTTCTTTGCGTTCGTGTTTTTATTGTATAAAGATGGCGATGGCTTGCCATCAGATTACCAAGTCCAAAGCACTATCCTGTTGCTTGAGGTTTCGCTTCTTTGGACATACTGGTTTCGTTTTTTTTTTTTTTTTTTTTTTTTTGCTCAACGCTTTTGTTTGGTGAGGGCTTGACTGAATTGGAGAGAAAGGGCAAAGATGTGACCGACGAGACGCCGATGGATGCTTTCATTTATCGGTGGTGTTGAAATGGTTCGGAGACGTTCTTGAACCGTTCGATTTCTTTGTGTTTTATTTTGTTTGATTTTGTGTTGAGGCTCCTGTGGGAGAAAGATCCGAATACCAATAATGAACCACACAAATCTGACAACTGATGGGACGAACCTTTGATAGTTTGAAAGAGTGTCTTCGCTTAGTGCATTATATATATTTTGACGATATTTTTAAATTTAAAATTTGAAGGCTTCCCGCAATTCCTTGGGTCGAGGCAAAGCAGGTTTTTATTTTTTGTATATTTTATCACTTTGAAAAAAAAAAAAAAACTTTTCGTCAAGATATGGCTTTTGTCGTAATGTGACAGTTTTCTTTGAAATCCGTAAACGTAAGGGGAAGAATAAAATACTAAGATGTGAACTGAGCGTTTAAAAGGAGTTTTAAATTCGGAAGCTTTAGCCCAGTTTCTATTTCGCTTTTTTTTCTCTCTCTCTCTCTCTCTCTCTCTCTCTCTCTCTCTAGTTTTTAGAGCTTTGTTTTCTGTCATCTGAATTGAGACCTATTCTGTCTTCGTTCGTCATGGAAACATTCAGTCGTGCCCGTTCAGAAGGGGCCATCCTATTCAAGTAGTCGGACTATAATATTTTAAAAGATGAAGTTTAAATGGAAGCTTGCATTTTTTTGGTTTTGTGTGAGAGGTTTCGCGAGCTAAAGGCTTTTTTGTTTTTAAGTTTCGAATCGCTCTGCATTTGAATGGACCGACTGGAGCGCTTCAATTTTTTCTTCATTTATATAATAACACAAAACACTTTTAAGGTATTTCACTTTTCGTCTTGATGTTTAGTAATAGCTAGTTCTTCGTGATTACGTTTCTTTTTGGTTGGCAACCGCGATTAAAGTCTTATATTGAAGGAAGGAAAGTTGGATGAATCGCATTCTTTTCAGAAATTTGTGCAATTTAAGCATTTCCAGCATAGAAAGACATAAAAACCAGCAATTAAAGAATAAAAATAAGAAGTTTAAATACTTTGAAAAATTACCACATTAAGACTCAATATCTTAAAAAGTGGAAAATAAATTGCGTTAAATAATCTGTTGGTTATCTTTCCTAGAAGAGTTTCTAATCCAGTAATTTATATGTAATCCAGTAATCTACAAGATTTATTGCTTGTTACCTTTCGCTTAATATTTAGTGCTTAATATGCCCCAATAACCACCTATACAAAATAAGGCCCCAGTGATATGCTCTCCCGATGTCACAGAGAATAAATAGGCGCCGGGAAATTTCACAGGAGTGAAGGTACCGTGTGCTACACGTATAATCTGTGAAAGCGCGACATTGGCGTTTTAATATGTTTTCTCCGCAATGCGCTGAGCGCCCCCCCCCCCCCCCCCCCTCCCCCGAGTCAGCACGAACCAGGGCACTTGTCATCTTCGACCTGCGTGCAGTTTTTTTTTTTTTTTTTTTATCGGATCACTTTTTATGGGAATTGTTTTTACACATTCTCTTCCCTGTTGACTTAAACCGCTATATTGAATAGAGCTGTAAAGACTTGAGGTCAACTAATGAGACAGAGGCAAAGTTCATAGACTGAATGCACTATGCGAACCTAACGCAGGCTGCCCGCTTCCAAACCTAAACATGGTAATGAACTGTGTCACACCGTACGCCTATAGCACTCTGACGGGGTCCGGCCTGACTGCAGTCGGCATCGGAGCATTTTGTGGCCCGTTGAATTTCGAGGATATCCCACCTTTACATATACATCACAGTTTTCGTATTTCCCCACTTGTTAACATACAGCCGAGGAGGCAGCCAGCATTTGGTTGTACGGGCCTCCGTCTTTCGGCTGACTCGAGCTCTTCTCAATATGAAACGATTCCCAAAGGATCTTTATTTGCGCCCACCGAACCGTAATTTTATTAGGACGAAGTATCCTCGAAGATGACGCAGTAACGTCTTGTGTATAAAACTCTACGAAGAGGGAACAATGCCAAAGTGACCCATGAAAAAACGAGAACCCTTCTATCCTTTCCAGTGTTTTTTTGTGTTTTTTGTTTACATTCATGTTCTGACAGCGTAAGGTTGTTCTGCCTTTGAAGTACGGCGTCATTGGTTTACGCCGTAGACGATAAATTTAGCCGGTGCAGTATCATCTCCTAGCCTGGGGTCGTTATCGTGCACTACGCAGTAGTGATACACGACCAGATTCCTGAACGATGCTCCTCCAGATTGAAACGGGCATGAAGGGGAATCGAACACTTTCTACTGCGTGGAAAGGGCAAGTGGAAAAGGAAAGGGGAATTATTTCATTTGGGCTGGGAATGAATCAAAGTGGCTATGCAGGCGAGTTGGTCCATCTCTACAAATTGGTGATACAGCGCGCAATGGCATTTGTGAGCACGTTTTGACGCGATTATGGTGCCCGTTTGTTTTCATCGTTGAACGTAGTTTAAATAAATGCTTAGTTTAACATCAGCGCTCGTCTTACTGCCTGCCTCTGTCTTTGTTATGTTGCGCGCTGTGCCACCAATTTGCTGGCCATGAAACGGATGAGATCTACCATCTGGATTGGGTGGTAGTGTTAGGCCATTGTCGCTACCAGGCTACTTGATATAGGATTGTGGGCTACGGATTCGGCTTGTTCCAAAAGGAAAAATAGATCGGGAACCGAAAAAAGTGAAAGCCGTTTACACCTCCCTGTAACGCCGAATTAGAGCGCAGCTCTTGAGGAGGAGGAGGGAAGGGTACTGGGGGGGGGGGTCACGTGACCTCGGGAGAGGGGGGGGGTCACGTGACCTTGGAGGGGCACGTGACCTGGGGAGTCACGTGAACCGGGGACTCACGTGACCTGGGGAGTCACGTGACCTCGGGGGGGGGGGGAGGGGGGGGTCGCGTGACCTGGGGGGTCACGTGACGATGACGATACCGATGACGTCAACAGTGACGATGACGATGCGGGTGCCGATGACGTCATCAGTGACGTCACGCGTCCCATAATGCAGCGCGCGGTTACGCCGACGGCGACGCCGCTCAAGCCGGAAACGGGTGCCTGATAGCTGCGTTCTAAAATGAAGGGAAGAGAGGGATAGAGTGGAGTTGTTCGCTCAAGAGACTGTAAACAAAGCTGGCGTTCCAACCTACCGTCTCTCACGGCGAGCGGACCGAGAACAGGGGGAAAGGCGATGGAAGATTCCAGGGGAATGGCGTTTGAAAAATGTCGCTCGCGTCGGTGACAGCGACGGACTCCAATGGTTGGCTCGGCACAAAGGGAAGGAATCTCCGATGCGTCTTCCCCATCTACCGTCCCCCTCTCACCCCCAAGGGTCCTTTTAGGGGCGTTTTTTTCCCCTTTGTCTCGCTGTTTCCGCTCCGTCTTATTCGACGTTTTTTATGTGCGTACTTGAATGCTTCTTTTTTTTTTTACACTTCATACCCGTTTGTTTATTAATAGAAATAGTTGTAAGTAGGAAAAATTGCGTTCCAAATATCGATGGCTCTCTGCAAGGAGTTCGGGGGAGGGGCAAGCATTGAGCGAAAGGTGAAAAAAAAAGAATAGAGCGAAGGGAGAAGGAGAAAAGAAAAAAGAATCCTTCACTTTGCCAAGCGTGGCTCGCGGCGTATCGGTTGCATTTATTGGTAGGAGAGGAGATAGGAATGTAACCTTAAAAGAATTAAGGATAAAATAAAGCAAAAAGAAATGGCGCTAGGAAAAAGACTGAGAGGGGAACGATTCGGGGGGACGTATGTGTGCTTCGTCCTCCTCCTCAACTATTCAGGCGGGAAAGGGGGCTTTAGGAAATCTGTCTGGTTTTTTTTGTTTTCGTTCCTCTGATAGACCATTGTGAAACTGAGAAAATGACGATGACAAAAACAGAACGCTTGTTATTATTAATATTATTTTGCATCCAGCGTGTACATAATGAGAGACTAAAAGCTGTAACACATGTACGAAAACAAAAAAAAAAAACCCAGAAAATTCTACAGAAGTTTTAAGTTTATAAAATCGATCTACAATATTTTCTTCTGAAAGCGAACCGCATATTTGAGGTACTGAAATGGCGAATATGCTTTTAGCAAGACAATAGTTTTTATTTGCGTGTATAAGTCAATAAATACGCTAGTTTTTCTAAAATAGCATAAATACATATTTACGTGTTTTGATTAGCAGTCGCGTTTTAGCATTCAAGCAATGTAAGTAGATAGTAGAACGGTCATCTTGGGAGGTGTAGCTTGTCTGCTGTAGTTCAAGACGCACACGCTCGCCGAACTATCCTGAAAACAACAACAGCAACAACGATAAACACTGTCCGCAGTCTGAAATATAGCAACACTTGAATGATAAACTTTTTCGACAATTCTTACATGATTCGCGTATATCTGTCGTCTCCTTCGGGTGTCACAAAACGCGGCAGCTGAAAGATGCCCAGTCATTTTTGTCTTTTGATTTATTCATTGATGCGTTGTTTCGGATCACTCAGTCAACAAAGCATGTTACCCTCGACTGGTGTCCACCACATGGGTCGACACTCTACGTTGACAATGCCGATATCTTCTTGTTCGGGATATAGCTGTTATATCTGTTCATCAAATTCGTTGTTTTTTTTTTTTGTCTACAGCGATAACCGATTTTGGCGAAGCATTGTGGAAGATTCCGTGTGTGTTTCGTGAGCGTTGTGGTCCGCTAAATCTGGCGGGGAATTACAGTGTCGTTGCATTGTAACCTCACAATTTCGTAACGTCATGTGACGACACAATTTCTTCGCAAGACTAGCGGAAAAATGTTTAATTTTATTTAGCTAAAAAATGTCTTTTCTAAATATGACGGGAATTTCGTGACACATGACGTTCCGGTGCCACGTGACGTCGCAATGTCAGGTCATGTCAATGCGTCAGGTGACGTCACAGTGACTCGTGAACAGCGTTCGCTAAATTTGAACACGGCAGTGTAACTGTGCACAACAGTGCACAGCCTCTCGGCTTTCATCGCGCTGTTTGCTTTGCAGGACACGGCAAGGTGCCGGGAAGTTTTGTAGTCGGTCAAACCATTAGCAACCGGTGCCCGGGAATGGATCCTCGAAAGTTCCTTGGAAATTTCGCTTTCTTTGGATAAGAAGTACAATAGAAAAAAAAGCTGACATTGATGGATAGAGCTTCAGAAGCTTATGTCACTGCGGTGGCTGGTAGGAGTCCGTTCTTAATGTGATTTTGTTTTTCTTCTGTGGGAGTGGAACTTGTAAGACAAATCGTGTCTGACCGGGATCGATGTGGGTTCAGCATTGTTCTACCATTTTCCAATCGCAGGTGAACCCGCCTTTCGTATTTTTAGTATAGAAATGATATATAGTCACGATTTTCGGGAAGAATGAAAAGAAAGCTCAATGGAAGGGAATGGGGAACTTGGAGATGACTTTGGAAAAGGAACTGTTGTGGAACGTGAACCAGAGTTGATCTGATACTGTGTGGTTATAGTGAGTCGTATTTTGTTGAACTATTTAGATTCTGGACGGTAGCACGAAAGCGTCGTGCCGAATTCATAATGGTTGTATGTTTTGCAGAGTATGCACACAGGCCTAGGGTTTCATTAAAATAAGATGTATAAGAAAGGTATGCAACGGAAGTAGGTAACTGAAGTGTAACGCGAAAACGCAGCATGCGATTCCTTATTTTTAGGGGCAAAATTTAATTCGTGGATATTATTGCACCGATTAAAATTCTCTCCTCTAACTTTGGAGGAGAAACGCTGCACCGGAAATTTAGCGCAGGAGATTTAATTGGTTGAACTTGATAATTATGTACCACTTCAAAGCTCAGTTAATGAATAAGCTTACACTGCACATTTTGTGATTCTCGACTCAATCCAGTTAACTAAGATACATAATTTTCCAGTTATTGAAAAAAAAAATTGTAGGTTTGGTTTCGTCGTAATTATTAAAAAACCGAGCGTGTTAGTAAGGTTCAACAGAGACACCAAATAATAAACAAACAGGACGGAGCACAGGACATGACTCCTGTTGCTAGTTGAAAGATTTCGTGCTCTGTGCTCTGTTCCATATGTTTATTTTTTCGTGTGTAAATTGGTTCCGTAAAATACGAGTACGATTTTCGAGGAGCAGTTTAGGTATCCGTCATACATGCTGCTTGGTACATCCGCATTTCAAGAACTACACTGAATAATTTGTGTCGAAAATCAACGCCACTAAGATAGAATCTTTCAAAGATCAAATAAAGATGCCGCAGAATTTCAATCTGTATAAACAAATAACACGAGAGTTGTCAATGACGCATAGTGGTTAAGAAAACAAAAATTTTCGTCAACTTCGGGCGCAATGCCTTCCTCCCTTTTTTGTAGAACGAGATGTTACCTAGATTTATTACCTTACATTATGGGCACATTTTCACTTTTTGTATTTTACAAAGCCTACAGGGGGTAGAATATTCTATTTTTTGTCATCTCTCAATGTTGGTGTTCACGTTAGCAGTTTCTGAGATTTTTTGTTTGCTTCGTCTAAATTCAATGTAAGATTTGTTGTATGGAGTTTGGATATTGTTAGTTGGTGGGCGTTCAAATCCTGTCTGGCGTCTACCCTGTAATGGGCAATTTGGCCAGTGCTGCATGACTGATAAACTGGGGTCTTTAATGCGCGTCACCCAGGCGTGGTTACATGACCGGACGGTAATACGCTGCTCATTCAGATGAAAAAATGATTGATATTCGCTAACAACTTCACTAGACTCTTGGCAATGTACTACGTGTCTCAAATGCAGCCTTTATGGAACCGCTATAAAGAGACTCGACATGTGCCGTCTTGCTCAGTAGAGGGTTGTTTTAACAAACAGGATGGCCCAAAGAACTTTCTATGCTCGAAAGATGCAGCAGAGCAAGAACTCCAAAAACAAATGGTGCGCTTCTGAGCTGTTATTATTCCCACGGCGTTTTAAGTACTCTTGGGGTGTACCAGCGAGGCCGTCTTTTCATCTTGATGCCTCCCATGCTTTCTCTAGGGTACGTCTGCGAATGCATTCAAAACTGCCATCGACTGGCGTTCAGTATTCTATTTTTGATTGCACGAAAAAAAAAGTATAATTCAAATATTTTTTTTTTACGCTAAGTGTTTTACGTGTATCGGCGCAAATTCAGTAATGATACGTGGTAATATTTTAGAAGATGTGAGATGAACACACCTCGCGCCACACACTACACCATATAATACGTTATAGGGCGCGATATTTTCTTGGTAAGGCCATCCTTTCCTAAGCTTTTAATTGCAGCTACTCACGAACCAAATGTGGGATATTATTAATGACTTCCGTGAAGTGTTCGCCGATATATTTCAAGGTGCGTGTTCTAATCGCTAGGCGATATTAATTAAAGAGGGAAGAGGCACGATGAGGTCGCCGGGCACGCGCTTAGAGCTTGATGGTGGTACCCACTGTTATTTTTTATATTTTTTTCTTTTTTTACGTGTTCTTGTTTTCATCAGCAATCTACGAACTAAAAACAAACCGTGCGCTGTTTGTATGAGAAAATTGAGTTGCCGTGTAATGGAAAGATCGACAGGTTATATATACTGTCGTTATTTATTGATGTATTCAGGATTAACATCAAAGCACAGCAAATGAATAACGAGGAAATGTCTACGTGCAAAGGATGTGCAAGGTTGAGCGGGAGTTCCGTTAAAAAGAATTCACTGAACAAGTGTAGCATAATAAAACTTCCGGAAGACATTAACGTACCACTTCCAACTATTATAGCGGCAGGAAATGCGTCCGTAGCGGTGGAGCAGCGGTGTAAGATAAACTGTCTGATGATAGGGGAAGATTAATTAGCTAAACATTCGAAAATATAATAAGCAGGGTATAGGGAACAAACGACACCAGGCACAAGAATGTACGAATGGTGTCAACAGTTCGGCGAAGGACGGCAGCCGGTGACAAATGAACCGCACGCACAAGTTCGCCCGACGACAGTTACGCCAGTGAATTTCGCACGTCAACCTTAAGAACAGCCCAGTAACAGTGCGGCTTATTGCGGACCAGGTGAATATTAGTGTTGGCTGTGTGGAGACAATTGTTCCCGAGCAATAATCTTTCTCAAAGTTTCTGCAAAGTGGGCTCCTGGACTACCGCCTCTCCTTGAGAGGTGTACAAGTACGATGTACTATGAAGAGCTCTTAAATCGGTCTCGAGCCGAAAGTGATGCATTTTTGCAATCAGTCATGCCATTTGGTGAAACACGGATGCACCATTTCACCCTGAGGCTAAGGGCAGCGCATGACAAATTGACAAATGGTGTTCGCCGCTTGTGAAAAAATAGAGCGCAGCCGTCGGCCTGTAAGACCATGGCTACTGTCCTCGGGGACATGCAAGGTCATTTTTGTGGATTATGTTTTGACAACAAAAGTCACAATTAACGTTCAGGTAACGCACCGATGAATAATGCAGTAAGAAACGCCATTTGCAAGGAATGACGTCAGATTTTGCCTGTAAAAGGCACCCTTCTCCATGACAACGCCCGGCCACAAAAAGCCACTGACAGCAGCTCCGCGTTTCCCACTTGTCTCGATCCTTTAAAGGGGTACAGAAACGAAATGCTTTGAACTTATTTCTTTGCTTAGTTGTGGTCTATATTCGGGCGGCAGCCGAGAAACACTAGCCTAGACTAGTATTTCTGAAGCTGAAGGCAGAGAAGTCAAGAAAGCTATTTTGAAACGACTGAACAGATTTCAAAATTGCGTCTGGTGACGGCCTGTGAAGCTCCGTTGGAATGCCGCGACGTCATGAGTTTCTAAAAAGCAGAGCCAGTTCCCGGCAGTATGGCTCCCTCGTGGAGTTGCTTAGTCCTGAATGTGACTTGGCGGAGAACGCTAACGCGTTTATACTCCGTGCATCCATGTGCTGCAATTGCAGCCAAAGGTACAAGCGCGAGCTAGACTGTGCTCCTGGCTTTGAGACATGCATTTCTAGCGCGAGCGTTCGTTCTGCGGATGAACGCTTGAAAGCAGCGACCTCGAGCTTTCGTCCTCGGATATTACCACTAGGTTGAGATTGTAACGCGTTGACACCCCCAAGCAGCAAGGCTTGCAGCTACCGTACCCTTGACCGTGCATGAACTCTTGACATCACGGAAAAACGACGACAAAGTGCTTTGAGCAAGGAACACGAAATTTTGCTCTCTCGGAATTTTGCGTTTGAAACCTATGTACTCGTATCCTGACCTGGAAGTTTTGTTCCGGCAAGTGGAATTGGGCTTGTCTCTCACCATCAAACGCCTTTGCATGTAAGGAGCCATCTCTTCATCTGAGAAAGTAGCGAACATCGGATACCATTCATCTTCTGACATCACTCCTGGGCGACGCCCACCGGTAAACCCCATGGAAGACAGCCCTGGGCCACTCCAAACGCCTCACCTGAATTTTCTAACTTAAAACATTCCGACATGGAGCAGGACAACGACTCTGAAGGATAATGGTGCATCTCTGGAAATCGGAATCGGAAGTGATGACTCACACTCCGATTCTGGCACAACACGTGTGTCAAACAACGTCTCCAACAGTCTCACCGTCGTATATGCCCCGACCGACTCAGAGAAGAAACTGACTTCCCTTAGCAGTCTCAAGGTCACATAGGCTCTCGAGAAGATAAGTCCGGAAGGCATTCTTCAAGTTCGCTACAATCAACGACTCAACCTTATTGCAGTGGACGTCCGAAACGGACATGCAGCACAAGTGCTGCTGAACAATGCATTACTATGTGGTATCCAAGTTCGACCATACTCTCCGTTGTCAGGAAAATCAAGCATCGGGGTAATTCACGACGTTGATGTGGATGTCACCGATGAAGAACTGGCACAACACCTACGATCAGAAGCCAAGATTGCATATGTGCGACGACTTGAAAAATCTCGAGTCGTCAAAGTCGTCTTCAGCGGCAGCCGCCTTCCGAGCCATGTCTTACTAGTATATGTGCAACACTCTGTTGTCCCCTTAAAAGAGAATCCCATACAATGCCACAACTGCGGCGGTTTCGGACACAAAAAATCGCCTGCAAACGCGCCCAATCTTGTAATCGATGTGCCGAGAACCACGTTCCGATAGATGAGGAATGCACGTCCAGCTCAGTGAAACGCATTAATTGTAGCGGAAATTATGAGGCTACATCGCACATATGCCCGAAGTAGAAGGAAGCACAGTCTGTAGCTACATATTCAAAAATAAACACCGTAGGGTTTCGTGAAGCAAGATCCGCCATCTTCCGTCCAAAAACACCAGGGACACCGCCGAGGGCACCAGAAGACCAGAATCAAAGTCAAAAGAAATTGGTAAGAACACTTATGCTTCAGCGCTCAAAAAAACTGGCCAAAATGTTACAGGAAAGATGAACACTAATCCCACAATCAGCCAGATCTTCACGCAAGGTTCGTCAGAAAAATCTATACATCAGCCATCACCCAGTGCGGGAACTTTGAAACGCCCCTGTGCTAAGAAAGAACAAGTTGTAAACGACACTGAAAAATGAAGCTCCTGTATGGATATCAATCATAAAGGCAGATGCTAGCTTAGCACTTGCCGTTTTGGCGAAATTTTAAGCTTCCTAGGCGGGTACCATTTTATCCATTATCCAGTCAATACTTCCCCTTCTAGGAGGTTGTTAGTAGGATCACTCAACACAAGTACGCACAATTACCAACGAAAAGAAGCCTCTAATTGTAGAACTTCAAGTGAATCCCAACACTGCGGCACAGCACGGCACAGGCGTAGTCCATTGTTTCCTTCGCTTCTTCAATGGAATGTAAACGGGCTGCGCACTCGACTTGCTGAACTGCGGCAATCGCTTACAGATAAGAAGATTTATGTCCTGGCCCTTCAGGAAACGAATGTCTTGCACGGAGAGATACGCTTATCATCTTAGGTGTTATATCATAGCGCGGCTATAAACCCCAATGGAAGATCACGAGTCTTCATAATTGTGCGAGATGAAGTACATCACCCTGAGCTTGACCTTTCGGACCTCTGTTCACCATCTGAAGAGTATGTTTGAGAGACGATCAGAATGGGAAAGAATGAAACGACAATTGTATCAGCGTACGTCACGCCACAAGGCCTCTGGAACACAAAACCACTTGAAGAAATAAGTAAAAGAAGCCGAGGTAACTTAATTATCTGTTGAGAATTAAGTGCTCACAATTAAATATGGGATGGCACTCGCACAGATGTAAGAGGACGTCAGATAGAGACAACGGCAGCAGCGTTCAATCTTCGAGCTCTCAATGACGGATCGGCTAAATTCTGCCGATGGCACAGAAAGGCGACCACCCTGGACATAACGCTGGTCTCGGCAGAAATCGACGCTTTCTGGACTGTGGAGCCGGACACGGGTGGAAGTGACCATTTTCCAATCAACGTGGTACACCCGAGAGCGGCTCAGAAGACCATCAAGAAGTGCAAGGTGGTTAACTGGGACCTTTTTCGTCAATACTTCATTCCGCCGCAGATAGTAAAAGCTATACAGACATCACTACTTGCATTGCGGAGTGTTTGCAAAGCGCAACCCGCATTGTTAAGATTCCAGCGACACGTCCTACACCTGACCTTGAGTGGCTTAATCTCCGAGCCGCTCGACGACAAGACCAACGTGGGCACTGCATACGGACGCCTTATGGGATTGGGCACGATACTGCCGCATAGATGTTTGCTTCCGCCGCCACACAAAAAAGCTGCAAAAGCGGCAGTGGAGTAGTGACTGTACATCTCTGAGCGGCCCTGGAGGAGGAAGACCGCGTGGGGGATCATTCGAGCTCTTAAAGGGGCCAAAATTCCGAGACATCCCATTACAATGCTTGCAATCAAGACTGGTGAAACCATGGTCGAAGTGGCGGAACATCTGGCAGACGAGTTCGCTCGGTCCTCTGCTACACAACCTGTACACCAGCAAATATTGAATGCCCCGCAGTTTACTAGTGTCCCTCCGTACAGCGAAAGCACATTAGCCAGCTACACCGACTTCACTTTGATAGAGCTTACGCACGCACTTAATTACACTAGAAGGAAGAGCGCTCCAGGTCCTGACGGTATAACGTATCAGTCTCTCCGAAATATAGACCCAGATTACCACCCCGACATTCTTGAGAAACTCAACGCCATCTGGAAAGATGGGACACTCCCAAATATATGGAAAGAGACAATAATCATCCCAATACCTAAACAAGAAAAACCATTGGACGAAATCTCATCCTACAGGCCTGCCTCGTTAACAAGCTGCCTTGGAAAACTCCTAGAACGCATGGTTCTCCGGCGCCTCGCGTGGCTTCTAGATCGAGCGAATGCTTTCCCACCTTCGTTGGCGGGCTTTCGAGCAAGGAGGTGCACAGCCGATGCGATAGGCGACATCGTGTCGACCCTAGAAGAAGCTAAATTCATTGGCCAAATGGTTCACTGTGTCTTTCTAGACTTTAGTCGTGCGTTCGACACCCTGCCTCATTCTATCATCCAGCGACTCAAGTACTTTGGTATCTGTGGGCGAATCCTCATATTCATAGAGTTGTTCCTTACTGGGCGGAGCTTCACTGTCAAGATCCCTGGTGCAACTAGCACTTCACGCCGAATTACCAAAGGTGTTCCCCAAAGCAGCGTAGTCAGCCCCTTACTCTTCAACGTGGTATTGGCATCACTTCCTCACTGCCTTCCGACCAACAACGAAAGCCTCCATGTCGATTAATAAAGCTTGGACTTGGGTTTGGGCTAGTTGGTTGTACATTGACGTGCTGCGCTGCGAAGTTAAATCTCATCTCAATGTAAATCATCCTTTTCCTTTCAATTTTTGGTCACGCGTTTAACTTGGCAGCGCAGCACGTCTATCAATCCTCCATGTCGGCATGGAAATATACGCCGACGACGTTGCTATGTGGTGCGAGGGTCCCTCCGAAAGTGCCGTAGCTATCCGAAATCGACTTCAAGTAGCCCTAGATGCTACGGCTCTGATGATTTCAGAACTCGGCCTCTTACTATCAGTGGAGAAAACTGCATCGCTCCTTTACCGAACAGTAGGACGAGCACCCGAGCTCGCACTGCGACTAATAATTGCTGGAACTCCGGTTTACAGAGTTAGTAGCCATCTCTATCTTGGGGTGGAAATGGATGACCGCGTGACCTGGAGACCTGAGGTTCTGAAAACCTTGGAGCGATGTCGTGAGCTACTACAAGTCATACCACATCTCGGAGGCCCTTCATGGGGAGCGCCACAACGTACACTCCTAGAACTGTGCAAAAGTCTTATAATGTCGAGGCTCCTGTACTCCCTGCCACTCCTAAACATCGGAAGGGCCCGAATTCGGGACATTGACACATTTCACAGGAAGGCGCTGCGTTGCTGCCTCGGACTTCCACCATGTTCAGCAAACACCCTGACCCTTGTCGCGCCAAAGTATGGCCTCTACCGTTAAGACTTGAGGAGAGAGCAATGTGTCCCATTGCTCGCATTAACAGTGTTCCTGTGGTGGACATATTAATTCCCACCTGTTGGCCCGTACCAATTCACACCTCGGACAGCTGGCATATAATTTTCAGTACGAGAGTGGAGCACCAGGGAATATTTATATCTTCCTCCCCCACATTCAAACAGAGCGCCCCTGTTAATACAGGAAACGCTATCTTTTATCCAACGTAAGGCGAATGTCCCCACGTTAGTCACCCGATCGATCACGTTAGAACTCCTGGAAAAAGCTTACGGTGATTGGATCTACGTAAACACGGACGCCATGTCAATGCGGTCAAGAAAACAGCAACTGCTGCTATTACTATTCCCGAAATAAACTTCGAAGTGTCTGGCAGGCTTAACTTCGAGACATCATCGACTACTGCAGAACTTGTTGCTATCTTGGCAGCGCTCGAGTCCATCAAAATCATCACCCCGCCAACCAAAGCTGTGGTACTCACAGACTCTAGAGGCGCACTACAACAACTTCAACGTCTTGAGAGGGCCACCCCTCTTTTAAAAAGTGTAGCATTAACAGCTTCAACGGTGGAAGACCTTGGCTGGAGTTTGGCTCTGCAGTGGATTCCATCCCATGTCAGAATTCCCGGCAACGAGAGAGCAGACGAGCTTGCTGCGCGGGCTAATAACGATGGTGACCCTACATTTCTTTTAAATCGCTTTAATGAGGCACACAAACGTATACGGGATGCCATCCGCAAAAAACACCCCCCACAGGGGTAGCGACAGGAAGACCACCTCCAAGCATCCCACGCAAACTCCCACGTTCAGAGGCATCACTCCTTCACCCGACTTCGATCCGGCTGCCCGCATACCGCAAAGCGTCTTCATATGTACCGCCGCAAGACAGAACCCGGATGCCCAACTTGTGGTGATCCTGAAGACACAACCCACGCCCTACTTCTTTGTCCAACCCATGAGGATCTCCGAAAAGTTCTACTGCGATCCTATGCTGCAGTTGGACTTCTCCACTTCACTGCCCAACAGATTTTGAATCCCAGTGGAACGCGGGGAATCGTCGAAAAGGCCTTTCACGCTCTCCTCTAATATCTCCGGGACAGTGAGCTCTCGGATCGACTTTGATGTTCGCAAACACAAAACAAAAACTTACACGACGGATCTAGGACAAGTATTAAACGTTTAAATTCACGTATGCAGGTGAATAGGTAGCACGGCAAGATAGAAACTTTCTGATCTAGTGCGGAGTCGAGATGGGAACCTCCGCGGTACATTGACGGACTTTGCCATCTCAGATTGGCAGTGCGATAACAGCGGATGCTATCTTCCTGCTCGCTGTGGACTCATTTTCTCACAAGCCCAATTCTAAACAGTCCCGTTGGCTTTTGGACTACAATCTATAGGATGTTAAAACTTGTACATAACCATTTCTTCTCTTTCCTTTATTCACCCATCTCGCAAAAAGCCAGGTAGCGATTTGCCCCTGACTGGAGGCCCACATATCTCCTATCTGGCTCCCCCCTTTCTCTTCACCCCAAAATAAACAACAACAACAACAATCTTGACATCACGAGCGTGAAACGCATTTCCGTTTTCGCTGGCCGAATTTGAAGCGAGGGGAAGAGAGCTCGCGCTCACGTTATTTCGTTTATATACCTATATAAACAAAATCTGGTACACTAGTGAAAAATCTTATAGGTATAAGAAATTTCTTTGTCAAATAAATGCACATGAACAAATAATATTATGAGGAGCCTAAAAGAACCTTATAATAATATAAAAAAGCATGAGAATATAATACTTTATAAGAAATTGATACTTTTCTCATACCGTACTTTATCTTATATTGTTCCAATAGGTTCTTATAAATTTCTAGTACGCTCTGATATAATCTTATTTATTCATACGCGTTTATTGGACCAAGAATCGTCTCATGCATATGAGATTTTTTTACCAGGGTAGGGAAGAAATTCCAGACGGATAATGCACTACAGGAATGGGTCCTTCAGTGGGTACCACCGCAAAGCCTAATTCTCATTACGCCAAAAGAATCGGGGAGTTGCCGAAACGACGGTAGCAGTGCTACTCTAGACGTACAAGGGGAATGCGTTAGGCCTAGCTCCCGCTGCTAATACAACATACAACACAAAAAAAGTCTGCATACAATGTTCGTAACATACGTATGCATGAAGCTTCGAACAGGCTTAAGGCCGGTCCGCAGATAATGTTGTCATCAGGTCTGCAGACCGTGTCTTTTGTATGATGTAGGAGCGCTGTGACTGCGGCGCAGGCCTTGTGTTCTCGGGGACATTGCTCAAGCGCGCGCAGGCGACGACGTGGAGCTCAAGGTTGGAACTCGTCGGCCGGGGGCGGTCTTATCTATCAGCTTCATTGCGCGCTGAAAACGGGTAGCGCTGGTTCCAATCTGGCGACGGCAGAGATTCGTGTGCACTCAGCGGTCACGAATTAGTGAACCGTGGCCTGACCGGTGGCTCGGACTGTGATGTTTGGCCGAGGAACTCGTGTGTAACCGACGTGGTAATGGCGGATTCCAGAGGATTCTCTCTATAAGGCAAGCCTCCCTCGCTCTCGTGTGTTCGCTGTTTCATATTCGCGCGTCTTAGGGGGGGGGGGGGGCATAAGGTTTTACGAAACTATCCCGCACATCAAAAGTCGCAAAAGGTCTGCACGCGTGTTTATACAAAGATATGTCGATCGGCCTTGGAATGGCGTTTTGTTTCCCCTCGACAAGGTAATTTTGGCTGGTATGCAATGTCTCTTGACGACGGGTATACGGGACACTTCTATCATAATTTCGGCACTGTTTTGCAGGAAGGTGAAGCTAGATATGATTCGCCTCTTTATTAAAAGTCTCTTCATTCCTTTTATTGCAACTTTGTAAAGCTGCGGGCAGCGTCGTAATATTCTTCGCCGCGGTGGCGATGTTATTATGATCACTGAAAAGAATGGCTCACTGCGGTTTTTAAAGCGAGAGCTTTAAGGAGCTTGTGCTACAGGAGAGCCGACGTCGGCGTTGGTGTGAGCTTTGGTGAAACGGAAACATCCTGATTGGTCGACAAGTAATTCATTTGCCTTAAAGAGGCAAACGAATTACTTGAATCGAACCCACGACCGCTTGGTTGCGAGACAGACACGCTACCGACTGGGCCACGCGGACACGCTTGCACAGCTTGGGAACGAGCGGGGTGCATATTTAGCTATCGCGTTCCACAGTTAAACGCGAAGCGTTAGCGTCCTCGTGTACGTTTTTTATTATTAAAAATTTCTGCGGCCCATCTTAAGCGTAATATATTTTGGTCTGACGGCGCTTATTTAAAAAGGTTGTTTAAGTTTTTTAATGTTTCTTTTTTTAACGCACGTGAGAAGTATTTCTTTAATAAACATCTCGGTATGGAACACGCTACTGGTAAATACAGCAAGCACTTGCGTGTACCCTTTTCCAGTGAGAGCTGTTATAAGCTCTTCCCATCATTGGAAATGACGTCAGTAATACTTGTTGATGTTGTAGCTGGCGATGTAGGGCGTCCGTCGCCGATGTTCGATTCCCGCCAACCGCGGGAGTGGAACGAAATTCATGGTGTATCTCAGACATTAAAGAAAAAAAATAACGGCAGATTGATACTTTAGACCCATGTTGCGGATAAAAAAAACAGGACGCGGGATGGCCAAAAAAACATGCTTTTCGTGTAAGGCTCGTCAAATTATGAGGCGCTGGAGAAATTCAGCCTTCTGCGTTAAGTCCTTATTTTGAACTCTTTTTGTTCGCCTTCCGCCCATTGAAAAGCATGCGGGAAGGGCCTTAGAACGCACCTGGTATCGCTGCGCCGCAGCGTTCTTCCGCACGTCTGCTTTCCTCGCCGTCACCATGGCAACGAACGCCGAATTAATGGAAGCACGCACGGTACCGCCGCGTGAAGCCAGCAACAGCTGACGCCATTTTACGAACGCCGTCTGCTAGCCAAAGCCGAACGCGGTATGTCAGATCAACCGCCTCCGCCGGTGCTCGATCGCCGACGGCGATCGAGCACCGGCGGAGGCGGTTGATCTGACATACCGGAGGCGGAGGCGGAGGCGGAGGCGGAATTTTGCCAGGGAGCGCCACCGTCGATCCGCCACTTTCGATGTCGCGGTTTGACTGGCTTGGGTACGCGGTCGTCCGTTGCTAGTGTGTGCTAATTTCATACTGTTGAAGAAGCTTCGTTGAGCAGAAGAGAAAAGAAAATTTGATCTCGGGGGCGGGCCGTTTTCCTTGTTGCCGCCGAGTACCGTGTGTAAAGGCTGAACCGCATGGAAGCAATTTAGCGAGCGACGGGACGAGACAAGCGACGAAGACCCGCTGCGCTGTCGCTCGGTCACTCGCGCGACGAGGCAAACCGCATAAAAGCGACGGGAGCAAGCGACCAAGGCTTTAAGCGACGTTTTCTAGAAATCCAAAAACCAAGCGACGCGACGTGCGACCGTGAGAAATCTCCGTCGCTCGTCGCCGACTCTCGTCGCTGTCGCCGTCGCTCGCTAAATCGCTTACACGCGGTTCACCCTTCACTGTCGCCTGTCGCGTAGCTCGGTTTTGGGATTTCAAGAAAACTTAGCGTTCATTGCCTTGGTCGCTTGCTCCCGTCGCTTTCATGCGGTTTGCCCCGTCGCGCGAGTGACCGAGCGGCAGCGAAGATGGTCGCCGTCGTTCGTCTCGCCGCTCGCCAAATCACGTACATACGGTTTTTAAATCGCTTGGGCTAATGAAAAATGCGCCGCATTCTTCATAAGCTGCGCACTCGGTGAGCCGCACGGTATGTTTCTGCACAAGAACGAACACCAAAGGCACGACGTACGACATGGAGGCGATGGAGCAACACGGTTACACGGCCGTAGTGCAGAAAATCCGCTAAAAAAAGCAATAAAGAAACTATCAAAACAAAACAAAGAGTAATCACACCGTGCTACAAGAGCACCAAAGTAGAAAAATCAGTTCTTGCAAGAGCTACCGCCGTGGGCACGGCGCGCGACACAGAGCGCTGCATGGAGCCGAGCAAGAAACGCGGCCGCGGTGAACGAGTCCGATAGCGACAAAAACGAACTAAAACACACACAAAACATATTACTACGGCGCTTCAAAAGCACTAAAGTATAAGAATAACCCCTAGTTTCGGTCGAAAAGACATGATTATAAAATTTCGGAAACATTATTCTCCCGGCTGCCAGGAGATAGACACGGCCTAATTCTAGAGGTTATCTGAAAAAGTATCTTTTAGGAAAACGATCAATTGTCGCGAAGTAGGATGCAGCACACTTACTTTGACGAGACGGGACTTGAAAGGTGTAACCAGAAGGAAGGTGTCCAAGAAGATTCAACACGATGTAGCACAAGCTACCCAAACACCAAACGCATCACAAAAAATGCTTTGGCTTCTTTGCAAGCGATTTCTTTGAAGAAATCGCTTACAGAAGCAGAAATCCGCAGCAGCCACGAAGGGCGAACACACGTGGCACGCCATACAAGATCCCGCAAAACGCATTCCGAGATTGCAAACGTCTAATGCGTCATCCGTCAAACCACGCGACCACGAACGTTCTTCCACGCTTTCTGCTTAGGGAGAGAGAGAAAAGGAGAGAAGGAAAGGCCGAAACGGGAGTGTACACACAAAAGATTTATCTTCTAAAGGCATCCCAACCAGGACCTGGTCCTGATTCGAACAATGACCAACACGAGAGGTTTTGTCCCTTATACCCAAGGCTGATAGTGCAGTGAATGCTACGTGTGACCTTGGACTTGAGGCAGGTGCCGTGTTCTGCCTTTTCACCAGCTTTAGACTGTAAACCATTTCGTCGTTTACCCTGAGACTGGGGGTTTTTTAGAAGAGCAAACTTTTGCTCTTCTAAAAAACCCCCAGTCTCAGGGTAAACGACGAAATGGTTGACTTCCACCAGCTAGCCTGTACTATGACTCTTTTTTAGACTGTAGGCACGTGACCCAAACCGGAGACACGATTGGCCTAAAACGTGCATAGCGTCTACACTGCTGTCAATACCGAGTGAACACACAGCTCTATGAAGACCAACTTTTGAACTTCCAAAGAAGCTGTCTATCTCGAAAGTGACCCAAAACGATGCGAGTTTGAAGATACTATGTTTTACGCCGTATAACCCACATCATAATTTAAAATGAAGAAATAAGCGCGACTATTTTTTTTTGCGCACGATGTCCGCAAATAAATAAATAAATAAATATGTATATATATTTTTTACTAATAAATTTGAAATTATGTGTACACTGTTAGATTCGCGTTTTTAAATTTCAAATTTTTTTACGAAAGAGTTGCACATAAAATACACCACGGACAGCTCATCTTCCGACTTTCAACACACGATGAATCGCAGACGCTCGCAAGCGGATGGTTACGTTGCTGCGCGAACGGTTTTTGAAAGATGCTGCGTAGGGCTCAACGGCTTTGCATGCGTTCGAAGGAAAAAGGATTCGGGACGACGAAGTAGCGTCTTGCATCTTCAGTAAGCTAACGGTTCATGTTTCCCCACTCAATTTAGCGGGGAAACACGAACAAAATTAGTTTCACTGCTAGATTTAGCGGGAAAATTGACGTCAAGTGACATAAGTACCAATTCAATTCCTCGCTAAATTTAGCGGGGCGGTTACTCGATGGTGACGCCGAAACAGCTTGACTCGGATACGGGCGCCTAAGAGCGGCGATCTCAAATCCATTATTTGATTAACTCGCTTTCCGATCTTATGCAGTTCGTCATAATGTCACACGTCAAACATACAACCAAATTTCATTTGTCTTTCAATCTTCAAAATGCGCAATTGGTTAATTGGTCCAAACACCTGGAATAACTTCCCTTTAACGATTTCAACAATAACTAACCAACTATATGAAACTCATGCAATATAGATCAATCAACTTGTCTTGGCGAGTACATATGACTTTTGCTTGCACGACCGAAACGGGCCCGTATATCATTATCAGGGGCAATATTTGCACTCGTATCTGGCGTGATATGGCCGTATTAACGCACTTATACGGACGCATCTGGCAGTACTTGCCCACTTATATGGCGATATCTGGGCGTATCTGCTCCCATATGTAGCGGTATATTTCCCGATCTGACTACTTATATTATCATATCTGGACGTATATAAAATATATCAGGGACATATCTGACATTTTCGTACGGGTTGCCATACCGTGATCGCAATGCTCTTTAAATGTACCTATGAGGGTTTGGAAACTCCTTCAGTGTCAAGCTTCTTTTGTTTCCACAGGCTGTAAAGCACCAATACTGCAATTGTATCGAGCACGCTATCTAGGCGGACGGGAAAATGCAATTATCAAAATTTTTTTCTCAACTTCAAAATATATTTTTAGTTGTCTTGTCGAAACATCCCCAAAAAAGACTGCGTCGACGCGTAGTACAAACGCACGCGTAAACGTTTCGGTTTGTCTACAATGTCTGCTCTCCATTGACCATAGTCCTTCAATTCCTCGGGATTTAATTCATTATTTTACCGATACAGTTCTTGAATAAAAGCAAAAGAAGTATGTCTTGCATATTAGGGGCATCGGCATCCATTTATTCCTTTCATTAAGTTCATATTGCAATTCTGCTGTGGTTCAAAAGGACATAAACAATGTAACGGGTCTGGGATCGGTGATATGAGTAATTGTTCTACTGGACTCTTCTCTGAGCAAGACGGTAACAAGGTTTCATCAAATCCAACTCTAAAAAATCCTAAGGCCCGCTTCATACGGGGCAACTTTTCCAGCAATTTTGAGGTTGCTGGCGGGTTGTTCCCTAGCTTTCCCTAGATCGGCACGAATTGCTGAGATCGGGTCAGGCTCGAAACGGACGAGCAACTCGAACAACTTGGAGCCGTTTGAAGCTGCAGCAGCCAATCAGGGACGCGATATTTTCACGTGACACTCCCGTGGTGGTGATGATGACAGCTAAAGACTTGGTTCTGGTTTGAGATCGATCGTTTTTGGAATTAAACCTTTTCAGAAAGACGAGTTAGTATTCTTTACGTCATTTAAAGATATAAAAAGACGTTTTTAGCGCGTAGCTGGGTGTCTAATTAGTGCAAGAAAATTCAAAGTGAATGATGATGATAGCAAGTCGGAGCATTTCGGTTGCTGCGTGTGAACGCGGACGGCCCGTGTTGCTGGTGTTGCGACGTCAAGTTGCTGGGCGAAATTGCTCCGTCTGAAGCGGGCCTAAGGTGTCTGCTACAACCTTATAAATACCTCGCAGAATTGCTATACTATTTGCTTCATCTGTTTGGATCCATGGATTGATATATTTTGTCGAAACACATTTTTTGCAGATTTTGAGAAAGGGGTGTTGCGGTTGCCGAACTAACTTCTATCTGCAAATTAAGTGACATTCAAAAATATGGCCTAAGCCAATCCTTCCATCATCAACTGATCAAAATAAATTCGATATTCGCATTGTCTCATAAGACTATCTCAAAATCAATGTCGACAAAAATTCTATAAAACATATTGACGGTCGTCCTTGAACAGTGCATGCCCTGAAGAAGACACGTCACTTTTGTGAAAAGGAAGGTGTTACATACTTCAACTCGGCCAAATATCGAAGGGTATCTCCTGTTCCACATGCGAGCAGCTGCTTTAACACGCGTTTGGACGTTTTCTTAAACTGACTTGGGATTGTCCATAGCACTGAGTGGTGCACCTAAAAATTTTGGCTTTTTCGCTGACCATGTGATGTCCACAAATTGGGATGGTGTTGTCTCCCACTCCCTGCACCAGGAGCCACAACCCTTCTTTGTTGACAAACGCAGCAGACGAAGCACATAGCTCGTAAATGCATGACATTTCTCCTTGTATGCTGGGTTTAACCGCAAAAACGAGCACTACGTCATCAGCATAAGCGAGTATCTCCACCTAACAGCCATAGACGAAACCCCTGCACCAGGTTGTTGTTCATGATCTCTCCGCAGGTGGGCTGCAAATATATGTCGAAGAGGTATGGTGAGGACGGGCATCCTTGACATACGGAGCGTTGAACTTGGACGGCTCTTGAGAGTTCTCCGTTAACTAATTAATCCGCTATATTTTTGGTAACGATGTTTTGCACCTTTCTCAATTATTGAGCCTATTTGGATCTGTTCGAGTATTGAAAAAAAAAGGAATGTTACACTCTATCAATGACCTTTAGAAGATCGATTTGTAATATCGAAACTGTTTGTGGATTTCGCTGGCATACCTCTAGTATAGATCGTACGATGTTTAGGTTTGTTTGTATGTTTATTATTTTTGAAGGTCAAATTTGGTACTCAAATACGATTGTAGTTTTCGCGTCTTGAGTTCGGCCTGCAAGCAGTCGGGAAACTATTTTATAATCCCCGTTGAGAAGGTTGATTGATTTGTATCCTTCACCCTTCAACTTGCTGTAGCTTGTCGGCGGGATCCTTTGACTTCGGGAGTAGTATCGTGTGTGCTCTTCTGAAAGAGGGTGGTGGGAGTCCTTTCTTGCACGACTCGTTGAACGCGCAAAGAAGTAATGGTGCAAGTGCCTTTTTCCAGTTCTTGTAGAAATCTGCTGCCAGTCTGTCCGGGCCTGGAGCCTTGAGCCTTTTCATTTCAGCAATATTTATTTCCATTTCTTGCATATGAAATGCTTCGTTCAGTCTTATTGTCGTCTCAGTATTAAGGGTTGTCATTCCATTTATTATATTTATTATTTTGTTCCTTCTAGGGTACGTAGAACATAATTTTAGCGCAAAACGTTCGTCGTATTGGGCTACAAAGGCTTCTTGAATATATTTTTAGTCCGTCAACTCTGTCCCATGCCCACAGCACGCGCTTTCTAGAAACGAAATATAGCCGATAACAAAATGGCGTTGTAGCACTAGAGAGTTTTAGAATAGGGGGCCTTCGCACTCGGGGGCCCCAATCCATTGGGGGATACGAGCGCGGCGAGACTCGCGCCGCCTATTTGCTGTATGGGGTTTTCAATACGCAGCGTGGCTTGCTTGCATTTCTCGCTTGCAGCGCCAATACGGCTAACAAGCTAAATTAACGAAGTAAAAAAAATTAACACAGAATATATTAATGCTTAACAAACACTTTGTGTTGCATGCGTCGCAGATAGTGGGTAAGGTAAAACCAAATCAACCCCTTTTCAAACAATCATTAAATGTTTGAAGTCAAGACAAAGTAAATACGATATCACCTTTTTCCTTTTCAAGAGAGCCTTTTCTCCCTCTCCCTTGTAGCTCTCTCCTTCTCTTCCTTGTACATCATGCCCCCTGTACAAGGCACAAACGGTCAGACGTGCTGTTGTGCGGCACGTGACTCGACTTAAGTTTTTTTGCTTTTGGGCTCCTGAGTGAGTTGTGACTCGGCGATTGTACGTGCCTCTCCTGTTTCTTATCTGTGTCTTCATTCGTGTGCGAGATCGAGTCAAAACAAGCCAGTAGGATTCATGAGACGCTGCCATGTCAACGATTGCCGCCTCTCCTCAGGCCTGAACGGTCGAAAGGAGAATACGATATAAAAGACAGGTCAAGATAATCACTTATACTTTTTTGATTTAAGCGAGGCAAGGGAACCACCTGCTGCAACATATATTGACAATGAACGCGGCTAATAGTGCAGCGACCATGACGGATTTCTTCTGAGGACAACGATGCAGGGCGCCATTATATTTGCCTTGGGGGTCTTAGGGGCACCCCTAACCCAAAAAAGCAGTTAGAGTTCAGCGCATGTGCAGTGGTTAGCCCCCATTTCTTCGGAGCCCCAAGCGTAGCCCCCCCCCCCCCCCCCCATCTTTGTTGTTTTTTTTTGCGGCGAAAAGTTTGGGTATCGCCGCCTGGCGGAATTGTTCCACAACCTAGACTGAGGATACTTTAACTTCCTCTGCTGGTGCAAGCACGTGCAATGCCGAGCTTCTGTGCACTCTAAAAATTAAAACATAATAGAGGGGTTGCACGTGCACTACCCTAAGTATCAAACAGAGGCGCCCCTAGCGAGCTGTCTCAAACTCACTACTGTCAATGCCAAGAACTCGGCGCCGGGAGACGCGCTTTGACGTGCTGCGGAACAAAAAAGAAACAAAACGCGTTCGAAATTTGTAGTACCCGATGCCCACCGCACGCTCTTTCTGGAAAATACAGAGAAATAGCCGTTAACGAAATGCTGTCGTAGCACTGTCGATGCCATGAACCCGGTTCGGAAATCGCGCGTTCAAACGATGAAAAAAAAGGTTTGGAATGGTTTGGTATGATCAGGAATAGTTTGGAACAAAATGATCAGAAGTCTATTTTGTTCCGAACGCTTTTATTCACGCACTACGCCACGGTGCGTGAACGCGACGCCGATGTCCAACGACTTCGCCGCGACGTGTCGCAGCTAGCGATGTGGCAGCCCTGGGGGTTCACACAGGACTGCTAAATTTTTCATTTCTTGAAAGTTCGTGTGCATATATGTATATACAATATTCAACCTATCATTTGCGATAAAACAATACAACGTGTTCGAAACAATTTTGCATTCATAATTAAAAATGAGAATTTGGTATTGTAGCGTGAGCTACACTGGCCGAGGTTGAGCAGTTTCGCGTGGCTCCCAAAGACCCGTGCTGCGCATGCGCGAGGAGCAGTGACGTCACACGGCGCACAGCTGGCGCGCAGAAGCCGCCGCCGCCGCGCGCTCCGCCGCCGCCGCGCACGCCTCGCCGGTCTGCGGATTCCAGAGGAGTGACGTCAAAGCCGCGGCAGACGCACTGGCGCCGCCGCGCGCTCAGCTGTGCGCCTCCGTTGCGCAGCAGCCAAGTCTGACGCTGCACCGGAGCCGCTTCATAGCGCCTCTCATTTTGTGCGCATAAGCTCACGCTACGTATATCCTGGCATAGCCGAGCTAAGCCACCGCAATTTTTTTCAAGAAACACACAATCTTCTCTACAGTTCTGTCTAAAAATGTGATATGAAGGTATACTTGGACGCCGGCATTATTCGTTTAGAAATCAAGCGAAACTTAATTTGTATCGGATAATTATACGTCTACGTCCACTCCCATTCCATGATTATCGTGTTTTAGGTCACGATTTCTTTCATGACAAAAGTGAAAAGTGCGAGCATAGGTATTTACACATTTTTATGCGTATTGTTATTATCCCATGTACCGAAATTTAAAAAGAAAGATAAGTTGAAGCGACATTGGCAACATTGCGTTACAGCTTTTTTTTTACCTCCCTCTTTTGTTATGCGGCCTTTTTTATTAGTTTCATCTCTTCTAATACAAAACAGTATAACGTATCGTCTTTTTGTTTTTGTTTTTCAACCAGTTACATATATTAATAGTGCAGGTCAGAAATGCTCGGCCCAATGAGGCAATTATGAGACAAATCACCTTATCCCGTATTCGAAGGCTCGAACTATTAGGCGAAATAAGATATCGAGTTTTTGCCTCTTCGTAGAATGATCGCTTAATTGAGCGCATTAGTATTTCACACAAGTTGGCCCATCACGTTCTAGGGTTTTTGCCACTGCACTCAATTTACTTTGTGGTGGCATACTTTCACTTGCTGCGGACTTCAGCTTTTGCGGTCGTTGTACTTAATGTAAAACTGTGGCTCTCAGCGATATATCTGGAATGATTTTAGAACCAGGGGCGAGCTAGGGATTGACTTATTTATATAGGAACAGACATGGCACCGCGGTACGCACAGGCTCTAACAAAGTAATGGTTTATTCTTTGTTTTTGACTTGGGGTTGACTCGACGGAGACGAATTCTTTTTTTGACAAGAGTTTAGAGGGTGTCTAAGCATTTTTATTTATTTCATCATTGTCATACATTTTAAAACTAGATTTTTAAAACAGGTTGACGGAGAATCACTCAATATCTTAAAGCTGGTTCGCTTGATGTCCTTACGCTTACAAAATATTCCTCGACGCGCAAAGTCTGGTGCTGGTCTTCAAATACCTTCCTGTATGCCTTCTCTTGTGCATTTAAACTTAATTTGATAGTTTCCTTGATTTACGCAGACTCGAATTTAGCGATGTTAGTGCTTTATTTTCTTACGAAGACTTGTGGTAAAGACTCAAGTAAAGTTAACTGCCACATAAGAATTTCAGAGAATGCGACCTAGACGAAACCAATTGGTGCAAAAGAATATTGTAAACACCTGGCAGTCACCTTTCACCCCAGTTTCACAGCTTAAATGTTGGGCCTCTACGTGTTGTGCATTTAGTTCATCTGGTCCCTGATAAATTATTGTACGTATATGGAAGCTTTGCTCTTTTGGAACCTATTAATGGCCATGCCAAGATTATATTGCTGCTCAAGGATACATTCTAAATCTGTAAAAATTAGTGCGAGATATTCTTCGGCAACGTCTCCCAAAAATCTCTAGAAAACTGGTAATCGCAGACATCAATCTGTCTGCCCTTTTTATTGTTGATCTTTTTCTGCAAGCTTGACAATAATGTCAATAATGGGACAGCCTGTTTTTATTTCGACATCAACCCTTTTTTTCTTATGGTACAATATATTAAATCACGCGACAAATATAAAGGGAGAAAAACTTCGTGTGCGATATCCTTGTTCAGTATTGTTAATAAAAAACTTCTTGCCCCCTTCCCTCTTCCCACCATTATTAAACGTCTGGGCCGACATTTGTCATGGCGAAGTTATAATAATTAATTATTATTATAAAAGAAAGACAGCATTCGTAGAAGTCCACATTGAGAAGCCCAATGAAAGGAATGCCTATTATTCTCGAGATCGCTTCGTGGAATTCTCCAGGCTCACGCGGAGACAGAAATATTTCATCCGCCGGGAGGCTCGAAGAAAAACGGGGGGAAGGGGGGAGGACAGAACAACAGTGGAGTTCTCAAACAAAAGGATCAAACGGATTACACGGGCGCAGTCCTGACGAAGCGCCGTGCCGAGGCGCATGTTTACCTGACGAATGAAAAATGGGGACCTGCTGCCTTCGCGTTCGATTCCCTTCCGTCATGCCGAGCGGATCAATAATCATATGGGTTGGGAATTCGCTGTTCCCGGCATGCCCCGACTTTCCGGTGGCGACACGTCTTTCACAGTTCTGCGCGTGAGCGGAAGATGCCTGTGGTTTAATTCACCTTGCTGGACATGCTGTAAAGTGACCGGCATCGCGAAGAGGAGAAGGGGAGGGGGATGAGGGTTTGAGGTTGAGATCGCAAATGTGCCGTTGCTGGTACACCCCTTGCTCTGACAATTGCACTGCAGGCTATCGAGACATGTTCTCGATCCCTTTTTAGTTTACTCACAAGGTATTAGGACAGCGCTGCAGTGACGTGCGATCTTCTCGTTTTGCAATAATCAATCTCCCTTCCTTTTTTCTTTCTCTCTATTTCTACGTTTCTTTCTCTTTTGTTTCGACCCGGGAATGCTTAGTAGTGGCGTCAGTTCGAGAAATAACTCCCGCGTAACGTACCTCATAGAGCTCGCGATAACAGTCCTGCTAGAGAGTACTACAATATAAGTGTGATTCGAACACAACCAGTTCGCCGAGGCGCTCGGTGAAAACGCGGATTGTGAAAAAAAGAAGAAAGAAGGCAGTGCCCTTGCCTTCCGAATCTGGTTGCACAGAGTCAGTGCGCTCGATTATATTTTAGGGAATAGCTAAGATCAGTTCCACCATTATTAATTGAGCACCTCTCACGCTCAACCAGCCTGCTTGCTTTAGGGCGGAAAACCATATTGATATAGCTGCTTATCGGAAAAATATACCAGTCGCTGACACGAGTGTCTGTGTCAATGTTCGACTGCGACTCTCATTCAAACTGACTGCACGCGCGTTCCAACCAAACGCTGACGTATTACTCTTGCCCAATATCTAACCGGCGCTGGACCTCGGTGGGTGACGTATAAAATTAACTACTGCGCCTTTCTTTCAAGGTGTCGTTGGCCGGAACTGGCCGAAACACCTCACGTTTTACGACATTCCTGGGCGTCCGCAGCTCCCTCCCGCGACTGTCTAAAGCGTTCTTCCTCCCTCTTCAACTGTCCACTAACCCCCTCTCCACTCCTCAGATTCCAAATTACGTGTGGAGGCAACACCACCTAGAGGAGAAGGCCAGAACACGCAGTGACGTCACGGCAGCAGGCTGACGTGCGCCACGCCATACAGCTGAGCTGAAGGCTTCGCGCGTAGCTTTTACGTCGTAAAAACGCGGGTTTTCGCATTATTTATTTTTTATGAGCTAACGTGAGAGCTGTGAACGCCGAGTGATTTAAAGAACAAATTTTAGGACCAAGGAAAAATTATTATAACCTACAAATTTGTAGTGATATACAAGAAAGTTATATCTTAAGACAGATGTGTTTTTTTTAAGCGATAAACTGGGTGGTGTATTTATCTCTATGGGCATGTGAATTGTATAAAAAAAGAATCCCTATGAAATGGCAATAATCGAAGTAGTGGGCCGAGATAAAATGAACTACAGTAACAATTAAGTAAATGATGAAGAGGCATTAATTTAATTTTATTTTATTCATTTCAAATGCCTTCAAAGAGGCATTACATGAGGGGGGGATTCAAAAATCAAACATAAAAGTAATTGAAGTTAAAAAAATTAAAAAAACACGCTTAGTAGCATGTTATAGTTATGACAGGTTTCACAAATCAAGGCTCACAGTTACACAAATTGATACACTTGTTTTTAAAAGAAATGGGATATCGCTCAGTTACAATATGGTCCGGTAGTTTGTTACAGTCAGTGATGCAAAGTACTAAGGAAGAAAAGAGGGAGGTGTTAGTATGGCACTGAAATGGTTCAATCTTGCAGGTATTATCTAGTATGGATGCTATAAAATTGGCAGCCCGGCAGTAAGTAGATTCAAAATCGGAATCTGAGTAATATACATCTTGAAAAGAACACAATCAGGCTATTTTTCGTCTTCTTTCTTGATGAGGAAGATTTTTGTTAGCTTTTAAAGCGGAGACACTAGTTTCAGATGAATAATCACTGCATATAAATCTGGTTGCTTTGTTCTGAAGATTCGAGCCTCGAGATTAGGTAATTTAGGTGTGGATTTCAAATTATGCTTGAATATTCTAATTTTAGGAGGATAAATGTTTTGTACACGAGTAGTTTTATTTCAATGGAAGCTAGATATGATGTCCGTCTAATGAAACCAAGTGTTTTATTGCGCCATTTGTTATTTGCTCGTTCCATGATAATGAGTCTGTAAAATACGTGCCCAAATACTTGTATGACGATTAGTGTTCTTGTGGTTGTGAAAGTAATAAGTACTAGGTTAGTGTTTTAGTGGAAGATTTATTTACGGACATTTTTTTGCATTTACAAGTGTTAATGTTCATCTGCCATAGGGAGCATCATAACGATATCGTATCTAAATCGTCTTGGACAATATTATGACCATTAGGTGTATTAATTTTCCGCTAAATAACGCAATCATCAGCAATAAGTCTAATTGTTGATTTAATTGATGATGGTAAGTCATTGATATATATTATAAACAACAGAGGCCCGAGTACACTACTCTTAGGGACACCTGATGCAACAGTAACGAGACCCGAATTGCCAGACAAGTACAAATGTAATAACATTCTAAAATTTCGATCTGCTGGTGTCTTGGGTTCTGAGATATCATAGTTTGAAAAATGTATTGCACATATTTTGACAAACCTTTCTTGGACCTGTGATATATCCGTAAAGGTTCAACAATTTAATGCACTCTGCCTGTTCAAATATAGTATTTGTTTTGCAGCAACCTATCTGGTTGCTACATTAAAAAAAAAACCTGTGACCTGTTTCTTGGAAATATCATAACGTGAAAACTTCATCTTTGCAACAAAACTACCGTAATGCGTGAACGTTGCCCCATACCAGACTTGGACGTAGTTCAACTACTCTACTCAAACTACTGTAGTTTAACTACTTTTCCGAGTAACTTGGTAACTTTCAATTACAACTTTATTTGGGTAACTAGTAGTTTACTTTAACTACATTTTTCAGGTAACTTCTACTCAAATTACTAACTACTTTCGAAATCACCGGCAGATGAAGTGGCCTTCCCGAACAAGGGGCCCCCTCGCAGCCGTAGAAAATGCATCACAGGCGTCCTTTAGCCAAGGCGGCGATGAGCAGCCAAAACATAACACCGACGCGCACGAACGCAGGAAGAGATGCTTAACAAGCCATGCACGCAGGCGCCGCGCATTCAGCTGCAACCGTGCAAGCAAAGACGGGGGCACTCCGAAGGTTGTTGTTTTCATGTTGCCTGCCCTTTGTGAGTTCTGACTCAGGCGGTTTGGGGGTTCTACAGGAGGTGCCACTGGCATGACCTCGCAGCTGGGCGCCTGTTCCCATCGTCGCCTCGTCGTCAGCGAATACTCGCTAGCACAGCCGGACTCCACCGCACAGAAGCGCAGACACGGATAATCCGTTCATGGGAGAACATTCCGGTTTCCAGCTGCAACTGTACGAGCGTCAATGCTTGTTCACGTAATCCTTCGAGCCCTTCCGACCTTCCACGACAGGGAGACCTCCTCTTTGTTGAAAACGATTTACTTGTCAGGCGTGTCAGGCGCGTCAGGATACCGTAGTCGCCGGCAAGGGTTGCGAGTCACCCTTGGGAGTTCCTTTTATTGGACCCGGCGTCAGCGGCGAAGTATACTTCGTTTTATCTTCTGTTAAATAAAAAAAAAGCTTTTTTTTTCGGTAGCGTAGCACCAGCACTGCAACGATACGCGCAGTCGTCCGGATGATGTCATCGTCGTGGCGTGAGCCTTGAACCCTTGACGGTCAGGTGCACTCGCTCAGCGTACCCTCCGAACGTCGTGGGAATAAAGAGGGGCCAGTCTTAACAATCTCAACTTGCCGAAGAAAAAGACAAAAGGATGAGAGTTTGTTATACAACCCCCCAAACGAGGCAAACCTCACATGTTTCGTCATGGACACCTAAGATGCCGACACTCACTTACCCGGCCGTGCACAGCCTGTTTCTCAAACTCAACGCTGCCGTTCCATCCAGCGCGTCGGTGGAACGTCTTTTTAGCTGAGCTGGGGACGTCGTTAGGAGGAAAAGGCGAAAACTCTCCTATCAATAAGTTTGAAAGTAAATTTCTTCTGAGAGCGAATAAACTATTTGTGTAAAAACGACAGTCATAAAATGACTGCATTTATTTCAGGCTCGCAGGGTTTTTCCCGAATCAAAACTGCTGTTAATTTTGCGACCACAAAAATATAAAAAGTAACTTCGAAAGTTACTTCAAAGTAACTCGCTACTTTTTTACAGTAGTTAGTAGTTTACTCAATTACTATTACAAATGTGTAATTTCTACTCTACTCCAATTACTTTTGGCGTCGATACTCAGTAACTTAACTTAACTACCTTTTTTGAGTAATTTGTACATGTCTGCCCCATACACTGATGTACTTCGACAGTACCGACCGAGTCTGCGAAACGGCACTGGTATCTTAGGGCGGCTAAAAACAAGTTTTGTACACCAACGGAAGGGGGCACGGGAGCTTCATATTCAAAGTTCCTTGCATTTACAATACAGAAGAGTCCTAAATAAGAAATCGGTCACCTTTGAACACTGCGAAACGAGCCTCCTAGTATCCATAGGTACTGCAAAAATGCGTTTCGAAAAAAAATTTATACACATGCATCTTAGATGCTGTAGATTTTATGACACCGAGACAACTCTGTGCAGCATGTCGGCATTTACATTGTAGCACCACAAGGATACCCAAGAGACTGCTACAAGGACATTGACTCTCTGTGCACACACTTACACACAAAGGCACCGACTTCAGAGAGCAGTTGCCTTAGCATGAGGACGAAGCGCAAGCACCTTGTTGGCCGGACAGGAACTAATTTATTTAACCTTGATCCCTTAGGTTCTTTTTTTTAGATGTTGCACTGGCACCCACAATATTGTTTTCATCTTTCAACAAAGGTTTCTCATTTGAATGTTTTCACTGCAGTCCAACACATTCCTTAGCTCGAACTCACAATGGGTTCATCATCATAGGCGTCAGACATATTCTTCCTTGGTCTGAGTTCGCTTCTTGACATCCGTGACGGCTGGCAGCGAGTGTCTTTGATTGCAGAGTTTCAGCTTTCCGTTTCTTTTGTCTGGCATTCTTGGCATTAATGCGAACATTCATCTTGCTGCAAACATGTCACAAGAAAACGCTTTTGCATTTTCTTATGACAACAACCCGTGTTTCAAAATGAACTCACTCGTATGTTAATTTTCACAGGCGTCGAAGTCGGAAGTCTTTTTCTTGGCAAGTAGTTCCATCACGAGATATGTAACAAGTCGGCGCTGGCTCGGCATCACCAATTGTAAAACATAGTTGTGCTCTACAGCATTTACACCAAGAAAAACAAGCCCTTCTCTAACGAGTTTTATTGCAAGAGCATAGTCTTCCTGTGCAGCAAACTGTAGCCAACTTGTTTCGTGCTGTCGATGCGGCCTTGCATTTTTCGCCCCTCAGGTTTCGCCCCTCGGGTGGTGTAGACTGCACGGCTGGCCACATAGCCCAGGGCCGGGAGGGTGTCTTATTTTGTACAGCTCAGGGCCACATTGCAGGTATACGACGTTGCAGGTAGGGCGTCAAGTATCCACTCGCTTGTAAAGATCTTCCTAGTTTCCATCCTTGCTAGCTGTAGTGATCGTTGACAGCGTGCATCTCAGCAGTATTTTGTTTTCACCTTCTAAAATGTGCCTTGTTGACACGTGATATTAGAAGCAAGCCAGTTGCCTATATATTCCGAAGAAATCTTCCAAGCTGTCAGTTTTCAGCTTGTCCCATGGAGGCTGTACAGCAGCCCGAGTTTATCAAAGCAGTATCCGGGATATGTATTTGACCGCTTCTGCAGGAAATAGAACGAAAATGAAGGAACTCATATTAATACAAAGAAAGGTAATGTAATCAAAAATGGTATGAAAAAAATAAGAAAAAGGAATGCTCTTTTATGAAGTGCAGCTGAAGTGGTTCGGTATTTGAGAGAAAACAATGACATTGTTTTGATCTGGTATTTTGAATCACGAACATCAAAAGTATTTTTGAACTTGATGTGCCAAATACGCTATAATAATAATATTGTGACGTGTATACTTCACAATGTACCCTTCATCGTCTTTCAGCATGGTGGCCGAGGAGTACGAGGCCCGCGTGCGCTTGAACTGGATGCGCGGGCAGAGGCGCGCTCAATGCTTAAAAGTGCGGACATAAAAACTGTCATCGATTCTTGGTCTTCGTTTCATATTGGTGGAGGTGCGGTTTTAGCCCATCCCCGTCCCATCTCGTGAGCGCTGGTCCTCAATCCTGGAGTTGAGGAACCGCAGACTGCCAACCACTATGACATCGGAGACAACATCCAGCGGCACCAGCCAGTGTCACCAGTCCATCGCCACTGAAGCGCCAAGGCAAAGCAATAACCAAGCGCCGATTGCCACAGGAGCTCCAAGTCAGGTGAGTCCTGCCGGCTGCTATATTACGTCCCGCCAGAGAGATCCTAAATTCTTCACCGGCCTCGGCGAAGACGAAGTAGACGAGTGGCTCGATTTATACAACCGTATAGGACAACACAACCGCTGGGACGACGCAGCAAAGCTTAGCAATATTATTTTTTATTTTACTGATGTCGCGAGAACGTGGTTTTAAATCACGAAGCTGAGTTTTCGACCTGGGAACGATTTACCAGCCGAGTAAAAGAAGTATCTGGCCACCCTGAAAACCGACGAGCCACCGCGGAACGACGCCTCAACGCGCGTTTTCAGCAGCCAAACGAAAGCTTTACGGCCTACATCGAGGATGTGTTAACTCAATGCCGCCGTTTCAACCCGAATATGCCAGAGGCTGAAAGAATCCGCCACCTCCTCAAGGGAATTGCCGAAGAGGCTTTTACCTTGTTCATCCTCCAGCCTCCAACCACCGTCACCGCAATTGTCGACGCCTGCACTCGACTACAGGAGGCCAGACAGCAGCGTCTTCTTTTCCCTTGCCATACAGGGCTTGTGGGAGGACAACCGATCTCAACATCAACCTCCCTTACACTGACCCAGGAGTCACTACGTCTGTTGATAAAGGATATCGTTAGAAAAGAACTCGAGACCTATTTTTCTCTGCCACCAACGTTGCAAAAGCCGCTTACTGATATCCAGCAGATGATCCGCGGTGAACTTCAACAGAACGGCATCCCCACTTTGCCTGGTCCAAGCGCACGAATTGACCCAAGACCTGGTTACTCCGAAATATTGGCAGCATCTAGCACCCAGCAGCCAGCGAACGTGCTTCCCTACCCTTCACGTCCAGCTGCACCAAGCTCTGAAGAACCACAGATGTCTTTCGTCTTCAACCCCGCAGTTGCATCTCTCACAAGCGCCCAAGCACCACCTTTGACCCCATGGCGCCAGGACCAAAGTTACCAACAACCTTACCGCCAGCGACCAGTCTGCTATTACTGCGGCATCATGGGCCATGTCGCTCGTCTTTGTCGGCGCCGACGTCAAGATAACGAGGCTCGCTACCACTACGAGAGCTACCAGCATTCTTCTAGAAGGGACAACTCCAGGGACTATGATGACGGTTTCCGAGACAGGCGTCGTCGTCACTCGCCTTCATCGGACACATATCGAGCACCCCCCACCGACTCACCTCGACGTCGCTCCCCTTCTCCACACCGTCGCTCACTCTCTCCTATGATTCCGAGGTCAGTCGAGCGTTCCTATCCGGGAAACTAGCCGGCGCAGTTTTCGGAGGGGCAACTGCGGTGCGTAATACCACCGGACACGCTCCGATTGGACCACCGAATGTTGTAGAAGTTATCGTTGAAGGACTCCACTTAAACGCATTGGTCAATACGGGCGCCGCAATCTCTGTCATACCGGAAACTATATGTACTCAGCTTCGTAAGGTTAGAACACCTCCATTCGTCCATACAGTACGCGGTGCTGCATCTGAACTCATTCGCCCCAGTGGACTTTGCACAGCTTGTGTTTATATTCAGGGTTCTCGTTTTCACATTCCGTTGACAGTATTGCCGTCATGTAGCTACGATTTAATACTTGGTTGGGATTTTCTGCGGTCCGCTGATGCTATAGGCCACTGCGACCCTCCACAACTCTCACTGGGAAACGCGACACATAGTTTGGCTTCTCTAACAATTCCTGATACAAAATTGCGTATTTCAGAAGATGTGGTTGTACCTGGCCTCTCATCGTCCGTAGTCACAGTAGTTTCTCAGACTCCACTATCGGGAAGTGTATTCGTAACGCCCCTCTCACGCGTCTTGTTGCCTCGTGGTTTAATACTTCCGCACTGCGTCGCCATGTCTCAGAAAGGAAGGATACGCATTGCAGCTTCTAACGTCACGTTTCAACCCATACTACTTCCTACCGGGATGGCAATTGCACAAGCAGAGCCCCACAACTCAGTTGATATAGCTTCGATTCAGTCCGCAACAACGTTGCCTCCACCGGAACCCTCCACATTATCTGAGAATTTATTAGAGACTATTGACAAGCATTTAACTTCACACCAAAAGTCGCGTCTCTCTGAAGTCCTTTCCACATTCAGATCCTCCTTTGACGTTCAGACGTCAACCTTAGGCAGAACCCCGTGTGTCTCACACGCCATCCAAACAGCCGAAGGACAAATCATACGTCAGCGTCCTTATCGTGTGTCTCTATCCGAACGACGCACTATTGATGGAGAGGTAACAGCCATGTTGAACAAAGGCATCATTAGACCGTCATCCAGTCCTTTTTCCTCTCCCGTGATTCTAGTTAAGAAGAAGGATGGTAGCATTCGCTTTTGCGTTGATTACCGGCGTCTTAACGCTATCACAAAGAAAGACGTGTACCCCCTTCCCCGAATTGATGATGCACGTGACACGTTGCAGGGGGCAGAATTTTTCTCGTCTCTTGATCTACGATCTGGCTATTGGCAAATTCCTCTCAACGAAGAAGATAAAAAGAAAACGGCTTTCGTTACACCTGACGGTCTATTTGAATTTAATGTCATGCCGTTTGGCCTGTGCAATGCACCTGCTACGTTCGAGCGCATGATCGATAATGTGCTACGGGGACTGAAATGGCGAACTTGTCTTTGTTATTTGGTTGACATTATTGTCTTCTCTCGCACTTTTGAGGAACACTTAAAGCGTCTCGTCGAGGTTCTTACGTGCCTGAAAACGGCAGGATTGCAGCTTAACACAAAGAAATTCCATTTTGCTGCTCGTCAAATTAAGATTCTTAGTCACTTGGTTAGTAAAGAGGGCATCAGACCTGATCCAGACAAGGTACTCGCTGTTACGGCATTTCCGACACCGCGCAATGTCAAACAGGTCAGGAGCTTTATTGGATTGTGTTCCTATTTCCGTCGTTTTATTCCCCAGTTTGCTCACATAGCTGCCCCTCTTACTCGTCTTCTTCAAAGTCATGTCTCATTCGTGTGGTCTCCCGAATGTGAACGCGCGTTTAGTGCCCTGAAGACAGCCCTTAAGTCCGACCCAATACTTGGCCACTTTAATGAGGCAGCACGAACAGAGCTACATACAGACGCCAGTGGCTACGGGCTCGGCGTCGTTTTAATTCAGCGTCACCCCGAAACGTCGCACGAGTACGTTGTAGCCTACGCCAGCCGTTCCCTCTCCAAAGCAGAGAATAACTATACCATAACAGAAAAAGAGTGCCTGGCCGTCGTTTGGGGCATTAACAAATTTCGACCTTACTTATATGGACGCCATTTCACAATCGTCACCGACCATCATGCCCTTTGTTATCTCTCTTCACTTAAGAACGTAACGGGACGTCTCGGTCGATGGATACTGGCATTACAAGAATACACCTTCACAGTTGCTTACAAATCTGGGAAGAAGCATACGGACGCAGACGGACTCTCACGCTGTCCTGTCGAGGGTCCAGACGAACGCCTAGATCATATAGATGACGCTTTTGACTTAGCTCCAATTCATACAACCTCATTCTCAACCGAACAACAGAAAGATTCTTGGATTAGGGGCATTGTTGGGTATTTAGAACGACCAACCAATCTCTTAAATAGGACACTTCGAAAACAAATGCAGTCCTTTTCATTGCGTGATGGCAACCTTTATCGCCACAATTTTTCTCCAGATGGCAATCGATGGCTTCTCGTAGTTCCAACGCACCTCCGGCCTGGCCTTCTTCGCGCTTTCCATGACGACCCTACGGCTGGCCATATGGGATTTGCAAAAACATACGCACGTATCAAACACCGTTATTTTTGGCCGAAACTTTATGAGACTGTCTTTAGATACGTACAATCATGTCTCCAATGTCCGCAACGCAAGAGCCCCACAAGCGGTCGCACACGATTACTCCAACCCTTAGTTTGCCCAGATCGTCCGTTTGACCGCGTTGGCATTGATCTCTTCGGACCATTCCCAGTCTCTTCCCAAGGGAATCGTTGGATAGTCACCGCGGTCGACTACTTTACCAGGTACGCTGAAATGGCTGCACTCCCAAATGCATCCGCGGAAGCTGTTGCCAGTTTTTTTATTCCCAACATCCTGCTACGCCACGGTGCACCGAAATTTCTTTTAAGCGACAGAGGCCGTCAATTCTTATCCCAAACTGTAGAGGCCATCCTAAAGGCTTGCAACGTCGTACATCACACCACCTCTCCCTATCACCTTCAAACAAATGGACTGACTGAACGCTTCCATAGAACCCTCGCGGATATGATAGCAATGTACATCGCTCCTGATCATAGCAATTGGGACACTATTTTGCCCTTCGTCACATTCGCATACAATACCGGACAGCAGGACACCACTGGTTTTTCTTCCTTCTTCCTTCTTTATGGACGAGAAGCATCGTGCAACATGGACACTATCTTCCCTTATTCAGCGAGCGATCAGGACGCCCTTCTCATGCAGCTGACATGCCGTGCCGAAGAGTGCCGCCAACTGGCTCTGCTTCGAACTGCTCAGCAGCAGCATACCGCGAAAACTCGCTATGATTTACGGCATACAGCCGCTACTTACTAACCAGGAGACCTCGTCATGGTGTGGACACCCATCAAGCGACAAGGCTTAGCAGACAAGTTCCTGCGCAAGTATGTCGGACCATATCGCGTCATCAAACAAATGACACCAGTAACATGCCATGTCGAACCACTCTCACCACCATCCGATGCCCGCTTCCGAAACGACGACATTATTCATGTAAATCGGCTAAAGAAATACGTTCAGCCCCAGCCAACCCCTCCCAAGCACTAATCTCCGAGATGCTCCTCACCGTACAACTGCAAACACCAATACCGCCTTCCTGTCTATAAAAACTCCTGCTGCATCCTACTTCACACGGACAGAATGTTAAGTTGGGCTAGTTGGTTGTTCATGACTGGAAGGAATCGCCGAAAGACGGGGACAAAATAAGTAGGTAACAACAACACGTGGCGAACTCGGCAATAATTTTCCAATAAACCTTCAGTTGCGAGTGCGCCACGTGTTGTTGTTACCTACTTCTTTTGTCCCCGTCTTTCGGCGCTTCCTTCCAGTCATTCACACGGACGCCGCACCCCAACCCCCTCTCCCTCCTCCCCCCCCCCCCCCCCCGAAGGGGGGATAATTGTGACGTGTATACTTCACGATGTACCCTTCATCGTCTTTCAGCATGGTGGCCGAGGAGGACGAGGCCCGCGTGCGCTTGAACTGGATGCGCGGGCAGAGGCGCGCTCAATGCTTAAAAGTGCGGACATAAAAACGGTCGTCGATTTTTGGTCTTCGTCTCAATATTAATAAAAATAATAATAATAATAATAATAATAATAATAATAATAATAATAATAATAATAATAATAATAATGTTTATTGCACGAGCACCTCAAACCAGGTACACACAATCAATCAATCAATCAATATTTATTTGGTGCCCAGGAACGACCTGACGGTCTTGGTGCTGGCGCACCCCAACTACAAAATAAAACACAAAATATTACACAAGATCGTAACACAAGAAGCGAAACATTTAAATACACACAGGAAAGGGAATACTTCAATGCATAGCACAAATTGGCAACGCACAGGAGCTCGCGCAACGCGGAGTCGTACATCGCCCAAAGTGGATGGCAGGCATCGATTGAGAAATTAAGAGGAAAAGACTAAGGTTGAACACATTCAAATAGGAATGACTACGAAGATGAACAGTGAATTCCGATCGTAGACACTGCGACGATGAAGCAACAAAAAAAAATATAATAATAATAATAATAATACATTTATTGTATGGAGCACAGCAATGTTTGCGTGACGGGCGCATCAAAGCCAAAACAAGGCTTGTGGGATGCTCCCCTAAAATTAACAATTTAAACATTGCTACCCGGTATACAAAAAGGAAATAAGACAGATTGACATACACACGTCCTTAGAATGTCCCAAGGTCATAGTCAGCAATTGGGTGCATGCAACACACAGAATCACACCTCCAAATACTGATGCAAGCACATAGATAAGGTTTAAAAGAACTTAATATAAAAATAACGATAATCACAAAGACCAAAGTGTCGCGCCTGATGAGGATAATAATAATAATAATAATAATAATAATAATAATATAATAATACTAATAATAATAATAATAATAATAATAATAATAATAATATAATAATAATAATAATAATAATAATAATAATAATAATAATAATAATATAATAATAATAATAATAATAATATAATAATAATAATAATAATAATAATAATAATAATAATAATAATAATAATAATAATAATAATAATAATAATAATAATAATAATAATAATAATAATAATAATAATAATAATAATAATAATAATAATAATAATAATAATAATAATAATAATAATAATAATAATAATAATAATAATAATAATAATAATAATAATAATAATAATAATAATAATAATAATAATGATGATAATGATGATAATAATGATAATAATGATAATAATGATGATAATGATGATAATGATGATAATGATGATAATGATGATAATGATGATAATGATGATAATGATAATAATGATAATAATGATAATAATGATAATAATGATAATAATGATAATAATGATAATAATGATAATAATGATAATAATGATAATAATGATAATAATAATAATAATAATAATATGATAATAATAATAATGATAAAAATATTATGCTCAATAGAGCTACCTGGTGTGTGGTGGGATTCCTTGGGGAGCCTGAAGGGGCTCCAGCTACATTTTGGTATATGCCTCTGTAGTATGGCTAAGCAAACTGGTAAATGAACCATATTCTGGCTTGCGTGCACTCCAGACTACAGCTCAAAGACCCGCGAAAATATAGGTCTTGCTAGCGTTTGTAGCGGATCATTTCTGCGATCTCATGAAGATACGCAGAAACGACACGATGTACTTGTTTTTTATATATATATTTACATTGAAGTGCTGTTTCCAACCGCGATAATCTATCACTTGCATACCTTGCGAAAATTATTCCAACCTGAACTCATAAATCAAGTTATTTTTATCTAGTTCTGCGCCTACAAGTAGCACCAGCATTTGAATATGTTGCTTCCAGGCCCCAACCAAATCGCTCCCAAGTATGCATTCAGCGAAAGATAAAAAAAAGTGAACCCACCATCATAAAAATTGAGAAGTTCTCACCCTGCCATGCCATCAAAGAGCGAGACGCTGTAGTCCACGCTTTCCGTAGTCATCGTTGCAGAAACTCAAATATGGACACTTTCACGTCCGCTGTATCCCAACTGCACTATCAGTTTTCCGCCAAAGCGCGGATACAACATCTGTATGGAATGACAGCACCGACAATCGAAAAGCAACGTTCCCACGAGGCGACGGTTGTATTCCAAAATGTGTTCGATCTCACTCGAGAGTTGACCTTCCTGACCCTCAGCGTCCAAAAACCTACTTGCGTCACTCCGTGGTTCTGGTTGATTCATCTAGCCTCTTGTTACGTGCCCCAACCCCCCAACCCGCAGGAGTGGCTCTAAAAAGCCGCCGAAGAAAGGAACGCGACGGACAACTGTTGGAGAGAAGAAAAAAAAAAAAAAAAAACGCGACGACGTGGCGCTACTCTTTTTCTTTTTACCTTTTGTTTTTGTTGGCGTCGCCTCCGTTGTAGAGGGATTAGGGAAAGTAAAAGAGAACGTGCATTGCAAAGAAGCCAACTGTCAAGGGGAGCCCTGCGAAGAAGCGCACTACCAGTTCAGCCTACTCATGCCGACGCTCTTTTAAGGGAGAGAGGGAAGCGCTGCGGCTTTAGATCTAGGTGGTGTTAGTGGAGAGCGACAATTTTTGTTTTCTTTCTTCTCATCATTGAGGATACGATCTCCCTCCCTGTCGTACTGCCGGAGGTCGCGGAATTCATAGTGGGTGGTGGAGGAGAGAGTTCGGCAACCGAGACGTCATAAGGTACTGGTGCGGCACCCTGCCCTGAGACGCTCGCGCCTGCCCGCACCTGTTCCCTCTTCCCTATCCCTCTCCCCTCTTTCCCTCGCGATCGATGACGGTGTTATTGGGGAGCGGAGGCGTTATGAGAGGCCCGCGTCTCGGAATTCTTTGCCCCTTCCGGCGCGGAGTTGTGCGGACTTACGTTCCGTTCAGCCCTCAGCTGACAGTAAGGAAGAAGCTACGTGCTACATGAACCAGTCACACGCCTATCCTTCGCCACGTGATCACACGCTCGCGCCCATACTCGCGTGCAGGGGCGGGGTCGGGTAATAAAAAGGAGGTGGCTGATTGGGCCGGCGAACGCGTAGCCCCCGCCGCATTGTCTGCTTAGGGATGAACGGAGCATAAGTGCGTGTTCGTGTCCACGTCTATGCGCAGTTCCTTCTTTGTGTGTTTGTGCGCGTGCGAGGGAAGCAGGCTTTTTATGAGTCGTTGTGGAACGCGAAAAGACCCCCCTATTGTCCGAGCTGTAGGCAGCTGCTTCGGCAATGAGCTGGTCCCCGCATTGCCATTCGGGCGTGGTTCCTCCAGTTTGCCCCATTTATTTCCCTATGGTATTTCCCCCAGTGCCTTTTTTTAGGGAGAGGGGGCTAAATTCTGCTCGTGCATCGCTGCTTTCTTTGTGGTGTGGCGAAACCGGGTATCAAAAGATTAGAACAAAAAATCGTGAAGAAACTGTTTAATAATATACTGTAAACAACTTATTTTTCGCGGGCACAATATTTCGCGATTTAGGTCAAAGCTGATGTTATGGAATACTTCGCGGGCTCTAATTTTCGCGAGGCGCTGGGACCTTATTATAGATTCCAATGTGTTTACATTTTACCGGAATTGTTCGCGGCACCTATTTTTCGCGAATTGTAGGCGATTCGCAAAATTCCTGAAAATTAAGTCGTTTACACTAGTGTATTTTACTAGTAGAAACCTGTACTCAGAAAACGGCTTTCGTATGTAAGAAATCAAAGAGAACGTGTAAGCTCTTTTTACAGACAACATGTCCGTGGACTGTGTACCGCGTGTTGTCTCCGACATTATGAGATATCCATTCGCCCAGACAGTTTATGCAGCGGTGCGAGGCACGCGTTGGCCCAAGGCGCTTTATGTTCAGGGAGAGAATACAAGAAACATTTGTTTATTTTCTTACCCCGAACAAAGTTGGCCTGGCGAAAGCAAATCCTGCGCAGCTGGCTGGGGCCTTTTGTATTGATAGAGAGTGCACACGTTTGCACGTAACTGTTCCGCAAATGCGTAAAAGATAATAGCGTTTTTTTCGCAGGGAAATCGCCGATAGCACAGAGAGGAGATACTAGAATGGCGCTCCTCTGAGATAAGTGAGCAATCGTGCTGTAACAGCGATATCTGCGATTGGGGCGCAGTGTTGCCGGGGGTTCCTGTAAAGCGTGCTCGGCCTGCCTTACACCCGTGCAAAGGAGAAAGCGAATTCCAAGTGATAGGAGCATATTGCCATCAAAGGTTCCCGAGAAAGAAATAAAGAAAAGAAAATGGCCTTCCTTCCCCCCCCCGAGACTTCCGCTGTTTAATTAAAATCTCCCGCGTTCGATTAAAGATTGTCACTTTAAGCAAAATGCACGAGAGTCTTAATTTTTTTTTTTTGCTTTTGCCATGCTTTGAAAGTCGTTATAACGATTACGGTGCTCTTACGAACGCAAATGTGTGACAAGCTCAGGAAATACCACCAGGCTTGTGCATTAGTTGTTTTTTACGTGCCCCAAATGAAGGAAATTATACCGGGATCAGATAAAAAAGATATATAAGAGAATCCTAACAAATGCGCTATATTCTGTCCTGCTTATTTCAAGGCACGGAGCACGACAACCCTCGCACGCATGACCGGACAGGGCAGACGTTTATTATGCTTTTTTTTTAATTTGGTTAACCGACGTTGCTATAAATGAAACGTTAAGAACCCTTGAAGAATGATCCACTTACAGTCACATCTGCTAATGTAACGATACGCTTATTGTAACAGCCTTCCGAATCGCCTAACCCTCTCGATTTAGAAAAAAAAAAAGAGAACGGTTGTAATTAGTCTGAGCATATTTGCATTCACCCAGACACGCGCGTGGTTTTTATAAATAAATGACAGCAATAACGTGAACAGCCCTAACAAACGCCTGTCAGCGCCAACTGCACATATCGTTGCCAGGTGTTTTTTTTTTTTTTTTTTTTTTAAGTTTGTTATTGCGTCTGTTGGCGTCAACTAATGAAATTAAATATTATTTTACTAGGAACACGCCGCAAAGACGTGCATCCTTCGATACGGCGATTATACCCTAAGGTTCAACAAAATTGTCAAAAAAGGAAGTTACAGCAAGCAACCAGTTGCCTAAAATTTCAGTAAAAATACACTAGGTAATAAAATATATGTCGGAGAATAAAACATTGATTTCCAAACCAGTGTTTCCCGCACGCATGTGCGGAATAGACTGATTTATAATCTATATTTCACAATCTATGTTCTATAATCTTTGACAACTTAAAAAAAAAAACCAAAAAAAAACACGGGGCGTGTCACGAACATGTAATCTCTCTGCAGCCGATGAGATGACAAAACACAAAGATTTTTGTCTCCAAACGCTCTTGGAACGCGTTCGAACCGCCAAGCGGCGGCGTTTGGTGTTCGCGTTCGAACGCGTTGCAACAGTGAGTAGAGGGAAAATGAGTTAGTCTACTCACCGATCATTCCGGTCAGTGCTCGGCGCTGAGGCATCGCCTTACGCTCTCCTCTCCTCCTCTCCCAAAGTTTCTTCCCGCTTGGAAAGCGTTGACTTCACTCGGGTACTTTAGTGACGCATTTATGCGAAAAAGCTATAATTGTTTTTGGTCGTTTTTTTTTAGTCTAGCTCTCCCGATTTTCGTGGTCTTGTCTTTGTGCCCGGACTATTATAATTTAGTTATTTATTTTGCTCGGAGCGCTCCGATAACTGTTTCAGTCGGTGCAAGTTTCCAGAAGAAAAAGAAAATATTACGAACAAGGATTTTTTTGTTTACTCAGAAAGCCGAGCGATCGGTAGTCTAAAAATCATTAGAAACCCAACGGGAGAGAAACCCGAGAGCGAGGAGTAGGGATCAGAGAAAAAGAAAGGAGAAAACGAGAGAAATGAGTGAAGGGGAGCGCACCTTTATTTGCAGAGTGCCAAAATTGCGGATCCCTCGCTCGGCCGATCGAAGTCGAAACACGACGTATGCCGGTGGAAATGAAACGGCAGCACGACATTTCCTGTTCCCCGCGAGCGAGGGACGGAACGCGGATATTTGCCATTTCCCTTTTTTCACTCCCACCGCTCGCTTACTCCACGTATTCCGTGTGCCTCTTTTTATTCTCGATGTACCTTTACTTCCGCGATCCAAATCCTGCGTGGAGGAAGGCTAAGGTAAGATCGATCACCATACCGACTGCAGACAGCGAGAAAGAGAGAGAGAGAGAGCTAAAGACACAGAGAAAGAAGTGAAAGAAGGACGATGCGCGTAGACGTTAAGGAAGAAGGCAACACGCGCATAACAAAAAAAAAAAAAAAAAGTCAGGATGGAGTTAGGGAAAGTGTTTCGGTGAAACTCTCATATTGCGCTTGCGCTATTGGCATCTGTTTACACAAAAGGGGTCAGCAGACTTCTTTTTGATCCATAGCAGAGCGGCGATCGGTTGATTTCGCTGAGCCTCCGAGCTGGCAGGAGAGCACAAGCTACGTGTTGGCAAAACGAACGGAGCCTCGGGCTTATATCACATGACTGCGATCTCTGCTCGCGTGCGCTGGTTGAGACCTGAGTCAGGGGGTTGCAGAGTCGGAGGTTTATTGATCGGGCCCGTACGTATACGGTTTTTCCTTCGTTCGACAGTTAGGGTATTGGCGGGGGAACGGAAAGTCGCTTGTTTTGCCCCGCCTCTCCTAAGCAATAATGTGGAGGTTAATCTTGCTGCTAGGGTGACGCATCTATAGTTGCGCGTTTTGAAGCGTTCGTTGATAGGTCAATTCCGCACAGGAAAATTCTGGTGTTTCTGCACGATACAGTTAATGTAATCGATGCTGCAAGAAAACGGGAACCTCTAGTGGAATAGAGGCATTCGTCAATGTGGTCGTTTTCGTCAACGGTACGAGTGCGGGTAACACAGTCCTGCTTACAATTACCCTCAGTATTAGAAACAAAAGATTGAGTACTACGAAACTAACTTGTGTGGTGCCGCCCCCTGGTGGTGGTTCTTTTGTGGCCACTGTTTTAGCTGGTTGACACTGCGGATACTGAGTGCTTAAAAAAACGTAAGATGTGGCTTATTATGTTTACTCTTTTTGCTTCGTGATTAGTTGGTTCTTCGGCAGCTTTTTTGTTTATCGGCGAGTGCCACAGTTTGATTGACTGCGGTCTGTTAAAGAGATGCATGGGACACGCTACACCGTGCGTTTATTAAGCTGTCAGTGGTTATAGACCTTTACAATAATGCGGAGGGCAAGTCGTCTGCTTCTTTTGCAGGAGTTGCGGTGACGTCTGAAAGACGGCGAACTCTGATTGGCTCTTATTGAAGGATAGTGGGTAGACCTCAAAGCAAGGTGCCTTGAGGTCTCCCACTATTCTTCATTCAAACCAATCAGAACTCGGAGGTTATAACGTCACCCCAACCCCCGCAGAAGATTCAGACGAACTTGCTCTCTCCATTGCCTACTGCGCACAGCCATTTTTGTCTCCCGGTCTGTGGAAGGCGTTCTGAGCGCACAGTATCTTTCTTGCACGACATCTGAGACGCCACGGATGCGTCCGTAGTCCAGTGACTCAGCATTTTTTGCCCCGGTGATCAGCGATGGAAAAGTATATGTGTGGCACAAGAAATGGGGCGTGACGATCTCTATCAACGTGAAAGTAGATAGGCATACGTAAATAAAGGATAAAATCTTCGAAGAGTTTAAACGGGAAGGACATTTGCAAAACGGGAGCCGACGGACGGGATCCAGTGTGTCCTGTCCCCATTCTTTCCGTCGTCCCCGTTCTTAACGATGTGCAACCCAGTTGAACCCTCTTACTTTTGATTGCAAGCGAGCCTCTTCGTGAGTAGAACGCTTAGTTCCACCGTGCGGCGTATAAAACGCTATACTTCAGGGGCGCAAATACGCGGCCAACAACTGACCGACTTCGTCCGGTGGCACGTTAGCTTTGCACGTTGTGTCAAAAGCCACTCTTCTGAAGCCACGCCCCGAGCGTACGCCGCCGGGCGATGCACCGATGAAATTATAACAAATTTCCCGACTGAACTCTATATTCCCAAAATGTTTTGAAACTCAAAACGTGTTAAATATGGCTGGCACGTAACCGTTTCCGGTTTGGCACTCCTGACAGAGAAGAAGGAAGTGCGACTGCCAGTCGAGCGCTAACGCAGCGTTTGTCTCCTCACTCTGATTGGATAAGAGGGTCAGCCGAACGCCTCCAGCGAGAAGATCGGAGTTACTCCCGCGGCTCACATCACGCGATAAAACATAGTGCGACACCAGCGACGGATTCATCTCCTATACTCTGTTTCACCCTATGTTGTAGCGCAGCGAAGGCTAGAAGCGCGAGCTCATAGCATTGGCAGCTCTCCTTAAAGGGGCGATGCAACAATTGTTGTACTTTGCACAAATACCACTTAGAACGGATCCCTGACGTTAGTTTTTCACCCCCCGCAGTAGAAGTCCCAGAAAAATATTTAAAAAAAACGAGCAGCGTTCACACCCTCAACTCGCAGCCAGAACAAGCAGCCACGTGAACTGGAGCCGATTATATGCCGCCAATGTTGATCATAGCCACGCGCTGGGTTTGGCAAAGCACAGGACACGCGCTGAGTTCCAGACATTGTTATGGCTCGGCTATTGTCGTTGTTGTAGCGATTGGACACGGGCCCCCTACCCGAATGCTTCTTGAGCTAGTAATTATCACGAGCCCAAATCGAGTGCCCACGCAATGCTCGGGTCCAATTGATGAACAGCATTCAAATATCGTCATATGGGTGTACTGCAATCCCCACGTTACGTCATCAAATTTTGCAAAGGAAAGATTGAATGGAAATGGGCGGTTTTGTTCTTGAAATTACACCGCAACAAAGGAGTTTCTTGGCCAGTGGCGTTGCGTGCGAGTATGCTTGAGTCCCACCAGTGCCAGTAAGCTCGTGGAAAGCGAAAAACCTTCCAATTGAATATCGTTGCACAGCTCCTTTAATGCACTAGAACTCGTGCCGCCGAGATGCGCATTAGAGCAAGGAGCTCGCGCTTTTAATATTTGCTGCGGTACATCATAAGGTGAAATAGAGTACAGACATTTTTTGCATAAACTCACGCCAGCGCTTAACTGACGTACACTCATCCCGTTGCATTTTTTAGGTTGCCCGCTAACACAGGGTATCTAACCACCTAGGGTACGGGCGAAAAGGCTTAGGAACGAACGTTGTGCGCGAGTTAGTTCAAAATGCTTCTTTTCCCATTTACAATTACCAAAATTATGGTTGTCTGCCTATCACTGCGCCGTCGGCGTGTGCACAAATAGTTTTAATAAGAATAAGAACAATCGCGGAAAATGTGCGATGAGCACAAAAAACCTGCAGCGCGAGTGTGGCTGAAATGTTATTGAGCTTCACAAGTTTTGCAGGGATCCTTATTGATGAAGTCAGTCGATTGCGAGCATGAACGGCGAGCGCTTTGTATCAGACTAATCGTCACGTTTATGCTCACGGCTACTTCATCTTCGGCAAGAGGACCGATTCCAACCCGGTGCAGGTGCTCCGATTAAGTTATCACTGCAAGCTATGCTATTGCTGCATAGCATGTGGAGGGTATGAAAATGTCTACTTGCCATTACTCAAGATGCAGCTATGAAATGCCGAGAGCTTACCTGCATAGACTACTGCGGAAACTCAATCAAAGCACCCCATCGTCGTTGTCCTCGTTCTTGATGGCCTGTCATTAGCCAGCTTGATTCCACCGGTCAAGTTCCGGTCAAGTTATTTTAGCCCACCATAGCCAAATCTAGCCAAGTTCTCCCCTACCCACACCGTTGTCTACCCAGAACTGTTGTCAGAACCAGCCGGTATTTCAAGCTTTAGGCCGCTGGACGGCGTCGTCGCCGCCGCAATTTTCAAGATGGCGGCGCCCTTAAAAAAAGGGTCCATAGTACGCGCTAAACGAGCGAGTTTGCATGGCCACGCAATGCAGAAAGAAACGTAATGCAGGAAGACGCTGTATGGTGCAGCACAAAACAAGACGCCCTAATATTTATTCAGCGCGAACAAATTTTACTATAGGAAAGGAGCGGACGTATCTCAAGCCCCGACCAGGACGCTTCTAGCGGCAAACGTATCCCTTTTCATCGGTAGGTCCTTTGTAGCCGCTGCACTCCGATCACGTTCGCTCAAATGCCACGGAAAACGCTTGCGCAATTTGTAAGAACGTTAAATCCCGCCGTAATAATGACGGACACACAGGCCCGCGCAATTCTTTACAATTGCTTCCCGACGAGCAGGCGGCGACAACCGCTAGGTGGCAGCGAACGATTAGAGAGCCTACGTTACAGAGAATCGCAACTGCTCGTTCGGGGTCATATGGTTTATGGACCGCGTTTACGATACGAGGGACAGGTGAGGAACGCCCTTGTACTCCACGAGCGTCTTCGCCTTTCCGCCTGCTTTCCCCCTAGCCACGCCATAGCGCAGCGCATGCGCCCGTGCAACATATCTCCATTGGAGGCGTCCGCCATTGAACTGCAAACGCTCCCCATGGTTTGAGTCGGACCCTCTCTACAAACTAGGCACTCTACGAACAATAGGTGACAGAGGCGACGCCGCCGGCGTGCCTATTTGCCAATTGGCGACGAGATGTTTCGGTTTCACCCCTTTTGTGATTCCTACCGCTGACGTCATGACCAAGATCATATGCATGACCAAGAACGCGCTGTACGAGCCTTTTCCTCGCATTCATGAATAATCACCGACAAGTTGAGAGTCTGACTTTGCTTTTATATCTGTCGATAAGAGCAGAAATAATGATATTCAAGACATCATAGCGACTGTTTGGCCAATCGTGGAAGGTCGATCACAGTGATAACTCGGAATTTAGACAATCTGTTTTCTCACGAAACGTTACCCCCCGCTCTTAATATTTTAAATTAAGATATATGTAGGTTGACCTTATATTAGCTTTATGCTATTTTATCAAGACGTACACGTTCAAACGCTAAAAATCATCGTTACTCTCTTCAACAACGAACTCTTTTAAGAACTACTTTTATGAATAATGCGCAAAACTTCCCTTTTTTTTATGTGACAACCAGTATAGTTTTTGTTTTTTTCTATTGTCTCCAAGATTTTGCATTGACGGGCTTTAATTTGACCTAGGATTAGATTCGGAAGAACAAAAAGTATACAGGCAAGCTGGCTGGGAAACTTAATAATCTATAGTCACTGGCGATTTAAAGGAAAACTAAAGAGGATCTGTACTTTATGAAAAACTCTAAACTCGGCTTGATTGTCCCTTCAGGATCACAAATATCGAGATTATTTTTAATTGTGTCCACGAAGGCTGCAGAAAAATAATTTTCAAAGTATCACGGAAGCCCCTCCTGCCCGGGGCGTGACGTCATGTTGGGAGTATTCGGAATCTCAGCTCTCGCGCATCTCCAGCGCCGATCAACGCTATGCACGCGCACTCTTACTATTTTCAAAATGGTCAGAAAGGGACGTCATGACTGGTGTCAGTGCGGGGAAATAATTCTGACAAACATGCAATCGCACGCGCTACTCACACGAGCGACACGTGCTTGGCGGCCCAAAGGTCCTAGTATGACGTCACGACTGGTCGGAGGTTGTTCGTGTTTTCTCACGTTTAGTTACATCTTCGGGGAGAACGAACGGGATATATAAATCACGGGATAAAAATACGCCAGAATTCACATCTAACTTTCTTTTTTCAAGAAGCGTTTCAGCTTTCCTTTAAGAAACTCAGGACATAGTGAGTGCCTGAGCATCTTGCTATCGCCCCTCAGCCGATGAGATTGCAGCCTTAGTCGATAAAAACTCAGAAGAGCCAATCGGAAGCAAGATGCATGAAAAGTCGCGTCACGCGTTCCTTTAAGGGGCCCTGCAATCATATTTAAGCGTCTACCGTTTTTGCGGTTTCCACGTCCCTCGGGGTTCGAGCAAGCCAGCGGGAACGGAAAGAGTAACTAAATATCAGTGCGTCATATTTTAACCGGACGACGCGGAAACCTGCTCCACCTACGGGGGCGACCCGCGGTGCCGAAAGCGCGCGAGATGTGACGTCTTTGGTCCTGGGCTGGTCAGAGCCACTGGTCAGAGCCGCTAAAAGTTTATTTTTAGTCGAAACACAAAATATAAGTGGCGCGAACCGTTTCAGTTATTTATAAAAACAATTGTTCACTATTCTAGATTAGAAAAGAAACAAATGCAGTTTAGAAAGTACGGAAAGAAGAAATGACCCGTCGACATACCCGCCACAGCGCTGGAAAAGGCGGCGCATACTAGAAAGGTGTTGTGGGATCAGGCACCAACGAGCGGCGAGCATAGAAAGGTCCCGGATGCACGCGGCGGCGCTGCTGTCGTATGGACTGGAGGATCCGACCGGTTCCAAGCGTTCACAAGGCCTTCGGCGAGCAGCTGTGGCTTGCGGTTTGGCCTTTTGGCGGTATGGCAGCACGAAGTGGCTCCCGTTCTGAACTAATCTTTACCCCGTGTTTCTGTTGTATGTGGCCAATAAAGTGTCATGCCGAATTAGTGTTGAATTGCGCAGAAAATGCAATCCGAGCCGCCCTGGCTGCCCGCTTCATACAGCCTATCCAGAACATGCTTTAGTGGCGCCCTCTCGAGCCGTCGACACGGAATGCGGCAGCCGTGACCGCTCGCTAAGCTCACTACCCCTCCTCTAGTTCACGGCCACTCAAGCAACCTAGGACGTCATGAAGAAGGTTATTTTTTGCTTGTTTTTTGTAATTCTAATTTGCCTATAACTTTTAAAATAAAGCGAAATTCGAGAAAACAAAAGTTTTATTAAGTTACTACGTTCAATGCGCTCAGGTTCGGTGCAAATTAAAAACCAGTAAAAAAGTCCTTGCAGGGCCCCTGTAAGCTGACTATCTCTGTAGACCCTGAGACAATATCAGGCGGATCCAAAAAGCTCGCGACACATCGCAAAAATCTATATTGGTCTTTTTTTCACTGTTGGCTCTTTTTTCGGTGTTTAGTTCTTCCCTGCATAGTCCTTTTTTGTCCCTCTCTAATTTTATTTTATCTCCCCACTTTTGGCCGGCTTAAACGCAAAAATTGTTTCCGGCCTTGAAGAGCCGCGAACTCGGCTTGTTTGCCTTGCTACGACGAGCGTTGTTTTGAGGCGTAACTCTGGCGCCAAAACTAGACGCTGTTGCGAAAAAGAAGTGTTAACGAAGCGAGCAGATCTGTGTTCCCACGTTACGGGGCAAGCAGCGCCTCTCGACGTGTCGACCGGCTTATGCGAGCTCGGAAGGGCGCGCTGCAAACGCTTCCGGCTCGAAACGTAATTTCCGTGAAGTGTAGTGGCCCGAAAATCGTCTAACCTCTCTCTATCCCCTTTTTTTTTTGTATCGCGTATTCAAACTTTTTTCCGGCATTTCGAAATCTTCACGAGACCAGGAATTTGAATAACACGGTGGAGACAGCCAACTTTTCTCTTTTTTTTTTACCTAAATTGTTGCTTCCAACCTATTACTAACAGGATAATCTTAGTGTGAACTGTTTGAGCGTTTTTTTCAGCGTAAAGTACGAGTGGATTTTTTAACATTTATGAAGTTTTGCATTTGCTTCGAGTATTCATTATTCTTACTGCGATTTCTTCAAGAACAGCTTGTCCGTTCTTTTGTTTCGTCTTATCGTACATTATTATATTTCCTAAACAGCTCGCCTGTGTACTTTCGCTCTTAGCTTACAGACGTTTTTGTAGCCGAGTTGTATTGTTCAAGTATGTGCGTTACTTTACGTGACAAAATGAAAAATGATCTATAAAAATGAATCTACGCAGGCGCGTGTTAAGGTTTAGGATGAGAGACGATAGGAAACCTCTCAATTAGCTCTGGACAAACAACGTGGGTTTGCGGAAAATAGAAATGAACTATCTTAAAGGGGCGGTGCAACGATATTCGTTTTGAGCGTTTTTCACTTTGTATGAGCTTACTGGCACTAGTGGGACCCAAGTACACTCGCACGCGTCGCCACTGACCAAGATCTCTTTGTTGCGGTGTAATTTCGAGGAGAAAAGCGAGCGTTTTCTTTCAATCTCCCCTTCGCAAATTTTGATGACGTACCCCTCCAGGGACGATAGTTGAATGCGGCTCATGGATTGGACCTGAGCATTGCGTGAGCACCCGATTTGGGCTCGTGATAATTGATAGCTCGAGAAGCATTCGGGTAGTGACCCGTGTCCAATCACTGCGATGACGACAATAGCAGAGGCATACAATGTCTGGAACTCAGCGCGTGTCCTGTGGCTTGCCAACCCCAGCGCGTGGCTACGATTAACATTGGCGGCATATAATCGGCTCCAGATCAGGTAGCCGCTTGTTCTAGCTGTGAGTTGAGGAGGTGAACGCTGCTCTTTTTCTTTATTTTTTTCTGCGACTGGTACTCCGCGTGGTGAAAAATGAACGCGTGTTTTCTAGGTCATTAACGTCAGGGATTCGTTCTAAGCGACATTTGCGCAAAGTACAAAAATTGTTGCATCGCCCCTTTAAGGAACAGTATAGCCATTCGGAACTCTGTAAAGAAATTACACTCGTAAATTTCATAAAAAAACAGTGAAATTTGAACTCGTACGAGCAGTATCTGCGAACCTATGCAACACGAACGCGTGCGTCTAATTTCCCACAGAACATCCAGAAGGAGAGAGAGAACAGAGAGCGAGAGAGAGAGAGAGAGAGAGAGGGAGAGAGATGCTGAGATTAGAGAAGACGAGCAGAGTGGCTATTTTTTGGGTAAGTTACTTTCAAAAAGTAATTTCTTATAGTTGCAGTCGCTTTCAGGAAAAAAAAATGAAGTGACCATTACAGCTACGAGAACGAAAATGTAACTCGTTAAGGCCCGTTCGCAAACTTTCTACTTTTTTAAACCTAGAGCCATTAAATGAGCTGCACTTAGAGCATCGACACTCCGTTCTCCGACATTCTTGTGGGCGCCGCCATTTTTGTGTATATGCAGAGCAGACGCAACTGCCGATCGCCATGATTCATAAGTACGACTTCCTCAGGATTAGGTTCGGTGTTAGGAAGCTCATCCAATATTGCTTTGCTCTGTCGCGAACTGTTTAAACATTTGTGGAGGGCGGAAAAGCTTTTCCTCTGATTTCAGATAAAGATTCAGATAACTGGCAATGAAGATTTTAAGCCACAATATGGGCAAGTGTCGTTACTTTGAAGCGTAGCTTATTTAGTGGCACTAGTAGGACCGAGTAACTTGTAACCTCTTAAAATCGTCTACGACGAACGGACACACTGACACCACCAGTCGGGTAGTAATGAAACACTTGGTGATTCCGTATATTCCCTATTTCTCTCGCGCATCATACTTTCTTTCTTGGCTTGAAAAACTTTTGTTCATGATTCAAACAAACATTTCTCATAAGCAGTACGTACATTTGACTTCGCAAAAACCGCCAAACCTTCGCTGTAGTGAAATGCAGTTCCTGTGTCACCGCATAGATGGAGTCAATGTGTCGGTGTGTTTCCTCGTCGTAAGAGATGTTAAAGGGACGCTGGAACTAGGAAAACTATTTTTTCCTAGCTGGTTAGGACAAGCATGTCTCAAAAACAATGTTCGTCGAAAATTATTTTTTGACCAATATTTATGTTACAATACGAATTTTTTAATTTGCAGGCAACACAGAAACTGCTCCCCTGTGGGATGATGATAGCGTTTGCACCGAACTGGTGTGCGCTCTGAGGCAACACTGAAGTCCAGCGAAATAGACGGTTTCTGTTTTCTGTCGTTCTCAGTCACGTGGGTTTCGTATCTGATATGCAGGACGAAAAAATAATAAAAATTGCAACCTGGATTATGCGAAAATATATAGGTGAGGCAAAACAAGATAGTGTGACAATCACGCACTTTTCGTAAACACCTTCCAGCGGCGTGGAGAGATCAAAACGATGTTTTACCGCATACAAAAAGTGACGGCATTTAAGATGGCTGCGCTTTGGTGGAAAAGGTGTATACTCTGTTCACATCTAAAGGGGTACAGAAACGAAATCTTTGCTCTCATTTCTTTGCTAGATATGGTCTATGTTGTGGCGGCAGAACAGAAGCACTAGTCTAGACAAGGTGATCCGAACGTTTGTGGCACATAAAATACCGGCATGGCTGCGAATGACATTACGGGCAGGCTTTGTATAGGCCAAAAGGCGTACAGTCCTCAAATATTACTACTAGGCGAGATTGTCACGCGTTGACGCCACCAAGCGGCAACGCTCGCAACTACAGTACCCTTGGCCGTGCAGGAGCTGGATGGATGGATAGTAATGGCTATACCTTTTGTAACGGGCGGCAGCTTGCGCCACCTAGCCTAGCCATTCACGTCACGTGCCCGATACGCGTTGCGATTCTCGCTGGCCGATTTTGGAGCGAGAGGTCGAGAGCTCGCGGCCACGTCTGTTCGTTTGCGTACCCCTTTCAGCTGAGACCAGTCTGTCTATGCTGGAAAAAGCGATGAAGAAACTTCATCGTGACGTCGCCGGTGGGAGGAGCCTAATCTCAATCGGCGGCGAACTCAACTGGTAGGGAACTTCATCGCGGCGCGTTGATGACGTCGACGGAGAGTTGCGATTGAGTTGTAACTTCATCGGGATTTGTACCCAGAAAATGTCCCTAGAGGGGAAAGCGCAACGCCGCATCGGAGGGTCTTGTGAAAGCAACATTTTTAACTTCTGAAAATGTAGAACTCGGTACAATCTAAATACAATTACCGGTGTCAAGTTTAGGTCGCATGAATCATGTCTTTTTACATAAGTGACACAATTTAGATGATCGCAACGCGTGAGCTGCATCGCGATCGCGATGAATCGTCATGGCCGACGGTGGATGTTGCGTGTGAAGTGCTCGTGTGTCTGTACGGAAACTTGACTCACTTTTGGAATTTTTGCTGTCGAGTCGGGCTTTCTCAAAGGTTGTCACGTCGCGATTGCCACTCGGCAGTCTGATGGAAGACGTGAACCAAGTGTCGTCGCTGAACTCGAGGAGTAGGACAGAATCCTGGCCCGCAAAGACTGAAGAAGGCGTATGATTTCGAGAGGGGGACGCGCTTCGTCCGTCGCCACACGGCATCTCGGCTGCAGTGTTGGTAAGTGCTGGGAATCGCAATAGGCGGTTTTAGCGTAGCGTTGCCGTGCGCAGAGAAATTGTTACTGGGATTTCGCGCTGTAACTTTGAAGCATGCTTGTCAGCGCGCTTAAAGCCTTACCAGCCGTACCGTGGCCACCGCAGAACACGGTAACGGTCTGCTAAAACTTGCTACTGGTTGTGAACAGACACCGTGTTGTTTTTGGTCTTATTGACTTTGCACGAGTGTGCTGCCTCGTAATGTTTCTTCGAAAGCTCGGATCGTAGCGCTCAAGCTCACGAGTTAATTTCTCTAGACCTGTGCATGAGGCACTCCGATACTTGAATTCTAAGGTGTAGGCAATGGGCATTACATCAACGCGTAACCGGAAAGGCTGTCAATTTGTTGTGCGTTAACTTGTGTTTAACTGGATTTTGCAGGACTCATCTGCTGCGACCAAAGGTGCTAGTGAGGACCCAGCACAGGTGGCAGCTCCACCACCACCACCACCAAATGGTAGGTATAAAAAAAGTCTGGACTCATCTCCATGATACGCTGTTTGCACCTATGTCGCGGCATTAACATGTATTATGCACGAGTGCCGTCGGTAGTCTCATGCTGATGGCCACTGATGGTCCATGGTTGCAGCTTTGCTACACTGTGATCATGGTGAACTGTGCTGGCTCCAGTAGGCCAAAGTGACAGTTGTTGTGCCCATGTCAGCAATTTCATAAAACTGTGACCACTATCTGCACTGTGCATAACTACGAGGAAGGTCGAAGAAGCTGTCATAAACATTATTGTGTGGCTGTAGGTCCAACCGTGTTCCTTGCAAGGTGACACCTGAGCAAGACTCACAAAAACTTGGGTGTACACATGGTGCAGAAGCAATCGACACATGGTTACTTGAGTTTTGTGTCGAACAAGAGAGCAGATAAGTAGATGAGACTAAGTGTCAGTTTGGAAAAAGGGCTGTGTCTCCGGTCCCGTTTCCCAACAGGGGCCTGCTTCAACCAAACATTCCCACTGTGTCTCTCGTCCCATTTAGCGGCCTGCTTCCACCAAACATTCCCGGCAACACCACAGCTACCCACCACTCTGAAATTGACAAGGGAATGACACTAAGACAAAACTGGCTCACCAATTCCAAAATTGATGTCTGCTATTTATATAGAAGGTCCACTTCTAAAAATATTTAGTGCAAATGGCTGTGGGAGCAGGACGCACCTAGCTGGGCATTGCCTATCGAACTCGGCGAAATCGTCATGTACTTTTCCATATTTCTCTCAATTTTTTGCACTCGAAATTCAAGTCCTCCACCTTTGGCTAAAGATCACAATCTGTCATAGTCCAGTCAAGAGTAAGTAGCAGATGGTTCTTGCCACCACACAGGGCAATATTTTCTGCATACTGCACTGGACAAACACGGACGAACTTTGTCGTGATCACTTGACGGTTTAAACTTCTGCCTAGACCTAGCCGAAGTTCCTGCAGTAGCACATATTGCCACGCGCGTCTCCGAGCAGGCGCGCTTGTGGCGGAGTGATTGTCGTGCTTGCCTCCCTTGAAAAGGTCCAAGGTTCGATGCCTGGCCGCGCATGCACCTTTTTGTTAATGCCCCGCACCTCCACCACAATGTCACGAATGACAGATGATGAGGTGACGAATGAACAAAAACTGGACATTTAATTTGGTGAACTTGTGCCAAAAACAAAAATACAAAGAGGTAGCTTCGCAGGCGTCAAGGTGGAGTAGCACGATCGAGCGCAAGAGCGAGACTCCGTATCGCTTTGCCCTGATATACGTGGGTGTCTGGGACAATCGGCGTAGAAGGTTCGGCGCATATAACATTTGGACTTCGAACAATGACATTTACAGAAACAACAAAAAGGTGCCTGCGCGGCCAGGCATCGTACCTCGGCCCTTTGCGTGGGAGTTAAGCACGATAACCATTCGGCTACGGGCACACTTGCTCAGAGACGTGCTTGGCAATATGAGCAGCATCTGACATGTACCGAGTGGTGGCCACCACCACGGCGCCTACTGACATGACATCACCCGCAAACCATGTATGCGTGCTACTGAAACTGTGTCATGTTGTCAGCCATGCACCAGTCATCAGGTAAACTGCCACCCTGGATGGTGAGGGCCTGAACTGCCCCCAACTGCACTGTTAGGACCTCTCGCCCACTCAGCAGGAGCAGTTGGTTGCTTTGCACATGCTGCTGGAGTGCAACATGAATGCCCTAGTTTTAGATAAGTGCAGTCAAGGTCCAAAATTGGCTGGCAAGAATTGTGTAGAGAACCGTAGAAAGAAAACCTGCATCATATGGCAATAATGAGTTATTTTAGGCCGAGTTTCTTCATCCTGCTTTATTCTGTTACATCCAGAGCAGCTCATGCTCACGTCCTTTGTTGCTCGCTCAACGCATTGCTGAAGAGCTGGACTTCCACAGCATCAAGTGCATTTATGGGAACAACAGTTAGCATGTCATTGGAAATCAGCTATGACAGACAGTTATAGCAGAAAGGAAGGCGAATGCAGCAGTCTTGTGTTTCCCCTCATTTTCCTTTTTTGGGTTTCGAAGTGACCGATTTCCACCAGCTTGTCCCTTTCCATTTTTTCATGTGATCGACGGAGCAGGCCTGTTTACTGCAAAGTAATTAGATCAAGCTAAATGCACATTGCTGAGGGCTGCCCGTCTCATAGGTTACGTGCTGTACTGGAAAACCCACAGCATGAGTATGCTGGTCTGAGCACTTCCTTAGTTAGGAAGGTGCTCGCATAAACTAAACGTCTTTCCAGAGTCGCTCGCATTCTTGCTATTTCCAGTACTGCATGAGAGTTATGAGAGAAGGTTAAAGCAGTGGTATGCCTTACACTACTGCTCACCACACCACTGGGATTATATTGTTCTATGCAATTTCTCTAACATGCTGTTTAAAAATGTATGTATTTGTAAGCATTAGCCTCTTTCGTGTACTTTGTCTGCAGGCTGTGGAGGGACAAGCAGCTGCACATGCCCAGCAGTCATCTTCACTGACCACACTCGTGCTGCACCTCATGGTGGTGCAGAATTTCCATCTACAATAAAAATGCTTCCTATGCACTATTTTGCTTCTGTCATGATTTCAGTATAGCATGGAAACAAGATTTGCAGAAGTACCTTGGTCATACCCGACATGCTTGGTGTGGTGTTTCTTCAGCCCAGGTACCAGAGCAATAAAAAGAAATACACTTGTCATGTCTATCTTTTTCTAACATGAGACAGAATTTTCTGAAATACCAGACTTGCCTTCCATGTGCTTGGGGTAAGTCGTTTTAATGCGTGTGCAATTGCTTCAGATCAAGAAAAGTGTCCTCGTATCAAACTGCTCCATCTATAATAGGTAGTCGATAAAAGAACCCAGGAAAATTGAATGCCGCCTGTACTGTCTGCTAGGTAGATCGCTCTGCAGTCAAAAGGGACTTGCCGTGTCTACTAGATTGGGCAAGTGGGAAAGTATGATGCAAAATTGCAAGCAGATGCACACAAGTATATTTCAGATCTGACGAGTCAAAAGACAAAGCTCGCAACAGGCTCGACAGCTGTCAGGCTTCAAGTTTGACGAGGGCGACCCTGGTAGGCAGCACATACTTGGGGTGCAGAGGCGGCCTTTGATTTTTCAACGCTGCACAGCTTGTCCTCTGCTGTCAAAGATCACACAGTCCTCCGGGTCAAACTCTTGAGGAGCAAGGGGCTCGGGAAGATACTGTTATACAAGCCCGCCTTGTACAGAGAGGTAAATGCTGTGCCCAGTACCTTTGCAACCACTGGACCTGCTTTTGAGCATCCTATTCACTGCTCCACAACAGAATCTTAAGCAATGCCTTTTTGTTAAGCGTAGCCTTGGGCCAGCACAGCATCCATTGGGGTTGCGAGGAATTTGTGTGCAACCACGGTTTCAGGGGTTAGTCGCTGTCACCTGCACACAACAGTGAGACGGTATCTGACATGAATGTTTCATAACCTTTTCAGTTGTCCAAAAGCACATCAAGACTAGATAGAGATTCTATATGCTAATGCAGCCTCTACTTGGAGCTAGTATAGTTACATAGCATCCCAAAAAGCCTGAAACGTAATAATAAAAACAGCTGAAAAAAAAAAGGGGGAGGTATTTCACTTGCCTTGCACAATACCCAAAATTATGCCTTCAGAGCAAAGACGTGCAGCGTCAATTGAGTTTATTATCTCTTTATTTTCTTTATATACAAAGGTGGGAGATAGGGCATATAATGTCAAACGTCAAGCTGCATGGCTTGCAGCTTGACGAGGCGCTCTACCCCGTGTGGCAGAAAAGCAGCAGAAACGTTTCAGACAACACAAGCAAAAAACAAGATACTACACCAGTTTGAACCTGCAATCGTAAAGTGAAAACGTACACAACGTGCTGCAGCTGAACAATTTCCAGATGTTGAGGCCCGAGACATTTGGATGATACACATGCAATCACGAGTAAGCTTGAATGCGTGCGACGATCTCGCACGACACTCGTCACGTTGAATGAGGCGCCCGTTTTCTACCGAGAGCTCTCGCGCAAGCGCATTGAGAAAATGTTCTATTCAGACTGTATTAGAGAACACAGCGTAATGAGAACTTACCGACAACACCGCTGAATTCGCATCGCTGAACTTCTTGGTTGTCGTCTTTCCGTCTTCCCTTTCCGCGCCAAGCCCACCCACCTTCAGCCTCGGGTTATCGATTATCGCCTCTGTAACATCCAAAAACGCGACACGCAGCACACCGACGCACGGTGATGTCTTCGTCGCAGCAAAATGTGCCGCCAGCAACGCAGAAGCTGAGAGCACTTGCTGCTCGGCTGTCAGCATATCGGGCCCCTCGCGACGCCGCCAAAGCTTCCACGGCAACTGTCAGCATCAACGAGTGTCGGGCAGTATTCCCCGATTACGTCCCTGACGAACCTTGAACCGAACATATAAAAAACGTAGCGATATGGTCCGCGAAAGCTCGACTTGGCTCGCCCCGTCCGCGAGCGTGAACGTCGCCATCTTCATTGACTTTGGCAACTTTGGCTGCCTGACTACTACAAAGTTATCTTCATCGGCAAACTCAATCGTGACGACATTTTGACGTCACCGCTAACTTTATTATTTCACCAGCATAGCTCGAACTCCATCGGAATCCGTAGGGAAAAACTCAATCGCAACGTCACATCACGTGACCAAAAGGGCAGCCAATCAGCGACCGATTGAGTTAACTTCATCGTTGAGTTTGCGATCTAGCATAGACAGACAGAAGCTCGGCCTTCAGTGCAAGCTTGCTGGCTTCCGCAGTGCTTTGGTTGCGTGTGCCTGCGCGTTAACGCTTCAAGGATAGAAAACTCAAGCATGTGGTCCTGTACAGGGTGTGCATGACGCGAGAGCGCGTGCTTGGCTTGGACGCTGAAAGCCCGGAGCTCGCGCTTGTAGCATCGGCTGCGTCTGGATTAAGCTGAAACGAAGTATAGAATCAACTTAAAGGAGCGGTGTAACGATATTCAATTGGAATGTTTTTCACTTTACACGAGCTTACTGGCACTCGTGGCACTCAAAGGTACTCGCACGCAACTAAACTGGCCAAGAAACTCCTTTGTTGTCGTGTAATTTTAAGGACAAAAGCGATAATTTTCATTCAATCTCTCCTTTGCAAAATTTGATGACGTAACGTGGGGATCGCAGTACACCCCAATGAAGACATTTGAATGCGGTTTATAGATTGGACCCGAGCATTGCATGGGCACTCGATTTGGGCTCGTGATAATTACTAGCTCGAGAAGCATTCGTGTAGTGGCCCGTGTCCAATCGCTGCAACGAGGACAATAGCCGAGCCATAACAATATCTGGAACTCAGCGCGTGTCCTGTGCTCTGCCAACACCAGCGCCTGGCTATTATCAACATTGGCGGTATATTATCGGCTCCAGATCACGTGGCCGCTTGTTCTCGCTGCGAGTTGAGGGGGTGAATGCTGCTCGTTTTTCTTTAATTTTTTTTCTGGGACTTCTATTGCGTGGCGTGAAAAACTAACGTGTGTTGTACAGGTCATTAATTTCAAGTACAAAAATTGTTGCATCGCTCCTTTAAGGCGGCGGTCCCACGGCCCCAACCATAACACTGGTGGCAGGTGGGCTAACGCTCCTGTTTGAGGTGCAAATGTCGCGTCTGTGCGCCTGCCATGTATTTCGTTCTTTCTGCAAATTAATTGCCAATTCACCATCACTTTTTAGTGCAGAATGTGATATGCATGTTTCAAAACTTAATGTACAATAAGAAAACAAAAGTGCAAGTTTTGATATTTTCAAAGACATTCCTTTATGCATTCCACGTTTTTAAACTTGTAATGCGTCCAAGACACGTTTTTATTTATTTTTTTTTTTTTTCCAAGACGTGAGCAGCGCTGCATCAGCGCTTCGCTGCATGTGAGAACCGTCCTTTAAGGTGCAACCCCACCGTGCATGAAGTTTTGTGGCTTTTCTGACGGTTTATAACTTTCTTTTTATGTATCCTATAATTATAAAGGTAATGTCAAATTAAAGAGCTGTTTTTCAACAATACTTTGGTGTCTCAATATTACGATTGTGCTTAGTTGTTAGTTAATAATTCAACCTTTAATAGACCACAGTCTCTAATATTGAAAACATATTTGTCGAGTTATAACGTCCCATCGTCCACGATATTTTGCGTGAGCGTTCGGTTGGATATAATGAATTATAAAAGGAGGCAATGAACTGCACAGATAATTTATATTTTAAAACAAAAAAATAAAGTTTAAAATGGTAATGTTTTACGTTGCTATAAAAACGGAACCACGTCAGCTAATCAAAAGTACGAGACATTAAATTATTAAGCATCCTTCGACATTACAGTTACGGCAAATTGCAGTTTCTTAATATAAAATACAGATGGCGACACGTGTTCAGGAATAGTTTGATGTGCATTTTCCGTCGTGTGCCGCTTGGAACGCCACGTGAAAGACAAACAAGCGCCAGATGTCAGGGTGACAGATGTCTGGAGGCCCGCAGTGATCAAGCCAGATATGTCAGAACAAGGGGGATCGGTGGCCGAGTGGGCTAGCGCACACCAGCTCGGAGCACGTGGAGCGAAAGCTCGCGCTGCAGAACCCAGGGGTCCTGGGTTCAATCCATACCCCTGCCCGTTTCGATCTGGATGAGTATCGTACCGGCGTGCGGTCGTGTATCACTACTGCGTGGTGCACGTTAAAGACCCCAAGCTAGCGGTTGTACTGCACTGGCTAAATTGCTCATCTACAGCGAGTGACTCGTCGCAACATTAAAAATGGCTGACCAACGACTCGCTGTATAAATATCCACACAACCCCAATTATTATTATTATGTCAGAACAACGAGCACGAGGCTGCGGGTGCACCACAGCTGCTTTTGCGCGTGTTCTACTGTGCGTTGGTACCACGGTAAAAGGTCGGTACACATGCCTGATGCGATCCAAAAGAAATGGGCGCCAATAAAGAGTTTCCGACATTTGGAATTTCGCCACGTATGCGAAAACATTTGAATGTTTTTATCACTTGAAAAAAATCATTTTCGCAATCAAACTATGCTTGTCGCAATGTTTCGACTCCATTTTGTATCAAAAATCACCTCGGTGGCTCTTAAAGACCGACCTACGGAACCATTTTCCGCAAAGTAGGAAAATGCCCCTCGCGCCCCTCCTCTTCTCACCCTCTCCCAAAAGTCACGTGATGGCAGGGGCTTCTTTTGTGTCGGCGTAAGCCCCTGCCATCACGTGACATTTGGGAGAGGGTGAGAAGAGGAGGGGCGCGAGGGGCATTTTCCTACCATTTTCCAGCGCGTTGGCTCAGTCTTTCTGAGCCAACGCGCTGGCCCATGAATCTATATTTGTCCACAATCTGACGGAGTCCAATCTGAAATTTCGGTTGCACGTCAAAAGATCTCCAATTGGTCAAAATAAACCCGCAATTTTTTTTTTATGGGGGCGTGTTAAAGGACACATGCAAAGAAAAAAAAACATTTTTTTAAACAGCTTAGATGGAAAAAGGATATCATAAAACGATTTTACAACGAAGAAAAAAAATTTTTAGAGCTATATTTACGGCGCTATACGAATTTGTAGTTGGCGCCCGCGGGCGCCGCAGAAAAGTGGCCCTTATTTATCACGTGACGGGCCCATATTTGTCACGTGGTGCTCGCGCTCTTTCGGAAGCTTCCTATGGCCTCTAAAAGTAACTTATTCATCTTTGTTTGAAGTATAACAAAAAACTAAGATGAATAAGTAACTTTTAGAGCCCAAAGGAAACTCCTGAAAAAGCGCAAGCAGACGTGATCGACCTGTGCGCCGGTCAGATGACGGCGGCGGCGCCCCGAACCAGACAAACTTGTGCGGCGGCGGCGACGGCGGCGTGGAGAAACGCGTTGAAGCGGCGTTCGCACAACGCTCAGCGTGCGGCGGCGGCGTCGCTTTACGGCTCCGGCGACGCAGGGCGGCGGCGCGCGGGCCTACCACGTGACCAGCGGCGGCCCCAGCGGGCGCCAACTACAAATTCGTATAGCGCCGTAAATATAGCTCTAAAATTTTTTTTTCTTCGTTGTAAAATCGTTTTATAATATCCTTTTTCCATCTAAGCTGTTTAAAAAAAATGTTTTTTTTCTTTGCATGTGTCCTTTAAGTGATTTTTTTTTTTTTTGGTTTGGCATGTAAAATCTTAAGATCTAAATATTTACTTTGCTTTAACTCAGTTTGGAGCGCAGTCAACGCTACGGGTTGATGAAGCCACTGTAGCAGCGCTAAGAGCGCGATTTCAGGCAGTTCGCTTTCTTTTGTGCGCCTGTGCGGTCGGGCTAAACTAGAGGCACTAAATAGGCTACGCTTCATACACTTCTTGGTGCTTAAAATGATGGTTGTCAGTTATCTGAAGTTTTATCTGAAATCACAGGAAACGCTCTTCCGTTCTCCAGAAATGTTCAAACAGTTCCTGACAAAGCAAGGCAATATTACGTAAGCTTCCTGACATCGAAACTATTGCTGATTAAGTCGCACTTTTAAATCGTGACGAGCGGCAGTTGCGTTTGATTTGTACTAACCTCCAAGATGGCGGCGCCCACAACAATATCGGGGAAAAGAGTGCCGATGCTCTAATCATAGCTCATTTGGTTTAGCTCACAGGCTAAACCAAGTTGCCTTGGAAGGCTTCTTGAACGCCTCGTTCTTCGTCGCATCACTTGGCAACTTGACGCTAACAAGAAACTTCCTGACCAACTGTGTGGCTTCAGGAAACATCGCTCCACAGTAGATGCTATAGCAGACGTAGTAACGTCATTCGAAGAAGCTCGAGCTAAGGATAAAGCAATATATTGCATTTTCTTGGATATACAGGAGGCTTTTGACGCTTCGCCCCATGTCACCATTCTCCATCAACTTACTCTCTTTGGCATCACAGGAAGGGCGTACGCCTAAATTCGTGCATTCCTCGAGGGCAGGACTCTGGTTGTGAGTGTTCAGTTAGTTTCAAGTACCCAAGAAAAGTGACACAAGGAGTACCGAGGGGAAGCGTCATAAGCCCGTTTCCTTTTAATCTAGCAATAACATCTCTTCCTGCGGCACTTTCTGCGATGACCTACCCACTCACCCCGCGTACAAATAGCGCCATTTATGTGGATGATGTCGCAATATGGACAGTTGGACTTAGAAACCAGGCGCATATGACGGGCCAAATGCTTCAGTTTGCACTTGATAGAACTGCAGCAAAAATTACTCGTCTAGGACTAACATTATCGCCCTCCAAGACGGCTTTACTTTACAGCAACTCCAGCAGGTGGCAAACTGTCCAAATAATGCTTGACGGCGTGGAGATTCAAAGAAGCAGGCCTCACCTCTATCTTGGCCTTCTTATTGACGATCTCGTGTCATGAAGGCCGGCGGTGAAAAGAATACTGGGGAAATGTCGTCAACTACTGGGCGTACTCCGCACTTTTTGGGCGCACGGCCAGCAGGGTATTCCACCAGATCCCTTACTAACGCTTTACAGGGGCCCTGTCCAGTCCAAGCTACTGTATGCAATTCCCTTCGTCAACGTTTGAAAACCTCAAATAGACACTCTAGAGCGTTTTCACCGTGTTGCGCTACGTCTATGTCTGTGACTTCCCCCTTACGCAAGAAACGTTCCGACGCTCACAGAAGCCCAAGAGCAGCCAATAAGTCTTCGAGCAGAAAAAGCAGTGACGCATTCCTTAACGCGAATGCACACCATCCCGTCGGCGGAGTACATACTGTCACATCTGCTCACACGATCATCATCAAAACTCGGTGAATTAGCAGCGCAGTTTCAACGTGACGTCGGATGCCCAGTAAAGGCTCTGTTATACTCCGACGTAACGCGCGCGCCAGCGAACGCTGACCGAAGTCGGCTGCGTCACGTCAGTCACGCCGCGGGCGTCAGAACTTCGCCCTCTTTATACACAGTAAATATTTTAACACCCAAAATCGTGTTAAAAGGGTGTTTTGTTTAACCAGCACCGTTCCTACACCCTTCCTACACCCTTTTTACACGATTTTAAGTATTGGTGGGTGTAAAAGGGGTGTACGAGAAGGCTTACACCCTACATACACCCCTCTTACACCCCTATCACACCCACAGATTGAAATATGTTCCGGAAATCGTGTTAGAAGGGTGTACGCACTCGTCGCAACACCCCCCGTTCATAGCGTGTAGAAAGGGTGTGATGGACTTATATGACTTCAACGAGTCGGAGTTAATCACGTCGAAGAAACCCTTGTCTACGAGAGGAACCGGTAAGGACATCGTGACATCGATTGATCGTCATCGTGGATTAGCAGCATGTGCCCCAAATCGAGGAGCTAACTATGAAATGAGTCGGGAAAAAAAAAAAAGTCGTTTGCATTAGCAGGCTTGAATTTGTATCTAATATGTGCTTTAAGCGGTGGATTTTATACTTTGTGTAATTCCAAGACGTAGCTCAAATTGCTTGGAATTATGTAGCGATGCATCGGTCCGCGTCCCGTCAAAAGTTCAGGACATCAACGAGAACGTGCAAGAATGCGCGTCACATTAATCTTACACAAATTCGCTTTCCCCTCTGTTCGGTCAATATCCTTGTCATGGACGCCGTTTTTCTTCTCGCCAGGGGAGAGGCCATTTATTCCTACCGGTTTCTGCCCGAAAACCCGGCGCAAATGACGATGAGCAATGCTCTATGCTTCGGTCCCCGGTCAAGTGGTCAACGGACGTCCAGCGACCGCGCTTCGGAACATGTTTGAACTGGGCGCGACGCCGGGAGGCGAGCAAACAGTACGGTGCGTAGAACGATGACGCGTCCAGACCTCCAGGCACCGTACAAACCGTACAAACAGCACGCAAAAATATGGGCTTGGATTCGATTCTTCATGGAATGCTGTTCAAGCCAACGATCAGTTAACGACGGTAGCGAGATCGCGAGATGGCGCAGTAACGCAGTCAGCGCAGTGGCGGACGACAAGCGGACAAGCGGATGCGAGAGAGCAGCCAAGATGGGTGCGTTGTTTACAAGAATAACATAATAGCGTCGTTTACCGTTGTGCTCCTGCTTGAAATGGGGAAACCACATCACGTTCATTATGGCAGGCGATCTTTTTGAGGACAACCAAATGAAGGAGAATTAATGGGTAATCGAAGGGGCGAGCTGCTCAGAGCAGACCCTCACGCATTCACGCCGTTTTGGATCGTCTAACGACGTTTCATGAACAGGTCGTTTCGTCATCGGGAATCTTGAGCGGCAGTGCGCGTGGCACGATCCGTAGGTAAACTCGTGCTTGTTGATTATAAGTGCGCGCGGCTGTGTAGCTAAACTCGTACTTGTTGATTAGACCTGCGAGGCAAAGGCACGCCTTGGTCGACGCGTTAATAATCTTTGTAAGCACGTTGAGCATGCGTGGCCGATATGAAGTACAGATAATATAGAGTTTTAGTAGATCGTGTTTTTAGGCCATGCTAATCGTAGCGGGAGCTCGCGCTGCCACTTCGAAGCATGCTCTGAAGCGCGCGCTCGTAGCGGTAGCGGGCCTTTGAAAACGGTCTACTAAAACTCCCTAATAGTCCCAACTCGTCAAATAAAAAAAAAAAGTTGCGTTTACAAAAAAGAAATATTTAGCTACTTTTGCATATCTTATTTACATAGTCTGCACCTTGTATATTTATTCTCTCACGCGCGTGAGGAATATACAGGAATCTTGGCTGCCCGGTCTCGTACTCGATGGTTCCTTACATTAGCGAAAACGAAATGAAACAGGTGGTGAAAAAGATAATCCCCACAAACCCGCGCCCAGGCAACATAATCCTACGCGCGTCCTCGCTTCCATGAGAAAAACAAGCCTAAACAAAAATGACAGCTTCGAAGGTTTGCCGACTCAAGGTCCCCCCTCCCAACCCCCGCGGAAGTCAACCCAAATCCTCTCGTGAGGGAACAAA